>OZ014524.1:66208834-67408834 GCA_963966055.1 Lathyrus aphaca | reverse complement strand
ACATCCATCAGTACCCGTAAGGAAGGTAATTCAACTTCAACAGGTAGGACTGCTTCCATACCATACACCAGCTGATACGGTGTTGCCCCAGTGGATGATCTGATTGACGTGCGGTACCCATGCAAGGCAAATGGTAGCGTCTCATGCCAGTCTTTGTAGGTAACTACCATCTTCTGCACAATATTCTTGATATTCTTATTAGCCGCCTCTACAGCGCCGTTCATCTTTGGCCTGTAAGGAGAAGAATTGTGGTGTTGGATCTTGAAGTCCCGGCATAGCTCTGCCATCATTTTGTTGTTCAAGTTGGAACCATTATCAGTAATGATTCGCTCGGGAACTCCATACCGACAGATGATATCTCTCTTCAGAAATCGGGCTACCACTTGCCTTGTAACATTGGCATAGGAAGCTGCTTCGACCCACTTGGTGAAATAGTCAATGGCAACTAAAATGAATCTGTGGCCGTTCGAAGCAGTCGGCTCAATCTTGCCAATCATATCAATGCCCCACATAGCAAAGGGCCATGGTGAAGACATTATGTTCAAAGGATTGGGAGGCACATGCACTTTATCTGCATAGATCTGGAATTTATGGCATTTTCTGGCATAGGCACAACAGTCGGCATCCATTGTGATCCAGTAATAACCTGATCTTAGCAATTTCTTAGCCATTGCATGTCCCCCATCATGGGTACCAAAGGATCCTTCGTGCACTTCATGCATCAACAAGTCCGCTTCTGTTCTGTCAACGCATCTGAGGAGTACCATATCAAAGTTTCTCTTGTACAGGGACCCATCAGTGTTCAGGAAGAAACTACCAGCAAGCCTTCTCAAAGTCTTCTTATCATTGGAAGATGCCCCAAATGGGTATGTTTGATCCTCCAAGAAGCACTTAATGTCATGGAACCAAGGCTTATCATCTTTGGCAATATCTGCTGCAAATACGTATGCTGGTCTGTCTAGTCTGGACACTGAAATCTGCGGTACAAAGTTGGCAGCTTGAACTTTGATCATTGATGAAATGGTAGCCAGGGCATCTGCAAACTGATTCTCGTCCCGAGGGATATACTCAAGCTTGACCGTTGTGAAGAAAGTCAATAGCCTCCTTGTATAATCCCTGTAAGGTATCAGATGATCCTGGTGGGTGTACCATTTGCCGTTGGTTTGATTAACTACCAAAGCTGAATCCCCGAATACGGTCAATGTCTTGATCCTGAGGTTAATGGCTTCCTCAAGACCCATAATGCAAGCTTCGTATTCAGCTTCGTTGTTAGTGCAGTTGAAGGTGAGCTTTGCCGAGAAAGGCATGTGAACTCCCTTAGGCGTAATGAGTACTGCACCAACACCACGACCATTCATATTAACAGCCCCATCAAACATCATAGTCCATTCTTCTTCTGGGTCAGGCCCTTCAGTGTGAATAGGCTCTTCATGATCTTTTGCTTTTATGAACATGATGTCTTCATCAGGGAAGTCAAATCTCATAGGCTGGTAGTCATCAATGGGTTGCTCAGCAAGATATTCAGACAATACACTTCCCTTAATGGCTTTCTGAGAGGTGTACTGGATGTCATATTCTGTGAGAATCATCTGCCATCTTGCAACCCGTCCGGTAAGAGCTGGCTTCTCGAAAATGTACTTAACTGGGTCCATTTTTGAGATCAACAAGGTAGTGTGGGTCAACATATACTGTCTTAGTCGGCGAGCAGCCCACGCTAAAGCACAACAAGTTTTCTCGAGCAGTGAATAACGTTGTTCACAGTCGGTAAACTTTTTGCTTAGGTAGTATATTGCATACTCTTTTCGACCAGACTCGTCATGCTGGCCCAGCACACACCCCATCGACTCTTCTAATACTGTCAGGTACATTATCAGAGGTATTCCTTCAACTGGAGGCATAAGGATTGGTGGTTCTTGCAAGTACTCCTTGATCTTGTCAAAAGCTCTCTGGCAGTCTTCATTCCACCTGACCGTCTGTTCTTTTCTTAACAGCTTGAACAAGGGTTCACAGGTTGCTGTAAGGTGAGATATGAACCTTGAAATGTAGTTCAATCTACCTAGGAACCCCCGAACTTCTTTTTCTGACTTTGGTGCAGGCATTTCTTGAATGGCTTTGACTTTATCAGGGTCCACTTCAATCCCTTTCTCGCTTACAATAAAGCCCAGCAGCTTACCAGATCGCACCCCGAATGTGCACTTGTTGGGGTTCAGCTTCAGTTGGTACTTCCTCAGACGCTTGAATAGCTTCAGTAGATTTACCAGGTGGTCCTCCTCTGTAAGGGACTTGGCAATCATGTCATCCACATAACACTCGATTTCCTTATGGATCATATCGTGGAATAATGTTACCATAGCCCGTTGATATGTTGCACCAGCATTCTTCAATCCGAATGGCATCACCTTGTAACAGAACGTGCCCCAGGGTGTGATGAATGTTGTCTTCTCCATGTCTTCAGGTGACATCTTAATCTGATTGTATCCTGAAAATCCGTCCATGAAGGAGAATACCGAGAACTGAGCTGTATTATCTACCAATACATCAATGTGAGGTATTGGGAAATCATCTTTCGGGCTGGCTCTGTTCAGATCCCGGTAGTCAACACACATCCTTACTTTGTCGTCCTTCTTTGGCACAGGTACTATGTTAGCAACCCACGGTGGATAGCTAGTTACAGCGAGGAACCCGGCGTCCCACTGCTTTTGTACCTCTTCCTTGATTTTCATTGCCATGTCTGGGCGAGTACGGTGCAGTTTCTGTTTAACTGGCGGGCATTCTTCTCTTAAAGGCAGCTTGTGCATGACGATGTCGGTGTCCAACCCTGGCATATCCTGATACGACCAAGCAAACACATCCACATACTCTTGAAGCAGGTTAATCAGCTGTTTCTTCACTGAGTCTTGTAAACCGGCCCCGATTTTAACTTCTTTCACATCTTCACCTGTACCAAGATTAATTGTCTCGACCTCCTCCTGGTGAGGAGTGATAACCTTCTCCTCTTGTCTCAACAATCTGGCCAGCTCTTCAGGAAGCTCGTAATCTTCTTCAACCCCTTCATCAGCTTGATTGATCGGATTGTCAAAGTCATACGAAGTCATAGCCGTGCTGTTGTTGGTGCGGTCTGGAAGGCACTCTCTGCAAGGGTTCAGTTTGTTCATTTTAGTGATTGATTTTAATCTTGTTTAGAAAAGTGAAATAAAGTTGTCATTTTGAAAACATTTCCATTTATTATTTTTTGTACAAAAAGAAAAATGAAAAAACAGTGAGCGGAAAAGAAAAAGACTTGTTTGCAAAAGATGTCTGATATTTCATTGATTACTCTTGTTGCACAAAAATTACAGATGGCCCGATTACAAAATGAGTCTTGTCATCTTGGGCAAGATGCAAGACTTGATGCATGCTTAAAATATACAGGAAATAATAATTACTCTGCAGGAGTAACTCTTATAATTTCCTGGGAAGACCAGTTTGAGATACTGCTCCCCGGGATCCTTGGACGAATCCAGCTTTCCAGGTTGCGTTCATCCTCCGACTCATCTTCCAAGTTGTTGACAGCATCTGGGGTGAGCATCCCCCCACTAACAAAGTTGGGCTTCTGGGCAGCCTTTGCTTGATCTTGTTGAGTTGGTTTGTAACCCAACCCAAATCTATCTTCTTTCTTCTCCACAGGCAACAGTTTGCCCCAGCCTTGAACGTTTCCTTCTTCCACCACCTTCCGGGATTGTTGGTAGGATGTCATAGAGGTCCCAAGTACAGCAGAGGTTTCATTAATATTCAGAGCCTCAAACCCTTGACTCATCGTTTCGTGGATCTCCCCATCCATCTCAATATATTTGTAAGTAGCCAGATGGCTAACAAATATATCCTCCTCTCCATAAATAGTAACGACTTGGCCCTCCCACTCGAATTTTAACTTCTGGTGAAGGGTAGACGTAACTGCGCCAGCGGCATGAATCCATGGTCTACCCAACAAACAGCTGTAGGCAGGCTGAATGTCCATCACGTAGAAGGTCGTTTTGAAAGTTTGTGGGCCAATTGTTACAGGCAACTCAATTTCTCCCAGAACCGATCTCTTAGAGCCGTCAAAAGCTCTTACTTCCAAGTTACTGGGTCGCAACGCCAATCCTTCATATTCCAGCTTCACAATGGCCTTTTTGGGTAAGACATTGAGGGATGATCCTGTGTCTACCAGCACATGGGAAAGAACTGCACCTTTACATTCCATGGTAATGTGCAAGGCCTTGTTATGATTGCGGCCTTCCGAAGTCAAATCAGTGTTGGTGAATCCTAGTCCATTACTAGCATTAACATTTCCGACCACAGCTTCCAACTGATTGACGGTGATCTCTTCTGGCACATAAGTTGCGTGCAAGACTTTGAGTAGTGCGTTCCGATGAGCTTCGGAGAACATAAGCAATGATAGAATGAAAATCTTGGAGGGCGTCTGGTGAAGCTGGTCCACTATCTTGTAATCACTCTTCTTGATGATTCTCATGAATTCATCAACTTCTTGATCAAAAGGTGTTTTCAAAGCTTCTCTAACAACCTGCTCTTCTTGCACCATGCTCTTCCCTTTTGCCTTGGCAGCAGCTTCTGCTTCGGCAATGGGTCTTTGAATTTGCGGGGCAAAGAGACGTCCGCTTCGAGTGAAGCCTCCGCCTCCTCCCACATTGTCTATTTGTGGTGCAGAAGTTGATGATTCAAAAGTGATCTTTTGTCCTTCGCAGTATAAATCAGAGCCGTAATGCCAAGGGATGGCATTACTGCTTTCATAAGGTACTGGCCCAGGCACTGTGACAGTGACTGGACTGATGGCAGCTGCGGAAGGGACTGTGATAGTCTGTGGATCATAATATATTGTGACTGGTGCTCTGATGGGAGTGGTATTTTGTGAGTTGTAGGCGGAATCATTGGCAGGATCATAATAAATTGTAACTGTTGAGACACTGGCATTGTTTGTTGCTGATGTTGTAGGAGACATTGTTGGAAGGATGGGTGTTGTTGTTGTAGGAGACTCTGAATGAAGGGGTGCTGATGCTGCAGAAGGGATGTTCGTTGATATCTGGTCAGTTGAAATGACAGATGGAACATTTGTTGATGAAGCTGAACAGTTGTCTGGAACAATGGTTGTTGCAGTTGTAGGAGGTTCTGGAATTGTAGTTAAGGAGATTGCTGGATTTGTTGGAATTGATGTTGTAATTTGAAGCAGGCCACTCTGGATGAGGCCATCTATGCCATCTCTCAGGTTATCGCAACCATTCACTGAAATGTTGCAATAAGCACACCCTAGCTCACATCCTGGGAACATTTGACATTCCAAAAGTTGAGCTTTAATCTCCACCAAGGGTGTCCGAATCTGACCCACACTGGTTATCAAGTAAGACGGCTTGTCTTCTTCAATAGCATTGATTCGGGGACCACCGTGGTGTGGCATAGGGTTCTTGTTGACATTTGGTGGTGGTGCGAAGTTCAGAGCTTTGGAATCCACTAGATCCTGCACTTTCATATGCAAAGCTCTGCACTTTTCCGTACTATGACCAGGTGCATTTGAGTGAAAGGCACATCTGGTGCTGGCGTCGTAATTTCGGGGCAGACTGTTAGGATCCGGAGGGGCCAGTGTCCTTAGCTCAACTAGGTTGAGTTTCAAGAGTTGTGGCAGCAACGTGGCATAGGGCATAGGGATCGGATCGATCACCCTATTGGCCTGAGAGGGCCTCTGTTGGAATGGTCTCTGCTGATTATTGTTGTTGGTGTTGCTGTTGTTGTAATTTCTCGGGGGATACTGAGTTTGTTGTTGGTACTGAGGTTGTTGCTGATAATTTTGTTGCGGTGGTTGATAAGCTGGTTGTGGATGAGCTGGAGCGGGAATGGTGACTGCTGCCACAGACCTATGAACATATTGGGGCCTGCCCCTGTTGGTATGGATAGCATTGATTTCACCAGTTCTTCTTGGGCCTGCAAAAGGCTTTCTTGCATTACTGGATGAGCTTGCACCGTTGTCTGAGATCTTACCCATCTTCAATAGGCTTTCAATTCTCTCCCCGGCTATGACCACATCTGCAAAGCTGGTAGATGAGAAAGCAGCTAGCCTATCAATGTAAGTTCCTTGGAGGGTGTTCATGAACATATCAGCCATCTCCCTTTCTGACATAGGTGGCTGGACAGCAGCAGCAAGCTGTCTCCATCTTTGAGCGTACTCTCGGAAGCTTTCCCTGGATGACTGAGACATCCCCATCAGGAGGGTCCTGTTGGGAGCCATATCCAGGTTGTACTGATACTGTCTGATAAAGGCCTCTGCCAGGTCCTTCCAACATCTAATGGTTGCTCTTGTCAAGTGGGAGTACCATTCCCTCGATACTCCAGTTAAGCTATCCTCAAAATAAAACATCCATAACTTTTCGTCCATGGTATAGGCCTTCAGGCTCCCCAGAAAGGATTGTAAATGGGTCCGGGGGCAGGAAGTCCCGTTATACTTCTCGAAGCATGGTGGTTTAAATTTGTGGGGAATCCTGACCCCGTCTACCAAGCCCATGTCCATAACATCAAATCCCAAAGAATTCTGGGACTCCAAAGACCTTAGTTTCTCAACAATCTCCTCCAGCCTTCTGTCATAGGCTTCTTCCCCGGCTCCCATCATTGTGAACTGATCTTCCTGGGGGTCTTCTTGCAGTACTCTACCTACTGTAGCAGTCCCTGGCACATTAGCAGGGATATTGACCTCTGGATGCAGGTGGGGTCCAAAGACTGGGGGATTGACATGAGGTTGGACTCTTTCATTGTTGCTTGTCCCAGCAGTCCCTGGATGATGGTCTTCCTGATTCCTTCCTTCTACCAGTGCTCTCAACCTCTCCTGGCTTTGAGCCATATTGTTCATCACCTCCATAAACTGTGTCATCTGATTCCTCATTTCCAACCTCTCGTTGGTCATTTGATTCCTGACCTCTGTAAGGTCCTGCTGCATTTAGTCCATTTGTATGCCCGGAAGGTTGTTGCGGGTGGGATATCTGTGTGGACGGTTGAGTGGAAACCCTCGACGTCGAGCAATAGTTCCTGAGATCACAACAGAGTTAGTAACAACAAAATAAAACCTACAAAACAAACAAAAGGTTAGTATGCAATGCAGTGTGCTTATTTGTATCCAAGGTATCCGGCTTGGCACTTGGTCTTGACCTTTCCAGACCTCTGAAGAAGATGCCGGTGATGTCGTTTGAAAGAAACTCAAATAAAACAAACCAACACATATATTACAAAAATCAAATGATACATAGTTTGTTTTCTCTTACAATACATGCCCTCCGAGGGGTCAAAAATACAACATAAAGAAAAAGTACATAAAAATGAAAGCAACAACAAGCAAAAGTCAAACACCCAGTCCAAACTCATCCTCCTGAACTTCCTTGAGAAGTGCTTCAGTCACAGGATCAGCTGGACGCTCTGTAAGGTTCCTGATAAGGAGATTCCTTGTAGCAATAGCTGCTGTTAGCTTCTTGTGCTGACTTTGGTCCTTTGATCTCTTTACACCAGCTCTGATCTTCAATTCTGAGATTTCCCTCTGGGCTACTGCCAGGGCTTCCTATTGTTCTTTTGCACTAGCTTCCAGTTGCTCAATCTTATCCTGAGTCCTTTTATCCTCCTGAGTACGGGTTTCGGTGATCCTGACCCACCTATCATGACTCTCCTTTAGATACAAATCAGTCCTGGCCTTCTAGAACTGAGCTTCCTTGCAGGCATTCTTCAGGATTTGCTCTCCAGCCCTAGACTTCTTGATGTAATCCTCTGACTTCTCAATTCTGGCCAGATGCTCTATTTTCAACTTCTCTAACCTCTCAATATCCAGCCTACCATCACTCCTCTCCCAGAGGGTCTTCTGTAGAGCCTGAGTCAGCTTCTCATTTCTCTCTTTCAATTTCTCAAACTCCTCTAAGCTGACAGTTGCTGGAGGTGGTGTTGTGGAAGGTCCAGGCGCATCTTTAATAGTGAAAGGCATTCCAGAAATTTGAGCCCTGGCATGAGACCACTCATAGTATTGGGCTGAGGCTACATTATTGCATCTTCCAAGAATGGTAACCCCTTTAGTCTGCACATTGTCCCAGGCCCAGGATGCTTGCCTGACAATAGCCAGATTAGGCTTGATCTCACAATAAAGGGTCTCTGTCAGATCCTGTGCTCTAGGAGGATGGACCAATGCATAACCCAGTTGTCTCTTGAATAACAGAGGGTTATAATTGATGCAACCTTTTACTCCAATCAGAGGTACATTGGGAAATTGCCCACAACTTGTAATGATGTCTCTGCCCTTGGTGCTCTGAGTGCACCATCTGATGTCATCTGAGGTTAGAGCCACAAGCCTCTTAGCCCAGTTCTTCTGCTGGTGAGGGTTTAAGAATGCATCAATCTTTGGCAAGTGCTTGAGCAGCCAAGTATGGAATAAAGGTGCACAACATCTCACTAATCTCCCCCTTTGCTTTTCATTCCTTTGATGAACTGAGTAGTAAAGATCTCCCAGCAAGGTGGGCACTGGGTTTCTCAGGATGAAAAGATGGACTGCATTCTTGCTGACAAATCTAGGCTCATCTGCAAAAAGTATGACCCCATATATGCTGAGGGCCAACAGAGCACAGACTGCCTTCCACTCCCCTAGGGAGGCCTTCAAACTAGCCTGAGAAGTCAGGAAATCCAGATGAAAACCAGAGATTCCAGCTTTAGATGTCAAATTCTGCCCAATCAGAACTGGCTCCAGGTGTAATGCTTTGGCTATCTCCTCATTACTTGGGAAAGCCATCTCAGGGTTGAAGGGGATTCCACCCCTGATAGGTACACCAACTAATGATGAATACTCCTCCAGCAAGGGTCCCAACTGAAAATTCTGAAATGTGAAGCACCTCAGAGGGGGATCATAGAACTGCAGGCAAGTATGTATCAGGCTCCTCTGTGAAGGGTCCAAATCCATAACCATGTCAAGAATTCCTCCATAATGTTCTCTGAAATATGGTATATGGTCTGGAGTAATCAGGGTCTGAATCCTCCTGATGCTGGCTAGCTCAGGCTCAAAGAAGTGATAGGAGATATTACTTTTCTTAGGTGCCATGTTGCTGAAGACTGGGTGCTGATGATGATGACTGAGGATAATACTGAAGATAGGCCACTGATAGGCTGAGACTGAGGATGCAAGTGACTGAAGCAAGTGACTGATAGCTGAAGCAAGTGCTGGTGAAGATAGGTCTAAGCTGAAGAAGGGGTCAAAACCAAGCCAAAATGATAGGATGGATACCCTGAAAAACAAATAAACACATGTTAGAATTATGCAATGAGGATGTATGCCAATGATATGCAAGGGTTTGTGACTGAGCTGGATCTGATCAAGTGCTCTGATATAGGTCCATATATGTTCAAGAAATCCAAATGGAGGTTCATAAGTCCAGTAACCAAGGTGGGGGACTCAAATAAAGAGTCACATGTCCTGGGTTAAAATCACAAGAACTGTTCCAACATGGAGTATTCTTAATCAGAACAAAGTAACAGGATATGCTGAGGTCAAGGATACCTGCAAACCTGTAAACAACCCAACCCCCTCACAGGTGATGCTCTAAAACAAGGATCCTCAGACTTGGATCAGTTATGAGAAGTGTAAACACTTCTAACCCGGAGGTACAGTGTTTACAATAACCATAAAAGATCCTCCTCTAATTCACCTCAGTTTCTGAAGGTCATAATAAAGGTCATCCAGACTTAGCAGGCTTCCCAGATAGCCCTAGCATTGCAGGAAATCTGCAACACAGAGTTCTCAAGAAGAAACCCATATCTGAACCGTGTTTCATATTCCCGCACCAGACCGAGATAGAATGGGAAAGAATATGAACCACTCTAGCCTAGGTGTCACTCAGGTCCCAGGTATAGGACCTTAACTCTCAATAGAGCCCCACCCACCAAAACAAAACCAGATCCAGCCAGACAGCATGACAGTATGATATATGTAAAGCTATAAATAAAGCAAATAAACAACTGTACATGAAGCAAAAATAAATACAAATACAAGCACAGATAGCACATAACACCCCGGTAAGCACAAATCAAACAAGCGCTAGGAGGAACCCACAAAAAGAACCAGAAGCCCTGGTTACAGTATAAGGGTCCCCAGCAGAGTCACCAAGCTGTCGCTCCCGAAGATTTGCATCCCGGTACAAGCGCGAACGGTCGGCGAAAGGGACAATGAGAACACACAGCAGTGAACTCACTGGAGATGAATAGAGTCGCCAGCTAGGCATTTTTATCCCGGGGGAAAGGCAATGCTGCATAGGCCTAGAAAGATATGGATAAGATGGTTGCGAACCAGAGAGACTGGGAAAGGGGGTTGGTTACAACCTGGGAAGGTATTAGCACCCAGATTGTCCGTCGTACTCGACGGGATCCACGCTTAAAAGATTTGTGTTTTAAAGGGGTAGTGTCAGTGCAATTTGTGTATAAAAGAGCTGGAAAGGAATGTACAGGTGTCAGTGTATAGTGTATAAGTGATATGAAGTATGAAAGTGTCAGTGTAAGGACAAAAGTGAAATGCTCATGATAATGAGGCTAAAGAATAAGGCTAGAAGGAAGGGGAATATACAGAGACTTTTGTTCGATAACAGTTAAGTTATGCCTACGTATCCTCTCGTGCAATGAGGAAGTCAGAACACCGTAGTTCGACCCAAAGAGACTGAAAGGTGAATTGACTTGTGAACTGCTCGCTTGTCAATGCTCAAGTGTATGACCTGTCTGGCTCAGGTGCAAACTGTCTTGCATTAGACGGAAGAAGCGAGTTCTCGTTTATGAATGAAGGTGATGAGAAAAGAATCCCGGAGGAAACGATTATTGTTTGTTTTTGAGTTTTCAGTCTTTTATTGCTTTTGGAAGTTTGTCATAAGTTAATGAGCTTAAGCCTAAACCAATGGATTTAGCAAACTCATCACATCTTCCCTCTGATTAGGGGTAATGAGAGTACCTTAAGTGTGAAGTCAGATTCTCACACTTAATCACCTTTGATGCAGGATTAAGATCATTAACCTACTTGTGATTATTTAGATGTTTTTGGTGTTTTTGTTTAGTGTTGAGTAATGAGATTAAGCCATAATTAGGGATTAAACAGACTCATTACACCATCCTAATAGAAGGATAATAGATGAGGGTGTTTAAGCTGAGGAAAGCTCCTCAACTTAATCCATGATTAGGGATTAAACTCATGACAAAACAAGCCTTTGATTAAGTGGATTCTTATCAATGGTATGATGATGAAGTGAATTTTATGGTTTGTAAGACAACTTGAGGGGGACTTGTCCATTAACACTAGGGTTAGTCCTTCTTAACCAATTAAGGAAGAATTAGAACCCTAATGCAAGGCCCAAGTTACAAGTGTGATGTCTTGATGATTATTATGTGAATTGATTAAGAGATTTAAACACATTAAGGGTTTAACACTTAGGATTAAATTTATACACTCCATCCTAATAGAAGGATGCAGGCATAAACTTAATCACAAAGCCTTAAAGCCTTTAGGGTTTAGTCTCTGATTATGAGGTGAGAAGAGAAGACTCAAAGAGACACAAAGGTAAAACTAAATGGGGGGGACTAATTAAAACCCTAATCATTGTCATGCTTGGTTGTTCCTAAGGTTTGTGAGGTTTAAGAAAGAAGTCTTCAATGGAACCACCAGGAAGCAGATGAATGGAGCAAGGAGAAGCAAAGTAACTTGCTTCATTCAAGAAGTCAAGTCACTTGAGGAAAGAGAGTAAGAAGAAGAAGAAAGAGCAAGCTCAATCTCAAGCACAAGATGAAATGCAGCAATGATGCATAAGAGGGATGAAAAGAAATTGTGAGAAGTGAAGGCAAATTCACTTCTCAAAGTTGCTTACCACCTGAAAAGTTAGTGAAAGAAATGCAATGCAATGCAAAATGAAATGAAATGGCATGATGTAAATCAAAACCAGAAGCACATACATGATGTTAATGATGCTATGAGATGCTACAAACATGAATCAAGACATGGGGATGATCATACAAGCTTATGAATACAAATGAAGCAAGTTAAGACACATGAACATACATGGAAAGTTATGAGATGCATATGGCATACAACATGGCAAATGAGAGATGCAATGATCAAACATGCTTTCAATATGTCTTAAGATGTCAAATAAATCAAATGGAGGCATGAAATGTCATGGCAAGTCATGTTATGAATGCAAATGCAAGATGGATGCATATGGAAGCCCAAATTAGGGTTTATGATCAAAGCATCAAACACAAACCAAAATCAGAAGCAAACAACATTATGAAAAATTGAAAATGCACTCAAAGGACCCCTAATCCTATACTAACCCAATTCCCAAAGGAGAGGTTTCAACTCTTAACCAAATTCAAGTTATGATTTTCCTAAGTTTTCTAGGGTTTTAGGGCTCCTTAACAAGAAAATTACCAAACAAATGAAAAATGAAAGATCAAATCATGGCCATTTAATCTCACAAACTACATGCTAAACACAATGCAATGCAAAAAGAATCAAGGTCCAACTCTTCATGGATAGGCAGAAATGATTTTTTGAAGTTTGGATCAAAATAATGCATCAAAATGATTTTAATTCAATGAAAAATTCTCAAAATGCATCAAGATCAAAAAATAAATTTGGTTTGAAAGTTGGACAATGTTTCTAAATGTTTTTAAAGCTTCCATGAATTTTTTGGTGATTTTTAAATACTTAAAAGTATTTTTAATTAATTAATTCTCATTAATTAATTAAACAGAAACTTTTAAATATTTAAAAATACCTTTAAAAATGCAAAAAATGAAAATAAAAATATTTTTGTGTTTTAAAAATTAATGAAACTCTTGGTAAAAAATTTCATAATTTTTAAAGCCCTTTTGCTATTTTTAATAAATTGTAGAAAATAATTATGAAACAAATGAATTAAAAATAAAGAAAAAGGAAAGTCAACTGAATGGAGGGCCAAGATGAATCCTGGGAGAAGGGGGATCGACCACGCGCGCAATCCAGTGGCCCATATTCAAACTGAGTTAAACATAATTATGAATTAATTAAATGTGATTAGGGTTTCTAATGGTGAATCTCAGCCACACACACGCGCGCGAAGTCAACCAAGTCAAAGCATCCAACGCTCCAGATTCAAACTTCCTTAATTACAGGATTAAAACCCTAATTATTTTCAGGTGGCCGGAGAAGACCTCCGGTCGTCTTCTCCGGTGGGAACCCCACCTGAAAATTTCTAAAACTCTCAAAACGTAACCAAAATGAAATCTAAAAACACAGAAATGATTCCCACAAGCTAAAACTCATTTATATTTCATCAATCTCACGAATCGAAGCAGAAAAGATTTTAGGGCAAAACTTTCAGAATACGATTACATCCCTATTTTTCCACCATTTTCAAAACCAATGACATATTTATGATCAGGGAAGCATGAAGAACAACTTAAGAACTTAAAAAAAAGATTTCTGGAAAGAATGTTCTTGAGCTACCTGAGTTTCGAAGCTTTCAATCTTGCAACTTTCTGACCCCTTCCTTCGATGCAAACCACTCCACTTGATCCCCTGATGATGCTTGAATGCTTAGAAGGAGTTTATGTTGGCTGGTTTGAGAGATTGAACAAGTTCTGTTCAAGCTCAGGTGAGAAATGTGTTTGTGGTTCAGGCAGTTTCAGGCAAGGGTGAGGGGTTCTTTGTGATCAGGATGATGATTTGAGGAGGTTTGTGAAGTTTGTTCAAGTGTTTGTGACCTGTGGAATGAGCTTCGAATGTTCTTGCAAGTGAGAGTGAAAATGGGGAAGTTGAGTTCTTGCTGGTTTCAGGCTTATGTCTTGTTGGTTTGGGTTCAATGAAGCATGGTGAGAAGGTTGGTGAAACTTGTTTGAATGTTTGTGGCTTGTGGAATCAGATTCGAAGGAAAATGCAAGTTGGAGTGGGTTTGTGAATGTGAGTTGTGTTGAGTTTTCAGGCTGGCTTCTTGTTATGTTTTGCTAGCATTTGATCTACATAAACAACTCCCATTGGTCAGATGATGTGACCTGCCCTTTATTGATTGGTATGGCCACTTTTGCAAAATGTCCACTCTTGTGTAAGAGAAAGCATGGGCAACTTCTAGGCTAGTACATGGGCTGTGGGCTGTGCAGCAAGGTGAGGGGAGAGGGCTAGGGTGGTTCAGCATCCAAGGCAGCAAGTGGATGGAAGTGTGATGATGGTTTTGCAACTTGCTCACTTTTAGTTCACATGGAAATATCTTGCTCCCAAGGCCATGAAACATGTGATCTTTTGGTTCAAATCTGATTTTTAGAACTTGTATGATGCTTGCATATTGGTTTGATATGAACTAGAAGTCACAAATGCCTTGGTACAAAGTTTTTGCAAGTTTCTCATTTGGTGCATATTTTGAAAATTAGTGTTTTTTGCTAACTTTGACACACCATAACTTTTGATCCAAAATGAATTAGGTCATGTTCTTGTACTTTTTGAAAAGGGAAAGATCTAATCTACAACTTTCATGACCAAAGTTTTTCCATTTGAAGCTTTTTTGGATCAAAAAGTAAGGGTTGAAAAAGTTGCATAAAATGACATTTCTTTAAAAGTCAACCATGCCCAAAAAAAGTCAACTTTGCAAAAACTTCAAATTCTTGAATTTTGTGAACTTCCAACTTCTTCCATGATCAAATAAAGATCAAATACACTCAAAATGATGAAGAACACCCTTTGGTTGGGTCATTGGGGGTCTCAGATGCCCTGATTTTGCACTGACTTGTCCAGAAAGTCAACCCTTGATCAGATGACTTCCCCATGGAATGTCTTCATGAAAATTGATATGCATACTCCCTATACCATATAGAGACCAATAGAAACAAGAATGACCAAAAAAATTGGAGTTATGGCCTCTGAAACCAAAACCCTAATTTTAGGTCATCTGTGCAGTCAAGCCTGGCTCTGCTTCCACACCAATCCCAGTTCTTGTGATTCTTTGGCATCCTTGACTTTGAGAGGATATAATATGATATAAGAACACACATGGACCCCTTTGAAGTGATTGATGGCCTTTGGAGTGACTCAAATGGCCCTAGGACTGCTCGGATCACAAACCCTAGATGCAGATGACTTTGAATCTATGCAGTGAATCAAAAATGGGATATGAGATGGTATGATTGTGTTTATGCATATGAAATGATCACAAGCCAAGATGTGAATGGGTGAGGGCAAATTTGGGGTGTTTACAATATGGAGTTATGCTTGGGGAATCTGCCACCGATAGACCTATCCTTGTAATGAGGGACCCACCTGGGGTTTGTAGAAGCTTCTGTCACTCTGTTGTGAGATATTCAGACGTTGCTCTTCTGGATAGAGGCTGAAACTCTGTGGGGAGACGGTTCCTTGGCTTCTGTACTTGGCTGAGGAGGAATAATAAATGGCAACTCAGCTGGGGAGAAAGCACCTCCGGTGCTACGGCTGAGTAGATAATGAGTTGCCAGCTTGCTGGGGTCAAGCTTTCATGCCCCATGTTGTGCTTTGAATACCTGCAATCCTGAAAAGACAGAGAGATGCACAAGTAATCTCGAGTTATCCCTTACCGAATTCCATCGTAGGAGTTTAGACACTCCCGGGAGTAAGTATATTTCCTGCAAGCACGTATTTTTTAGAAGAGAAGCATCTGTATTTATGCAATCAGTATCTTAAAGACATCGGACATTTTTCAAATGAAAATAAAATGTACGAGACGAAACATGACTGAAAATGTGATTTTATTAATTCGTGTGCCCTGAATTGGCAAGATACAGTCAAAGAAACAAATCCCCTAAAATGAGGAGATTGTTACAAATTGAGAAGAAAAAGATGTTGGCAATGTTGATGACGCTTCAAGGATCTTCCCTTTTGCTATGACTCGTATGACATTTGACGTTCTTCTCGTCTTTCTTTCTGAAGAAGGTTGATTCTGAATGAAGCTTGATCCTTTCGAAGCTTACCAAGTTGTAAGTGATACAGACGAATTCAGAATGCAGTTGTTCGCTTATTCCCTTATTTTGCATGAATCGCCCTTTCGGGTTTTTGATCCATCGGGATACCCATTTTTGCCTGAGTTGTCCAATGCGGCTTTTCAACTCAGCGGGTGTCGCTCCCAAAGATTTGCATCCCGGTACAAGCGCGAACGGTCGGCGAAGGGAACAGTGAGAACACACAGCCGTGAACTCACTGGAGAATGAATAGAGTCGCCAGCTAGGCATTTTTATCCCGGAGGAAAGGTAATGCTGCATAAACCTAGAAAGATACGGATAAGACGGTTTGCGAACCAGAGAGACTGAGAAAGGGGGTTGGTTACAACCTGGGAAGGTATTAGCACCCAGATTGTCCGCCGTACTCGACGGGATCCACGCTTAAAAGATTTGTGTTTTAAAGGGGTAGTGTCAGTGCAATCTGTGTATAAAGTAGCTGGAAAGAATGTACAGGTGTCAGTGTATAGTGTATGAGTGATGTGATGTATGAAAGTGTCAGTGTAGGAACAGAATGAAATGCTCAAGATCATGAGGCTAAAGAATGAAGCTGAAAGAGGGGGAATGTACAGAGACTTTTGTTCGATAACCGTTAAGTTATGCCTACGTATCCTCTCGTGCAATGAGGAAGTCAGAACACCGTAGTTCGACCCAAAGAGACTGAAAGATGACTTGACTTGTGAACTGCTTACTTGCCTATGCTCAAGTGTATGACCTGTCTGGCTCAGGTGCAAACTGTCTTGCATTAGACGGAAGAAGCGAGCTCTCGTTTGTGAATGAGGGAGGTGAGAAAAGAATCCCGGAGGAGACGATTATTGTTTGTTTTTTGAGTTTTCAGTCTTTTATTGTTTTTGGATTTTGTCATAAGTTAATGAGCTTAATCCTAAACCAATGGGTTAGTAAACTCATCACATCTTCCCTCTGATTAGGGGTAATGAGAGTACCTTAAGTGTGAAGTCAGATTCTCACACCTAATCACCTTTGGTGTAGGATTAAGATCATTAACCTACTTGTGATTATTTAGATGTTTTTGTGATTTTGTTTAGTGTTGAGTAATGAGGTTAAGCCGTAATCAAGGATTAAACATACCCATTACACCATCCTAAAAGAAGGATAATAGATGAGAATGTTTAAGCTGAGGAAGACTCCTCCACTTAATCCGTGATTAGGGATTAAACCCATGACAAAACAAGCCTTTATTAAGTGGATTTTGGTTAATGATATGATGATGAAGTGAATTTTATTGTTTGTAAGACAACTTGAGGGGGACTTGTCCATTAACACTAGGGTTAGTCCTTCTTAACCACTTAAGGAAGAATTAGAACCCTAATGCAAGGCCCAAGTTACAAGTGTAATGTCTTGATACTTATTAAATGAATTGATTAAGAGATTTAAACACCTTAAGGGTTTAATACTTAGGATTAAAGTTATACACTCCATCCTAAGAGAAGGATGCAGGCATAAGCTTAATCACAAAGTATTAAAGCCTTTAGGGTTTAGTCCCTGATTATGGGGTGAGAAGAGAAGACTCGAAGAGAGACACAAAGGTAAAAACTATGGGGGGAAACTAATCAAAACCCTAATTCATTGTCATGCTTGGTTGATCCTAAGGTTTGTGAGGTTTTCAAGAACAATCTTCAAAGGAGCCACCAGGAAGCAGATGAACAAGATCAAGAGAAGCAAAGTGACTTGCTTCATTCAAGAAGTCAAGTCACTTGAAGAAAGAAAGTGGGAGAAGCAAGAATGAGCAAGCTCAAACTCAAACACATGTATAAATGCAGCATGCTATGCAAGAGAGATGAGAAGAAAAGTTATGAGAAGTGAAGGCAAATTCACTTCTCAAGTTTACTTACCACCTGAAATGTTAGAAACAAATGCAATGCAATGCTAAATGAAATGAAATGACATGATGCTAGGCCAAACCAGAAGCATGCACATGATGACTATGATGTTATGAAGTGTTGCAAACATGAGACAAGGCATAGGGATGTTCATACAAAGTCATGGATGCAAATGATGCAAGTTAAGGAACATGAATAAACATGAAATGTCATGAAGCATACAAGACAAATGGCATGGCAAAGATGTAATGCAATGATCAATGATGCTTCATACATGTCTTAAGATGTCAAATGAATCATAAGAATGCACAAAATGCAATGGCAAGTCATGTTATGCAAGGAAATGCAAGAAGGATGCAAGAGAAAGCCCAAATTAGGGTTTATGGATCAAACATCAAACACAAACCAAAAACAGAAGCAAACCCTAAGATAAAAAATGGAAAATGGCACCCAAAGAAACCCTAGACCTATGATGAATCCCTGCCCAAAGGGGAACTCCCAACTCTTTACCAATCTCAAGATATGATTTTTGCAAGTTATTAGGGTTTTTTAGGGTTCTTATCAAAACAAATGCCAATCAATTAGAAAATGCAAGATCAAATCATGGCCTTTTTATCCTTGAAAATACATGTCAAATGGAAAACAATGCACAAAGAATCAATGTCTCAACCTTCACCAATAGGCAGAAATGAATTTTCAAACATATGATCAAAATAATGCACAAAATATGATTTAATTCCATGAAAAATTCTTAAAATGCATCAAGATCAAAAAAGAAATTTGGTTTGAAGGTTGGACAATGTTTCTAAATGTCTTAGAACATTTCATGAATTTTTTTGTAATTTTTAAATACCTAAAAGTATTTTTAATTAATTAATTTCCATTAACCAATTAAAAATAATCTTTTAAATATTTAAAAAAAATTTTTAATGATAAAAAAATAAAATAAAATATTTTTGGGTCATAAAAATTAATAAAACCTTAAAGAAAAAGTTTCATAATTTTTATGAATTTTCTGCTATTTTAAATAAATTGTACAAATTAATTGAAATAAAAATGAAATAAAACAAATAAAATGAGAAGTAATCAGAATGGACGCATGAGATTGATTCTGAGTTTAAAAGTGTTGACTGCGCGCGTGATCGTGTGGCTCACATTCAAACTTCTAAAACTTAATTAATTAATTTAATTAATCCTGATTAGGGTTTAATGGAGAATCTGGGCCATCAAAAAGGGTGGGAAGTCAACCAGTCAACGCAATCCTACGCTCCTCATTCAAACTGGAATTAATTACACAATTAGGGCACAAATGACTTTCAGGTGGCCGGAGAAGACTTCCGGTCGTCTTCTCCGGCCAGAAGCTCACCTGAAAATTCCAAACTTCCTAAAAACGTAACATAAATGAAATCTATGAATTGGGAGATGATCCTAACACTCTCACGAATCAAACCCCTCTATCAAAACGAATTTATGTTACCTAAATCAACTGAATCGAAGCAAACAATTTCTAGGGTTCGTAAGCTTCAAACACGAATTAAATGCTCAAAACAAAACCATTTCAAAAACTAAAGGTACCAGAATGATCAGTGCATCATGAAGAACAAGTTTGTAACAATAAAAGTCATTTCTGGAAAAAATTAATTTCGAGCTACCTGAGATTTGGAGCTTTCAGTTTTGGGACTTTCTGGCTGTTTCCTTTGATGCAGGCTACTCCACTTGATCCCCCAAGTGTGTTTGAATGCTCAAAATGAGTTTGTGTTGGCTGGAGAAGAAGATTCGAAAGGAACTGCTTCAGTTCAGTCAACAATGGCAGATGAGATTCTGGCACTTTCAGGCTGTGAAAAGGGGTTGTTTGTGATCTATGAAGTGTGTTGAGAAGGTTTGTGGTGTTGGTTGGTGTGTTTGTGAGCTAGGATAAGAGTTTCGAATGAAACTGCAGCTTGAGGTGAATGATGGCAATGGAGTTTTCAGGCTTGTTTCAGGCTTATGCTTGGGGTGTTTCTTGTCTATGAGGTGTGGTGAGTTGAGTGATGATGAGAGTTTGAGTGTTTGAAGACTGTGGAGAGTGATTCGAAGGAACTTGCAATGAGGTGAGTTTTTGTGTAAGTGTTGAATGTTGTTGTTTCAGCCTTGCCTTATGCTATGCTTTGCTTGCAAATTGTCCACACAACTCTCTCTCATTGGTCAGATGATTAGACATGCCCTTTATTGATTGGTAAGTTACCTTTTGCAAAAAGTCAAAAATTGTGTAAGAGAAGTATGGTGAAGTGCTAGCTTGGTACAAGGCCTAGGGGCTGCGCAGCATGGGGGGAAGAGTGAGCTAGCAAGGTCAGCATCCAAGTTTACAAGTTGTAAGAAGTGATCATGAGTGTTTTGCAAGTTGGTTAGCTTATGTTTCACATGTGATCCTTTGCATAACCAAACATGAAACCAAGGGCAAACTTAGTTCAAATCTGATTTTTGTAACTTAGAGAATGTTTACATGCTGGTTTGAAGTGAATTAGAGGCTGCATAATGCATTTGTTCAAGACTTTGCAAAATTTCCATTTTGTGCATAACTTGAAAATCAATGATTTTTGCTAACTTTGCAATGCCATAACTTTTGATCCATGAAGAGTTTGATCATGTTCTTGTACTTTTTGAAAAGGGAAAGATGAGATCTACAACTTTCATGACCAAAGTTTTTTCATTTGAGGCCTTTTGGATCATGAATCAAAGCTTGAAAATTGGCCTAAAATGAGGCATTCTTGAAAAGTCAACTATGCCTCAAAAAGTCAACTTTTGCAAAAACCCTAAATTCTTGATTTTATGCACTTCAACCTTCTTCCATGATCAAATAAAGATCATATACACTCAAAATGATGGAGATCACCCATTGGTTGGGTCATTGGGGGCCTCAGATGCCCTGATTTTGCACTGACTTGTCTGAAAAGTCAACTCTTGATCAGATGACTTCCCCATGGAATTTCTTCATGAAAATTGATATGCATATTCCCTATACCATATAGAGACCAATGGAAACAAGAATGACCAAAAAATTTGAGATTATGGCCTCTGAAACCAAAACCCTAATTTTAGGTCAACTGTGCAGCTCAACCTGGCTCTGCATCCACTCAAACCCTAGTTCTTGTGATTCCTCTGCAATTTTGACTCTGTGAGGATGTGACATGATACAAGAACACACATGGACCCTTCTGAGATGATTGGTGGCCTTTGGAGTGGCTCAAGAAGCTTTGGGATTGCTCAAATCACAAACCCTAGGTGCAGATGACTTAGAAACTATGCAGTGAATCAAACATGAGATATGAGATTGTATGATTGTGTTTATGCATATGAGATGATCACAAACCATGGTGTGAATGGGTGAGGGCAAATTTGGGGTGTTTACAGCTGCCCCTATTCAAACAGGAGTTAGCTGTGCAGGATGTAAGCAACGGCTTAACAGGCAAACAAGATAACTTGTGGTTGAATACCAAAGACAGTCCAAAATTTGCACTCACAGAATGGAGGAGAAAATGGATATAGATTAATTAAGGTATATTGTAAGTGTGGGCGACGGAGGACGACCGTCGAGCAGAGGACGACTGCTGGGTAAATAGCAATGACGGGGACGGCCGACATGCTGGGAAAAGTGTGTAAAGTAAAGCGATGACGGGGACGGCCGACATGCTGGGGATATAAGGAAAAGCTAAGACGGGGACGGCCGACTAGCTGGGGAAAGTCAAAATATGATGGGGACGGCCATCAAGATAAAGTAGGGTTCTCTGGGAATTAATGAAACATGACGGGGACAGCCATCAAGTTCATAAAGGTAAAGTAACCAACGATGGGGACGGCCATCGGGCTAAAAGGAAAAGGGACCACGACGGGGACGGCCATCGGGTTAAAGAATAAATGAAATAAACAGATGATGGGGTACGGCCATCAAAGGTGAAGGACGATCACCTAGCAGGGGACGACTGCTCTGTTGGGAATAAAAAGTAAATATGATGGGGACGACCATCAAAGGTGGAGGACGACCACCTGGCAGGGTACGGCTGCCGAAGATATCGACGATGGGGACGGCCATCGGATAGAAAAAGTCAACGATGGGGACGGCCATCGGACGAGCATGATGGAGGACGACCATCAAGAAGTGGAGGACGACCACTCAGCAGGGGACGGCTGCTCTCAGGGTTTATCATGACATAGGACGAATGTCAGATAACCAAAATCAACAATGGGGACGGCCATTGGATAAAATGATGAAGGACGATCATCAAGAGGTGGAGGACGACCACCTAGCAGGGGACGGCTGCTAAAATCAACGATGGGGACGGCCATCGGATGAGCATGATGGAGGACGACCATCAAGAAGTGGAGGACGACCACTCAGCAGGGTACGGCTGCTCTCAGGGTTATCATAACACAGGACGAGTGTTAGATAAAAAGGAAAGATTTGCTTTGTTGGCGATCTACTGGGGAGATAGTAAACACGGACGAGCGTTTACATCCAAGAAACAAAAGGTATAAGTGTTTGGTATTGTGTATAGATTAAAGATGCGGACGAGCATCCTTAAGACTATGATACGGACGAGTATCACGTAGAAACAAACTGACACATGTTCAGAGATGATGATACGGACGAGTATCAACTGGTTAACAAAGAACACGGACGAGTGTTGCATCTGAAGGGACTCTTCTGGGGAATAGTAGACACAGACGAGTATCTATATTCAGGAAGACATAAGTGTTTGACATGGTGTATGGATCAAAGATGCGGACGAGCATCCTTAAGACTATGATACGGACGAGTATCATGTAGAACAAACATTAGACGCAATGCTCTGAGATGATCGTACGGACGAGTACCAACTGGTTAACAAAGAACAAGGACTACTGTCGAATCTGTGGGGATATGGGTGGTGATGTATACAAGATACGGACGAGCATCTGCATAAGTGTACCAATGAGTAGCGAGTGTATATATAATGTATTGATGAGTGTCTATCTGCTGGGGAGAATGACACGGACGGGTGCCAAGAGAGAAAAGTATAATATTAACAAGTATATGGGTTGCAAAAGTGTAAGCGACTGCGCTGGGGATATAACACGGACGGGTGTCAAGAAAGTGTATATACAAGTATGTGTGAGTGCAAAGAGGGTGTCTTTGGCTTTCTGTTGGTGATTTGACACGGATGGGTGTCAGGGAGTATCTGTAATACGGGTGATCTTGTTTGTTCAGGCGACTTTACTGGGGAACAACGGCACGGACGGGTACCAAAAGGTGCATGCTGGTATTTGAATATGGGGCAACTGCTTTTGCTGGGATTCTGGGGGATTTTGGGGGAACTATTCTGTATAACGACGGATTGTCAATATTTACAAGTGTTCAATTCACAACATGACTTATGATTATGCTATGCGTTTGATTTTTGCCGTAATGCTCCGTATTAGACGGAATGCTACGCTTTGAGGGTATATTACGATGCAAATGCTATGATTATGCAAAGAAGCACAGATCCGGGATTCGGATCCCGTTGCTGCGAAGATCTCTGGCTGATCTGCTGAGGAAGACATCCCAGCTGGGGATGAGATCATTGGTGCATCTGCTTGGGGGATATAGGTCACTGATCGACATATCCTTATAATATGGGAGACCCAGCTGGGGTTTGCAGAAGCTTTCTGTACTCTGTTGTGACTTCTTCGTGCGTTGCTCTTCTGAATAGAAGCTGGGGCTCTGTGGGGAGATGATCCCCTGATTTTTGTACTCGGCTGAGGGCGAGATGACAACTCGGCTGGGGAGAGAGAGAGGCATCACTGAAAGACCTCCCTAGAAACTCTGTTACGGTGGCTTCTTGACTCGGCCAGGGATATGGGCATCTTCTGTGATACCTGCCCATTCTGATGGGGATAAGTAATGAGTGACCAACTCAGCTGGGGAACAATGAGATACAACTCAGCTGGGGATAGCAACGAAAAGCAAATCAGCTGGGGATGGAGTGTTTCCGATGCTGTATGTCGATTTGGAAACTTTGCTGGGGAAGTGGGCACCTCCCAGTGCCATGTGAGTTGATAATGATTCGCCAGTTTGCTGAGACGTAACTTGCATGCCCCAGGTTGCGTTCTAGATACTTGCAATCCTGCAAAGATAAGGAAACACACAAAAGGTCCCGAGGTATCCTTTACTGGATTCCGTCATAGGAGATAAGTACTTTCGAGAGTAATCACATTCCCTGTAAGCATGCGCTTTATTATTATTTTTTTTAGAGAGAAGCATCTGTACTTATGCAGTCGTGTTTTTTTAGAGATATCAGACAATTCTTTGCAAAACATAAATGTAAAACGAAACATGACTGAAAATCTGATTTTATTAATTCGCGTGCCCTGAATTGGCTGGATACAGTCAAAGAAACACATCTCCTGAAATGAGGAAATAGTTACAAATTGAGAAATAAAGTGCTGGCGGTGTTGATGACGCTCTGAGGAGCTTCCTCTTCTGCTATGACTCGTATGACAATGACGTTCTTCTCGTCTTGCTTTTTGGAGAGAGTTGATTCTGATTGAAGCTTGATCCTTTGGAGTTTACCAAGTTATAGATGATACAGACGAATTCAGAATGCAGTCGTTCGCTTATTCCCTTATTTTGCATGGATCGCCCTTTCGGGTTTTCGATCCATCGGGATACCCATTTTTGCCTGAGCTGTCCAATGCGGCTTTTCAACTCAGCGGGTGTACATTTTCTTAATTATTTCCCTTATTTTTGCCCGAGTCTTTTATTCTGTTTTTGACTCGCCGGGATGCCCTATTTTTGCCTGAACTTACATTCTGTTTTTATGTCCAGCGGGTCATTTTCATGCGAAGTATTTTTTAACTGCATCTGAATTCACAGGGGATGGGAAATCTTCACCATCCATGGTGCCGAGCATCAGTGCTCCACCAGAGAAAACTTTCTTTACAACAAATGGTCCTTCATAATTTGGAGTCCATTTGCCCCTGTGGTCTGTATGAGGAGGGAGGATTCTTTTCAGCACAAGATCTCCTACTTGGTACTCTCGGTGCCTGACTTTCTGATCGAAGGCTCTCTTCATTCTCTTCTGATATAACTGCCCATGACAGATTGCGGCCAATCTCTTCTCTTCGATCAGACTCAGTTGTTCGAATCGGGACCTAACCCACTCTGCTTCACTCAGTTTAACATCCATCAACACCCGTAAGGAAGGCAATTCAACTTCAACAGGTAGGACTGCTTCCATACCATACACAAGCTGATACGGCGTTGCCCCAGTGGATGTTCTGATTGATGTGCGGTACCCATGCAAGGCGAACGGTAGCATTTCATGCCAGTCTTTGTAGGTGACTACCATCTTTTGCACAATCTTCTTGATATTCTTATTTGCTGCCTCGACAGCGCCGTTCATCTTTGGCCTGTAAGGAGAAGAATTGTGATGTTGGATCTTGAAGTCCCGACATAATTCAGCCATCATTTTGTTGTTGAGATTGGAACCATTATCAGTAATGATTCGCTCGGGCACTCCATATCTACAGATGATATCTCTTTTCAAAAATCGCGCTACCACTTGCCTGGTGACATTTGCATATGAGGCTGCTTCAACCCACTTTGTGAAATAGTCGATGGCGACCAGGATGAATCTGTGGCCATTTGAAGCAGTTGGCTCAATCTTACCAATCATATCGATGCCCCACATGGCAAAGGGCCAGGGTGAAGACATTATGTTCAAAGGATTGGGAGGTACATGCACTTTATCTGCGTAGATCTGGCATTTGTGGCATTTCCTGGCATAGGTACAACAGTCTGCATCCATTGTGATCCAATAATAGCCTGACCTCAACAATTTCTTAGCCATGGCATGCCCTCCTGCATGGGTGCCAAAGGATCCTTCGTGCACTTCGTGCATCAACAAATCAGCTTCCGTCTTGTCAACACATCTGAGGAGTACCATGTCAAAGTTCCTCTTGTATAAAGACCCATCAGTGTTCAGAAAGAAACTTCCAGCAAGCCTTCTCAAGGTCTTCTTATCATTGGAAGATGCCCCAGGTGGGTATGTTTGATCCTCCAAGAAGCACTTAATGTCGTGGAACCAAGGCTTATCATCTTTCATAACATCTGCTGCAAATACATATGCCGGTCTATCAAGTCTAGACACTGAAATCTGGGGTACAAAGTTGGCCGTTTGAACTTTGATCATGGATGAAATGGTAGCAAGAGCATCTGCAAACTGATTCTCGTCCCGAGGGATATACTCAAGCTTGACTGTTGTGAAGAAAGTCAGTAACCTTCTCGTATAATCCCTGTAAGGTATCAGATGATCTTGGTGGGTGTACCATTTCCCGTTGGTTTGATTGACTACCAAAGCTGAATCTCCGAATACAGTCAATGTTTTGATCCTGAGGTCGATGGCTTCCTCGAGACCCATAATGCAAGCTTCGTATTCAGCTTCGTTGTTAGTGCAGTTGAAAGTGAGTTTTGCCGAGAAAGGCATGTGAACTCCTTTAGGTGTAATAAGTACTGCACCAACACCACGGCCATTCATGTTAACAGCCCCATCAAACATCATAGTCCATTCTTCCTCCGGGTCGGGCCCTTCAGTGTAAATAGGCTCTTCGTGATCTTTTGATTTAATGAACATGATGTCTTCATCAGGGAAGTCAAATCTCATAGGCTGGTAATCATCAATGGGTTGCTCAGCAAGATATTCAGATAGTACACTGCCCTTGATGGCTTTCTGAGATGTGTATTGGATGTCATATTCTGTGAGGATCATTTGCCATCTTGCAACCCGTCCGGTAAGTGCTGGCTTCTCGAAAATGTACTTAACTGGATCCATCTTGGATATCAATAAAGTAGTGTGGGTCAACATATACTGTCTCAGTCGGCGAGCAGCCCACGCTAAAGCACAGCAAGTTTTCTCGAGTAGTGAATAACGTTGTTCACAGTCGGTAAACTTTTTGCTTAGGTAGTATATTGCATACTCTTTTCGACCAGACTCGTCATGCTGACCTAGTACACACCCCATTGACTCTTCTAGCACTGTCAAGTACATAATCAGAGGTCTTCCTTCAACTGGCGGCATGAGGATTGGAGGTTCTTGCAGATACTCCTTGATCTTGTCAAAAGCCCTTTGGCAGTCTTCGTTCCACCTGACCGTTTGTTCTTTTCTTAGCAGCTTGAACAAAGGTTCACAGGTTGCTGTGAGGTGAGATATGAACCGTGAGATGTAGTTCAATCGACCTAAGAACCCTCGAACTTCTTTCTCAGTTTTCGGTGCAGGCATCTCTTGGATGGCTTTGACTTTATCAGGGTCAACTTCAATCCCTTTCTCGCTTACAATAAAGCCCAGCAGCTTACCGGATCGCACCCCGAATGTGCATTTGTTGGGGTTCAACTTCAGTTGGTACTTTCTCAGACGCTTGAACAACTTCAGCAGATTCACCAGATGGTCTTCTTCAGTAAGGGACTTGGCGATCATATCATCCACATAACACTCGATTTCCTTGTGGATCATATCGTGGAATAATGTCACCATAGCCCGTTGATACGTTGCGCCAGCATTCTTCAGTCCGAATGGCATCACTTTGTAACAGAACGTGCCCCAAGGCGTGATGAATGTTGTCTTCTCCATGTCTTCAGGTGACATCTTGATCTGATTATATCCTGAAAATCCATCCATGAAGGAGAATACCGAGAACTGAGCCGTGTTATCCACCAATACGTCAATGTGAGGTAATGGGAAATCATCTTTCGGGCTGGCTCTGTTCAGATCCCGGTAATCAACACACATTCTTACTTTGCCGTCCTTCTTAGGCACAGGTACTATGTTAGCAACCCACGGCGGGTAGCTAGTCACAGCAAGGAACCCGGCGTCCCATTGCTTTTGTACCTCTTCCTTGATTTTCATAGCCATGTCTGGGCGAGTTCGGCGCAGCTTCTGTTTGACTGGAGGGCACTCTTCTCTCAAAGGCAACTTGTGCACAACAATGTCGGTATCCAACCCTGGCATATCTTGATACGACCAAGCAAACACATCAACATACTCTTGAAGCAGATCTGTCAGTTGCTTCTTCACTGAGTCTTGCAGGCAGGCCCCGATCTTGACTTCTTTCACATTTTCCCCTGTACCAAGATTGATCACTTCAACCTCCTCCCGGTGAGGGGTAATGACCCTTTCCTCTTGTCTTAACAACCTGGCTAGTTCTTCAGGAAGCTCGTATTCTTCTTCAACCCCTTCTTCAGCTTGATTGATCGGATTGTCAAAGTCATACGATGTCATAGCCGTGCTGTTGTTGGTGCTGTCAGGAAGGCACTCTCTGCAAGGGTTTAATTGGTTCATTTTAGTGATTGATTTTAATCTTGCTTTAGAAAAAAGTGAAATGAAGTTATCATTTTGAAAACACCGCCATTTATTTTTGTACAAAAAGAAAAAAGGAAAAACAGTGAGCAGAAAAGAAAAAGACTCGTTTGCAAAAAGATGTCTGATATTTCATTAATTTAATCTTGTTTGCACAAAAGTACAGATGGCCCTGGTTACAAAATGAGTCTTGTCATCTTGGGCAAGATGCAAGACTTGGATGCATGCTATAAAAATACAGGAAATAATAATTACTCTGCATGAGTAACTCTTATAATTTCCTGGGAAGACCAGTTCGAGACACTGCTCCCCGGGATCTTTGGACGAATCCAATTCTCCAGATTGCGCTCCTCTTCCAGCTCGTCTTCCAGACAATTGATAGCATCGGGGGTAAGCATTCCCCCACTGACAAAACCTGGCTCTGCAGCAGCCTTTGCTTGATGTTGAGTTGGTCTGTAACCCAACCCAAACTTGTCCTTCTTCTCCTCCACAGCTAAGACCTTGCCCCAGCCTAGGGCAGTTCCTTCTTCAACAACCTTCCGGGCTTGTTGGTAAGATGACATGGAGATACCAGATACAGCAGATGCTTCATTGACGTTCAAGGCCTCAAAACCTTGGCTCATTGTTTCATGGATCTCTCCATCCATCTCAATGTATTTATAAGTAGCCAGATGGCTAACAAAAATGTCCTCCTCCCCACAGATTGTGACAACTTGACCTTCCCACTCAAATTTTAACTTTTGGTGAAGGGTAGACGTTATTGCGCCGGCGGCGTGAATCCAGGGTCTACCCAACAAACAGCTGTAGGCGGGCTGAATGTCCATCACATAAAAGATAGTTTTAAAGGTCTGCGGGCCAATTGTCACGGGCAGCTCAATCTCTCCCAGAACCGATCTCTTCGAGCCATCAAAAGCTCTAACCACCAGGTTGCTGGGTCTCAATGCCAGTCCATCATATTCCAGCTTCACCAGAGCCTTCTTTGGTAAGACATTCAGGGATGATCCTGTGTCCACCAGCACATGTGAAAGGACAGCTCCTTTGCATTCCATGGTTATGTGCAAGGCTTTGTTGTGATTGCGGCCATCCACTGTCAGGTCAGAATTGGTAAACCCTAGCCCATTGCTAGCAGTAACATTTCCAACAACGGTTTCCAATTGGTTGACAGTAATCTCCTCGGGCACGTAAGCTGCGTGCAGTACTTTCAGTAGTGCATTCCGATGGGCTTCGGAGCACATAAGCAGTGAGAGGATAGAGATTTTGGATGGCGTCTGGTGAAGTTGATCCACAATTTTGTAGTCACTCTTTTTGATGATTCTCATAAACTCATCAACTTCCTGATCGAATGGAGTTTTCAGGGCTTCTTTGGCAGCTGGATTTTCCTGCACCGGGCTTTTTCCTTTTGCCTTGGCAGCAGCTTCTGCTTCGGCAGTAGGTCTTTGGACTTGTGAAGCAAAGAGACGTCCGCTTCGGGTGAAGCCTCCGCCTCCGCCCACATTATCAATTTGTGGTGCAGGTGCTGATGTTTCAAGAGTGATTCTTTTCCCCTCGCAATACAAGTCAGAGCCATAGTGCCAAGGGATGGCCCTATCGCTTTCATATGGTACAGGTCCAGGCATCGTGACAGTGACCGGACTGATTGCTGCTGCTGAAGGGACTGTTATTGTTTGTGGATCATAAAAGATTGTGACTGGTGCTCTAGCGGGAGCAGCACCTTCTGAATGGTAGGCGGAGTTATTTTCTGGATCGTAGAATATGGTAACTGTGGAGACATCTTCATGATTGTTTGCTGGAGTTGTAGGAGGTTCCGTTGGAAGGACTGTTGCTGTTGTTGATGGAGAGTCGAAATGGAATGAAGCTGATGTTGTAGCAGGAGAAACTGTTGAAAACTGATCATTTGGAAGGACAGGTGAAGCACTTGTTGATGTTGCTGATGAATTGTCGGGAACAATAGTTGTTGCATTTGTAGGAGGGTCTGAAACCGTTGCTGATAAAGTTGTCGGATTTGCAGGAAACGATGTAGTGATCTGAAGTAGGCCACTCTGAATAAGGCTGTCAATGCCATTCCTCAAGTCCTCACACCCATTCCATGAAATATTGCAGTAGGGACATCCCAGTTCACACCCCGGAAATATATTGTTTTCACGGAGCTGAGCTTTGATTTCCACCAATGGTGTCCTGATCTGATCCACACTAGTTATCAAATAAGACTGTTGGTCTTCTTCAATAGCATTAATTCGAGGACCACCATGGTGTGGCATTGGATTTTTGTTGACATTGGGCGGAGGTGCAAAATTCAGAGCCTTGGAGTCTACCAAGTCTTGTACCTTCATATGCAGAGCCCTGCATTTTTCTGTACTGTGACCAGGTGCGTTTGAATGAAAAGCACACCTAGCATTGGAGTCATAGTTTCTTGGTAGACTGTTGGGATCCGGCGGTGCCAACGTTCTTAGCTCAACCAGGTTGAGTTTCAGAAGTTGTGGCAGCAAAGCAGCGTACGGCATGGGGATCGGGTCGATCATTCGGTTAGCTTGGGAGGGCCTCTGTTGAAATGGCCTCTGTTGATTGTTGTTGCTATTGTTGTTGTTGTAGTTGTTTCTTGGAGGATATTGATTCTGATGATACTGAGGTTGTTGTTGGAAGTTTTGTTGAGGAGGTTGATAGACTGGCTGAGGATGAGCTGGAGCAGGGATAGTGACTGCTGCTATTGACCTTTGAACATATTGGGGCCTGCCCCTGTTGGTGTAAATGGCATTGGTCTCGCCAGTTCTTCTCGGGCCTGCAAAAGGCTTTCTTGTACTACTGGACGAGCTTGCACCGTTGTCTGAGATCTTACCCATCTTTAACAGGCTTTCAATTCTCTCCCCAGCTATGACAACATCTACGAAGCTGGTGGAAGAGAAAGCAGCCAACCTGTCAATATACGTTCCCTGAAGAGTGTTCATAAACATGTCTGCCATTTCTCTCTCAGACATTGGTGGTTGAACAGCAGCAGCCAGTTGCCTCCACCTTTGGGCATACTCTCGGAAACTCTCCCTCGAAGACTGTGACATTCCCATTAGGAGGGTCCTGTTGGGTGCCATATCTAGATTATACTGATACTGTCTGATGAAGGCCTCTGCCAGGTCCTTCCAGCATCTCACAGTTGCTCTCGTCAGATGGGAATACCATTCCCTAGAAGCTCCAGTCAAGCTATCTTCGAAGTAGAACATCCACAATTTCTCGTCCATGGTGTAAGCTTTTAATCTTCCGAGAAAAGATTGCAGATGGGTTCGAGGACAAGAAGTCCCATTATACTTTTCAAAACATGGAGGCTTGAACTTGTGGGGAATCCTAACCCCGTCTACTAAGCCCATATCCATCACGTCAAAACCCAAAGAATTTTGAGATTCTAAGGATCTTAACTTCTCAGCTATTTCTTCCAATCTCCTGTCATAAGTTTCCTCTCCAGCACCCATTACTGTAAATTGGTCCTCCTGAGGGTCTTCTTGAAGTACCCTGGCTGCTGTGGCTGTCCCTTGGATGTTTGCAGGGATATTAATCTCAGGATGTAGATGTGGACCAAACACAGGGGGATTCACATGTGGTTGCACCCTTTCATTATTACTGGTGCCTGCAGTCCCTACATGAGGCTCTTCTGGATTTTGCCTCTCAACCATAGCCCTCAGTCTCTCCTGGCTCTGAGCCATGTTGTTCATAACCTCCATGAACTGCGTCATCTGTGTTCTCATCTCCAATCTTTCATTGGCTAGCTGATTTCTGACATCAGCAAGATCTTGTTGAACTTGATCCATCTGAATTCCCGGAAGGTTGATTCTAGTTGGATACCTGTGTGGCCTGTTGAGAGGAAATACCCGGCGGCGAGCAATAATTCCTGAACATCACAACAGAGGTTAGCAACAACAAAACAAAAACCTACAAAACAAACAAAGGGGTTAGCATGCAATGCAGTTATGCTTATTTGCTCTCAAGGTATCCGGTTTGGTCTTCAGTTTTGACCCTTCCAGACCCTTGAAGGTGATGCTGTTGAAGTTGCTTTTGATGTGAACCCAGATAGAAACTAACACAAATATATTACAAAGGTGAAATAATACAATTTGTTCATTTTTACAACACAAACCCTCAAAGGGGCCAAAATACATCACAAAAAGCAAAAGTACATGGAAAAGGAACAACAACAAGCAAATGATCAAACTCCAAGGCCAAACTCATCCTCACGAACTTCCTTGAGAAGTGCTTCGGTCACAGGATCAGCCGGACGCTCCGTGAGACTTCTGATGAGAAGGTTTCTTGTTGCAACAGCTGCAGTCAATTTCCTGCTCTGACTTTGGTCCTTAGACCTCTTCAATCCTGCTTTGATTTTCAGCTCTGATATTTCTTCCTGGGCTGCTGCCAGGGCCTTTTCCATCTGCTCCATCTTGTCTTGAGCTCTCTTGTCTTCTAGAGTACGGGCCTCAGTGATCCGGACCCACCTGGCCTGACTCTCTTTCAAATACAAGTCTGTTCTTGCTCTTTGGAACTGGGCTTCTTTACAAGCATTCTTCAGAATCTGCTCACCAGCTTTAGACTTGTTGATATACTCCCCAGACTTCTCAATCTTGGTCAAGTGTTCTACCCTCAATTTCTCCAATCTCTCAATCTCCCTCATACCTTCACTCCTCTCCCGGAGGGTCTTCTGCAAGGCTTGGGATAACTTCTCATTCCTTTCCTTCAGGCTTTCAAACTCCTCCAGACTGATAGTGGCAGGGGGTGGTGCTGAAGATGACTCAGGCATATCTTCTATGGTGAAAGGCATTCCAGAGAATTGGGCCCTAGCATGGGACCACTCATAATATTGGACTGACGCCACATTATTGCACTTACCCAGAATGGTAATTCCCTTAGTCTGAACATGATCCCAGGCCCAGGCAGCCTGCCTAACAGTTGTCAGACTAATCTTGTTCTCACAGTAGAGGGTCTCAACCAAATCCTGCACCCTAGGAGCATGGACCAGTGCATAGCCTAACTGCCTCTTGAACAGCAGAGGGTTGTAATTGATACTTCCCTTAACTCCTACCAAAGGCACATTGGGAAAGTGTCCACAGCTTGTGATAATATCTCTGCCCTTGGTGCTCTGAGTGCACCATCTGATGTCTGCTGAAGTGAGAGTAGTGAGCCTCTTAGCCCAGTTGCTTTGCTGATGAGGATTTAGGAATGCATCTGTCCTGGGCAGATGCCTGAGAAGCCAAGCATGGAATAGTGGAGCACAACACCTCACTAACTTACCCCTCTGCTTCTCATTCCTCTGATGCACTGAGTAGTAGAGATCTCCTAACAAGGTTGGCACTGGGTTCTTCAGGATGAACAAGTGAATTGCATTCTTGCTGATGAATCGAGGCTCATCTGCAAACAACACAATTCCATATACACTTAAGGCCAACAATGCACAAACAGCTTTCCAATCCCCCAGGGAGGCCTTCAAACTAGCTTGAGAAATCAGGAAGTCAAGATGAAAACCAGGGATCCCAGCTTTAGATGTCATATGCTGTTCTATCAAAGCAGGCTCCAGGTGTAAAGCTTTTGCTATCTCTCCATTGCTAGGAAAGACCATTTCAGGGTTGAAAGGAATTTCTCTCTTGATAGGCAAGCCAACCAATGCTGAGTATTCTTCTAAAAGAGGTCCCAACTGAAAGTCTTTAAAGGTGAAACACCTCAATGGGGGGTCATAGAACTGAATGCAGGTATGGATTAGGCTTCTCTGAGATGGGTCCATATCCATAACCAAGTCAAGTATATCCCCATAATGCTCTCTGAACAGAGGTATGTGCTCTGGAGTGATCAGGGTTTGGATCCTCCTGATGTCTGATAAGTCTGGTTGGAAGAAATGGTAAGTGATGTTGCTTTTCTTTGGAGCCATGAGTGCTGAGGACTGAGTAGAATAAGTGCTGATGAAGATGCTGAGAAGTGGGCCACTGGCTGGCTAGTGCGAGTAACTGAAGTATATGGCTGACAAGCTGAAGCAAGATGCTGGTGGAGACAGGTCAAAACTGCAGATGGGGTCAAAACCAAAACCAGATAAAGGTGGATACCCTGAAACATAAATAAGCACATGTTAATATGATGCAATGAGTATGAATGCAGATGATATGCAAAGGGTTTGTGACTGAGCTGGATCTGATTAACTGCCTTGGTCTAGATCCATGTGTGTTCAAGAATTCCAGATGGAGGTCTATAAATCCAGTAACCAGGGTAGGGGACTCAAATAAAGAGCCACATGTCCAGGGTTTTTAGAATCACAAGAACTATCCAACATGGAGCATTCTTAACAAAGTCAAAGTAACAGGGTATTCTGAGGTCAAGGTACCTGCAAACCTGTAAACAGCCCAACCCCCTCACAGGTGGTGATCTAGAACAAGGATCCTCAGACTTGGATCAGTTATGAGAAGTGTAAACACTTCTAACCCGGAGGTACAGTGTTTACAATAACCATAACAATTCCTCCTCTAATTCACCTCAGTTTCTGAAGGTCAAACTAAAAGGTCATCCAGACTTAGCAGGCTTCCCAGATCCCCCTAGCATTGCAGGAAATCCGCAACACAGAGTTCTCAAGAAGAAACCCATATCTGAACCGTGTTTCATATTCCCGCACCAGACCGAAATGGAATGGGAAAGAATATGATTCACTCTATCCTAGGTGTCACTCAGGTCCCAGGTGTAGGACCTTAACTCTCAATGAAATACCCACCCACCAAAAAACAAGGAAACCAGATCCAGCCAGCAACAGTGACAGTATGATATATACAAATGCAATAAAGAAAGCGGTAAATAAAGCTGTACAGAAAGCAATAAATAAAGCAAATATACAAACACAAATAACACATAACACCCCAATAAACACAAATCAATCAAGCGCTAGGAGGAACCCACAAAAAGAAACAGAAGCCCTGGTTGCAGTATAAGGTTTCCCCAGCAGAGTCGCCAAGCTGTCGCTCCCAAAGATTTGCATCCCGGTACAAGCGCGAACGGTCGGCGAAGGGAACAGTGAGAACACACAGCCGTGAACTCACTGGAGAATGAATAGAGTCGCCAGCTAGGCATTTTTATCCCGGAGGAAAGGTAATGCTGCATAAACCTAGAAAGATACGGATAAGACGGTTTGCGAACCAGAGAGACTGAGAAAGGGGGTTGGTTACAACCTGGGAAGGTATTAGCACCCAGATTGTCCGCCGTACTCGACGGGATCCACGCTTAAAAGATTTGTGTTTTAAAGGGGTAGTGTCAGTGCAATCTGTGTATAAAGTAGCTGGAAAGAATGTACAGGTGTCAGTGTATAGTGTATGAGTGATGTGATGTATGAAAGTGTCAGTGTAGGAACAGAATGAAATGCTCAAGATCATGAGGCTAAAGAATGAAGCTGAAAGAGGGGGAATGTACAGAGACTTTTGTTCGATAACCGTTAAGTTATGCCTACGTATCCTCTCGTGCAATGAGGAAGTCAGAACACCGTAGTTCGACCCAAAGAGACTGAAAGATGACTTGACTTGTGAACTGCTTACTTGCCTATGCTCAAGTGTATGACCTGTCTGGCTCAGGTGCAAACTGTCTTGCATTAGACGGAAGAAGCGAGCTCTCGTTTGTGAATGAGGGAGGTGAGAAAAGAATCCCGGAGGAGACGATTATTGTTTGTTTTTTGAGTTTTCAGTCTTTTATTGTTTTTGGATTTTGTCATAAGTTAATGAGCTTAATCCTAAACCAATGGGTTAGTAAACTCATCACATCTTCCCTCTGATTAGGGGTAATGAGAGTACCTTAAGTGTGAAGTCAGATTCTCACACCTAATCACCTTTGGTGTAGGATTAAGATCATTAACCTACTTGTGATTATTTAGATGTTTTTGTGATTTTGTTTAGTGTTGAGTAATGAGGTTAAGCCGTAATCAAGGATTAAACAGACCCATTACACCATCCTAAAAGAAGGATAATAGATGAGAATGTTTAAGCTGAGGAAGACTCCTCCACTTAATCCGTGATTAGGGATTAAACCCATGACAAAACAAGCCTTTATTAAGTGGATTTTGGTTAATGATATGATGATGAAGTGAATTTTATTGTTTGTAAGACAACTTGAGGGGGACTTGTCCATTAACACTAGGGTTAGTCCTTCTTAACCACTTAAGGAAGAATTAGAACCCTAATGCAAGGCCCAAGTTACAAGTGTAATGTCTTGATACTTATTAAATGAATTGATTAAGAGATTTAAACACCTTAAGGGTTTAATACTTAGGATTAAAGTTATACACTCCATCCTAAGAGAAGGATGCAGGCATAAGCTTAATCACAAAGTATTAAAGCCTTTAGGGTTTAGTCCCTGATTATGGGGTGAGAAGAGAAGACTCGAAGAGAGACACAAAGGTAAAAACTATGGGGGGAAACTAATCAAAACCCTAATTCATTGTCATGCTTGGTTGATCCTAAGGTTTGTGAGGTTTTCAAGAACAATCTTCAAAGGAGCCACCAGGAAGCAGATGAACAAGATCAAGAGAAGCAAAGTGACTTGCTTCATTCAAGAAGTCAAGTCACTTGAAGAAAGAAAGTGGGAGAAGCAAGAATGAGCAAGCTCAAACTCAAACACATGTATAAATGCAGCATGCTATGCAAGAGAGATGAGAAGAAAAGTTATGAGAAGTGAAGGCAAATTCACTTCTCAAGTTTACTTACCACCTGAAATGTTAGAAACAAATGCAATGCAATGCTAAATGAAATGAAATGACATGATGCTAGGCCAAACCAGAAGCATGCACATGATGACTATGATGTTATGAAGTGTTTCAAACATGAGACAAGGCATAGGGATGTTCATACAAAGTCATGGATGCAAATGATGCAAGTTAAGGAACATGAATAAACATGAAATGTCATGAAGCATACAAGACAAATGGCATGGCAAAGATGTAATGCAATGATCAATGATGCTTCATACATGTCTTAAGATGTCAAATGAATCATAAGAATGCACAAAATGCAATGGCAAGTCATGTTATGCAAGGAAATGCAAGAAGGATGCAAGAGAAAGCCCAAATTAGGGTTTATGGATCAAACATCAAACACAAACCAAAAACAGAAGCAAACCCTAAGATAAAAAATGGAAAATGGCACCCAAAGAAACCCTAGACCTATGATGAATCCCTGCCCAAAGGGGAACTCCCAACTCTTTACCAATCTCAAGATATGATTTTTGCAAGTTATTAGGGTTTTTTAGGGTTCTTATCAAAACAAATGCCAATCAATTAGAAAATGCAAGATAAAATCATGGCCTTTTTATCCTTGAAAATACATGTCAAATGGAAAACAATGCACAAAGAATCAATGTCTCAACCTTCACCAATAGGCAGAAATGAATTTTCAAACATATGATCAAAATAATGCACAAAATATGATTTAATTCCATGAAAAATTCTTAAAATGCATCAAGATCAAAAAAGAAATTTGGTTTGAAGGTTGGACAATGTTTCTAAATGTCTTAGAACATTTCATGAATTTTTTTGTAATTTTTAAATACATAAAAGTATTTTTAATTAATTAATTTCCATTAACCAATTAAAAATAATCTTTTAAATATTTAAAAATAATTTTTTAATGATAAAAAAATAAAATAAAATATTTTTGGGTCATAAAAATTAATAAAACCTTAAAGAAAAAGTTTCATAATTTTTATGAATTTTCTGCTATTTTAAATAAATTGTACAAATTAATTGAAATAAAAATGAAATAAAACAAATAAAATGAGAAGTAATCAGAATGGACGCATGAGATTGATTCTGAGTTTAAAAGTGTTGACTGCGCGCGTGATCGTGTGGCTCACATTCAAACTTCTAAAACTTAATTAATTAATTTAATTAATCCTGATTAGGGTTTAATGGAGAATCTGGGCCATCAAAAAGGGTGGGAAGTCAACCAGTCAACGCAATCCTACGCTCCTCATTCAAACTGGAATTAATTACACAATTAGGGCACAAATGACTTTCAGGTGGCCGGAGAAGACTTCCGGTCGTCTTCTCCGGCCAGAAGCTCACCTGAAAATTCCAAACTTCCTAAAAACGTAACATAAATGAAATCTATGAATTGGGAGATGATCCTAACACTCTCACGAATCAAACCCCTCTATCAAAACGAATTTATGTTACCTAAATCAACTGAATCGAAGCAAACAATTTCTAGGGTTCGTAAGCTTCAAACACGAATTAAATGCTCAAAACAAAACCATTTCAAAAACTAAAGGTACCAGAATGATCAGTGCATCATGAAGAACAAGTTTGTAACAATAAAAGTCATTTCTGGAAAAAATTAATTTCGAGCTACCTGAGATTTGGAGCTTTCAGTTTTGGGACTTTCTGGCTGTTTCCTTTGATGCAGGCTACTCCACTTGATCCCCCAAGTGTGTTTGAATGCTCAAAATGAGTTTGTGTTGGCTGGAGAAGAAGATTCGAAAGGAACTGCTTCAGTTCAGTCAACAATGGCAGATGAGATTCTGGCACTTTCAGGCTGTGAAAAGGGGTTGTTTGTGATCTATGAAGTGTGTTGAGAAGGTTTGTGGTGTTGGTTGGTGTGTTTGTGAGCTAGGATAAGAGTTTCGAATGAAACTGCAGCTTGAGGTGAATGATGGCAATGGAGTTTTCAGGCTTGTTTCAGGCTTATGCTTGGGGTGTTTCTTGTCTATGAGGTGTGGTGAGTTGAGTGATGATGAGAGTTTGAGTGTTTGAAGACTGTGGAGAGTGATTCGAAGGAACTTGCAATGAGGTGAGTTTTTGTGTAAGTGTTGAATGTTGTTGTTTCAGCCTTGCCTTATGCTATGCTTTGCTTGCAAATTGTCCACACAACTCTCTCTCATTGGTCAGATGATTAGACATGCCCTTTATTGATTGGTAAGTTACCTTTTGCAAAAAGTCAAAAATTGTGTAAGAGAAGTATGGTGAAGTGCTAGCTTGGTACAAGGCCTAGGGGCTGCGCATCATGGGGGGAAGAGTGAGCTAGCAAGGTCAGCATCCAAGTTTACAAGTTGTAAGAAGTGATCATGAGTGTTTTGCAAGTTGGTTAGCTTATGTTTCACATGTGATCCTTTGCATAACCAAACATGAAACCAAGGGCAAACTTAGTTCAAATATGATTTTTGTAACTTAGAGAATGTTTACATGCTGGTTTGAAGTGAATTAGAGGCTGCATAATGCATTTGTTCAAGACTTTGCAAAATTTCCATTTTGTGCATAACTTGAAAATCAATGATTTTTGCTAACTTTGCAATGCCATAACTTTTGATCCATGAAGAGTTTGATCATGTTCTTGTACTTTTTGAAAAGGGAAAGATGAGATCTACAACTTTCATGACCAAAGTTTTTTCATTTGAGGCCTTTTGGATCATGAATCAAAGCTTGAAAATTGGCCTAAAATGAGGCATTCTTGAAAAGTCAACTATGCCTCAAAAAGTCAACTTTTGCAAAAACCCTAAATTCTTGATTTTATGCACTTCAACCTTCTTCCATGATCAAATAAAGATCATATACACTCAAAATGATGGAGATCACCCATTGGTTGGGTCATTGGGGGCCTCAGATGCCCTGATTTTGCACTGACTTGTCTGAAAAGTCAACTCTTGATCAGATGACTTCCCCATGGAATTTCTTCATGAAAATTGATATGCATATTCCCTATACCATATAGAGAACAATGGAAACAAGAATGACCAAAAAATTTGAGATTATGGCCTCTGAAACCAAAACCCTAATTTTAGGTCAACTGTGCAGCTCAACCTGGCTCTGCATCCACTCAAACCCTAGTTCTTGTGATTCCTCTGCAATTTTGACTCTGTGAGGATGTGACATGATACAAGAACACACATGGACCCTTCTGAGATGATTGGTGGCCTTTGGAGTGGCTCAAGAAGCTTTGGGATTGCTCAAATCACAAACCCTAGGTGCAGATGACTTAGAAACTATGCAGTGAATCAAACATGAGATATGAGATTGTATGATTGTGTTTATGCATATGAGATGATCACAAACCATGGTGTGAATGGGTGAGGGCAAATTTGGGGTGTTTACAGCGGGTGTACATTATTTGTTTATTTTCCCTTATTTTTGCCCGAGTCTTTTATTCTGTTTTTGACTCGCCGGGATGACGTATTTTGCCTGGACTTACATTTTGTTTTTATGTCCAGCGGGTCATTTTATGCGAAGTATTTTTTAACTGCATCTGAATTCACAGGAGACGGGAAATCTTCACCATCCATAGTGCTGAGCATCAGTGCTCCACCAGAGAAAACTTTCTTTACTACGAATGGTCCCTCATAGTTCGGAGTCCACTTGCCCCTGTGGTCTGTATGAGGAGGGAGGAGTCTTTTCAGCACAAGATCTCCTACTTGGTATTCTCGGAGCCTGACTTTCTGACCGAAGGCTTTCTTCATTCTTTTCTGATACAGCTGCCCATGACAGATTGCAGCCAATCTCTTCTCTTCAATCAGACTCAGTTGTTCGTATCGGGACCGGACCCACTCTGCTTCGTTCAACTTAACATCCATCAGTACCCGCAGGGAGGGTAATTCAACTTCAACAGGTAGGACTGCCTCCATACCATACACAAGCTGATACGGTGTTGCCCCAGTGGATGTTCTGATTGACGTACGGTACCCATGTAAGGCAAATGGTAACATTTCATGCCAGTCTTTGTAGGTGACTACCATCTTTTGCACAATCTTCTTGATATTCTTGTTAGCTGCCTCAACAGCGCCATTCATCTTTGGCCTGTAAGGATAAGAATTGTGGTGTTGGATCTTGAAGTCCCGGCATAGTTCTGCCATCATTTTGTTGTTTAATTTGGAACCATTGTCAGTAATGATTCGCTCGGGAACTCCATACCGACAGATGATGTCCCTCTTCAGAAATCGGGCTACCACTTGCCTTGTAACATTTGCATAGGAAGCTGCTTCAACCCACTTGGTGAAATAGTCAATGGCTACCAGGATGAATCTGTGGCTATTTGAAGCAGTCGGTTCAACCTTGTCGATCATGTCAATGCCCCACATGGCAAAGGGCCAGGGTGAAGACTTCACATTCAGAGGATTGGGAGGCACGTGCACTTTGTCCGCATAAATCTGGCATTTATGGCATTTTCTGGCGTAGGCACAACAATCAGCATCCATTGTGATCCAGTAATAGCCTAATATTAGCAACTTCTTGGCCATGGCATGCCCTCCTGCATGGGTACCAAAGGATCCTCCGTGCACCTCGTGCATCAACAAGTCTGCTTCTGTTCTATCAACGCATCTGAGGAGTACCATATCAAAGTTTCTTTTGTACAGGGAACCATCAGTATTCAGGAAGAAACTACCAGCAAGCCTTCTTAAAGTTTTCTTATCATTGGAAGATGCCCCAGGCGGGTATGTTTGATCCTCCAAGAAGCACTTAATGTCATGAAACCAAGGCTTATCATCTTTAACAACATCTGCTGCAAATACATATGTCGGTCTGTCAAGTCTGGATACTGAGATCCGAGGTACAAAGTTGGTAGCTTGAACCTTGATCATGGATGAAATGGTAGCCAAAGCATCTGCAAACTGATTCTCGTCCCGAGGGATATACTCAAGCTTGACCGTTGTAAAGAAAGTCAATAACCTCCTTGTATAATCCCTGTAAGGTATCAGATGATCATGGTATGTGTACCACTTGCCGTTGGTTTGATTAACTACCAGAGTTGAATCTCCGAATATAGTCAAAGTCTTGATCCTGAGGTCAATGGCTTCCTCAAGACCCATAATACAAGCTTCGTATTCAGCTTTGTTGTTAGTGCAGTTAAAGGTGAGTTTTGCCGAGAAAGGCATGTGAACTCCCTTAGGTGTAATAAGTACTGCACCAACACCACGACCATTCATATTAACAGCCCCGTCAAACATCATACTCCATTCCTCTTCCGGGTCAGGCCCTTCAGTGTGAACAGGCTCTTCGTGATCTTTTGCTTTTATGAACATGATGTCTTCATCAGGGAAGTCAAATCTCATAGGCTTGTAATCATCATTAGGTTGCTCAGCAAGATAATCAGACAGTACACTGCCCTTGATGGCCTTCTGAGAGGTGTACTGAATATCATACTCTGTGAGGATCATTTGCCATCTTGCAACCCGTCCGGTGAGTGCTGGCTTCTCAAAAATATACTTGACTGGGTCCATCTTTGAGATCAATAAAGTAGTTTGGGTCAACATATACTGCCTTAGTCGGCGAGCAGCCCACGCTAAAGCACAACAAGTTTTCTCGAGCAGTGAATAACGCTGTTCACATTCGGTAAACCTTTTGCTTAGGTAGTATATTGCATACTCTTTTCGACCAGACTCGTCATGTTGGCCCATCACACACCCCATTGACTCTTCTAATACTGTCAAGTACATTATCAGAGGTCTTCCTTCAACTGGAGGCATAAGGATGGGAGGTTCTTGTAAATATTCCTTGATCTTGTCAAAAGCCCTCTGGCAGTCTTCATTCCACCTGACCGTTTGTTCTTTTCTCAGCAGCTTGAACAAAGGTTCACAGGTTGCTGTAAGGTGAGATATGAACCTTGAAATGTAGTTCAATCTACCTAGAAACCCTCGAACTTCTTTTTTTGTCCTCGGTGCAGGCATTTCTTGAATGGCTTTGACTTTATCAGGGTCAACTTCAATCCCTTTCTCACTTACAATAAATCCCAGCAACTTACCAGATCGCACCCTGAATGTGCACTTGTTGGGGTTCAGCTTCAGTTGGTACTTCCTCAGACGCTTGAATAACTTCAACAGATTCACCAGGTGGTCTTCTTCTGTGAGGGACTTGGCAATCATGTCATCCACATAACATTCAATTTCTTTATGGATCATGTCGTGGAATAATGTTACCATAGCCCGTTGATAGGTCGCACCGGCATTCTTCAGTCCGAATGGCATCACCTTGTAACAGAACGTGCCCCAGGGTGTGATGAAAGTTGTCTTCTCCATGTCTTCAGGTGACATCTTGATCTGATTATATCCTGAGAATCCGTCCATGAAGGAGAACACCGAGAACTGAGTCGTGTTATCAACCAATACATCAATGTGAGGTAACGGGAAGTCATCCTTCGGGCTGGCTCTTTTCGGATCCCGGTAGTCTACACACATCCTCACCTTGCCATCTTTCTTAGGCACATGTACAATATTGGCAACCCACGGCGGGTAACTGGTCACAGCAAGGAAACCGGCGTCCCACTGCTTTTGTACCTCTTCCTTGATCTTCATTGCCATATCTGGGCGAGTACGGCGCAACTTCTGTTTTACTGGCAGGCAGTTTTCTCTTAAAGGCAACTTGTGCATGACAATTTCGGTGTCCAACCCTGGCATATCCTGATAAGACCAAGAAAACACATCCACATATTCACGAAGCATGTCAATCAGTCGCTCTTTCACTGAGTCTTGTAGGCAGGCCCCGATCTTAACTTCTTTCACATCTTCTTTCGTACCAAGATTAACCGTTTCAATCTCCTCCTGATGAGGAGTAATAACCTTCTCCTCTTGCCTTAACAACCTGGCTAGCTCTTCAGGTAGCTCATAATCTTCTTCAACCCCTCCATCAGCTTGATTGATTGGATTGTCAAAGTCATACGAAGTCATAGCTGTGTTGTTGTCGGTGCAGTCTGAAAGGCACTCTCTGCAAGGGTTTAGATTGTTCATTTTAGTGATCGATTTTAATCTTGTTTAGAAAAAGTGAAAGGAAGTTATCATTTTGGAAAACATTGCCATTTTATTTTTGTACAAAAAGAAAAATGAAAAGCAGTGAGCGGAAAAGAAAAAGACTCATTTGCAAAAGATGTCCGATATTCATTGATTGATCTGTTTGCACAAAATTACAAGATGGCCCGATTACAAAATGAGTCTTGTCATCTTGGGCAAGATGCAAGACTTGATGCATGCTTAAAAATACAGGAAATAATAATTACTCTGCAGGAGTAACCCTTATAATTTCCTGGGAAGACCAGTTAAGGACTTGGCTCCCCGGGATCCTTGAACGTATCCAGCTCTCCAGGTTGCGGTCGCTTTCCGACTCATCTTCCAAGTTGTTCACTGCATCCGGGGTGAGCATTCCCCCGCTGACAAAACTGGGCTTCTTAGCAGCCTCTGATTGATGTTGTTGAGTTGGTTTGTAACCCAACCCAAATTTGTCTTCCTTCTTCTCCACAGGCAGCAGCTTGCCGCAGCCTTGGGCAGTACCCTCTTCAACAACCTTCCTGGCTTGCTGATAAGATGTCATGGAGGTTCCAAGTACAGCAGATGCTTCATTAATGTTTAGGGCTTCAAACCCCTGGCTTATAGTTTCATGGATTTCTCCATCCATCTCAATGTACTTGTACGTAGCTAGATGAATAACAAAGATATCTTCTTCACCACAGATGGTGATGATCTGGCCTTCCCACTCGAATTTCAGCTTCTGGTGAAGGGTAGACGTAACAGCGCCAGCGACATGGATCCAAGGTCTACCCAACAAACAGCTGTAGGCTAGCTGAATGTCCATCACATAGAAGTTAATCTTAAAAGTCTGCGAGCCAATCATCACAGGCAGATCAATCTCTCCAAGCTCTGATCTTTTAGAGCCATCAAATGCTCTCACCACCAAATTACTTGGACGAAATTCCAAGCCATCATACTCCAGCTTCACCAAGGCTTTCTTTGGTAGAACATTGAGTGAAGACCCAGTGTCCACCAATACATGTGAGAGAAAAACACCCTTGCATTCTAGGGTGATGTGTAAAGCCTTGTTGTGGTTACGTCCCTCAGTTGTTAAGTCAGCATTGGTAAAGCCAGTCCGTGACTGGTGTTGACATTTGCCACCACAGTTTCTAGCTGATTAACGGTGATCTCCTCCGGCACGTAAGCTGCGTGCAAGACTTTTAGCAGTGCATTCCTGTGAGCTTCAGAACACATTAGCAGGGATAATATGGAGATCTTTGAGGGAGTTTGGTGAAGCTGATCCACCACTTTGTAATCACTTCTCTTTATAATCCTCATAAACTCGTCTACATCTTGTTCAAAAGATGTCTTCTGAGTTTCTTTGAGAATCGATTCTTCAACTACCACACTCTTTCCTTTTGCTTTGGCAGCAGCTTCTGCTTCGGTGTTAGGTCTTTGCACTTGTGAGGCAAAAAGGCGTCCGCTTCTGGTGAAGCCTCTGCCTCCCCCAACATTATCAATCTGTGGAGAAGAAGTTGAAGAGTCCAAAGTGATTTTCTCCCCGTTGCAGTAAAGGTCAGAGCCATAATGCCAAGGTATGGCATTACTGCTTTCATATGGAACTGGTCCAGGCACCGTAATGGTAACTGGACTGACTGCTGCAGAGGAGGGTACTGAAATAGTGTGCGGATCGTAGTAAATGTTGACGGGTGACCTGGCAGGAGCTGCCACTGTTTGTTGTTGAAAGTTGTTATCTGGAGGAACACTTGACGGATCATAATAAATAGTGACTGCAGAGATATCTTCATTAATTGTTGTTGGTGTTGTAGAAGGTCCTGCTGGATAAATGGATGTTGATGTTGTAGAAGAAAGGGTTGTTGACATCTGATTTGTTGAAGTGATAGATGAAGCCATTGTTGATGATATTGATGAATTGGTCGGAATGATTGTTGTTGCAGTTGTAGCAGAGTCGGGAATTATTGTCAAAGGAATTGCTGGATTTGTAGGCGCCGTTGTTGTGATCTGGAGTATACCACTTTTGATAAGACCATCTATGCCGCTTCTCAAATTATCACACCCGTTGACCGAAATGTTGCAATACCCACAACCGAGCTCACACCCGGGGAACATCTGGCACTCTAGAAGCTGAGCTTTAATTTCAACCAGAGGTGTCTGAATCTGCCAAACACTGGTGATTAAGAAAGATGGCTTGTCTTCCTCAATGGCATTGATTCTTGGTCCTCCATGATTGGGCATGGGATTCTTTGTGACACTTGGAGGGGGTGCAAAGTTGAGGGCTTTAGAATCCACCAGGTCTTGTACCTTCATTTGTAAAGCCCTGCATTTCTCTGTATTGTGGCCAGGTGCGTTGGAATGGAAAGCACATCTGGCGTTGACATCATAATTTCTTGGAAGGTTAGAGGGATCTGGGGGTGCCAATGTCCTTAATTCAACCAAGTTGAGTTTCAGGAGTTGTGGCAATAAAGCGGCATAAGGCATATGGATTGGATCAATCACCCTATTGGCCTGTGATGGTCTTTGCTGAAAGGGTCTTTGTTGTTGATTGTTGTTATTGTTGTTGTAGGTCCTCTGTGGTGGGTACTGAATTTGTTGTTGATACTGTGGTTGTTGTTGTGGTTGATATGCTGGTTGTTGAGGAATTGGAGCTGGAATAGTGACAGCTGCTACTGATCTGTGGACATACTGAGGTCTGCCCCTGCTCGTATGAATAGAATTAGTTTCACCAGCTCTTAGGGGTCCCACAAAAGGCTTCCTGGGATTATTGGAAGAGCTTGCACCATTATCAGAAATCTTACCCATATTCAGAAGGCTCTCAATTCTTTCTCCAGCTATGACTACGTCAGCGAAGCTGGTGGAAGAAAAGGCAGCTAACCTGTCAATATATGTTCCTTGCAGTGTATTCATAAACATGTCGGCCATTTCTCTTTCCGACATGGGTGGTTGGACAGCAGCAGCAAGCTGTCTCCACCTCTGGGCATATTCCCTGAAGCTTTCTCTAGAGGACTGAGACATTCCCATCAAAAGGGTCCTGTTAGGGGCCATGTCCAGATTGTATTGGTACTGCCTGATGAAGGCCTCAGCTAGGTCCTTCCAGCATCTGATTGTAGCTTTGGTCAAGTGAGAGTACCATTCCCTTGAAGCCCCAGTCAAACTGTCTTCAAAGTAAAACATCCATAGTTTTTCATTCATGGTGTATGCCTTAAGTCTTCCCAGAAAAGACTGCAAGTGGGTTCATGGACAGGAAGTTCCATTGTACTTCTCGAAGCACGGGGGTTTAAACTTATGGGGAATCCTTACTCCATCCACTAGTCCCATATCGATGACATCAAATCCTAGGGAATTTTGAGACTCCAGAGATCTCAATTTCTCAGCTATTTCATCAAACCTCCTGTCATAGGCTTCATCCCCAGCTCCCATTACAGTAAACTGCTCTTCTTGGGGGTCTTCCTGTAAGATCCTGCCTGCAGTAGTATTTCCTTGCACATTGGTCGGGATGTTGATCTCCGGATGCAGATGAGGTCCATATACTGGTGGGTTAACATGAGGCTGACCCCTCTCATTGTTACTTGTTCCTCCAGTTCCCAGATGGGGTTCTTCTGGGGTTTGTCTTTCCACTAATGCCCTCAACCTTTCTTGACTTTGGGCCAAGCCATTCATTACTTCCATGAATTGGGTCATTTGGTTTCTCATCTCTAGCCTTTCATTAGCCATCTGAGTTCTGACCTCTGTCAGATCTTGCTGTACTTGATCCATCTGGATACCAGGAAGATTGTTGCGAGTAGGATACCTGTGCGGACGGTTGAGAGGGAACACCCGACGGCGAGCAATAATTCCTGAACCACAACAGAGTTAGAAACAAAACAAAGTGATGACAAAGCCTACAAAACAAAACAAAAGTCAGTATGCAATGCAGTATGCTTATTTGTTTTCCAAGGTATCCGGCTTGGTTCTTGGTTTTGACCTTTCCAGACCCTAAGGAAGATGCTTTGCTGTTGCTTGAGAAAAGAAACTCAAATGAAAACAAACTAACAAATACATTACAAAATGGTAGATCATACATAGTTTGTTTTTTACAACATGTGCCTCTGAAGGGTCAATATACAACATAAAAGGAAAAATACATGAAATGGAAATAACAACAAGCAAAGAAGTCAAACATCTAATCCAAACTCATCCTCCTTAACCTCCTTCAAAAGTGCTTCAGTTACAGGACCAACCGGATGCTCTGTAATGTTCCTGATAAGGAGGTTTCTGGTGGCAATAGCAGCAGTCATCAAAGGATTTAAACACATTAAGGGTTCAACACTTAGGATTAAAGTTATACACTCCATCCTAATAGAAGGATGCATGCATAAGCTTAATCACAAAGCCTTAAAGCCTTTAGGGTTTAGTCCCTGATTATGAGGTGGGAAGAGAAGACTCAATGATGACACAAAGGTAAAAGCTAAATGGGGGGACTAATCAAACCTAATTCTTATCATGCTTGGGAGTCCTGAGGTTTAAGAGAAAGATCTTCAAAGAACCACCAAGGAGAGAAGCAAATGAAAGGAGCAAAGAGAAGCAAAACAACTTGCTTCACTTAAGAAGTCAAGTTGCTTGAAGAAAGAAAGTAAGAGATGAACATGAATGAGCAAGCTCAATCCAATACACATACAAAATGCAGCAAGGGAAGTGTAAAAGAGATGAAAAGAGGATGTGAGAAGTGAAGGCAAATTCACTTCTCAAACAACTTACCACCTGAAAAGTTAGTAAAGAAATGAAATGCAATGCAAAATGAGATGAAATGTGATGATGCAAACCAAAACCAGGAGCAAATACATGATGTTAATGATGCTAAGAGATGATGCAAACATGAGGCAAGGCATGAGAATGATCATACAAACATATGGATGCAAAAGAAGCATGCTTGGAATCATGAATGTTCATGAAAAGTTATGAAATGCAATGGACATATAACATGGCAAATGAAAGATGCAATGATCAAACATGATTCTAATATGTCCTAGGATGTCTTATGAATCAAGTGAATGCACAAAATGTCATGGCAAGTCATGGTATGCAAGCAAATGGAAGATGGATGCAAAGGAAGGCAAAAATTAGGGTTTATGATCAATGCACAAAACAAAATCCAAAATCAGAAGCATTTGACATGATAAAAAATTGAAAGTGCACTCAAAGGAACCCTAACCCTACATGAGTTCACTGTCCAAAGGAGGAGACCTAAATCTAAACCTAATGGAAGTTATGAATTTCCTAAGATTGCTAGGGTTTTATGGTACCTTGTCAAGAAAAATGCAAAACAAATTGAAAATGCAAGATCTATTCAAACCAATTTTATCCTATAAACTACATGCTATACAAGATGCAATGCAAAAAGAATCATTATCCAACTCTCAAAGGTTAGGCAGAAAAGAATTTTTGAAGTTTGAAACAAAATATTGCCTTGAAATGGAATAAAATCCAAAGAAAAATTGTCAAAAGGCATCAAGATCAAAAAAGAAATTTGGTTTGAGAGTTGGACAATGCTTCTAAATGTTTTTAAAGGTTACATGAATGTTTTTGTGATTTTTAAATACCTAAAAGTATTTTTAATTAATTAATTTTCATTAATTAATTAAAAATAAACTTTTAAATGATTTAAAAATAATTTTTAATGCAAAAAATAAAAATAAAAATATTTTTGTGTTCTGAAAATTAATTAAACCTTTGACAAAAAATTTTAGAATTTTTAAAGGTTTTTTGCTATTTTTAATAATTCGTACAAATTAAATGAAAACAAATGAGAATAAAATGAATTTTAAATGAAAAAGAAGAAAGTCAGTCAATCCAATGGATGAGATTCAAACTCACAGGGGCGGGAGTTGACTGCGCACGCTATCCAATGGCCAGTATTCAAACTACGCTAATTATGATTAAACCCTAATCCTGAACCCTAATCATTTTCAGATGACCGGAACAGTGTTCCGGTCATCTTCTCCGGCAAGGTCCTCACTCAATCTCTCTTAATACGCCATGAAACTTCACAAATCTCTCCAGAATCAATCATTAGACCATTCTAAACAAGAATCCAGCAATCAAAATCATTTATTTCCACTCAAACTCAAGAATCAAAACAAAAAGCATTTCACGGGCAAAGTTTCAGAACAAGCATGCAACCTCAAAACTCAATCATTTTCAAAAATAAAAGGTTCAGTGAACTCAGGGAAGCATGTAGATCATTTTAGAAACAAGAAATAAGAGTTCTGGAAAAATGAATTTCCACGGCTACCTGAATCGAAGCTTTGATTTCTGGAACTTTCTGGCTGGCCTTTTGATCCAAAACGCCTCTAATGGACCTCCTGAGAAGCTTGCAATGCTTGGTTGGAGTTTAAAATGTCTGGTTTGAGAGATTGAGCAGGTTCTGTTCAGTGAAGGGAAGAAATCGTGTTTTGATTTCAGGGGGTTTTAGGGCAAAGTGAGGGCAGGGAAATGATCAGAAGAGTGTGTTGAGATGTTTTGTGAAGTTTGTTTGTGTGTTTGATGCTTGTATGATGAGTTTCGAAGGAAGTTGCATAAGGGGTGGAAAATGAGAATGCTGGCTTGGAGAGAGTTTCAGGCTTGTGTGTGTGGTGTGTTAGGCTGCCTTTGGTCCACTTATCACAACTAGAGAGATCAGAGGAGTTGGTGTGGCACTGTGGGATTGGTATGGCTCAAGTTGCAAAAAGTCATGAAAGTTGTACTTGGAGGTATGGGCAAGTGGCAGGCTGAGATAGGGGCATGGCTATGCGTAGCAAGGATCAAGGAGTGTCATGAAATCAGATTTTGTGAGCTGGCTCAAGTGGATGAAGAGTTATGGAGCATTTTGCAAATTTGTGAACTTTTGGCCCTTTTGGAATTTCTTGATCCACAAGTCATGAAAATGAGTGAACTTTTGATGCAATCTGATCTTTAGACATTAGTTCATGCTTGTATGAATATTAGAAGTCCATTTGATAGCACAATTTGTCTTGGCAAGTGGTTTTGCAACTTTGCCTCTTTGGTGCATAACTTGAAATTATGTGATTTTGGCCAACTTTGACAAGCCATAACTTTTGATCCAAAATGAATTAGAATGAGTTCTTGTACTTTTTGAAAAGGGAATGATCCATTCTACAACTTTCATGACCAAAGTTTTCCCATTTGAAGCATTTTTGAATCAAAAAGCAAGGGTTGAAAAAGTTTCCCAAAATGGCAATTTTTCATTACAAGTCATTTTCCCAAAAAGTCAACTTTGCAAATGGCTTGAAATTCTTCAATTTTGTGAACTTCTAACATCTTCTATGATCAAATAAAGATCATACAAAATAAAAATAATGGAGAACACCCTTTGGTTGGGTCATTCGGGGCCTCAGATGCCCTGATTTTGCACTAACTTGCTCAAAAAGTCAACTCTTGATTAGGTGCCTTCCCCATGGAATTTATTCATGAAACTTGATATGCATGATCCTTATAACATATAGAGACCAATAGAAACAAGAATGACCAAAAATTTTGGAGTTATGGCCTTTGAAACCAAAACCCTAATTCGAGGTCATCTGTGCAGTTAAACCTGGCTCTACTTCCATGCCAATCCCAGTTCTTGTGATTATTTGACTTTATTGACTTTGTGGGGATATAATATGATGATTTAACATACATGGACCCCTTTGAGGTGATTGATGACCTTTGGAGTGGCCCAAATGGCTCTTGGATTGCTCAGATCACAAACCCAAGATGCAGATGACTTAGAAACAATGCAGTGAATCAAAAAATGTGGTATGAGAGGCTATGATTGAATTATGCATATGAAAAGATCACAAGCCATGATGTGAATGGGTGAGGGCAAATTTGGGGTGTTTACAACCAGGAAGCCTTTTGTGGGACCTAGAAGAACTGGAGAGACAAATGCCATTCATGCTAGCCGGGGCAGACCTCAGTATGTTCACAGGTCAGTGGTAGCTATCACTATTCCAGCCCCGATTCCTCAGCAACCAACATACCAACAACCACAACAACCACAGTATCAGCAACAAATTCAGTACCCACCACAAAGGGCCTACAACAACAATAACAACAATCAACAACAAAGACCCTTTCAGCAAAGACCATCACAGGCAAATAGGGTGATTGACCCTATCCCCATGCCTTATGCCGCTTTATTGCCACAACTCCTGAAACTCAACTTGGTTGAATTAAGGACATTGGCACCACCAGATCCCTCCAATCTTCCAAGAAATTATGATGTCAACGCCAGATGTGCTTTCCATTCCAATGCACCTGGCCACAATACGGAGAAATGCAGGGCTTTACAAATGAAGGTACAAGACCTGGTGGATTCTAAAGCTCTCAACTTTGCACCCCCTCCAAGTGTCACCAAGAATCCCATGCCCAATCATGGAGGACCAAGAATTAATGCCATTCAGGAAGACAAGACATCTTTCTTAATCACCAGTGTTGGACAAATTCGAACACCTCTGGTCGAAATTAAAGCTCAGCTCCTAGAGTGTCAGATTTTCCCGGGTGTGAGATTGGTTGTGGATATTGCAACATCTCAGTCAATGGGTGTGATAATTTGAGAAGCGGCATAGATGGTCTCATCAAAAGTGGTATACTCCAGATCACGACAACGGTGCCTACAAATCCAGCAATTCCTTTGACAACAATTCCTGACTCTTCTACAACTGCGACTACAATCATTCCGAATAATTCATCATTATCATCAACAATGGCTTCATCCATCACTTCAACAAATCAAATATCAACAACCGTTTCTTCTACAACATCAGCATCCCTTTATTCAGCAGGATCTTCTACAACGCCAACAGAAAATAATGAAGATATCTCAGCAGTCACCATTTACTATGATCCATCAGATGTTCCTCCAAACAACAACTTTCAACAACAAACAGTGGCACCTCCTGCCAGATCACCGGTCACCCTTTACTACGATTCGCACACTATTTCAGTACCCTCCTCTGCAGTAGTCAGTCCAGTTACCATCACGGTGCCTGGACCCGTTCCATATGAAAGTAGTAATGCCATACCTTGGCATTATGGCTCTGACCTCTACTGCAACGGGGAGAGAATCACTTTGGATTCTTCAACCTCTTCTCCACAGATTGATAATGTTGGGGGAGGCGGAGGCTTCACCAGGAGCGGACGCCTTTTTGCCTCACAAGTGCAAAGACCTAATGCCGAAGCAGAAGCTGCTGCCAAAGCAAAAGGAAAGAGTGTGGTAGTTGAAGAACCAATTCTCAAAGAAACTCAGAAGACTTCTTTTGAACAAGATGTAGACGAATTCATGAGAATTATAAAGAGAAGTGATTACAAAGTGGTGGATCAGCTTCACCAAACTCCCTCAAAGATCTCCATATTATCCCTGCTGATGTGTTCCGAAGCTCACAGGAATGCATTACTAAAAGTCCTGCACGCAGCATATGTGCCCGAGGAGATCACTGTTAATCAGCTGGAAACTGTAGTGGCAAATGTCAACACCAGTCATGGACTGGGCTTTACCAATGCTGACTTAACAACTGAGGGACGTAACCACAACAAGGCTTTACATATCACCTTGGAATGCAAGGGTGTTGTTCTATCCCATGTACTGGTGGACACTGGGTCCTCACTCAATGTTTTGCCAAAGAAAGCCTTAATGAAGCTGGAGTATGATGGCTTGGCACTGCGTCCAAGTAATTTGGTGGTGAGAGCATTTGATGGTTCTAAAAGATCAGTGCTTGGAGAGATTGATCTGCCTGTGATGATTGGCCCGCAAACCTTCAAAATTACCTTCTATGTGATGGACATTCAGCCGGCCTACAGCTGTTTGTTGGGTAGACCTTGGATCCATGCCGCTGGCGCTGTTACGTCTACCCTTCACCAGAAGCTGAAATTCGAGTGGGAAGGCCAGATCATCACCATCTGTGGTGAAGAAGATATCTTTGTTAGCCATCTGGCTACGTACAAGTACATTGAGATGGATGGGGAAATCCATGAAACTATGAGCCAGGGGTTTGAAGCCCTGAACATTAATGAAGCATCTGCTGTACTTGGAACCTCCATGACATCTTATCAGCAAGCCAGGAATGTTGTTGAAGAGGGGACTGCCCAAGGCTGGGGCAAGCTGCTGCATGTGGAGAAAAAGGAGGACATATTTGGGTTGGGTTACAAACCAACTCAACAAGATCAATCAGAGGCTGCTAAGAAGCCCAGTTTTGTCAGCGGGGGAATGCTCACCCCGGATGCAGTGAACAACTTGGAAGATGAGTCGGAAGATGAGCGCAACCTGGAGAGCTGGATACGTCCAAGGACCCCGGGGAGCCATGTCTCAAACTGGTCTTCCCAGGAAATTATAAGGGTTACTCCTGCAGAGTAATTATTATTTCCTGTATTTTTAAGCATGCATCAAGTCTTGCATCTTTCCCAAGATGACAAGACTCATTTTGTAATCGGGCCATCTTGTAATTTTGTGCAAACAGATCAATCAATGAATATCGGACATCTTTTGCAAATGAGTCTTTTTCTTTCCCGCTCACTGTTTTTCATTTTTATTTTTGTACAAAAATAAAAATGGCAATGTTTTCCAAAATGATAACTTCATTTCACTTTTTTCTAAAACAAGATTAAAAAATGGTCACTAAAATGAACAATCTAAACCCTTGCAGAGAGTGCCTTTCAGACTGCACAGACAACAACACAGCTATGGCTTCGTATGACTTTGACAATCCAATCAATCAAGCTGATGAAGGGGTTGAAGATGATTATGAGCTTCCTAAAGAGCTAGCCAGGTTGTTAAGGCAAGAGAAGAAGGTTATCACTCCTCACCAGGAGGAGATTGAAACGGTTAATCTTGGTACGGAAGAAGATGTGAAAGAAGTTAAGATCGGGGCCTTCCTACAAGACTCAGTGAAAGAACAACTGATTGATATGCTTTGAGAGTATGTGGATGTTTTCGCTTGGTCTTATCAGGATATGCCAGAGTTGGACACCGATATTATCATGCACAAGCTGCCTTTAAAAGAAGACTGCCCGCCAGTAAAACAGAAGTTGCGCCGTACTCGCCCGGATATGGCAATGAAGATAAAGGAAGAGGTACAAAAACAATGGGACACCGGGTTCCTTGCTGTAACTAGCTATCCGCCGTGGGTTGCTAATATTGTACCTGTGCCTAAGAAAGACGGCAAAGTAAGAATGTGTGTGGACTACCGGGATCTGAACAGAGCCAGCCCGAAGGATGACTTCCCATTACCTCACATTGATGTATTGGTTGACAATACGGCTCAGTTCTCGGTGTTCTCTATCATGGACGGATTTTCAGGATACAATCAGATCAAGATGTCATCTGAAGACATGGAGAAGACAACTTTCATCACACCCTGGGGCATGTTCTGTTACAAGGTGATGCCATTCGGACTGAAGAATACTGGTGCGACCTATCAACAGGCTATGGTAACATTATTCCACGACATGATCCATAAAGAAATTGAATGTTATGTGGATAACATGATTGCCAAGTCCCTCACAGAAGAAGACCACCTGGTGAATCTGTTGAAGTTATTCAAGCGTCTGAGGAAGTACCAATTGAAGTTAAACCCCAACAAATGCACATTCGGGGTGCGATCTGGTAAGCTGCTGGGATTTATTGTAAGCGAGAAAGGGATTGAAGTCGACCCTGATAAAGTCAAAGCTATTCAAGAAATGCCTGCACCGAAGACAGAAAAAGAAGTTCGAGGGTTCCTAGGTAGATTGAACTACATTTCAAGGTTCATATCTCACCTTACAGCAACTTGTGAACCTTTGTTCAAGCTGTTAAGAAAAGAACAAACGGTCAGGTGGAACGAAGACTGCTAGAGGGCTTTTGACAAAATCAAGGAATACTTACAAGAGCCTCCAATCCTTATGCCTCCGGTTGAAGGAAGACCTCTGATAATGTACTTGACAGTATTAGAAGAGTCAATAGGGTGTGTGCTGGGCCAGCATGATGAGTCTGGTCGAAAAGAGTACGCAATATACTACCTAAGCAAAAAGTTTACCGACTATGAACAACGTTATTCACTGCTCAAGAAAACTTGTTGTGCTTTAGTGTGGGCTGCTCGCCGACTAAGGCAGTATATGTTGACCCACACTACTTTATTGATCTCAAAGATGGACCCAGTCAAGTATATTTTTGAGAAGCCAACACTCACCGGACGGGTCGCAAGATGGCAAATGATCCTCACAGAATATGACATCCAGTACACATCTCAGAAAGCCATCAAGGGCAGTGTATTGTCTGATTACCTTGCTGAGCAGCCCATTGATGATTACCAGCCTATGAGATTTGACTTCCCTAATGAAGACATCATGTTCATAAAAGCAAAAGATCATGAAGATCCTGTTCACACTAAAGGGCCTGACCCAGAGGAAGAATGGACTATGATGTTTGACGGGGCTGTTAACATGAATGGTTGTGGTGTTGGTGAAGTACTCATTACACCTAAGGGAGTTCACATGCCTTTCTCGGCAAAACTCACCTTTAACTGCACTAACAACGAAGCTGAATACGAAGCTTGTATTATGGGTCTTGAGGAAGCCATTGACCTCAGGATCAAGACTTTGACTGTATTCGGAGATTCAGCTCTGGTAGTTAATCAAACCAACGGCAAATGGTACACGCACCAAGATCATCTGATACCTTACATGGATTATACAAGGAGGTTATTGACTTTCTTCACAACGGTCAAGCTTGAGTATATCCCTCGGGACGAGAACCAGTTTGCAGATGCCCTGGCGGCCATTTCATCCATGATCAAAGTTCAAGCTGCCAACTTTGTGCCTCGGATTTCAGTATCCAGGCTTGACAGACCAGCATATGTATTTGCAGCAGATGTTGTCAAAGATGATAAGCCTTGGTTTCATGACATTAAGTGCTTCTTGGAGGATCAAACATACCCACCTGGGGAATCTTCCAATGATAATAAGACTTTGAGAAGGCTTGCTGGTAGTTTCTTCCTGAATACTGATGGTTCCCTGTACAAAAGAAACTTTGATATGGTACTCCTCAGATGCGTTGATAGAACAGAAGCAGACTTGTTGATGCACGAGGTGCACGAAGGATCCTTTGGTACCCATGCAGGAGGGCATGCCATGGCCAAGAAGTTGCTAAGATCAGGCTATTACTGGATCACAATGGATGCTGACTGTTGTGCCTATGCCAGAAAATGCCATAAGTGCCAGATTTATGCGGATAAAGTGCATGTGCCTCCCAATCCTCTGAATGTGATGTCTTCACCCTGGCCCTTTGCCATGTGGGGCATTGATATGATTGGCAAGATTGAACCGACTGCTTCAAACGGCCACAGATTCATCCTTGTAGCCATTGACTACTTTACCAAGTGGGTTGAAGCATCTTCCTATGCAAATGTTACAAGGCAAGTGGTAGCTCGATTCCTGAAGAGAGATATCATCTGTCGGTATGGAGTGCCCGAGCGAATCATTACTGATAATGGTTCTAACTTAAACAACAAAATGATGGCAGAGCTATGTCGGGACTTTAAGATCCAACACCACAATTCTTCTCCTTACAGGCCAAAGATGAATGGCGTTGTTGAGGCAGCCAATAAGAATACCAAGAAGATTGTGCAGAAGATGGTAGTCACATACAAAGACTGGCATGAAATGCTACCATTTTCCTTACATGGGTACCGAACGTCGATCATAACATCCACCGGGGCAACGCCGTATCAGCTTGTATATGGTATGGAAGCAGTCCTGCCTGTTGAAGTTGAATTACCCTCCCTACGGGTACTGATGGATGTTAAATTGAACGAGGCAGAATGGGTCTGATCCCGATACGAACAACTGAGTCTGATTGAAGAAAAGAGGTTAGCTGCAATCTGTCATGGGCAGCTGTATCAGAAAAGGATGAAGAAAGCCTTCGATCAGAAAGTCAGGCTCCGAGAGTACCAAGTAGGAGATCTTGTGCTGAAAAGACTCATCCCTCCTCATACAGACCACAGGGGCAAGTGGACTCCGAACTATGAAGGGCCATTCGTAGTAAATAAAGTTTTCTCTGGTGGAGCACTGATGCTCAGCACTATGGATGGTGAAGACTTCCCGTCCCCTGTGAATTCAGATGCAGTTAAAAAATACTTCGCATGAAAATGACCCGCTGGACATAAAAACAGAATGTAAGTCCAGGCAAAAATAGGGCATCCCGGCGAGTCAAAAACAGAATAAGAGACTCGGGCAAAAATAAGGGAAAATGAACAAAAAATGTACACCCGCTGAGTTGAAAAGCCGCATTGGACAACTCAGGCAAAAATGGGTATCCCGATGAATCGAAAACCCGAAAGGGCGATTCATGCAAAATAAGGGAATAAGCGAACGACTGCATTCTGAATTTGTCTGTATCACTTACAACCTGGTAATCTTCGAAAGGATCAAGCTTCATTCAGAATCAACCTTCTTCAGAAATCAAGATGAGAAGAACGTCAAATGTCATACGAGTCATAGCAAAAGGGAAGCTCCTTGAAGCGTCATCAACATTGCCAACATCTTTTTCTTCTCAATTTGTAACAATCTCCTTATTTTAGGGGATTTGTTTCTTTAAATGTATCTTGCCAATTCAGGGCACATGAATTAATAAAATCAGATTTTCAGTCATGTTTCGTCTTATACATTCTATTTTCGTTTGCAAAGATGTCTGATGTCTTTAAGATACTGATTGCACAAATACAGATGCTTCTCTTCTAAACAAATACGTGCTTGCAGGAAATATACTTACTCCCGGGAGTGTCTAAACTCCTATGATGGAATCCGGTAAGGGATACCTCGGGATTACTTGTGCATTTCTATGTCTTTCCAGGATTGCAGGTATTTCAAAGCACAACACGGGGCACGAAAGCTTCACCCCAGCAAGCTGGCAACTCATTATCTACTCAGCCGTAGCACCAGAGGTGTTTTCTCCCCAACTGAGTTTCCATTTGTTGTTTCCTCCTCAGCCAAGTACAAAATCCAGGGAACCATCTCCCCACAGAGCTTCAGCCTCTACCCGGAAGAGCAACGTCTGAAGATCTCACAACAGAGTGACGGAAGCTTCTACAAACCCCAGCTGGGTCCCTCATTACTAAGATGGGTCTATCAGTGACCTATTCCCCCAAGCAGATACATCTTATCAGATCTACCAATGATCTCATCCCCAGTTGGGATGTCCACTTCAAGAAGATCATCCAGAGATCTCCATGGCAACAGTCCTGGATGGTTACCTCTTGCATAATCATAGTATTCACATCATTATTCTCCCCACCAAGTGTAGCGTTCCGTCTAATACGAAGCATTACAGCAAAAATCAAACATATTGCATAATCATAAGCCATGTTCTGAATCAAACACTTGTAAATACTGACAACCCATCAACGATATACAGAAAACTCCCCCAGATTCCCCACCAGAGAGCCAAAGCACTGGCCTTACACTCACAAATACAAATGCACACTCCTTTTGGCACCGTCCGTGTCATCATTCCCCAGTAAGGTCGCCCGAGCATTCTTTACAACCAGACACTTATATATTACAGATACTTTCTGACACCCGTCCGTGTCGTATCCCCAGCGGAAAGCCAAAGCGTCCTCTTTGTACTCACATATACATATGTATATACAAATTCCCTGACACCCGTCCGTGCCACCTTCCCGGCATAAACACTTTGTAAATCAGACACTTGTTTATACTATACTTTTCTCCTTGTGACACTCATCCGTGTCACTCTCCCCAGCAAGTTAAACACTCCTGAACACCACTCATACTTATTACTCCTGTTTCACTCATACAGATACTCGTCCGTATCTTGTATACACCACTCATACCTCTGCAGATTCAACACTCGTCCGTGTTCTTTGTTAACCCGTTGGTACTCGTCCGTATCATCATCTCAGAACATGCGTCAAGCGTTTGTTTCTACCTGATACTCGTCTGTATCACAGTCTTAAGGATGCTCGTCCGCATCTTTAATCCATACACGTGTCAAATACTTATGTCTTCTTGAATTTAGACACTCGTCTATGTCTACTATTCCCCAGAGGAGTCCCCACGGAATCAACACTCGGCCGTGTTCTTTGTTAACTAGTTGATACTCGTCTGTATCATCATCTCTGAACATGTGTCATCATTTGTTTCTACCTGATACTCGTCCGTATCATGGTCTTAGGGATGCTCGTCCGCATCTTTAATCTATACACAGTACCCAAACAATTATACTTCTCATTTCTTGGATATAGACACTCGTCCGTGTTTACTTGTCCCAGCAAATCCCGGTGAACTATTTACTTCCTATCTGACATCCGTCCTATGTCATGATACCCTTTCGGCAGTCGTACCCTGCCAGGTGATCGTCCTTCACCTTTGGATGACCGTCCCTCATCCTTTCCCCAGCGGAGTCTCCATTATTGGAACCTTTTTATCCGGCATTCGTCCTATGTCGTGATATTTAGCAGCCGTCCCCTGCTAGGTGATCGTCCTTCACCTCTTGATGATCGTCCTTCATCATTTTATCCGATGGCCGTCCCCGTCGTTGATCTTGTTATCTGACATTCGTCCTATGTCATGATAAACCCTGAGAGCAGTCGTACCCTGCTAGGTGATCGTCCTTCACCTCTTGATGATCGTCCTTCATCATGCTTATCCGATGGCCGTCTCTATCGTCGACCTTTTTATCCGACATTCGTCCTATGTCGCGATATTTTTGGCAACCGTACCTTGCCAGGTGATCGACCTTCACCCTTTGATGACCGTCCCTCATCTTATCCCCAACAGAGCAGCCGTCCCCTGCTAGGTGATCGTCCTTCACCTTTGATGACCGTACCTCATCATTTATTTCATTTACCCATAATCCCCAGAGAGTCTTATATCTTTATTTTGATGGTCTTCCCCATCATAATTTTATATCCCCAGCATGTCGGCCGTCCCCGTCATCACCCTTTCCCCAGCAGTCGTCCTCTGTTCGACGGTCGTCCTCCGTCACCCGCACTTTATAATCATGCTTTATTTTCTTTTACAATCTATATCCCTTTTCTTCTTCATTCTGTGAGTGCAAATTTTGGACTGTCTTTGGTATTCAACCACAAGTTATCTTGCTTGCCTGATAAGCCGTTGCTTACATCCTGCGCAGCTAACTCATGTTTGAATAGGGGCAGCTGTAAACACCCCAAATTTGCACTCACCCATTCACACCATGGCTTGTGATCTTTTCATATTCATAAGTTCAATCATAGCATCTCATACTACATTTTTGATTCACTGCATTGTTTCTAAGTCATCTGCATCTAGGGTTTGTGATCTGAGCAATCCAAGAGCCACTTGATCCACTCCAAAGGTCATCAATCACTTAAAAGGGGTCCATGTATGTTCAAGCATCATATTGTATCCCCACAAAGTCAAGGAAGTCAAAGACTCACAAGAACTGAGAAAGGCATGGAAGCAGAGCCAAGCTTAACTACACAGATGACCTAGAATTAGGGTTTTGGTTTCAAAGGCCATAACTCTAAAATATTTGGTCATTCTTGTTTCTATTGGTCTCTATATGGTATAGGGATCATGCATATCAATTTTCATGAAGAAATTCCATGGGGAAGGCATCTGATCAAGAGTTGACTTCTTGAGCAAGTCAGTGTGAAATCAGGGCATCTGAGGCCTCCAATGACCCAACCAAAGGGTGTTCATCATCATTTTGATTGTGTATGATCTTTATTTGATCATAGAATATTTTAGAAGTTCACAAAATTGAAGAATTTCAAGCCATTTGCAAAGTTGCCTTTTTGGGAAAATGACTTGTAATGGAAAATTGCCATTTTGGGAAACTTTTTCAACCCTTGCTTTTTGAGTCAAAAATGCTTCAAATGTGAAAACTTTGGTCATGAAAGTTGTAGAATGAATCATTCCCTTTTCAAAAAGAACAAGAACTCATTCTAATTCATTTTGGATCAAAAGTTATGGCTTGTCAAAGTTGGCCAAAATCACATAATTTCAAGTTATGCACCAAAGAGGCAAAGTTGCAAAACCACTTGCCAAGACAAATTGTGCTATCAAATGGACTTCTAATCTTTGTACAAACATAAACCAAGGTCTAAAAGTCAGATTGCATCAAGAGTTTGCTCATTTTTATGACTTGTGGATCAAGAAACTTCAAAAGGGCCAAAGATGATCAAAGTTGCAAAACCTCACTCAAACCCTAATCCATGTGCTGGCTGACTTCAAAATTGATCCTATGGTCCTCCTCACTTCTTGCTGCGCAGGACACCCCTCTTGTCCTTGGCTCACTATTGGCCCATACCTCTCTTACACAAAGCTTGACTTTTTTGCAAAAGAGCCATACCAATCACAATAGGGCACACCAACTCCACAGACCTATCCATGAGTGATAAGTGGACCAAAGGCAAGCCATAACACACAAGAACTCATCCTGAAACTCTCTCTAAGCCAGCATTCTCATTTTCCACCCCTTATGCAACTTCCTTCGAAACTCATCATACAAGCATCAAACACACAAACAAACTTCACAAAACATCTCAGCACACTCTTCTGATCATTTCCATGCCCTCACTTTGCCCTAAACCCCCCTGAAATCAAAACACGATTTCTTCCCTTCACTGAACAGAACCTGCTCAACCTCTCAAACCAGCCATTTTAAACTCCAACCAAGCATTGCAAGCTTCTCAGGAGGTCCATTAGAGGCGTTTTGGATCAAAAGGCCAGCCAGAAAGTTCCAGAAATCAAAGCTTCGATTCAGGTAGCCATGGAAATTCATTTTTCCAGAACTCTTATTTCTTGTTTCTAAAATGATCTACATGCTTCCCTGAGTTCACTGAACCTTTTATTTTTGAAAATGATTGAGTTTTGAGGTTGTATGCTTGCTCTGAAACTTTGCCCGTGAAATGCTTTTTGTTTTGATTCTTGAGTTTGAGTGAAAATAAATGATTTTGATTGCTGGAATCTTGTTTAGAATAAGTTAAGGATTGATTCTGGAGAGTTTGGTGAGTTTTTATGGCGTTTTGAGAGAGATTGAGTGAGAGAGCCGCCGGAGAAGATGACCGGAACACTGTTCCGGTCATCTGAAAATGATTAGGGTTCAGGATTAGGGTTTAATCATAATTAGCGTAGTTTGAATTCTGGCCATTGGATAGCGCGCGCAGTCAACTCCCGCCTCCTTGAATTTGAATCATGGCCTTCAGATCATTTGACTTTTCCATTTTTCATTTAATTTCATTTTAATTTCATTTGTTTTATATTTAACTTCCACGAATTTTTAAAAATAGCAAAACACTTTAAAAATTCTGAAAATTTTTGTCAAACATTTCATTAATTTTCAGAACACAAAAATATTTTTATTTTAATTTTTTGCATTAAAAATTATTTTTAAATCATTTAAAAGTTTATTTTTAATTAATTAATGAAAATTAATTAATTAAAAATACTTTTAGGTATTTAAAAATCACAAAAAAAATTCATGTAACCTTTAAAAACATTTAGAAACATTGTCCAACTCTCAAACCAAATTTCTTTTTTGTTCTTGATGCCTTTTGACAATTTTCTTTGGATTTTATTCCATTTCAAGGCAATATTTTGTTTCAAACTTCAAAAATTCATTTCTGCCTAACCATTGAGAGTTGGACAATGATTCTTTTTGCATTGCATCTTGCATAACATGTAGTTTATAGGATAAAATTGGTTTGAATTGATCTTGCATTTTCAATTTGTTTTGCATTTTTCTTGACAAGGTACCATAAAACCCTAGCAATCTTAGGAAATTCATAACTCTCACTAGGTTAAGAGTTAGATCCCCTCCTTTGGGTAGTGAGCTTGTGTAGGGTTAGGGTTCCTTTGAGTGCACTTTAAATTTTTTATCATGTCATTTGCTTCTGATTTTGGATTTTGCTTTGTGTATTGATCATAAACCCTAATTTTTGCCTTCCTTTGCATCCATTTCTCCTTTGCTTGCATACCATGACTTGCCATGACATTTTGTACATCCATTTGATTCATAATACATCCTAGGAAATATTAGAATCATGTTTGATCATTGCATCTCACATTTTCCATGTTATATGTCTTTTGCATTCCATAACTTTTCATGTACATTCATGGCTCCAAGCATGCTTCTTTTGCATCCATATGTTTGTATGATCATTCTCATGCCTTGCCTCATGTTTGCATCATCTCTTAGCATCATTAACATCATGTATTTGCTCCTGGTTTTGGTTTGCATCATCACATTTCATCTCATTTTGCATTGCATTTCATTTCTTTACTAACTTTTCAGGTGGTAAGTTGTTTGAGAAGTGAATTTGCCTTCACTTCTCACATCCTCTTTTCATCTCTTTTACACTTCCCTTGCTGCATTTTGTATGTGTATTGGATTGAGCTTGCTCATTCATGTTCATCTCTTACTTTCTTTCTTCAAGCAACTTGACTTCTTAAGTGAAGCAAGTTGTTTTGCTTCTCTTTGCTCCTTTCATCTGCTTCTCTCCTTGGTGGTTCTTTGAAGATCTTTCTCTTAAACCTCACAAACCCTAGGACTTCCAAGCATGATAACAATTAGGTTTGATTAGTCCCCCATTTAGATTTTACCTTTGTGTCATCTTTGAGTCTTCTCTCCTCACCTCATAATCAGGGACTAAACCCTAAAGGCTTTAAGGCTTTGTGATTAAGCTTATGCCTGCATCCTTCTATTAGGATGGAGTGTATAACTTTAATCCTAAGTGTTAAACCTATATTGTGTTTAAATCCTTTAATCAATCTACTTAGTAATCATCGAGACATCAAGCTTGTAACTTGGGCCTTGCATTAGGGTTCTAATTCTTCCTTAATTGGTTAAGAAGGACTAACCCTAGTGTTAATGGACAAGTCCTCCTCAAGTTGTCTTACAAACCATAAAACTCACTTCTTCATCTTATCATTAACTAAAATCCATTTAATAAAGGCTTTGTTTTGTCATGAGGTTAATCCCTAATCATGGATTAAGTTGAGGAGTCTTCCTCAGCTTAAACATTCTCATCTATTATCCTTCTATTAGGATGGTGTAATGAGTCTGTTTAATCCCTGATTATGGCTTAAACTCATTACTTAACACTAAACGAAAACAACAAAAACATTTAACTAATCACAAGTAGGTTAATGATCTTAATCCTACATCATGGTGATTAAGTGTGAGATGCTGACTTCACACTTAAGGTATTCTCATTACCCCTAATCAAAGGGAGGATGTGATGAGTTTACTAACCCATTGGTTTAGGCTTAAGCTCATTAACTTATGACAAACTTCAAAAAGCAATAAAAGACTAAAAACTCAAAAGCAAACAATAATCGTCTCCTCCGAGATTCTTTTCTCATCATCTTCACTCACAAACAAGAACTTGCTTCTTCCGTCTAATGCAAGACAGTTTGCACCTGAGCCAGACAGGTCATACATTTGAGCATAGACAAGTAAGCAGTTCACAAGTCAATTCATCTTTCAGTCTCTTTGGGTCGAACTACGGTGTTCTGACTTCCTCATTGCACGAGAGGATACGTAGGCATAACTTAACAGTTATCGAACAAAAGTCTCTGTATATTCCCCCTCCTTCTAGCATCATTCTTTTAGCCTCATATCCTTGAGCATTTCATTCTTGTTCTTACACTGACACTTCACTTATACACTTCACTTTCCTCTTACACTGACACTTGCATTATTTCAACCTTTGATACACAAGTTGCACTGACACTACCCCTTTAAAACAAAAATCTTTTAAGCGTAGATCCTGTCGAGTACGGCGGACAATCTGGGTGCTAATACCTTCCCAGGTTGTAACCAACCCCCTTTCTCAGTCTCTCTGGTTCGCAACCGTTTTATCCATATCTTTTCTTAGGTTTATTCAGCATTACCTTTCCTTCGGGATAAAAATGCCTAGCTGGCGACTCTTTCTTTCCCTTGAGTTCACTCCTGTGTGTTCTCATTCCCTCTTTCGCCGACCGTTCACGTTTGTACCCCTTCTGACTGGGTGTCATTTGGTGGGAGCGACACTTGGCTGTAACTAGTTACCCGCCATGAGTTGCTAATATTGTACCAGTACCTAAGAAGGATGGCAAAGTATGAATGTGTGTGGATTACCGAGATATGAACAGAGCTAGCCCAAAGGATGACTTCCCATTACCTCACATTGATGTATTGGTCGACAACACAGCTCAGTTCTCGGTGTTTTCCTTCATGGATGGTTTTTCAGGGTATAATCAGATCAGAATGTCACCCGAAGACATGGAGAAGACTACCTTCATCACACCTTAGGGAATATTTTGTTACAAGGTAATGCCTTTTGGATTAAAGAATGCCGGTGCGACCTATCAACGGGCTATGGTGACATTATTCCACGATATGATCCACAAGGAAATTGAATGTTACGTGGATGATATGATTGCCAAGTCCCTTACTTAAGAAGATCATCTGGTGAATCTGCTGAAGTTGTTTAAGCGTCTGAGAAAGTACTAGCTGAAGTTAAACCCCAACAAATGCACATTTGGTTTACGTTCCGGTAAACTGCTGGGATTCATCGTAAGTGAAAAGGGAATTGAAGTTGATCCTGACAAAGTCAAAGCCATTCAGGAGATGCCTGCACCTAGGACTGAAAAGGAAGTTCGGGGTTTCTTAGGTAGATTGAACTACATATCAAGGTTCATATCTCATCTTACTGCAACCTGTGAGCCCCTGTTCAAATTGTTAAGAAAAGAACAAACGGTCAGGTGGAACGAAGATTTTCAGAAGGCTTTTGACAAAATCAAGGAGTACCTACAAGAACCTCTCATCCTTATGCCTCCAATTGAAGGAAGACCTCTAATAATGTACTTGACAGTATTAGAAGGATCAATTGGGGTGTGTGTTGGGCCAGCATGACGAGTCTGGTCGAAAAGAGTATGCAATATACTACCTAAGCAAAAAGTTTACCGACTGTGAACAACGTTATTCACTGCTCAAGAAAACTTGTTGTGCTTTAGCGTGGGCTGCTCGCCGACTAAGACAGTATATGTTGACTCACACTACTTTGTTGATCTCAAAGATGGATCCAGTCAAGTACATATTTGAGAAGCCAACACTTACCGGAAGGGTTGCAAGATGGCAAATCATTCTGACAGAGTATGACATTCAGTACACATCTCAAAAAGCCATCAAAGGTAGTGTATTGTCTGATTATCTGGATAAGCAACCCATTGATGATTACCAACCAATGAGATTTGACTTCCCTGATGAAGATATCATGTTCTTAAAAGCAAAAGATCATGAAGAGCCTATTCACACTGAAGGGCCTAACTCAGAAGAAGAATGGACAATGATGTTTGACGGGGCTGTCAATATGAATGGTCGAGGAGTTGGTGCAGTGCTCATTACTGTCGCTCCCACTAAGAGACACCCGGATCAGATGAAGATGAAGATGAAAAGAGTCGCCAGCTAGCCATTTTTATCCCGAAGGAAAGGTAATGCTGCATAAACCTAGGAAAAGATGGATAAGACGGTCGCGAACCAGAGAAACTGAGAAAGGGGGTTGGTTACAACCTGGGAAGGTATTAGCACCTAGATTGTTCGTCGTACTCGACGGGATCCACGCTTGAATGTTTGTGTTCAAAGGGGTAGTGTCTGTGCTATCTATCTGCAAAATCTGGAAAAAGAATGTACAAGTGTCAGTGCAAGAAACTGAAGTGAGGTGCTCAGGAATTAGGCTTAAAAAGGAATGCTGGAAGAGGGGGGGAGACAAATAAACTTTTGTTCGATAACTGTTAAGTTATGCCTACGTATCCTCTCGTGCAATGAGGAAGTCAGAACACCGTAGTTCGACTCAAAGAGACTGAAAAAGATAAATTGACTTGATGAATTGCTTACTTGCCTATGCTCAAGTGTATGACCTGTCTGACTCAGGTGCTAACTGTCTTGCATTTGACGGAAGAAGCAAGTTCTCGCTTGTGAGTGAAGATGATGAGAAAAGAATCCCGAAGGAGACGATTATTGTTTGTTTTTGTGTTTTCAATCTTTTATTACTTTTTTGTGTTTGTCATAAGTTAATGAGCTTAAGCCTAAACCAAGGGTTAGTAAACTCATCATATCCTCCCTTTGATTAGGGATAATGAGAATACCTTAAGTATGAGGTAAACACCTCAAACTTAATTACCATGATGTGGGATTAAGATCATTAACCTGCTTGTGATTACTTAGATGTTTTTGAGTTTAGTGTTAAGTAATGAGTTTAAGCCATAATCAAGGATTTAGGGGACCGATTACACCATCCTAATAGAAGGATAATAGATGAGCACACTTAAGCTGAGGAAGATACCTCAACTTAATCCATGATTAGGGATTAACCTCATGACAAAACAAGCCTTTATTAAAGTGGATTTTAATTAAGGATAAGATTAAGAAGTAAATTTTATGGTTTGTAAGACAACTTGAGGAGGACTTGTCCATTAACACTAGGGTTAGTCCTTCTTAACCAATGAAGGAAGAATTAGAACCCTAATGCAAGGCCCAAGTTACAAGTTAATGTCTTAGTGATTATTAAGATGGATTGATTAAGAGGTTTAAACAAATTAAGGGTTTAACACTTAGGATTAAAGTTATACACTCCATCTTAAGAGGAGGATGCAGGCATAACCTAATCACAAAGTCTTAAAACCTTAAAGGTTTAGTCTCTGATTATGAGATGAGAAGAGAGACACAAAGAAGACACAAAGGTAAAAACTAAAGGGAGACTAATCAAAACCCTAATTATTGTCATGTTTGGATGTTCCTATGGTTTGTAAGGCTTGTAAGAGATCTTCAGTGAAGCCACCAATGGAAGAAGCAGATGAAAGGAGGAGAAGCAAAAGAAACAAGTTACTTACTTCACTGAAGAAGATAAGTAACTTGGAGAAAGAAAGTGAATGATGAACATGAATGAGCAAGCTCACTCTAAAGCAAATGAAAATGCAACAAGGATGCATAAGAAGAATGAGAAGAGAAATGAGAAGTGAAGGCAAATTCACTTCTCAAATTACTTATCACCTGAAATGTTAGCATAAAGGAAAGAAGTGAAATAAAAATGAAATGTATGCAAGGATGAAAACCAAAACCAGAAGCATATACATGATGCAAATGATTCCATGAGATGATGCAAAGACATATCAAGTGATATGAATGTTCATACAAGAGATGGAATGCAAAGGATGCATGCTTTGAAGTATGAAAACACATGAAAGTTCATGGAATGAAATGAATGCACATCATGGAAAATGAATGAAGAAATGATCAAGCATGATTCTAATGTATCCTAGGATGTATTAGATGTCATATGAATGCAAGAAATGTCATGGAAAGTTCATGTATGGAAGCATATGCAAGATGAATGCAACTGAACATGAGAAATTAGGGTTTTATGACAACATGAGATGCAAAAGTCAAAAACAGAAGCAAATCATAAGATAAAAAATTTCAAATGAACTCAAAGGAACCCTAACCCCATATTATATCACACCCCAAAGGAGAAGGTCTAACTCTTAACCTAAAGAAAGTTGTGATCTTTCCAAGTTTGCTAGGGTTTTAAGGTACCTTAAGAGGGAAAATGCCAATCAAATGGAAAATGCAAGATATATTTGTGACAAATATATTCTAGATACTACATGCTATACGAAGATCAATGCAAAAAGAACCAATGTCAAACCCTTCATGGTTAGGAAGAAAAGAATTCTTGAAGTTAGGGTACAAAAATGGGATTTTTATGAACCCTAAATTCAAGAAAAATGTCAAGATTGAATCAAAACCAAAACGAAATTTGTATGAATGGTTTGACAATGTTTCTAAATGTCCTAAGATGCAATGTGATTTTTTTTGGAATTTTTAGAAACCTAAATGGTATTTTAATTAATTAATTTCCATTAATTAATTAAAATAAACATTTAAATATTTTTAAAATGGTTTTTTAATGCAAAAAATAAAAATAAAAATGTTTTTGGGTGGAGAAAAATATTTGAATTAAAAATGCAGAAGGAAAATATTTTTGAAATTTTTTAAGTATTTTAAATAAATGATACAAAACAAATGCAATAAAATGAATAAAAATATGAATTTAAATAAAAGTCAGCTGATCCAAGGGTTCACATTTGAACTGAGGATGGAGGGAAAGACCTGGCGCGCGTTTGGAGGGCTGGGATTGGTTATGGCAGTTTGAATTTAATAAACCTAATTAAGTTAATTAATCAGGATTTAGGGCTTTTAATGAAAGATCTGGACCATTCACTTACACGCGGGAAGACAATCCAATGGCCTACTTCAAACTTACACTAACCCTAAATTAAACCCTAATCTCTTTCAGGTGACCGAAACAATGTTCCGGTCATCTTCTCCGGCAGCTCACTCTTGCTATCTCTCTCAATACGTAAAATAAAACTCACCAAACTCTCCAGAAATGATCCCCACCTCATTCTAAACAAGATTCAACCAACAAATTTCATTTATTTCACATGAACATCAAGATTCGAAGCAAAATAGAAAATCATACAGAAATTTCAGAAGCTTCTTACATGCTTATTTCTCACTCATTTTCAAAACAAAATAGATCATGATGATCAGCAAAGCATACAGAACATTTCTATAACATAAAATTACATTTCTGGAAAATTTGTTCTTGAGGATACCTGAAGTGAAGCTTTCTCAAACTGAGCTATCTGGCCTCCTCTTTGGTTCAAAACGACTCCAATGATCCTCCTGGTGAAGCTTTGATGCTTGGAAGGAGTTTGTAATGGCTGAAATGAGAGCTTGAACTCTTGCTGGCCAAAAATTGTATTTTGGTTTTGGGGGCTTTTAGGTTGCAATGAAGGGTGGGAAATGATCCTTTGATGAAGCTGAGGTGATTGGTGAAAAAAGTTTGGAGTTTGAGTGTGTGAGCAGAGAGTTTCGAATGCTTTTGCAAATGGGGTGATTTTTTGAGAGCTTGATGATTCTGAAGTGTTAGGCTTGTGTGTGTTTTGTTATGATCTGTGTTTGATCCACATAACATGCTTTGATAGGTCAGAAGAGTTGTTGTGGCCTATGGTGATTGGTATGGGCTCTCTTGCTAAAAGTCAACAAAACTTGTACTTGAGGTATGGGCTCTCTTGCAGCTGGCTTTTTGGCTTGTCTTGGTTCAGCAGAGATCAAGGAGAGCCATGGAATTGGTTTTGTGGTGATTCAGCAAGTGGAAGTATGGTTGTGTACCATTTTGCAATTTTCATGAAGTTTGGCCCCTTTGTGATTTCTTGATGGGCAAGGCATGAAATGAGATGATTCTTGGACCAATTCTGACTTTAAGGCAATGCACTATGTTGGTATGATGCTTAGAAGGGTATTAGAAGTCACAAAATGACTTGGCAAATGGTTTTGCAAAAAATCCTCTTTGGTGTATTCTTGAAAATTATGTGATTTTTGCCAACTTTGAAAGATCATAACTTGAGTTCCATAATGAATTAGAATTTGATCTTATACTTTTTGAAAAGGGAATGATCCAATCTACAACTTTCATGACCAACAATTGTTCATTTGAAGCATTTTTGGTTGAGAAAGAGGAGGTTGAAATACTTTCCCAAAATGGAAAGTTTACATTACAAGTCATTTCCATTTTTGGCAACTTTTGGTTTAGCTCACTTTTCTTCAATTTTGTGAACTTCCAAGCACTTCAATGATCAAATAAAGATCATATAACTTCAATTTGATGAAAAATACACTTTGGTTCCATTGGTAGGGGCCTCAGATGCCCTGATTTTGCTCTGACTTGCTCAAGAAGTTACCTAGTGAACATATGACTTCCACAATGAATTTCTTCATCAAACTTGGTACACATGATCCTTACAACATATTGAGACCATTAGAAACAAGAATGACAAAAAAAATTGGAGTTATGGCCTCTGAAACCAAAACCCTAAATTTAAGTCATCTGTGTAGTGAAACCCTAGCTCTGCTTCCATGCTTTCCAAGTTCTTGTGATTCTTTGACTTCCTTGATCTTTGAGGGATAAAAAATGATGATTGAACATACATGGAACCTCTTGGAACAATTGGAGACCTTTGGAGTGGCTCAGATGGATCCTTGGATTGCTCAGATCACAAACCATAGATGCAGATGAACTTGAACTAATGCAGTGAAACAAAAATGCAATATGAGATGGTATGCTTAAACTAAGGCAAATATGAAAGATAACAAGCCATGGTGTGAACTTAGTGAGGGCAAATTTGGGGTGTTTACAGCTGCCCCTATTCAAACATGAGTTAGATGTGCAGGATGTAAGCAACGGGCTTAACAGACAAACAAGATAACTTGTGGTTGAATACCAAAGTCAGTCCAAAATTTGCACTCACTGGGTTGAAGAAGAAAAGGGATATAAATTGTAAAAGACAGTATAGTATGATTATAAAGTGCGGGCGATGGAGGACGACCATCGAGCAGAGGACGACTGCTGGGGGATAAAGCAATGACGGGGACGACCGACATGCTGGGGAAATAAGAGATCATGATGGGAACGGCCATCAAGTAACAAGGTTCTCTGGGGATTAAAGTAAAAGTGATGATGGGGGACGGCCATCAGGTTTGCGAAGTAAGGTAAACAATGATGGAGACGGCCATCGGTTCAAAGAATAAATGAAATAATGATGAGGGACGGTCATCATAGGTGAAGGACGATCCTACCTAGCAGGGGACGACTTCTCTTTATCACGACATAGGACGAATGTCTGATAGAAAAGGTCGACGATGGGGACGACCATCGGATAAGCATGATGAAGGACGATCATCAAGAGATGAAGGACGATCACCTAGCAGGGTACGGCTGCTCTCGGGGTTTATCATGACATAGGACGAATGTCAGATAACAAAATCAACGATGGGGATGACCATCGGATAAAATGATGAAGGACGATCATCAAAAAGGTGAAGGACGATCACCTAGCAGGGGACGACTGCTCTTTATCACGACATAGGACGAATTACGGATAGAAAGGGGTTCCAATTATGGAGACTCCGCTGGGGAAAGGATGAGGGCCGGTCATCCATAGGTGAAGGACGATCACCTGGCAGGGGACGGCTGCCGAAATTATCACGACATAGGACGAAATGTCAGATAAGAGAAAGTTGTTCTGCTGGGGAATGGTAAACACGGACAAGTGCTTACACTCAAGAAATAAAAGGTATGAGTGTTTTGACGCTGTGTATAGATTAAAGATACGGACGAGCATCCTTAAGACTATGATACGGACGAGTATCGGTAGAAATAAATGCTGACGCATGTTCAGAGATGATGGTACAGACGAGTACCAACTGGTTAACAAAGAACACGGACGAGTGTCAAATCTGTGGGGAATAAGTGTATATAGGAGATACAGACGAGTATCTATATAAGTATGAGTAAGTATTGTGAGGTATGAGCAAGACACTGACGAGTGTTCAACTTGCTGGGAAAAGTATGATACAGACGGGTGCCATAAGAGAAAGTGTATAAGTTATGAACTTATGAGTGAAAAAGGTGTTTCGGAAACCTGTGGGGATAGGATGACACGGACGAGTGTCGAAAAGAGAGTGTTTATAGAGAAGTGTTTGGTTTACAATAAGTGTTTGGGCAACCATGCTGGGGAGCGGTGACACAGACGAGTGTCAAAAGAGTGTATATAGGTTTCTGTATTCACAGAGGATATTTGTGGCTTATCTGTGGGGGATGGTATGATTCAAACGAGTGTCTAAAGAGTATATATGAACATGTATCTAGGTTGGAGAGTGCAGAGGGGATGCTTTGGCTTTCTTTGGGGAAATTGGGTTAACACGGACGAATGTCGAGAAGAACATGTTATGGACAAGTATCTGTATTTGAGGGTGCAAAGGGACGCTTTGGCTTTTATATATTGTTGATGAAATGTTGTTGGTATTTACAGGTGACTGGTTCGAACCTGGCTTGTGATCATGCAATATGTTTGATTTTTGCCGCAATGCTCCGTATTAAACGAAATGTTATGCTTTGTGGGGAAATATGATGCGAATGCCATGATTATGCAAAGAAGAAACCGATCCGGGATTTGGATCCCGCTGCAGTGAAGATCTCTGGCTGATTTGCTTGAAGTGATATCCCAGCTGGGGATGAGATCGTTGGTTGATCTGATAAAACATATGGTTCTGCTTGGGGGACTAGATCACTGATAGATCTATCCGGTAAGGAGATATCCCAGCTGGGGATGAAGAAGCTTCCGTCACTTTGTTGTGTGAGAACCTCAGGCATTGCTCTTCTGGATAGAGTCTGGAACTCTGTGGGGAGATAATTTTTCCATCATTGAGAGACTTGGTACTCTTCTTGGGGGAGAAATGATCACTGAAAGATCTTCCTAGAAACTTTTGTGGGGATCCCGGCTGGGGATGAGGATGCTTTGACAACTCTGTTAGGGAGAAAGCATTTCAGATGCTGCTTGGAAGAGATGTGCTAGGGAAGTGATGATGGGCATGCCCCATGTTATGTATTTGAATACCTGCAACCTGTTAAGACAAAGAAACACACAAGAGTCCTGAGGTATCCCTTATTGGATTCCGTCATAGGAGTTAGATATTCCTGAGAGTAAATACATTTCCCGCAAGCATTTATTAAGAATGGCTCATTTGTTTTATGCAAATATTACATCATGGATATTGGACATTTTGCAAACGAAACAAAAATGTACAAGAAGAGACGTGACTGAAAATTTGATTTTATTAATCTGGGTGCCCCGAATTGGCAAATACAGTCAAAGAAACAGATCCCTTGGAATGAGGAGATTGTTACAAATTGAGAAAAGTAAAAATGCTGGCAATGTTGACGACGCTCCATTGGGTTTCCTTTGCTATGACCCGTATGACCTTGACTTTCTTCTTATCTTACTTTTTGAAGAAGGTTGATTTTGACCGATGCTTTATCCTTTCGAAGCTTTCCGTGTTGTAAGTGATACAGACGAATTCAGAATGCAGTTGTTCGCTTATTCCCTTATTTTGTGTGGATCGCCCTTTCGGGTTTTCAATCCACTGGGATACCCATTTTTGCCTGAGTTGTCCAATGCGGCTTTTCAACTTAGCGGGTGTACAGTTTTTTTTATTTTCCCCTTATTTTTGCCCGAGTCTTTTATTCTGTTTTTGACTCGCCAGGATGCCCTATTATTTCCTGGACTTACATTCTGTTTTTATGTCCAGCGGGTCTTTTTATGCGAAGTATTTTTTAACTGCATCTGAATTCACAGGGGATAAGAAACCTCACCATCCATAGTAGTGAGCATCAATGCTCCACCAGAGAAAACCTTCTTTACTATGAATGGACCATCGTAGTTTGGAGTCCATTTTCCCCTGTGGTCTGTATGAGGAGGAAGGAGTCTTTTCAGCACAAGATCTCCTACTTGGTATTCCCGAAGTCTGACTTTCTGATCGAAGGCTTTCTTCATCCTTTTCTGATATAACTGCCCATGACAGATTGCAGCTAATCTATTCTCTTCGATCAGATTCAGTTGATTATACCGAGAACAGACCCACTCTGCTTCATTCAGCTTGGCATCCATCAGTACCCGTAAGGAGGGTAATTCAACTTCAACAAGTAGGACAACTTCCATACCATACATAAGTTGATACGGCGTTGCCCTAGTGGATGTTCTGATTGAGGTACGATACCCATGCAAGGAAAATGGTAGCGTTTCATGCCAGTCTTTGTAAGTAACCACCATCTTTTGCACAATCTTCTTGATGTTTTTGTTTGCTGCCTCAACAGCGCCATTCATCTTCGTCTTATAAGGAGAAGAGTTGTGATGTTGAATTTTGAAGTCCCGACATAGTTCTGCCATCATTTTGTTGTTCAAATTGGAACCATTATCCGTAATGATTCGCTCGGGTACTCCATATCGACAGATGATGTCTCTTTTCAGGAATCTGGCTACCACTTGTCTGGTGATGTTTGCGTACGAAGCTGCTTCGACCCATTTGGTGAAGTAATCAATGGCTACCAGGATGCATCTTTGGCCATTTGAAGCAGTCAGTTCAATCTTTCCAATCATGTCAATGCCCCACATGGAAAAGGGCCAAGGTGAAGACATCACGTTCAAAGGATTTGGAGGCACATGCACTTTGTCTGCGTAAATCTGGCATTTATGACACTTCCTGGCATAAGCACAACATTCTGCATCCATTATGATCCAGTAGTAACCTGATCTTAACAATTTCTTAGCCATTGCATGCCCTCCAGCATGGGTACAGAAAGATCCTTCATGCACCTCGTGCATCAGCAAGTCTGCTTCTTTCTTATCAACACATCTGAGAAGCACCATGTCAAAGTTTCTCTTGTATAATGAACCATCAGCATTAAGGAAGAAACTACCAGCCAACCTTCTTAATGTCTTCTTATCATTGGATGATGCCACTGATGGGTATGTTTGATCCTCTAAGAAGCATTTGATGTCATGGAACCAAGGCTTGCCATCTTTAGCAATGTCCACGGAGAATACGTATGCTGGTCGGTCAAGTCTGGATACCGAAATCCGAGGCACATAATTGGAAGTTTGAACCTTGATCATGGAGGAAATGGTAGCTAAAGCATCTGCGAATTGATTTTCGTCTCGAGGGATGTACTCAAGTTTGACTGTTGTGAAGAAAGTCAATAATCTCCTCGTGTAGTCACGGTATGAGATCAGATGTTCTTGGTAAGTGTACCATTTTCCGTTGGTCTGATTAATTACCAAAGTTGAATCCCCGAATACAGTTAATGTCATGATCCTGAGGTCAATGGCTTCCTCAAGACCCATGATACAGGCTTCGTATTCAGCTTCATTGTTAGTGCATGCAAAGGTGAGTTTTATTGAGAAAGGCATGTGAACTCCTTTAGGTGTAATGAGCAATGCACCAACTCCACGTCCATTCATATTGACAGCCCCATCAAACATCATAGTCCATTCTTCTTCTGGGTCAGGCCCTTCAGTGTGAACAGGCTCTTCATGATCGTTTTCTTTTAGGAACATGATGTCTTCATCAGGGAAGTCAAATCTCATTGGTTGGTAATCATAAATGGGTTGCTCAGCCAGATAATCAGACAGTACACTGCCCTTGATGGCCTTTTGAGATGTGTACTGAATGTCATACTCTATCAGAATCATTTTCTATCTTGCAACCCTCCCGGTAAGTGCTGGCTTCTCAAATATGTACTTGACTGGGTCCATCTTTGAGATCAACAAAGTAGTGTGAGTCAACATATACTGTCTTAGTCGGCGAGCAGCCCACGCTAAAGCACAACAAGTTTTCTCGAGCAGTGAATAACGTTGTTCACAGTCGGTAAACTTTTTTCTTAGGTAGTATATTGCATACTCTTTTCGACCAGACTCGTCATGCTGGCCCAACACACACCCCATTGATCCTTCTAATACTGTTAGGTACATTATTAGAGGTCTTCCTTCAACTGGAGGCATAAGCATTGGAGGTTCTTGTAAGTACTCCTTGATTTTGTCAAAAGCCTTTTGACAATCTTCTATCCACCTGACCGTTTGTTCCTTTCTCAACAATTTGAACAGGGGCTCACAGGTTGCAGTAAGATGAGATATGAACCTTGAAATGTAGTTCAATCTACCTAAGAACCCCCGAACTTCCTTTTCAGTCCTAGGTGCAGGCATCTCCTGAATGGCTTTGACTTTGTCAGGATCGACTTCAATTCCTTTTTCACTTACAATGAATCCCAGCAGCTTACCGGAACGTACCCCGAATGTGCACTTGTTGGGGTTTAACTTCAGCTGATACTTTCTCAGACGCTTGAACAACTTCAGCAGATTTACCAGATGATCTTCTTCAGTGAGGGACTTGGCAATCATGTCATCCACGTAGCATTCAATTTCTTTGTGGATCATATCGTGGAATAATGTCACCATAGCCCGTTGATAAGTAGCACCGACATTCTTCAACCCAAATGGAATTACCTTGTAACAGAAATTACCCCAAGGTGTGATGAAGGTAGTCTTTTCCATGTCTTCGGGTGACATTCTGATCTGATTATACCCGGAAAATCCATCCATGAAGGAAAACACCGAGAACTGAGTTGTGTTGTCAACCAATACATCAATGTGAGGTAAAGGGAAATCATCCTTTGGGCAAGCTCTGTTCAGATCCCGGTAATCCACACACATCCGTACTTTTCCATCTTTCTTAGGCACTGGTACAATATTAGCGACCCACGGAGGGTAACTAGTTACAGCAAGGAAACCGGCGTCCCACTATTTTTGTACCTCCTCCTTAATCTTCATTGCCATATCTGGACGAGTACGGCGCAACTTTTGTTTCACTGGAGGAAATTCTTCTTTCAATGGCAGATTGTACATAACAATGTTCGTATCTATACCCGACATGTCTTGATAGGACCAAGCAAAGACGTCGACGTATTCTCTAAGCACGTCAATGAGCTGTTCTTTCACTGAATCTTGCAGACCGGCCCCAATCTTCACTTCTTTCAAGTCTTCTTCGGTACCAAGATTAACTGTTTCAACCTCCTCCTGATGAGGAGTGATCACTTTCTCTTCTTGCCTCAACAACCTGGCTAACTCTTCAGGTAACTCATAGTCTTCTTCAACCCCTTCATCAGCTTGATTAATTGGATTGTCGAAGTCATACAAAGTCATAGCAGTGCTGTTGTCGGTGCAGTCTGGAGGATAATCTCTGCAACAGTTGAGATTGGTTCATTTTAGTGACCAGTTATAATCTTGTTTAGAAAAAGTGAAAATAAAGTTATTTATTTTGAAAACATTGCCATTTTATTGTTTTGTACAAAAGTGAAAAATGAAAAAGACAGTGAGCGAAAAAGAGACTCGTTTGCAAAAGATGTCCGATATTCATTGATTAATCATTTGCACAAAATTATAATATGAACCTATTACAAAATGAGTCTTGACACCTTGGGCAAGATGCAGGACTTGATGCATGCTAAAAGACAGGAAATAATAATTACTCTGCAGGAGTAAACCTTATAATTTCCTGGGAAGACCAGTAAGAGACTTGGTTCCCTGGGATCCTTGGACGTATCCAACTCTCCAGGTTGCGGTCGCTTTCCTCCTCGTCTTCTAGACTATTAACAGCATCTGGGGTGAGCATCCCCCCACTGACAAACTTGGGCTCTTTGGCAGCCTCTGATTGATCTTGTCGGATTGGTCTGTAACCCAATCCGAATCTATCTTCCTTCTTTTCCACTGGCAGCAGCTTGCCCCAACCTTGAGCAGTACCTTCTTCAACAACCTTTCGGGATTGCTGATAAGAGATGATTGAAGTACCCATCCTGCCCTCCTGGGATGCAGCCAATACTCCAGTAGCCTCATTAACATTTAGAGCCTCAAACCCTTGGCTCATTGTCTCATGGATTTCACCATCCATCTCAATGTATTTGTATGTAGCCAGATGGCTAACAAATATGTCTTCCTCGCCACAGATGGTGATAATATGTCCTTCCCATTCATACTTCAGTTTTTGGTGAAGGGTCGACGTTATTGCGCCTGCGGCGTGAATCCAGGGTCGACCTAGCAAACAACTATATGCCGGCTGTATGTCCATCACATAGAAAGTGGTCTTGAAGACTTGTGGACCGATTAACACTGGCAACTCCACCTCTCCCAAAACAGATCTTTTGGAACCATCAAAATCCCTGACCATAAGAGTACTTGGCCGGAGAGCTATCCCATCATACTCTAGCTTGACAAGGGCTTTCTTTGGTAAGGCATTGAGTGAGGACCCAGTGTCTACAAGCACATGAGATAAGAAAGCTCCTTTGCACTCCAAGGTTATATGCAAGGCTTTGTTGTGGAGACGTCCTTCTGTTGTCAAATCAGCATCAATGAAACCTAGCCCATGGCTAGTATTGACATTTGATACCACTATTTCAAGCTGATTCACAGTGATCTCTTCTAGCACGTAGGCAGCGTGCAGAACTTTAAGAAGTGCATTCTGATGGGCTTCGGAACACAAATTTATAGTCACTTCTTTTGATGATTATCATGAACTCATCCACATCTTGATCGAAGGATGACTTCTGAGTTTATTTTGGTGCAGATTCTTCCGGTATCACACTCTTCCCTTTGGCTCTGGAAGCAGCCTCTGCCTCAGTACTGGTTTTAGGGACTTGTGAAGCAAAGATACGTCCGCTTCGGGTGAAGCCTCCGCCTCCCTCAACATTATCCACTTGGGGAGTGAGAACTCGAGAATCAAGAAGGACTTTCTCTCCATTGCAATATAGATCAGCACCATAATGCCATGGTATAGCACTGTCTTTGTCATATGGGATCGGCCCGGGCACCGTGATGGTGACTGGGCTTACTGCAGCTGTTGTTGGGACTACAATGGTCTGTGGATCATAAAAGATTGTTACAGGACCTCTGGTGGATGTAGGTGAAGGTGAATTGAAGCTTTGTTGAGACTGTTGTTGACTTTATTGAAAGTTGTTGGAACTTGGGACCGTTGTCGGGTCATAATAGATTGTGACAGTAGAAACATCATTGTTGGTTGTTGAAGTTGTAGTAGCTGGTGCAAATGAATTGTTGTGTGTTGAAGTGACAGATGGAATGATTGCTGAAGTTGTAGCTAAATCAGTTGGAACAATGGTTGTTGCAGTTGTATGAGAAACACTTGGAAAGATGGTTGTTACATTTGTAGAAGATTCACTTGTTGTTGACAAAAGGGTTGCTAGTGTTGTAGAAGTTGTGGTTATAATTTGTAGAATGCCTTCTATGATCAAATCATTAATGCCTTTCCTCAAGTTGGCACACCCATTCTCAGAAAGTTTGCATAATTCACAACAGGCCTCACAACCTGGAAACACTTGGCATTTTAAAAGCTGGGCTTTAACCTCTGCCAGAGGTGTCTGAATACATGCAATGTCTTCTATTAAACTCATGGATGAACCATCCTCTATGTCGCTCCCACCAAATGACACAGGACCAAGACGGGTATAGACGCGAACGGTCGGCGAAGGAGAGAACATGAAGATGAACTGAAAAGAGTCGCCAGCTAGGCATTTTTATCCCGAAGGAAGGGTAATGCTGCATAAACCTGGAAAGATATGGATAAGACGGTCGCGAACCAGAGAAACTTAGAAAGGGGGTTGGTTAAAACCTGGGAAGGTATTAGCACCCAGATTTTCCGTCGTACTCAATGGGATCCACACTTGAAAGTTTGTGTTTAAAGGGTTAGGGTCAGTGCTATTTTGTATGCAAAAACTGGAAAAGGATGCAAGTGTCAATGCTGGAAAGAAGTGTGAAGTAAAGAAAAGGAGTGTCAGTGTTAAAGAATAATGCTGGAAGAGGGGGAAGAAACATAGACTTTTGTTCGATAACTGTTAAGTTATGCCTACGTATCCTCTCGTGCAATGAGGAAGTCAGAACACCGTAGTTCGACTCAAAGAGACTGAAAGATGAATTGACTTGTGAACTGCTTACTTGTTTATGCTCAAGTGTATGACCTGTCTGGCTCAGGTGCAAATTATCTTGCATTAGACGGAAGAAGCAAGTTCTCGCTTATGAGTGAATGAGGTAAGAAAAGAATCCCGGAGGAGACGATAATTATTTGTTTTTGAGGTTTTCAATCTTTTATTGCTTTTTGGGTTTGTCATAAGAGAATGAGCTTAAGCCTAAACCAAGGGTTAGTAAACTCATCACATCTTCCCTCTGATTAGGAGTAATGAGAATACCTTAAGTATGAAGTAAACACCTCACACTTAATCACCATGATGTAGGATTAAGATCATTAACCTACTTGCATTTATTTAGATGTTTTTGGAGTTTTTGTTTAGTGTTAAGTAATGAGTTTAAGCCATAATCAGGGATTTAATGGACCCATTAAACCATCCTAATAGAAGGATAATAAATGAGAACATTTAAGCTGAGGAAGGCTCCTCAACTTAATCCATGATTAGGGATTAACCTCATGACAAAACAAAGCCTTTATTGAAATGGATTTTAGTAAATGATAAGATTAAGAAATGGATTTTATGGTTTGTAAGACAACTTGAGGGGGACTTTAACCATTAACACTAGGGTTAGTCCTTCTTAACCAATTAAGGAAGAATTAGAACCCTAATGCAAGGCCCAAGTTACAAGCTTGATGTCTTAGTGATTATTAGATCAATTGATTAAAGGATTTAAACAAATTAAGGGTTTAACACTTAGGATTAAAGTTATACATTCCATCCTAAGAGAAGGATGCAGGCATAACCTTAATCACAAAGCCTTAAAACCTTGAAGGTTTAGTCCCTGATTATGAGATGAGAGGAGAGACACAAAAGATGACACAAAGGTAAAACTAATGGGGGGACTATAAACACCCCAAATTTTCCCTCACTCTTTTCACCATGGCTTGTGATCTTTTCATTTGCATAAGTTCAATCATATCATCTCATATTGCATTTTTGTCTCACTGCATTGGTTCAAAGTCTTCTGCATCTAGGGTTTGTGATCTGAGCAATCCCTAAGCTATCTGAGCCACTCCAAAGGTCTTCAATCATCTCAAGAGGGTCAATTTATGTTCAAGCATCTTATTCTATCCTCCCAAGATCAAGAAAGTCATAAAATCACAAGAACTGAGAAAGGCATGGAAGCAGAGCCAAGCTTAACTGCACAAATGACCTAAAATTAGGGTTTTGGTTTCAGAGGCCATAACTCCAATTTTTTTTGGTCATTCTTGTTTCTATTAGTCTCTGTATGATATGAGGATCATGCATACCAATTTTCATGAAGAAATTCAATGGGGAAGGCATATGATCAATAGATGACTTCTTGAACAAGTCAGTGTAAAATCAGGGCATCTGAGGCCCCCAATCATCCAACCAAAGGGTATTGTCCATCATTTTAGGTATATATGATCTTTATTTGATCTTAGAAGAGATTATAAGTTCACAAAATTGAAGAATTTCAAGCCATTTGCAAAGTTGCCATTTTGGGAAAGTGACTTGTAATGCAAACTTGCCATTTTTGGAAAGTTTTTCAACCTCCTCTTTTTGATTCAAAAATGCTTCAAATGAAAAATTCTTGGTCATGAAAGTTGTAGATTGGATCATTCCCTTTTCAAAAAGTACAAAACTATATCTAATTAATCATAGAACTCAAGTTATGGCCTTGCAAAGTTGGGAAAAATCACAAAATTTCAGTTATGTACCAAAGAGGGAAACTTGCAAAAACTCATGTCAAACCAATTTGTAGCCTCAAAGTGACTTCTAACCATTACACAAACATCATACATGACCTATAATTCATAATTGCCCAAAGAAATCTCAAGTTTCATGCCTTGATCATCAAGTATTTCAAAAGGGGCCAAAACCTTCACAAATTGCAAAACCACCCACAAACTTCATTCCACTTGATATTTTGCCTCAATCTGAATTCCATGGTTGCCCATGAATCAAGCTGCACCAGACACCCCCTTGTCCTCAGCCTGCCATGAGCCCATACCTCAAAGGACAACTTTCTTGACTTTTTGCAGATTGAGCCATACCAATCAAACTGCTCCATAACAACTCTCTGACCTATCAAGGATTGATACATAGACCAAAAGCAACTCAACACACACAATAACACAATATGAATCCTCCCACAACTCAGCATTCATCAAAACTTCCCCTTATGCATTTCTCTTCGAAACTCATAGCTCAGCCAACAAAACTCCAAACTTTTTACACCATTCAACTCCACATTCATCACTGATCATTTCCCACCCTTCATTTTGCCTTTAAACACCCCATATCAAAAATACGATTTTCACCTCCCTTGACCTGAGCTTCAGCAAACTTCCCATAGAGGCCATATAAACTCCAACCAAGCTTTGCAAATTCTTTAGGAGCATCATTGGATGGATTTTGAAGCAAAGAAGCAGCCAGACAGTGCCATTTTCGAAGGCTTCAGTTCAGGTAACCTCAAGAACAAATTTTCCAGAAACTTGATTTTAGGTTATAGATTTGTTCCTCATGTTGCACTGATCATGCTGATGCTTTTCTTTTTGAAAATGGTTGAGTTTTAAGGATTTTATGTTGCTCTGAAACTTTGCCCGTAAAATGTGTTTTGATTCGATTCTCGTGATTTACGAAAAATAAATGAGTTTTGTTGTGTGGTTTGTGTTTAATGATGTTCAAGGAATGATTCTGGAGAGTTTGATGAGTTTTTGTGGCATTTTGAGAGAGATTGAATGAGAGTGTTGCCGGAGAAGATGACCGGAACACTGTTCCGGTCACCTGAAAGTCATTAGGGTTCAGATTAGGGCTTTAATCATAATTAGCGTAGTTTGAATGTCAGCCGTCCAGATGCGCGCGAGGTCAATTCCCTCCAATCTGACTTTAAACCTCAGCCCTAGGATTAGCTGACTTTCCCCTTTTTCTCATTTATTTTAATATTTATTTCATTTGTTTCTATTTTATTTGAACGAATTTTTAAAAATAGCAAATGACATCAAAAAATTCTGAAAATTTTTATCCCAACCTTTATTAATTTTCAGAACCCAAAAATAATTTTTGTTTTTTTTTTTGCATTAAAAAATTAATTTTTAAATCTTTTAAATGTTTATTTTTAATTAGTTAATGGAAATTAATTAATTAAAAGTACATTTAGGTATTTAAAAATCCCAAAAAAATTCAGAGAGCATTTTCAAACATTTAGAAACATTTACAAACTCACAAGACAAATTCCTTTTTGGTTTTGATCATATTTTGACAATTTTCCTTTGAATTAGGGTTCTTTAATTTGAATATTTTTTAACCCTAACTTCAAAAATTCATAACTTTTGATCCAAGTTAAGTTTGTGAATGGTTCTTTTTGCATTGTGTTATACAATCTTCCAAGCATCTAAAAACATTTTTGTTTCATTTTTATAATGCATTTTCAATTTGTTTGGCATTTTCCCTTTTAGATCACCCTTAAAACCTTAGAAACTTAGGAAAATCATAAGTCCTTTAGGGTTTAGCTTCTGACCTTCCCCTTTGGGCAGTGAACTTGTATGATTTTAGGGTACCTTTGATCCCATTTTCAATTTTTATCTTGTCATTTGCTTCTGATTTTGAATTTTGCATCTCATGTTGTACATAAACCCTAATTTGCATTTTCATTTGCATTCATCCTTCATATTCTTGCATACACAAACTTGCCATGACTTTTTGTACATCCAAATGACATATAAGACATCTTAGGACATATTGAAATCATGTTTGATCATTGCATCATCCATTTTGCATGTTATGCATCCATTGCATTTCATACGTTTTAATGAACTTTCATGCCTCCTTTCATGTCTCATTTGCATCTTCATTACTTGTATGACCATCCACATCTCATGACACCCATTTGTATCATCTCTTAGCATCATTTACATCTTGATATGCTTTTGACTTTGGCTTTCATCTTGGCATTTCATCTCATTTTCATTTCATTTCATTTCTTGTTGCTAACTTTTCAGGTGGTAAGGGTTTGAGAAGTGAATTTGCCTTCACTTCCCATAATCTCTTCTCATCCCTTTTATGCATTCATTGCTGCATTTTTACTTGTGTATTAGAGTGAGCTTGCTCATTCATGCTCCCTCCCTACTTTCTTTCTTCAAGTAACTTATCTTCTTAAGTGAAGTATGTTGTCTTGCTTCTTGCTGCTTCTCCTTCCTTCATCCCGCTTCTTCCTTGGTGGCTTTTCTCTTGAAGATCTTCTTGCAAGCCTCATAAACCATAGGAACACCCAAGCATGATCACAATTAGGGTTTGATTAGTCCCCCATTAGTTTTACCTTTGTGTCATCTCTTGTGTCTTCTCTTCTCACCTCATAATCAAGGACTAAACCTTAAATTTTTTAAGGCTTTGTGATTAAGCTTATGCATGCATCCTTCTATTAGGATGGAGGTATAACTTTAATCCTAAGTGTTAAACCCTTAATGTGTTTAAATCCTTTAATCAATTCACTTAATAATCATCAAGACATCAAACTTGTAACTTGGGCCTTGCATTAGGGTTCTAATTCTTCCTTAATTGGTTAAGAAGGACTAACCCTAGTGTTAATGGACAAGTCCCCCTCAAGTTGTCTTATAAACCATAAAATTCACTTCTTAATCTTACCATTAACTAAAAATCCATTTAATAAAGGCTTTGTTTTGTCATGAGGTTAATCCCTAATCATGGATTAAGTTGAGGAGCCTTTCTCATCTTAAATGTTTTCATCTATCATCCTTCTACTAGGATGGTGTAATGGGTCCATTAAATCCTTGATTATGGCTTAAACTCATTACTTAACACTAAAAAAAACTCCAAAAACATCTAAATAATTGCAAGTAGGTTAATGATCTTAATCCTACATCATGGTATTTAAATGTGAGGTGTTTACTTCATACTTAATGTATTCTCATTACCCCTAATCAGAGGGAAGATGTGATGAGTTTACTAACCCTTGGTTTAGGCTTAAGCTCATTAACTTATGACAAACCACAAAAAGCAATAAAAGATTGAAAACACCAAAAACAAACAATAATCGTCTCCTCCGGGATTCTTTTCTCATCTCATTGTAAACACCCCAAATTTTCCCTCACCCATTCACACCATGGATTGTGATCTTTTCATATGCATAGGTTCAACCATAGCATCTCATATTGCATTTTTGATTCACTGCATTGCTTCTAAGTCATCTGCATCTAGGGTTTGTGGTTTGAGCTATCCAAGAGCCATTTGAGCCACTCCAAAGGTCATCAATCTATTCAAAGGGATCCATGTATGTTCAAGCATCATATTATATCCTCACAAAGTCAAGAAAGGCAAAAAATTACAAGAACTAAGAATGGCATGGAAGCAGAGCCAGGTTTAACTGCACAGATAACCTAGAATTAGGTTTTTGGTTTCAAAGGCCATAAATCCAAATTTTTTGGTCATTCTTGTTTCTATTGGTCTCTATATGTTATAAGGATCATGCATATCAATTTTCATGAAGAAATTCCATGAGGAAGGCATCTGATCAATGGTTGACTTCTTGAGCAAGTCAGTGCAAAATCAGGGCATCTGAGGCCCCCAATGACCCAACCAAAGGGTGTTCTTCATCATTTTGAATGTATATGGTCTTGATTTGATCATAGAAGATGTTTGAAGTTCACAAAATTGAAGAATTTCAAGCCATTTGCAAAGTTGCCTTTTTGGGAAAATGACTTGTAATGGAAACTTTCCATTTTGGGAAAGTTTTTCAACCCTTTCTTTTTGATTCAAAAATGCTTCAAATGGGAAAACTTTGGTCATGAAAGTTGTAGAATAGATCATTCCCTTTTCAAAAAGTACAAGAACTCATTCTAATTCATTTTTGATCAAAAGTTATGGCTTGTCAAAGTTGGGAAAAATCACATAAATTCAAGTTTTGCACCAAAGAGGCAATTTGCATAATGGTTCGATAAGGCATTCTAAAGGTTTCAAATGTACACAAACACTTCATAACATGTCAAATGGACCTCTAAGTATCAGAATGGTACTTTGAATTATTCCATTTCATGCCTTAAACTTGAAGAATTTCCAAAAGGGGCAAAGTTGTGCCAATTTGCAAAAGGGATCAAAGCTTCTCATCCACTTTCCTCAGTTCACAAAATATGATCCACAAGCATTCCATGATCTCAGCCGAACCAAGCCATGCCCCCAAACCAGCCTGCCATGACCCATACCTCAAGTACACCAACTTTTGACATTTTGGCAACTTGCCCATACCAATCAGCATAGGCCAGCACCCACTCTCTAACCTATCACACTTCTTTATGTGGATCAAATACAAGCAAAAGCACATAACAACTAAGCCTGAAGCTCCAAGAACACAGCATACTCAAAAATCCCCAAATTTGCAAAAGCTTTCGAATCTCTTGATTCAGCCATCAAACCTTCAAACTTTTTCCACCATTCAACTCCATAAACCTCACTGATCATTTCCCACCCTCCATTTTTCCCTAAAACCTCCACAATCAAAAACACGATTTTCACATTTCACAAACTGAGCTTCTGCCATTTCCATTTCAAGGCCATATAAACTCCAGCCAAGCATCTCAAGCTTCTAGGGAGGTTCATTGGAGTGAATTTGAAGCAAAGAACTGGCCAGAAAGTCCCTGTTTCGAAAGCTCAAGCTCAGGTAGCCATGGCATTTATTTTTCCAGAACTCTCATTTTATGTTATAGGATGATTCTACATGTTTCACTGATTGCCATGATGTGTTTAGTTTTGAAAATAGTTGAGAAATAAGCATTTCATGAGCTTCTGAAATTTCTGAGTTCTTTTCCGTTTTGCTTTGATTCATGAATTTGATGTTGAATAAATGAATTTTGATGACTGATTCTTGTTGGGGTTGGGGAGAGGATCATTTCTGGAGAGTTTTAGGGCTTGGGGATGCGTATTAAGAGAGATAGCATGAATGGTTGGCCGGAGAAGATGACCGGAACACTGTTCCGGTCATCTGAAAGTAATTAGGGTTTAGGATTAGGGTTTAATCATAATTAGGGAAGTTTGAATTCTGGCCATCCAGATGCGCGCGCTGGTCAATTCCCACGTCCTAGGTTTGAACCACAGCCCTCAGATCATTTGACTTTCTCTTTTTTTCTTTTTTAATTCATTTAATTTCATTTGTTTCATATTTAATTTCCACGAATTATTTAAAATAGCAAAACACCTTTAAAAATTCTGAAAATTTTTGTCAAACATTTCATTAATTTTCAGAATCCAAAAATATTTTTATTTTTATTTTTTGCATTAAAAATTATTTTTAAAACATTTAAATGTTTATTTTTAATTAGTTAATGAGAATTAATTAATTAAAAATGCATTTAGGTATTTAAAAATCACAAAAAAATTCACATTGCATTTTAAAACATTTAGAAACATTGTCCAACTCTCAAACCAAATTTCTTTTTTGTTCTTGATGCCTTTTGATCATTTTCATTGGATTTAATTTCATTTCAAGGCAATATTTTGTTCCAAACTTCAAAAATTCATTTCTGCCTAACCCTTGAGAGTTGGATAATTATTCCTTTTGCATTGCATCTTGCATAGCATGTAGTTTATAGGATAAAATTGATTTGAATTGATCTTGCATTTTCAATTTGTTTAGCATTTCTCTTGATGAGGTACCCCAAAACCCTAGCAATCTTAGGAAATTCATAACTTACACTAGGTTAAGAATTGGATCCCCTCCTTTGGGAAGTGAACTTATATAAGTTTAGGGTATCTTTGATTGCATCTTCAAATTTTTATCATGTCATATGCTTCTGATTTTGAATTTTTTGCTTTGTATGATGCATGTAACCCTATTTTGTGCCTTCCTTTGCATCCATTTCTCATTTGCTTGCATCCATTGATTTGCCTTGACATTTTGTGCATTCATTTGATTCATAAGACATCTTAGGACATATTATAATCATGTTTCATCATTGCATCATTCATTTTCCATGTTGTATGTCCATTGCATTTCATAACTTTTCATGTGTGTTCATGGTTCTAAGCATGCCTCATTTGCATCTTTATGCTTGCTTGATCATTCCCATGACTTGCCTTATGTTTGTATCATCTCTTAGCATCATTAACATCATGTAAATGCTTCTGGTTTTGGTTTGCATCATGACATCTCATCTCATTTGCATTGCATCCCATTTCTTTTCACTAACTTTTCAGGTGGTAAGTTACTTTGAGAAGTGAATTTGCCTTCACTTCTCACAATCTCTTTTCATCTCTCTTATGCATCTTTGCTGCATTTTGTATTTGTATTAGAGTGGGCTTGCTCATTCATGTTCATCTCTTACTTTCTTCCTTCAAGCAACTTGTCTTCTTAAGTGAAGCAAGTTGTTTTGCTTCTCTTTGCTCCTTTCATCTGCTTCCTTCCTGGTGGTTTCTCTGAAGATCTTCTTGTAAACCGCATGAACCATAGGACCTCCAAGTATGATAACAATTATGTTTTGATTTAGTCCCCCATTAGTTTTTACCTTTGAGTCTCTTTGAGTCTTCTCTTCTCATCTCATAATCAGGGACTAAACCCTAAAGGTTTTAAGGCTTTGTGATTAAGCTTATACCTACATCCTTCTATTAGGATGGAGTATATAACTTTAATTTTAAGTGTTAAGTCCTTAATGTGTTTAAATCCTTTAATCAATCCATTTAATAATCACTAAGACATCAAGCTTGTAACTTGGGCCTTGCATTAGGGTTCTATTTCTTCCTTAACTGGTTAAGAAGGACTAACCCTAGTGTTAATGGACAAGTCCCCCTCAAGTTGTCTTACAAACCATAAAAATCACTTCTTAATCTCACCCTTAATTAAAATCCATTTAATAAAGGCTTGTTTTGTCATGAGGTTAATCCCTAATCATGGATTAAGTTGAGGTATCTTCCTCAACTTAAATGTTCTCATCTATTATCCTTCTATTAGGATGGTGTAATGAGTCCATTAAATCCTTGATTATGGCTTAAACTCGTTACTCAACACTAAACAAAAACACCAAAAACATCTAAATAATTGCAAGTAGGTTATTGATCTTAATCCTACATCATGGTAATTAAGTGTGAGATGCTGACTTCACACTTAAAGTATTCTCATTATCCCTGATCAGAGGGAGGATGTGATCAGTTTACTAAATCCATTGGTTTTGGCTTAAGCTCATTTTCTTATGACAAATCCAAAAAAGCAATAAAAGATTGAAAACACCAAAAACAAACAATAATTGCCTCCTCCGAGATTCTTTTCTCACCTCATTCACTCACAAACGAGAACTTGCTTCTCCCGTCTAATGCAAGACAGTTTGCACCTGAGCCAGACAGGTCATACACTTGAGCATAGACAAGTAAGCAGTTCACAAGTCAATTTTGTCTTTCAGTCTCTTTGGGTCGAACTACGGTGTTCTGACTTCCTCATTGCACGAGAGGATACGTAGGCATAACTTAACAGTTATCGAACAAAAGTCTCTGTATATTCCCCCTTTTTCCAGCATCATTCTTTAAGCCTCATTATCTTGGGCATTTTATTCCTGTTCTTACACTGACACTTCTCCTATACACCTCACTTTTCTTTTACACTGACACTTGCATTCTTTTCCAGCTTTGATACACAAATTGCACTGACACTACCCCTTTAAAACACAAATCTTTTAAGCGTGGATCCCGTCGAGTACGACGGACAATCTGGGTGCTAATACCTTCCCAGGCTGTAACCAACCCCCTTTCTCAGTCTCTCTGGTTCGCAACCGTCTTATCCATAACTTTCTAGGTCTATGCAGCATTACCTTTCCTCCGGGATAAAAATGCCTAGCTGGCGACTCTAATCATTCCCTTTCTTTTCGCCGACCGTTCGCGTCTGTACCCCTCTTGACCAGGTGTCATTTGGTGGGAGCGACAGCTTGGCGACTCTGCTGGGGAAACCTTATACTGTAACCAGGGCTTCTGGTTCTTTTTGTGGGTTCCTCCTAGCGCTTGTTTGATTTGTGTTTACTGGGGTGTTATGTGCTATTTGTGTTTGTATATTTGCTTTATTTACTACTTTATGTACAGTTATTTATTGCTTTCTTTACAGCTTTATATAGCATACTGTCATATTGTCATCTGGCTGGATCTGGTTTTTGCTTTGATGGGTGGGGTTCTATTGAGAGTTTAAGGTCCTATACCTGGGACCTGAGTGACACATAGGCTAGAGTGGTTCATGTTCTTTCCCATTCCATTTCGGTCTGGTGCGGGAATATGAAACACGGTTCAGATGTGGGTTTCTTCTTGAGAACTCTGTGCTACAGATTTCCTGTAGTGCTAGGGCTATCTGGGAAGCCTGCTAAGTCTGGATGACCTTTATTATGACCTTCAGAAACTGAGGAGAATTAGAGGAAGATCTTTTATGGTTATTGTGAACACCGTACCTCCGGGTTAGAAGTGTTTACACTTCTCATAACTGATCCAAGTCTGAGGATCCTTGTTCTAGAACACCACCTGTGAGAGGGTTAGGCTATTTACGGGTTTGCAGGTACCATTGACCACATCATACCCTGTTACTTTGTTTTGGTTAAGAATACCTCATTTTGGGACAATTCTTGTGATTTGAACCCTGGACATGTGACTCTTTATTTGAGCCCCCCCACCTTGGTTACTGGACTTCTAAACCTCCATCTGGACTTCTTAAACATACATGGACCTATATCAAGGCAGTAATCAGATCCAGCTTGATCACAAACCCTTGCATATCATTTGCATACTCATCATTTGCATCATTTAACATTTGTTTATTTGTTTTTCAGGGTATCCACATATTATCTGGCTTGGTTTTGACCCCTTCATTTGCATAGACCTCTGTATCATCAGTTATCTGCTTCAGCTATCTTCACCAGTTGCCTGTTTCAGTTACCTTCATCACCTGCTTCAGCCTATCAGTGGCTCATCTCCAGTATCAGTCTTCATCATCAGCACTTGTTTTCAGCTCTTCATCAGCAGTCATGGCACCCAAGAAGAGCAACATTTCATACCATTTCTTTGAGCCTGCGCTGGCTGGCATCAGGCAGGTCCATGCACTTATCACTCCAGACCACATCCCATTATTCAGAGGACATTATGGAGGCATCCTTGATATGGTTATGGACTTGGACCCTTCTCAAAGGAGTTTGATTCACACTTGTTTGCAGTTCTATGACCCTCCCTTGAGATGTTTCACTTTCCAGAAATTTCAGCTAGGACCTCTGCTGGAGGAATTCTCATCATTGATTGGAGTACCTGTCAGGGGTGGTGTCCCCTTCAACCCAGAGATGACCTCTCCCAACAATGAAGAAGTAGCAAAAGCCATGTACCTAGAGCCTATGTTGATTGAGCAGAACATGACAACAAAGGCTGGGATCCCTGGGATGCACCTAGACTTTCTGACTTCTCAGGCCATCCTGAAGGCCTCTTTGGGAGAATGGAGGGCAGTTTGTGCATTGTTAGCCCTCAGTATATATGGGGTCATACTATTTGCAGATGAGCCCAAGTTTATCAGCAAGAATGCCATTCATCTTTTCCTTCTGAGGAACCCAGTACCCACATTGCTGGGAGATTTCTATTATTCTGTTCACCAAAGAAATGAGAAGCAAAGAGGAAAATTGGTGAGATGATGTGCTCCTATATTCCACACCTGGCTACTTAAACACTTACCCAAGACTGATGCCTTCCTGAATCCTCACCAACAGAAGAATTGGGCTAAGAGACTTATTGCTTTGACTTCAGATGACATCAGATGGTGCACCCAAAGCACCAAAGGCAGAGACATAATTACTAGTTGTGGACAATTCCCCAATGTACCTCTAATAGGAGTGAAGGGTTGCACCAACTACAACCCTTTTCTGTTTAAGAGACAGTTGGGTTATGCTTTGGTTCATCCTCCTAGAGTTCAAGACTTGGCTGAAACCCTGTATTGTGAGATAAAGCCTAATCTAGCTGTTGTCAGGCAAGCATCCTGGGCTTGGGACAACATCCAGACTAAAGGGATGGCCATTCTGGGGAGGTGCAACAATGTGGCTTCAGCTCAGTATTATGATTGGTCTCATGCTAGGGCTCAGATTTCTGGGATGCCTTTCACCATTGAGGATACACCTGGACCATCCACAGTACCACCTCCAGCCACTGTCAGCCTGGAAGAATTTGAGAAGCTGAAAGAAAGGAATGAGAATCTGTCTCAAGCTCTGAAGAAGACCCTCTGGGAGAGGAGTGATGGTCGTCTAGACATTGAGAGGTTGGAAAAGCTTAAGGTGGAGCATCTAGCCAAGATTAAGAAAGTAGAGGACTACATCAAGAAATCAAGAGCTGGGGAGCAAATTTTGAAGAATGCCTATAAAGAGGCCCAGTTTCAGAAGGCTAGGACTGATCTCTATCTGAAAGAAAGTCAAGCTAGGTGGATCAGGATCACTGAAGCTCGTACTCAAGAAGATAAGAGAACTCAAGCCAGGATTGAGCAGTTGGAGGCCAATGAAAAGAAACAACAGGAGGCTCTGCTAGCAGCCCAGAAGGAGATTTCAGAGTTGAAGCTTAGGGCTGGTGTGAAGAGGTCAAAGGACCAAGACAGGCACAAGAAGCTGACCACTGCTATTTCCACCAGAAACCTTCTCATCAGAAACATTACAGAGCATCCGGCTGGTCCTGTAACTGAGGCACTTTTGAAGGAGGTTAAGGAGGATGAGTTTGGATTAGATGTTTGACTTCTTTGCTTGTTGTTATTTCCATTTCATGTACTTTTCTTTTTATGTTGTATTTTGACCCCTCAGGGGCAGGTGTTGTAAAAACAAACTATGTATGATCCACCATTTGTAATGTATTTGTCAGTTTGTTTCATTTGAGTTTCTTTTCTCAAGCAACATCAAAGCATCTTCCTCAGGGTCTGGAAAGGTCAAAACCAAGAGCCAAGCCGGATACCTTGGAAAATAAATAAGCATACTGCATTGCATACTAACCCTTGTTTTGTTTTGTAGGATTTTGTTTTGTTTGTAACTAACTCTGTTGTGGTTCAGGAATTATTGCTCGTCGTCGGGTGTTCCATCTCAACCGTCCGCACCGGTATCCTACTCGCAACAATCTTCCTGGTATCCAGATGGATCAAGTATAGCAAGATCTGACAGAGGTCAGAACTCAAATGGCTAATGAAAGGCTGGAGATGAGAAACCAAATGACCCAATTCATGGAAGTAATGAATGGCTTGGCCCAAAGTCAAGAAAGGTTGAGGGCATTGGTAGAAAGACAAACCCCGGAAGAACCCCATTTGGGAACTGGAGGGACAAGTAACAATGAAAGGGGCCAGCCTCATGTTAATCCACCAGTATATGGGCCTCATCTACATCCGGAAGTCAACATCCCGACTAATGTGCAAGGAAATACTACTGGGGGGAGGATTTTACAAGAAGACCCCCAAGAGGAGCAATTCACTGTCATGGGAGCTGGGGATGAAGTTTATGATAGGAGGTTTGATGAAATTGCTGTGAAGTTGAGATCTCTGGAGTCTCAAAATTCCCTGGGTTTTGATGTCATGGATATGGGGTTAGTGGATGGGGTAAGGATTCCCCACAAGTTTAAACCCCTGTGCTTCGAAAAGTACAATGGAACTTCCTGTCCACGAACTCACTTACAGTCCTTTCTGGGGAGACTCAAGGCATACAACATGGATGAAAAACTGTGGATGTTTTACTTTGAAGATAGATTGACTGGGGCTTCAAGGGAGTGGTATTCACACTTGACCAGAGCTACTATCAGATGCTGGAAGGACCTAGCTGAAGCCTTCATCAGGCAGTACCAATACAATCTGGACATGGCTCCTAACAGGACCCTCTTGATGGGAATGTCTCAGTCCTCCAGAGAAAGCTTCAGGGAATATGCCCAAAGGTGGAGACAGCTTGCCGCTGCTGTTCAGCCACCCATGTCGGAAATAGAAATGGCCGACATGTTTATGAATACCCTGCAAGGAACAAATATTGATAGGCTGGTTGCCTTTTCTTCCACCAGTTTCGCTGACGTAGTTATAGCTGGGGAAAGAATTGAAAGCCTTCTGAAAATGGGCAAAGTTTCTGATAATGGTGCAAGTTCGTCCAGTAATCCCAGGAAGCCTTTTGTGGGACCTAGAAGAACCGGTGAGACAAATGCCATTCATGCCAGCAGGGGCAGACCTCAGTATGTTCACAGGTCAGTGGCAGCTGTCACTATTCCAGCTCCGATCTCTCAGCAACCAGCATATCAACAACCACAACCCCACTATCAACAGCAAGTTCAGTATCCGCCACAGAGAGCCTACAACAACAACAACAATAACAACAATCAACAACAAAGACCTTTTCAGCAAAGACCATCACAGGCAAATAGGGTGATTGACCCTATCCCTATGCCTTATGTTGCCTTATTGCCACAACTCCTGAAACTCAACTTGGTTAAATTAAGGACATTGGCACCACCAGATCCCTCTAATCTCCCAAGAAATTATGATGTCAACGCCAGATGTGCTTTCCACTCCAACGCACCTGGCCACAATACGGAAAAATGTAGGGCTTTGCAAATGAAAGTACAAGATCTGGTGGATTCTAAAGCCCTCAACTTTGCACCCCCTCCAAGTGTCACCAAGAATCCCATGCCCAATCATGGAGGGCCAAGAATTAATGCCATTGAGGAAGACAAGCCATCTTTCTTAATCACTAGTGTTGGACAGATTCGAACACCTCTGGTCGAAATTAAAGCTCAGCTTTTAGAATGCCAGATGTTCCCCGGGTGTGAGCTCGGTTGTGGGTATTGCAACATTTCGGTCAACGGGTGTGATAATTTGAGAAGCGGCATAGATGGTCTTATCAAAAGTGGTATACTCCAGATCTCAACAACGGTGCCTACAAATCCAGCAAACCCTTTGACAACAATTCCTGTTTCTTCTACAACTGCAACAACAATCATTCCGACCAATTCATCAATATCATCAACAATGGCTTCAACCATCACTTCAACAAATCAGATGTCAATAACCCTTTCTTCTACAACATCAGCATCCATTTATTCAGCAGGATCTTCTACAACACCAACAGAAATTAATGAAGATATCTCAGCAGTCACCATCTATTATGATCCATCAGATGTTCCTCCAAACAACAACTTTCAACAAAAAACAGTGGCACCTCCTTCCAGGTCACCGGTCACCATTAACTATGATCCGCACACCATTTCAGTACCCTCCTCTGCAGCAATCAGTCCAGTTACCATCACGGTGCCTGGACCAGTTCCATATGAAAGTAGTAATGCCATACCTTGGCATTATGGCTCTGACCTCTACTGCAACGGGGAGAAAATCACTTTGGACTCTTCAACTTCTTCTCCACAGATTGATAATGTTAGGGGAGGCGGAGGCTTCACCAGAAGCGGACGCCTTTTTGCCTCACAAGTGCAAAGACCTAGTGCTGAAGCAGAAGCTGCTGCCAAAGGAAAAGGGAAGAGTGTGATATCTGAAGAACCAATTCTCAAAGAAACTCAGAAGACATCTTTTGAACAAGATGTAGACGAGTTTATGAGGATTATAAAGAGAAGTGATTACAAAGTGGTGGATCAGCTTCACCAAACTCCCTAAAAGATCTCCATATTATCCCTGCTAATGTGTTCTGAAGCTCACAGGAATGCATTACTAAAAGTCCTGCACGCAGCATACGTGCCAGAGGAGATCACTGTTAATCAGCTAGAAACTGTGGTGGCAAATGTCAATACCAGTCATGGACTGGGCTTTACCAATGCTGACTTAACAACTGAGGGACGTAACCACAACAAGGCTTTACACATCACTCTAGAATGCAAGGGTGCTGTTCTATCCCATGTACTGGTGGACAATGGGTCCTCACTCAATGTTTTGCCAAAGAAGGCCTTAGTGAAGCTGGAGTATGATGGCTTGGCACTGCGTCCAAGTAATTTGGTGGTGAGAGCATTTGATGGCTCTAAGAGATCAGTGCTTGGAGAGATTGATCTGCCTGTGATGATTGGCCCGCAAACTTTCAAAATTACCTTCTATGTGATGGACATTCAGCCAGCCTACAGCTGTTTGTTGGGTAGACCTTGGATTCATGTCGCTGGCACCGTTGCGTCTACCCTTCACCAGAAGCTGAAATTCGAGTGGGAAGGCCAGATCATCACCATCTGTGGTGAAGAAGACATCTTTTTTAGCCATCTGGCTACGTACAAGTACATTGAGATGGATGGAGAAATTCATGAAACCATGAGCCAGGGATTTGAGGCCCTGAACATAAATGAAGCATCTGCTGTACTGGGAACTTCCATGACGTCTTATCAGCAAGCCAGGAAGGTTGTTGAAGAGGGGACTGCCCAAGGTTGGGGCAAGCTGTTACCCGTGGAAAAGAAAGAAGACAGATTTGGGTTGGGTTACAGACCAACTCAACAAAGATCAATCAGGGGCTGCCAAGAAGCCCAGTTTTGTCAGCGGGGGAATGCTCACCCCGGATGTAGTTAACAACTTGGAAGACGAGGATGAAAGCGACAGCAACCTGAAGAGCTGGATACGTCCAAGGATCCCGGGGAGCCTAGCCCTTAACTGGTCTTCCCAGGAAATTATAAGGGTTACTCCTGTAGAGTAATTATTATTTACTGTATTTTTAAGCATGCATCAAGTCTTGCATCTTGCCCAAGATGACAAGACTCATTTTGTAATCGGGCCATCTTGTAATTTTGTGCAAACAGATCAATCAATGAATATCGGACATCTTTTGCAAATGAGTCTTTTCCTTTTCCGCTCACTGTTTTTCATTTTTTCTTTTTGTACAAAAAATAAAATGGCAATGTTTTCCAAAATGATGATTTCATTTCACTTTTTCTAAACAAGATTAAAATCGATCACTAAAATGAACAATCTAAAGCCTTGCAGAGAGTGCCTTTCAGACTGTACCAACAACAACACTGCTATGACTCCGTATGACTTTGACAATCCAATCAATCAAGCTGATGAAGGGGTTGAAGAAGATTATGAGCTACCTGAAGAGCTAGCCAGGTTGTTAAGGCAAGAGGAAAATATTATCACTCCTCATCAGGAGGAGGTTGAAACGGTTAATCTTGGTACGGAAGAAGACGTGAAAGAGGTTAAGATCGGGGCCTGCCTACAAGACTTAGTGAAAGAGCGACTGATTGACATGCTTCGTGAATATGTGGATGTGTTTGCTTGGTCTTATCAGGTTATGCCAGGGTTGGACACCGATATTGTCATGCACAAGTTGGCTTTAAGAGAAGACTGCCCGCCAGTGAAACAGAAGCTACGCCGTACTCGCCCAGATATGGCAATGAAGATAAAGGAAGAGGTACAAAAACAGAGGGACGCCGGGTTCCTTGCTGTGACTAGCTATCCGCCGTAGGTCGCTAATATTGTACCTGTACCTAAGAAAGACGGCAAAGTGAGAATGTGTGTGGACTACCGGGATCTGAACAGAGCCAGCCCGAAAGACGACTTCCCTTTACCTCACATTGATGTATTGGTTGATAATACGGCTCAGTTCTCGGTGTTCTCCTTCATGGAAGGATTTTCAGGGTATAATCAGATCAAGATGTCACCTGAAGACATGGAGAAGACAACTTTCATCACACCCTGGGGCACGTTCTGTTATAAGGTGATGCCATTCGGACTGAAGAATGCTGGTGCAACCTATCAACGGGCTATGGTAACATTATTCCACGACATGATCCATAAAGAAATCGAATGTTATGTGGATGACATGATTGCCAAGTCCCTCACAGAAGAAGACCACCTGGTGAATCTGTTGAAGCTATTCAAGCGTCTGAGGAAATACCAACTGAAATTGAACCCCAATAAGTGCACATTCGGGGTACGATATGGTAAGCTGCTGGGATTTATTGTGAGTGAGAAAGGGATTGAAGTTGACCCTGATAAAGTCAAAGTCATTCAAGAAATTCCTGCACCAAAGACGGAAAAAGAAGTTCGAGGGTTTCTAGGTAGATTGAACTACATTTCACGGTTCATATCTCACCTTACGGCGACCTGTGAGCCTCTGTTCAAGCTGTTGAGAAAGGAACAAACGGTCAGGTGGAATGAAGACTGCCAGAGGGATTTTGACAAGATCAAGGAATATTTACAAGAGCCTCCGATCCTTATGCCTCCAGTTGAAGGAAGACCTCTAATCATATACTTGACAGTATTAGAAGAGTCAATGGGGTGTGTGCTGGGCCAGCATGACGAGTCTGGTCAAAAAGAGTATGCAATTTACTACCTAAGTAAAAAGTTTACTGACTGTGAACAACGTTATTCACTGCTCGAGAAAACTTGCTGTGCTTTAGCGTGGGCTGCTCGCCGACTAAGGCAGTATATGTTGACCCACACCACTTTATTGATATCAAAAATGGATCCAATTAAGTACATTTTTGAGAAGCCAGCACTTACCGGACGGGTTGCAAGATGGCAAATGATCCTCACAGAATATGACATCCAGTACACATCTCAAAAAGCCATCAAGGGCAGTGTACTGTCTGATTATCTTGTTGAGCAACCTATTGATGATTACCAGCCTATGAGATTTGACTTCCCTGATGAAGACATCATGTTCATAAAAGCAAAAGATCAAGAAGAGCCTATTCACACTGAAGGGCCTGACCTGGAAGAAGAATGGACTATGATGTTTGATGGGGCTGTTAATATGAATGGTCGTGGTGTTGGTTCAGTACTCATTACACCTAAGGGAGTTCACATGCCTTTCTCGGCAAAACTCACCTTTAACTGCACTAACAACGAAGCTGAATACGAAGCTTGTATTATGGGTCTTGAGGAAGCCATTGACCTCAGGATCAAGACTTTGACTGTGTTCGGAGATTCAGCTTTGGTAGTTAATCAAACCAACGGCAAATGGTACACACACCAGGATCATCTGATACCTTACAGGGATTATACAAGGAGGTTATTGACTTTCTTTACAACGGTCAAGCTTGAGTATATCCCTCGGGACGAGAATCAGTTTGCAGACGCTCTGGCTACCATTTCATCTATGATCAAAGTTCAAGCTGCCAACTTTGTACCTCGGATCTCAGTATCCAAACTTGACAGACTAGCATATGTATTTGCAGCAGATGTTGCCAAAAATGATAAGCCTTGGTTCCATGATATCAAATGCTTCTTGGAGGATCAAACATACCCACCTGGGGCATCTTCCAATGATAAGAAGACTTTAAGAAGGCTAGATGGTAGTTTCTTCTTGAATACTGACGGTTCCCTGTACAAGAGAAACTTTGATATGGTACTTCTCAGGTGCGTTGATAGAACAGAGGCAGACTTGTTAATGCACGAGGTGCACGAGGGATCCTTTGGTACCCATGAAGGAGGGCATGCCATGGCCAAAAAGTTGTTAAGATCAGGCTATTACTGGATCACAATGGACGCAGACTATTGTGCCTACGCCAGAAAATGTCATAAATGCCAAATTTATGCGGATAAGGTGCATGTGCCTCCCAATCCTTTGAATGTGATGTCTTCACCCTGGCCCTTTGCCATGTGGGGCATTGATATGATTGGAAAGATTGAGCTGACTGCTTCAAATGGCCACAGGTTCATCCTGGTAGCTATTGACTATTTTACCAAGTGGGTTGAAGCGGCTTCCTATGCAAATGTTACAAGGCAAGTGGTAGCCCGATTTCTGAAGAGAGATATCATCTGTCGGTATGGAGTGCCCGAGCGAATCATTACTGATAATGGTTCCAACTTGAACAACAAAATGATGGCAGAACTGTGCCGGGACTTCAAGATCCAACACCACAATTCTTCTCCTTACAGGCCAAAGATGAATGGCGTTGTTGAGGCAGCTAACAAAAATATCAAGAAGATTGTGCAGAAGATGGTAGTTACATACAAAGACTGACATGAAATGCTACCATTTGCCTTACATGGGTACCGTACGTCAATCAGAACATCCACTGGGGCAACACCGTATCAGCTTGTTTATGGTATGGAGGCAGTCCTGCCTGTTGAAGTTGAATTACCCTCCCTACGGGTACTGATGGATGTTAAGCTGAACGAAGCAAAGTGGGTCCGATCCCGATACGAACAATTGAGTCTGATTGAAGAAAAGAGATTGGCTGCAATCTGCCATGGGCAACTATATCAGAAAAGAATGAAGAAAGCCTTCGATCATAAATTTAGGCTTCGAGAGTACCAAGTAGGAGATCTTGTGTTGAAAAGACTCCTCCCTCCTCATACAGACCACAGGGGCAAGTGGACTCCGAACTACGAAGGACCATTCGTAGTAAAGAAAGTTTACTCTGGTGGAGCACTGATGCTCAGCACTATGGATGGTGAAGACTTCCCGTCCCCTGTGAATTCAGATGCAATTAAAAAATACTTCGCATAAAAAGACCCGCTGGACATAAAAACAGAATGTAAGTCCATGCAAAAATAGGGCATCCCGGCGAGTCAAAAACAGAATAAAAGACTCGGGCAAAAATAAGGGAAAATAAATAAATAAAATGTACACCCGCTGAGTTGAAAAGCCGCATTGGACAACTCAAGCAAAAATGGGTATCCCGATGGATCGAAAACCCGAAAGGGCGATTCATGCAAAATAAGGGAATAAGCGAACAACTGCATTCTGAATTCGTCTGTATCACTTACAACTTGGTAAGCTTCGAAAGGATCAAGCTTCTTTCAGAATCAACCTTCTTCAGAAAGCAAGATGAGAAGAACGTCAAATGTCATACGAGTCATAGCAAAAGGGAAGCTCCCTGAAGCGTCATCAACATTGCCAACATCTCTTTTCTTCTCAATTTGTAACAATCTCCTCATTTTAGGGGATCTGTTTCTTTGACTGTATCTTGCCAATTCAGGGCACACAAATTAATAAAATCAGATTTTCAGTCATGTTTAGTCTTATACATTTTATTTTCATTTGCAAGAGTGTCCGATGTCTTTTAGATACTGGTTGCATAAATACAGATGCTTCCCAAGGAAAATACGTGCTTGCAGGAAATATATTTACCCCCGGGCGTGTCCAAACCCCTATGATGGAATCCGGTAAGGGATACCTCGGGATTACCTGTGCGTTTTCTCTGTCTTTTCAGGATTGCAGGTATTCGAAGCACAACACGGGGCATGAAAGCTTCACCCCAGCAAGCTGGCAAATCATTATCTACTCAGTCTTAGCACCAGAGGTGCTTTATCCCCAGCTGAGTTGCCATTTACTATTCCTCCACAACCAAGTACAAAAACTAGGGAACCATCTCCCCACAGAGCGTCAGCCTTTGCCCGAAAGAGCAACGCATGAAGAAATCACAACAGAGTGAAGGAAGCTTCTACAAACCCCAGCTGGGTCCTTCATTGCCAAGATGGGTCTATCAGTGATCTACTCCCCCATGTAGAATCGTATATGCCAGATCTACTAATGATCTTATCCCCAGCTGGGATGTCCACTTCAAGCAGTTCAGCCAGAGATCTTCGCAGCAACGGGATCCGAATCCCGGACCGGTATCTTTTGCATAATCATAGCATTCACATCATATTCTCCCCGCAGAGCGTAGCATTTCCGTCTAATACGGAGCATTACAGCAAAAATCAAACATATTGCATAATCATAAGCCATGTTCTAAACCAAACACTTGTGAATACTGGCAATCCATCAACGGTATACAGAAAACTCCCCAAAATTCCCCGGCAGAGAGCCAAAGCATTTGCCTTACACTCACAAATACAAGTACTCACTCCTTTTTGGCGCCCGTCCATGTTATCATTCCCCGGTAAAGTCGCCCGAGCATTCTTTACAAACAGACCACTTATTACAGATACTTCTTGACACCCGTCCGTGTCATACCCCCAACAGAAAGCCAAAGCGTCCCCTTTTGCACTCACAGATACATGTATACACAATTCCTCGACACCCGTCCGTGTCACCTTCCCCAACATAGCTACCTAAACACATTGTAAATCATATACTTGTTTATAATCTACTTTTTCCGACACTCGTCCGTGTCATACTCTCCCCAGCAAGTTAAATACTCACCACTCATACTTATTACTCCAGTTCACTCACACAAATACTCGTCCGTATCTTGTATAGACCACTTATATCCCCTCAGATTTGACACTTGTCCGTGTTCTTTGTTAACCAGTTGATACTCGTCCGTATCATTATCTCTGAACATATGCCAGTGTTTGTTTCTACCTAATACTCGTCTGTATCATAGTCTTAAGGATGCTCGTCCGCATCTTTAATCTATACACCGTGTCAAACACTTATGTCTTCTTGAATTTAGACACTCGTCTGCGTCTACTGTTTCCCAGAAGAGTCCCCGCAGAATCAATACTCGTCCGTGTTCTTTGTTAACCAGTTGATACTTGTCCGTATCATCATCTCTGAACATGTGTCAGCTTTTGTTTCTACCTGATACTCATCCGTATCATAGTATTGAGGATGCTCGTCCGCATCTTTCGTCTATACACAGTACCCAAACAATTATACTTCTCATTTCTTGGATGTAAGCGCTCGTCCGTGTTTACCATTCCCCAGCGAAGTCCCCAACAAAACTTGTTAAGCTATTTCCTAGAATTATCCGACATTCGTCCTATGTCATGATACCCTTTCGGCAGCCGTACCCTGCCAGGTGATCGTCCCTCACCTTTGGATGACCGTCCCTCATCCTTTCCCCAGCGGAGTCTCTATTTATTGGACCCCTTTCCTATCCGGCATTCATCCTATGTCGTGATTTTTAGCAGCCGTCCCCTGCTAGGTGATCATCCTTCACCTTTTGATGATCGTCCTTCGTCATTTTATCCGATGGCCGTCCCCATCGTTGACCTTGTTATCTGACATTCGTCCTATGTCATGATAAACCCTTTAAGCAGCCGTACCCTGTTGGGTGATCGTCCTTCACCTCTTGATGATCGTCCTTCATCATGCTTATCCGGTGGCCGTCCCCATCGTCGACCTTTGCTATCCGACATTCGTCCTATGTCGTGATACTTTCGGCAGCCGTACCCTGCCAGGTGATCGTCCTTCACCTTAGATGACCGTCCCTCATCTTATCCCCAACAGAGCAGCAGTCCCCTGCTAGGTGATCGTCCTTCACCTTTGATGACCGTCCCTCATCATTTTATTTAATTATAATCCCCGGAAAGTCTTATATCTTTACCTGATGGCCGTCCCCATCACAATCTCTCATATCCCCAGCTTGATGGTCGTCCCCGTCATTGCTCTTTCCCCAGCAGCCGTCCTCTGCTCGACTGTCGTCCTCCGTCGCCCGCACTTTATATACATGCTTTATTTTTCTTTACAATCTATATCCCTTTTCTTCTTCATTCTGTGAGTGCAAATTTTGGACTGTCTTTGGTATTCAACCACAAGTTATCTTGTTCGCCTGTTAAGCCGTTGCTTACACCCTGCACAGCTAACTCATGTTTGAATAGTGTCGCTCCCGGGATTTTCATCCTAGTACAAACGCGAAAGTGGCGCGGAAAGGTAGAGTCGCCAGCCAGACATTTTTATCCCGAATGAATGGGAAAGGTAATGTTGCACAAACCTGAGGAAGAAGGAAAAGGACGAGGCCTTGCGAACCAAAGATCGGGGTTCGGGAGTCGGTTACGACCTGGGAAGGTATTAGCACCCCAGATCGTCCGTCGTACCCGACGGGATCCACGCTTGCTTATTTTGTTTCAAAGGGTGAGAAAATACGAATGCTGCTGAATAAAACCGCTACTGGAATAAAGGGAATGGAAAATGAGAAATGAACTGAAATGAGAATGAAAAGAAAGGGGGAAATGTAGGGAAAATAAAGAATGTGCTCGAACGGGCCCTACCCCGCTGCCTACGTACCTCATCGGGATAATGAGGATCAGAGTCGACGTAGTTCGCCTAACCTAGGCTTACATTCGTTTGTGGTTTTTAGGATGACGTTGCCATAGCTCTAGCTCAGGTGTTACCGGCTCTGACACGAGGGTGTTTACCGTATCGCTGTTTGAACTGTCGAGACAAGTCATGAAGAGTATGAGATGAGAAAGAAGACGTGACTTCTTGGTTTGTTGTTTTTTAGAAGAAATGTTTTGAATTTGTTTGTGAACGGTCTTGTACTAAGACCTATCCATCGCGGGAAGTATTTACACCTCGCCCCGAAACAGGACGCGTATAAACACTCCGCAACAAAGTCTCGTGTCGTACAAGATTGTTCGGTTTTTATTAAGTGTTTTATTGTTTTTCTTTTGAGATGAGAAAGAGAATGACTCAAGTTGATAAAAGGCAAAATCTAATGGGAACTAAGACTCAATCCTAATGTATTATGTATTTACAAAGTGATCCTAGTGGTTAGTGAGGTTTTCTATTCCTAATGGAAAAAGGAAAAGAAAAAAGGAAAAAGGATGCAACTTACTTCCTAAGGAAGATAAGTTGGTCCTAACAATGGGGAATCCTACCAATCACAAACATGGAAGGAAAAATGAATTAAAAAGCCTAAAAGAAATGCATAAAAAATAAAGGATAAAGTGGAGTAAACTTACCTCAATCTTCCCCACTACAAAACAAGTGTTAATGCACATTTTTATTAAAAAGAATAAGGCAAACACACATTAATTAAATCCTAATTAAATCCTAAGACACCTTAGACCTAAACTAGGCTCTATTTTAATCCTAAATGAACTAAAAAGCTAGGATAAAAAAATACAGCACCTATTACAGCCCCTAATACACAAATAGCTATGAAACTAAGCCTAACACCCACCAGCTTTTTACAGCCAGCATGCAACATGAAAAAGTAGGTGTAAAAAGTCAAATATATCATGCACACAACAAACAAATTTTACAGCAGCTATATACAAAAACAGCTATGAAATGCAAAATTCAGGATTGATTATTTTCATTTTTTATACACAAACTCAATAAAACATGCATTACTTTCCACATGAACATGCATTTGAACATGGATCATCATATAAAAATGCAAGAACATGAATATTTTTGATGATTATGCAAGAATGCACCACATGGTTAATTATGCAACAAGTATGCAAAATGTGGCACATGAACATGGCATATGAACATGATGATTATTGATTATGAACATACAACATGATAGCTCAACAAACATGCTAAACTCAATGCATAATTCAGAATTGAATTGATAACATGCTATGATCAAACATGCAAACAAATGCCACCAAATGCACATATATATGATTATGCAAAATGCAACATACATCAACATAATGAAATGCAAAATGATTTAATGCAATGTGAAACATGTAAAAACAGAATGCAACATGATTATTACATACCTAATGATGCATGAACATAGCAACAATATGCAAGAACTCAAGCCATACACAAAGAACACAAAAAACACATAATATGCGACATAAACGGAATTGTGTCGAAACGACTCGAAATGGAGGAATGAGCTACTGGAAATGGACTCAAAAATTCCCTAAAATCACTACCTAAACATGTATGAACGTTAAAGGCACTAGGAAGCAAGATTGATCACTCAAATAAGCTAAGAATCCAAAATTCAACAGCGTTAACCGGTTAACCATATGGGTTAACCGGTTAACGGACCTAAAACAGAAGCATTTTGTGGCAAAACGCATGCGTTAACCGGTTAACCCAATGCGTTAACCGGTTAACACTGAACAGAATTGAAAAAAAGCTTTTAAAATAAGTGCTTTTAGCCACAAAATCACTTCTAATGATCCCTAACATACCTAGGAACATGCTAACACTAATTTCTACTTATTTTGAGCTTATTTACACATGCTAGTACCTACATCTATTAACACCTTAAACTTTTAAATCAACAAAAATCACAAATCACAAGTAAACATAATCGAAACGGAACAATTTCAAGCAAAGCGAAAAAAGCAATTAAAGAATGCCAAAAGTGGCGAGATGAAGAGAATAACTTAAAGAAGAAGTGATTAAGATCACCAACCTACGAAGCGGAGGAGTGCTTCGGTAATTGTTGCAAAAATCGGAGCTTGATCGAAGAGAAAACCGTGAAAACCGAGAAACCGCAAAATAAATGCGTTCTTGATGCTTGAACCTTTGCACACTTCCGATAAGCCGAAATCTTCAACAAAATCACTAGCTTCTTCTTCTACGATCCACAATTAATGGAGGTTGGAGGCTTAAGCTTCAAGATCTTCAAGTTTCAATGTGAAACTTGAAGAGCTTATTCAAAGAAGCTTTGGTGAAAGGAGGGAAAATGGAGGAAAAGTGAGAGAGAAAAAGTGATTATGAAAAAAGTGAAAAATTTGGAATTCTGGGAACCCTTTTGGTTTGGATGAAAATGGCTTAAATAGAGACTAGGCTAGGAGCTAGGTTTGGGTTTGGGGCCCAAAAATTAGGTTTGGGATCCAAAATTAGGGTTGGAAAAGGGAATATTCCTTGGAATATTCCTTGGAACACTCTAGAAGATGGTGGAAGGTGGTGGAAGTTTCCAAGGGAAATGGAGTGGAATTGAAGTGGAAAAATGAGATGGAAAGAATGAAAGGAAGTGTGGAAAGAAAGTGGAAGGAAAAGCGGAAAGAAAAGGGGAGGAAAGTGGTGAATTCTTCCTTTTTAATGGGTTAGCTTGAAAGTGGTGTGGATTATTTTTGGTACATCATTTTCTCTCGAACTCCAATGTTTGCCAAGCCTCGATCGACCACACACCTCATGCAAAGGACGATGAATGACTTATTTGTTTTTTCAAATGCGATGCGATGATATGCGGAATGATGCAAGAATGAAGCGTGAATCGCTCGAGGTTGATGATAAATAAGAGGGCAAATTTTGAAAATCCTAATTCAACAAACATGTTAATCTTGAAATTTTGAAAACGGATCGTTAACCTTTGTGAGCAAATCACTGGTTAAAATACGAATAGGGGCAGCTGTAAACACCCCAAATTTTCCCTCACCCATTCACACCATGGCTTGTGATCTTTTCATATGCATAGGTTCAACCATAGCATCTCATATTGCATTTTTGATTCACTGCATTGCTTCTAAGTGATATGCATCTAGGGTTTGTGGTTTGAGCTATCCAAGAGCCATTTGAGCCACTCCAAAGGTAATCAATCTCTTCAAAGGGTCCATGTATATTCAAGCATCATATTATATCCTCACAAAGTTAAGAAAGGCAAAAAATTACAAGAACTAAGAATGGCATGGAAGCAGAGCCAGGTTTAACTGCACAGATAACCTAGAATTAGGGTATTGGTTTCAAAGGCCATAACTCCAAATTTTTTGGTCATTCTTGTTTCTATTGGTCTCTATATGTTATAAGGATCATGCATATCAATTTTCATGAAGAAATTCCATGAGGAAGGCATCTGATCAAGGGTTGACTTCTTGAGCAAGTCAGTGCAAAATCAGGGCATCTGAGGCCCCCAATGACCCAACCAAAGGGTGTTATTCATCATTTTGAATGTATATGGTCTTTATTTGATCATAGAATATGTTTGAAGTTCACAAAATTGAAGAATTTCAAGCCATTTGCAAAGTTACCTTTTTGGGAAAATGACTTGTAATGGAAACTTTCCATTTTGGGAAAGTTTTTCAACCCTTTCTTTTTGATTCAAAAATGCTTCAAATGGGAAAACTTTGGTCATGAAAGTTGTAGAATGGATCATTCCCTTTTCAAAAAGTACAAGAACTCATTCTAATTCATTTTGGATCAAAAGTTATGGCTTGTCAAAGTTGTGAAAAATCACATACATTCATGTTTTGCACCAAAGAGGCAATTTGCATAATGGTTTGATAAGGCATTCTAAAGGTTTCAAATGTACACAAACACTTCATAACATGTCAAATGGACCTCTAAGGATTAGAATGGTACTTTGAATTATTCCATTTCATGCCTTAAACTTGAAGAATTTCCAAAAGGGGCAAAGTTGTGCCAATTTGCAAAAGGGATCAAAGCTTCTCATCCACTTGCCTCAGTTCACAAAATCTGATCCACAAGCATTCCATGATCTCAGTTGAACCAAGCCATGCCCCTAAACCAGCCTGCCATGACCCATACCTCAAGTACACTAACTTTTGACATTTTGGCAACTTGCCCATACCAATCAGCATAGGCCAGCACCCACTCTCTGACCTATCACACTTCTTTATGTGGATCAAATACAAGCAAAATCACATAACAACTAAGCCTGAAGCTCCAAGAACACAGCATACTCAAAAATCCCCAAATTTGCAAAACCTTTCGAATCTCTTGATTCAGCCATCAAACCTTCAAACTTTTTCCACCATTCAACTCCATAAACCTCACTGATCATTTCCCACCCTCCATTTTTCCCTAAAACCTCCACAATCAAAAACACGATTTTCACATTTCACAAACTGAGCTTCTGCCATTTCCATTTCAAGGCCATATAAACTCCAGCCAAGCATCTCAAGCTTCTAGGGAGGATCATTGGAGTGAATTTGAAGCAAAGAACTGGCCAGAAAGTCCCTGTTTCGAAAGCTCAAGCTCAGGTAGCCATGGCATTTATTTTTCCAGAACTCTCATTTTATGTTATAGGATGATTCTACATGTTTCACTGATTGCCATGATGTGTTTAGTTTTGAAAATAGTTGAGAAATAAGCATTTCATGAGCTTCTGAAATTTCTGAGTTCTTTTCCGTTTTGCTTTGATTCATGAATTTGATGTTGAATAAATGAATTTTGATGACTGATTCTTGTTGGGGTTGGGGAGAGGATCATTTCTGGAGAGTTTTAGGGCTTGGGGATGCGTATTAAGAGAGATAGCATGAATGGTTGGCCGGAGAAGATGACCAGAACACTGTTCCGGTCATCTGAAAGTAATTAGGGTTTAGGATTAGGGTTTAATCATAATTAGGGAAGTTTGAATTCTGGCCATCCAGATGCGCGCGCTGGTCAATTCCCGCGTCCTAGGTTTGAACCACAGCCCTAAGATCAGTTGACTTTCTCTTTTTTTTCTTTTTTAATTCATTTAATTTCATTTGTTTCCTATTTAATTTCCACAAATTATTTAAAATAGCAAAACACCTTTAAATATTCTGAAAATTTTTGTCAAACATTTCATTAATTTTCATAATCCAAAAATATTTTTATTTTTATTTTTTGCATTAAAAATTATTTTTAAAACATTTAAATGTTTATTTTTAATTAGTTAATGAGAATTAATTAATTAAAAATGCATTTAGGTATTTAAATATCACAAAAAAATTCACATTGCATTTTAAAACATTTAGAAACATTGTCCAACTCTCAAACCAAATTTCTTTTTTGTTCTTGATGCCTTTTGATCATTTTCATTGGATTTAATTTCATTTCAAGGCAATATTTTGTTCCAAACTTCAAAAATTCATTTCTGCCTAACCCTTGAGAGTTGGATGATGATTCCTTTTGCATAGCATCTTGCATAGTATGTAGTTTATAGGATAAAATTTATTTGAATTGATCTTGCATTTTCAATTTGTTTAGCATTTCTCTTGATGAGGTACCCCAAAACCCTAGCAATCTTAGGAAATTCATAACTTACACTAGGTTAAGAATTGGATCCCCTCCTTTGGGCAGTGAACTTGTATAAGTTTAGGGTATCTTTGATTGCATCTTCAAATTTTTATCATGTCATATGCTTCTGATTTTGAATTTTTTGCTTTGTATGATGCATGTAACCCTATTTTGTGCCTTCCTTTGCATCCATTTCTCATTTGCTTGCATCCATTGATTTGCCATGACATTTTGTGCATTCATTTGATTCATAAGACATCTTAGGACATATTAGAATCATGTTACATCATTGCATCATTCATTTGCCATGTTGTATGTCCATTGCATTTCATAACTTTTCATGTGTGTTCATGGTTCTAAGCATGCCCCATTTGCATCTTTATGCTTTCTTGATCATTCCCATGCATTGCCTTATGTTTGTATCATCTCTTAGAATCATTAACATCATGTAAATGCTTCTGGTTTTGGTTTGCATCATGACATCTGTAAACACCCCAAATTTGCCCTCACCCATTCACACCATGGCTTGTGGTCATTTCATATGCATAAACTCAATCATAGCATTCCATATTGCATTTTTGATCCACTGCATTGGTTCAAAGTCATCTGCATCTAGGGTTTGTGATCTGAGCAATCCAAGAGCCACTTGAGCAACTCCAAAGGTCATCAATCACTTCAAAGGGGTCCATGTATGTTCAAGCATCATATTATATCCTTTCAAAGTCAAGAATGTCAAAAAATCACAAGAACTGGGAAAGGCATGAAAGCAGAGCCAGGTTTAACTGCACAGATGACCTAGAATTAGGGTTTTGGTTTCAAAGGCCATGACTCAAAATTATTTGGTCATTCTTGTTTCTATTGGTCTCTATATGTTATAAGGAGCATGCATATCAATTTTCATGAAGAAATTCCATGGGGAAGTCATCTGATCAAGAGTTGACTTTTTGAGCAAGTCAGTGCAAAATCAGGGCATCTGAGGCCCCCAATGACCCAACCAAAGGGTGTTCTTCATCATTTTGATCATGTATGATCTTTATTTGATCATAGAAGGTGTGTGAAGTTCACAAAATTGAATAATTTCAAGCCATTTGCAAAGTTAACTTTTTGGGAAAGTTGAAAATTGCCATTTTGGGAAACTTTTTCAACCCTTGCTTTTTGATTCAAAAATGCTTCAAATGGGAAAACTTTGGTCATGAAAGTTATAGAATGGATCATTCCCTTTTCAAAAAGTACAAGAACTTGACCTAATTCATTTTGGATCAAAAGTTATGGCTTGTCAAAATTGGCCAAAATCACATAATTTGAAGTTTTCTACCAAAGAGGCATTTTGCAAAATGGCATGATCAAGTGTTCTAAAGGCCTCAAATGTGTACAAATTCTTCACAACATGATCACATGACCTCTAAAAATCAGAATGGTCCAAAGATCATTGCATTTTGATGCCTTGAATCTCAAGAATTTCCAAAGGGGCCAAACTTTGTGAAATTTGCAAAACACTACACAAACCTTGATCAACTTGCTGATTTATCTCATAAACAATTCCATGGTTCTCCCTAAACTCAGCTGAACCAAGACAAGCCAAAAAGCAAGTTGTACCATTGCCCATACCTCAAGTACAAGTCAAGTTGACATTTTGGCCAAAGACCCATACCAATCACAATAGGCCAGCACCCACTCTCTAACCTATCACACTTGTTTATACAAATCAAAAGCAAGCCAAAGCACATAAGACACAAGCCTGAAAGCTCCAAGAAGACAGCATTCTCATTTTTTACCTCATATGCAAAACCATTCGAAGCTCATCATACAAGCTTCAAACACACAAACAAACCTCACCATCAATCTCAACATGACTCACTGATCACAAACCAACCATCAAAACAACCTGAAAGCCACCGAAACCAAAACACGATCACCACCCCCTTGAACAGAACTTCTGCCATCTCCCAAACCAGCCATCAACAAGAGTTGTGAAGCATTCCATTGAGCTCAACGGGACCAGAGGAGTCAGTTTGCACAAGAGAAAGGTTCAGAAAGCTCCTGTTCGAAGAACTTCAGTTCAGGTATCCATCAAGAACAAATTTTCCAAAACTTCATTTACTTGTTATAAATTGATTCTACATGTTATCCTGATCATCATGATGTGTTTAAAAATGAAAATGGTGGAGTATTGAGTATGTATGAGCTGTCTGAAACTTTCTGCCCTAAATATGTTTTGCTTCGATTTGCATGATTAATGAATGAAAAATGGTTTTTGTTTGGGGGTTTTGATTCAGTGTTGAATGGGGTTTGATTCTGGGCAGTTAGGTTTCATTTTCATGGAGTTTTGAGAAAGTTAGCAACTTTCAGGTGAGAGTCTGGCCGGAGAAGACGACCGGAAGTCTTCTCCGGCCACCTGAAAGTGATTAGTGCATTAATGAGGTTTAGGGCTAGGTTTGAATTTGGAGCGTAGGATGGGCTGACTTCGTTTGACCCGCGCGCGAATGGACGTCCCAGATGCGTTGATTAAACCCTAATCCAGTCATTTATGTAATTAATTAGGATTAATTAAATTCAAATCTCAGATTGAATCCCAGCCACTCAAACGCGCGCCAGTCAATTCCCGCGTGTCAAATTTGAATCCTGGCCACTGGATCAACATACTTTTCATTTTATTCAATTTTATTTTCATTTAATTCCATTTGTTTTGTACATTTAATTAAAAATAGTAAAAATCATTGAAAAATTCTGAAAATTTTTATTAAACCTTTTATTAATTTTCAGAAACCAAAAACATTTTTATTTTTATTTTTTGCATTAAAAAATATTTTTAAATCATTTAAAAGATTATTTTTAATTAATTAATGAGAATTAATTAATTAAAAATACTTTAGGTATTTAAAAATCACAAAACAATTCATGAGACATTTAAAATCATTTAGAAACATTGTCCAACCTTCAAACCAAATTTCTTTTTGGTCTTGATGCCTTTTGACAATTTTCAATGGATTTAATTTCATTTTAAGGCATTATTTTGATTCAAACTTCAAAAATTCAGTTCTGCCTAACCATTAAGAGTTGGACAATGATTCTTTTTGCATTGCATCTTGTATAGCATGTAGTTTATAGGATTAAATTGGCATGGATTGATCTTGCATTTCCTATTTGTTTGACATTTTTCTTGACAAGGTACCTTAAAACCCTAGCCAACTTAGGAAATTCATAACTTACACTAGGTTAAGAGTTGGGTCCCCTCCTTTGGGCAGTGAGTTTGTATAGGTTTAGGGTTCCTTTGAATGCATTTTCAAATTTTTATCATGATGTTTGCTTCTGGTTTTGGGTTTTGTTTTGTGTATTGATCATAAACCCTAATTTGGGCTTTCATTTGCATCCATATTCCATTTGCTTGCACACCATGACTTGCCATGACATTTTGTGCATCCATTTGATTCATAATACATCTTAGGACATATTAGAATCATGTTTGATCATTGCATCTTTCATTTTCCATGTTGTATGTCATTTGCATTCCACAACTTTTCATGTATGTTCATGGTTCTAAGAATGCTTCATTTGCATCCATATGTTTGTATGGTCATTCTCATGACTTGCCTCATGTTTGCATCATCTCTTAGCATCATTAACATCACACTCATGCTTCTGGTTTTGGTTTGTATCATGTCATTGCATCTCATTTGCATTGCATTTCATTCCTTTCACTAACTTTTCAGGTGCTAAGTTACTTTGAGAAGTGAATTTGCCTTCACTTCTCACAATCTCTTTTCATCTCTCTTATGCATCATTGCTGCATTTTGTCTTGTGCTTGAGATTGAGCTTGCTCATTCTTGTTCATATTACTTTCTTTCTTCAAGTGACTTGTCTTCTTAAATGAAGCAAGTTACTTTGCTTCTCTTTGCTCCTTTCATCTGCTTCCTGGTGGTTTCTTTGAAGATCTTTCTTGCAAACCTCACAAACCCTAGGAGTAACCAAGCATGACAATAATTAGGGTTTTGATTAGTCCCCCCCATTTAGCTTTTACCTTTGTGTCTCATTGAGTCTTCTCTTCTCATCTCATAATAAGGGACTAAACCCTAAAGGCTTTAAGGCTTTGTGATTAAGCTTATGCCTGCATCCTTCTATTAGGATGGAGTGTATAACTTTAATCCTAAGTGTTATACCCTTAATGTGTTTACATCCTTTAATCAATTCACTTAATAATCATCAAGACATCAAACTTGTAACTTGGGCCTTGCATTAGGGTTCTAATTCTTCCTTAATTGGTAAAGAAGGACTAACCCTAGTGTTGATGGACAAGTCCTCCTCAAGTTATCTTACAAACCATAAAAATCACTCCTTCATCATATCATTAACTAAAATCCATCTAATAAAGGCTTTGTTTTGTCATGAGTTTAATCCCTAATCATGGATTAAGTTGAGGAGTTTTCCTCAACTTAAACATTCTCATCTATTATCCTTCTATTAGGATGGTGTAATGAGTCTGTTTAATCCCTGATTATGGCTTAACCTCATTACTTAACACTAAAAAAAATCAACAAAAACATCTAAATAATCACAAGTAGGTTAATGATCTTAATCCTAAATCAAAGGTGATTAAGTGTGAGACCCTGACTTCACACTTAAGGTATTCTCATCACCCCTAATCAGAGGGAAGATGTGATGAGTTTGCTAATCCATTGGTTAGGCTTAAGCTCATTTACTTATGACAAACTTTCAAAAGCAATAAAAGACTGAAAACTCCAAAACAAACAATAATCGTCTCCTCCGGGATTCTTTTCTCATCTCACTCACTCATAAACGAGAACTTGCGTCTTTCGTCTAATGCAAGACAGTTTGCACCTGAGCCAGACAGGTCATACACTTGAGCATAGGCAAGTAAGCAGTTCACAAGTCAATTTATCTTTCAGTCTCTTTGGGTCGAACTACGGTGTTCTGACTTCCTCATTGCACGAGAGGATACGTAGGCATAACTTAACAATTATCGAACAAAAGTCTCTGTCATTCCCCCTCTTTCTAGCCTTATTCTTTAAGCCTCATTATCTTGAGCATTTCATTCCTGATCTTACACTGACACTTCAGTTATATACACTACACTTTTCTTACACTGACACCTGTATATCCTTTTCCAGCTCTTTTATACACAAATTACACTGACACTACCCCTTTAAAACACAAATCTTTTAAGCGCGGATCCCGTCGAGTACGACGGACAATCTGGGTGCTAATACCTTCCCAGGTTGTAACCAACCCCCTTTCTCAGTCTCTCTGGTTCGCAACCGTCTTATCCATATCTTTCTAGGTCTATGCAGCATTGCCTTTCCTCCGGGATAAAAGTGCCTAGCTGGAGACTCTTCTCTTTTCATGTGAGTTCACTCCTGTGTGTTCTCGCATTCCCTTTCACCGACCGTTCACGTTTGTACCCCTTCTGACCAGGTGTCATTTTGGTGGGAGCTACAACATCTCATCTCATTTGCATTGCATCCCATTTCTTTTCACTAACTTTTCAGGTGGTAAGTTACTTTAAGAAGTGAATTTTCCTTCACTTCTCACAATCTCTTTTCATCCCTCTTATGCATATTTGCTGCATTTTGTATTTGTATTAGAGTGGGCTTGCTCATTCATGTTCATCTCTTACTTTCTTCCTTCAAGCAACTTGTCTTCTTAAGTGAAGCAAGTTGTTTTGCTTCTCTTTGCTCCTTTCATCTGCTTCCTTCCTGGTGGTTTCTCTGAAGATCTTCTTGTAAACCTCATGAACCCTAGGACCTCCAAGTATGATAACAATTAGGTTTTGATTTAGTTCCCCATTAGTTTTTACCTTTGAGTCTCTTTGAGTCTTCTCTTCTCATCTCATAATCAGGGAATAAACCCTAAAGGTTTTAAGGCTTTGTGATTAAGCTTATACCTACATCCTTCTATTAGGATGGAGTGTATAACTTTAATCCTAAGTGTTAAGCCCTTAATGTGTTTAAATCCTTTAATCAATCCATTTAATAATCACTAAGACATCAAGCTTGTAACTTGGGCCTTGCATTAGGGTTCTATTTCTTCCTTAACAAGTTAAGAAGGACTAACCCTAGTGTTAATGGGCAAGTCCCCCTCAAGTTGTCTTACAAACCATAAAAATCACTTCTTAATCTCACCCTTAATTAAAATCCATTTAATAAAGGCTTGTTTTGTCATGAGGTTAATCCCTAATCATGGATTAAGTTGAGGTATCTTCCTCAGCTTAAATGTTCTCATCTATTATCCTTCTATTAGGATGGTGTAATGAGTCCATTAAATCCTTGATTATGGCTTAAACTCGTTACTCAACACTAAACAAAAACACCAAAAACATCTAAATAATTGCAAGTAGGTTATTGATCTTAATCCTACGTCATGGTAATTAAGTGTGAGATGCTGACTTCACACTTAAAGTATTCTCATTACCCCTGATCAGAGGGAGGATGTGATAAGTTTACTAAATCCATTGGTTTAGGCTTAAGCTCATTTTCTTATGACAAATCCAAAAAAGCAATAAAAGATTGAAAACACCAAAAACAAACAATAATCGCCTCCTCCGGGATTCTTTTCTCACCTCATTCACTCACAAACGAGAAATTGCTTCTCCCGTCTAATGCAAGACAGTTTGCACCTGAGCCAGACAGGTCATACACTTGAGCATAGACAAGTAAGCAGCTCACAAGTCAATTTTGTCTTTCAGTCTCTTTGGGTCGAACTACGGTGTTCTGACTTCCTCATTGCACGAGAGGATACGTAGGCATAACTTAACAGTTATCGAACAAAAGTCTCTGTATATTCCCCCTCTTTCCAGCATCATTCTTTAAGCCTCATTATCTTGGGCATTTCATTCCTGTTCTTACACTGACACTTCTCCTATACACCTCACTTTTCTTTTACACTGACATTTGCATTCTTTTCCAGCTTTGATACACAAATTGCACTGACACTACCCCTTTAAAACACAAATCTTTTAAGCGTGGATCCCGTCGAGTACGACGGACAATCTGGGTGCTAATACCTTCCCAGGCTGTAACCAACCCCCATTCTCAGTCTCTCTGGTTCGCAACCGTCTTATCCATATCTTTCTAGGTCTATGCAGCATTACCTTTCCTCCGGGATAAAAATGCCTAGCTGGCGACTCTATTCATTCCCTCTCTTTTCGCCGACCGTTCGCGTCTGTACCCCTCTTGACCAGGTGTCGTTTGGTGGGAGCGACACCCATTCACTCACAAACGATAACTTGCTTCTTCCGTCTAATGCAAGACAGTTAGAACCTGAGCCAGACAGGTCATACACTTGAGCATAGACAAGTAAGCAGTTCACCAGTCAACTTATTTTCACTCTTTGAGTCGAACTACGATGTTCTGACTTCCTCATTGCACGAGAGGATACGTAGGCATAACTTAACAGTTATCGAACAAAAGTCTCTGTATATTCCCCCCTCTTCCAGCTTTATTCTTTGAGCCTCATAGTCTTGCTTCACATTCTTTCCTTGCACTGACACTTCTCTTGTTCACTTCACATTTCTTTTTCATTGACACTTGCATTCTTTTCCAGCTTTTGCACACAAAATAGCACTGACGCTACCCCTTTTAAACACAAATCTTTCAAGCGTGGATCCCGTCAAGTACGGCGGACAATCTGGGTGCTAATACCTTCCCAGGTTGTAACCAACCCCCTTTCTCAGTTTCTCTGGTTCGCAACCGTCTTATCCATCTTTTCTTAGGTTTATGCAACATTACCTTTCCTTCGGGATAAAAATGCCTAGCTGGCGACTCTTTTCAGTTCACCCTTGTGTTCTTCTCTCTCGCCGACCGTTCGCGTCTGTACCCTATTTGACCTAGGTGTCATTTGGTGGGAGCAACAGCTTGGCGACTCTGCTGGGGACCCTTATATTGCAACCAGGGCTTCTGGTTCTTTTTGTGGGTTCCTCCTAGAGCTTGTTTGATTTGTGTTTACCCGGGTGTTATGTGCTATGTGTGTTTGTTTATTTTGCTTTATATATTGCTTTATGTACAGCTTTACTCATTTGCTTTCTTTACAGTCTTATGCATATTTCATACTGTCATTTGCTGGATCTGGTTTGTTGTTTTGGTGGGTGGGGTTCCATTGAGAGTTTAAGGTCCTATACATGGGACCTGAGTGACACTTAGGCTAGAGTGGTTCATGTTCTTTCCCATTCCATTTCGGTTTGGTGCGGGAATATGAAACACGGTTCAGATGTGGGTTTCTTCTTGAGAACTCTGTGCTACAGATTTCTTGTAGTGTTAGGGCTATCCGGGAAGCCTGCTAAGTCTGGATGACCTTCTATTTTGACCTTTAGAAGCTGGGGTGAATTAGAGGAGGATCTTTTATGGTTATTGTAAACATTGTACCTCCGGGTTAGAAGTGTTTACACTTCTCATAACTGATCCAAGTCTGAGGATCCTTGTTCTAGAACACTACCTGTAAGGGGGTTGGGCTGTTTATAGGTTTGCAGGAACCCTTGGCCACATCATACCTGTAGCAGTAAAATCGTGAGTGTAAGCTATTGATTAACTTAACTCGATGTACACAGAGTCGCCACCGCGCTTTTGTTTATTTCCAAAAGGAAAAAGGTAAAAGAACGAATAAAAACCTAGGAGTCTAAAAGCAAAGGCTAAAAGAAACAAACAGAGAATGGGTAAGGGGATTGGTTACGAACCGGGAAGGTCTTAGGCACCCGACTCGTCCGTGGTACTCCACGGGAGCCCTTTGAAATATTTATTGCTTTTTGGTTTGAAATTGGTTTGCTTGAAAATGATTGAGGAGATGAGGAGAAGAATGTTTTTTATTGATTTTGTGTTTGATGAGGTTTTTAATGCCTCATGCCTACGTACCCACAAAGTGCAATGCGAGATCAAAACCTCGTAGTTCGTGGTATAAAATTTGAAAAGAACAATGGGTTGCATTATTTTTAAAATGTAGAGATAAGTCATCATCCTTTAGCGAATAATTCCGCTAGAAAGGATGAATCATATCTAAACATATGAAAACAAAAGTGCACAAAGGCACAAAAACAATTGAGTGGGTTTTAAGTTTTTTAAAGTATGTAAGAAAAGATTTCAATATATTTACATGAATTAACATTTATTAATAAAAAAAAGTGAAAAGATTAAAAATCGCTTGACCTAAGTCAAGGTTTGATTGCGAAAGCATTTGAAGTTTGAAAACAAAGAAGATTTTTTAAAATAGGGAGAAGTTTTGAAAATTTAAGAATGGGGAAGAGATGAAGGGACTAATCCTAATACTTGAATTAAAAGTTAAGGGAAGAGCTACCAAACCAAATTTGCACATTTCTTCAAAGTTCGGAATTCCATCTTCAAAGGCTAATGAAATAACTTGAGGCCGAGGTTTCCAATCCATCACAACTTGAGCAAAGGGAGATCCTAAAATCTAAATCCATACTCCAAAGCTAGGGATAGTAACCGTAGTCCGAAATTAAAGTCACAAGTATTTTAGGTGTTTAATCCTTTATTAATGTTTTGGTGTCCAAATGGACAAAATAAAAATCACAAGCAACAATATAAACATAAACAAATGATATATGATATAATATGATAAAGCATAATAAAGAGATAAAGGAGCAAGAAATGGAAATAAAAGGATAAGGTGCGAGAGATTAAATTTAAACGGATTATATTCACAATATTATAATATTTACAATATAAGTGGTATGATGAACTTAATCAAGCACAACCACGAAAAGAAAAAATAAAATCGAGGCAACCGGATCCAAATGGATCGCATTCCGAATCGGGACAACTTTAGGTCTATGTTAAGCAATCTCCGAGTAATTAATGAAGTAATTACCCTACAAATGAGGCCGGCCATCACTAATTAAAGTGGAAAATATTCGTGTTAATACATGTTAGAGAAACGATATATTGGATCGTTCTCCGAAAACATGCCACACTAAAAGAAAAAAGGATGGTCTAATCTTAATCGAGATTTTCTTTGAATTCATCGAAAAGCAACCTATCACGATCTCAAAGTATGGAGAATGATCCAAATGATCATTCATCCATAGATTTGAAATAATGAAGATTAAACTTATCGGAAATCAACAATCTACGAATCGGAGATTGTCATCGACCAAAAAGAAAAAAAAGATGAAGAACAATGGATCTAAAATCAATCCATAAAAGAAATTAGAATATTTTTTAAATTCTTTTCTAAAAAAAAGAAACTCTTCTAAATTGTTTCTAAAAAAATCTTTTTCTTAAAATAGATTTTCTAACTCTTTTTTCTAAAATATTTTTTGACATTTTACATCAAAATAAGCTTTGAAACAAATCTTTAAAAAAAATAAAAGCTAATTATAATAATCATATAAAGAAAAAAAATTAACAAAGAACAAAGGGAGATCTGCGGATTGGTGGATAGGTGTGGATAGCAACAACAATACAATCTCATGGCCCCAAGCCCAAATCCAGCACACATTATTTATTAAAAAAACAAATGAAAACAAATTATAAAAAAATCAAAAAAATATAAGAAGTAAGGCCTTCTTCTTCGTGAAACCAAGGCAGAGAAAAATAGGGAGGCGAGCAAAGGAATGAAAACGAAAAATGAGAGCCAAACATCTCACTGCAGCCACCTCACCTTCACGAAAATTAACAAATCTCTTCTTCTTCTTTCGCGATTTTCTTGCTTATTCCTCTTTCACTTCCAATCGATATCCTCTCTTTCAATTCAGATTTCTTCTTCTTTCTTCCGAATTTGCTTTTGGATCGATTAGATTTTAGGGATTTGAGAAATTAATTGAGGGAATTGAAGGTTGAAAGGATTTGGGAAAATATGAATTGAAGCTGGGGATTCTCTATTTCGGCATGGTGTTTTTGGCTTTTGAAAGCTTGAAGTTTGAAGAAGAGGAGGCTTGTATTTATAGATATAATTTGTGAGTTTTTGAATTGAATTTAATGATCCCGTTTTGTGCATTTGAGATGCGTTTTGTTCTCTCACGAAAATCCCGTGCGTTTGAATTTTGATTTGAGTTTTGCTTTTTCTTGTTGCTGTGCGTTTTGATTTTTGGTTTATCAGGTGACGAATGCGTGCGTGAGCCTTGTGCGTTTTGATTTTGTTTGCTGTGGTGAGCTGATGCACGTGCGGTATATGCGAATTGCTTCGGATGGATTTTTGGCTTGGGCGAGAGTTTGGTGCGGGATGCTTGAAGTGTTTGGCCTGGCAGCTAGTTTTGGCTGATGTGCTTGGAGGTTGCGGCGTGAAAGGCTTGTAGGTTGTAAGCTTGTTGTTGTTGTGAGTTGGTTGATTCGCGCATGAGGCTTGGCAAGTGCCTTGGAGTTTTGTTTATTGAAGCTATTGGCTTTGGCCTTGTTGCGGATTGGCTGTTTGTATTGTTTGACAGGCTTGTACGGCTTGAGTGTACGGATAAACTTGTGGCTGTGAAAATATTGCGTGCGTTAGCTTGATGTTTACTTTTTGGGCTGATATTGATGGCTAGATGTGAGGCAATGCGTTTGACGAAGGCTTATGCAGCTGTGTTTGCTTTGGTACGGCTGAAGCTTGTTTAGGCTAGCGTGAGGCTTGTGAAGTACTTGAGAAATGCAACTGGGCTTGTTGTTTTTGTTGAAGGTTGCGCTGGGAAATTATTGTGGAGTACGGCTTATTGTTTTCTTTTTTTGTTGCTTGAGTATTTGGTGGCTTAGGCAGGCTGGATTTGATGTGAGGCTAGCTGAGGCTGATTGTTTTTGCACTCATGTGGGCCAGGCGTACGGATTGTGGCATGTGGCTGAGGCAAGGATGGCTTGAGGCAAGGATGGCTTTGTGGGGCCTTGTGATGTGAAGGCTTGGTGATTGTGAATGTAAAAAAAAGAAGAAGTGGGCCAAAAAAATATGTTGGGCTAAAAAATGAAAGAATTAAATCATAAAAAATTATTTGTGAAGGATAACAAAACAAAATGGGAATTAAATAGTAATGGATATATATTAGATAAGGAAAAAAATGGAAATAGTAATAGAAATTTTTTTTATGGATAATAATAAAATGAACATTAATTGTGATATTTTTAGAAATTTGATGGATATCGACTAAAAAAATGAAAATGGTATAGAATATCAAAATAGGGATTTAATGGGTAATGATCGTAAATGGATAATGGGTAATCGAGAAAAATGGGAAACGAAGATTATTGAATAAAAAATGGGTATTAGAAAATTGGAAAAAATAAGGAATGGTTTAATCGAGAAAAAAAATGAATAATGGATGAAACTGAGTCTTAAGCCCACAACAAAATTCTTGATTGATTTCCTTCACAAGCCTCTGATAAATAGATGAACACAGCCAACACAAACCCACTGGATTTTTCACAACTTAAGCCAACTGTCATCTGAAAATTGTCTGATTATTTCCCTGATAAACCGAATCCATACTGAGGAAAATAAATCCTCAGATGAATCACTGATGAACTGATAAACACTGAAGATTCAAATCAAACTTCACACAAAACACTGCCTGATAACTGATGACTTTCACACTCAACACCACTTGAACTTTGAAAACGCATCGTCTGAGGAATAAACTACTGGCACACACAACTGGAAGTCAACATAATCTTTTGATAGTTTGACCAATATTAGGTCAAACATCCATCTGAAATCGAATTGTGACTGAACAAACGCATTTGAATTGAAATCATTACCCTGTCTTTGAAAACCTGCAACACAGAGAAGAAGAAGCACACTGCAACATATTTTTTGGTATTTTGGTTAGTGATCAGTAAATAAACATAAAGAAGTAAAACAATGATGATCCCCTGTGAAGCATAGACCCTTCATCTGAGAAGAAACTCGAAAGCCAGTGCGATCTTGTTTGTATGCAAAATGCAGATGAAATGCGAAGAAATCTTAGGGCAAAAAATTAGGGTGTTACAGCTGCCCCTATTTAAGTTTCTTCAATCCGGAGATATGAAGATTGACATCTTCGTCTCTACAAGATGGGAGAGACTTAAATACAAAATACCCAATTTTTGTCCTAAGAGAACAAATGATATGGTATGAATATGATATGCAAGCCCAAGATCTCCGTGGGGAAAATATGACCACCAGAGGAAAACAAATCTTGGGGACACAGAAGAAAATCCCGCTGGGGAAACAACAACAGACAACGAAAGAGTTACCAGGAAAATAAATCACTGGATAACAGACTCCACTTGGGAAAAGATATGATATAATCAAGGAACAGATTCAACAAGGGAGAATATGCACCCTGCTAGGAACTAATAACCAGACAAAATATTCGAATCCAAAAATGGAGGAATACTGTGTTGGATAAGAATCATCAACTACCTGTTTACTTGGTAGGAAATACAACAGACTCGACTATCAATTTACTGGATAGGAGCAAAATATAGAGAGACAATCCTCAATAACCTTTTTACTGGGCAGAAAAACTTCTCAACTACCTGATTTACTGAGTAGGAGTATATAAAGGACTCGACTATCGATTTACTGGATAGGAGTATAATCAACTACCTGATTTACTGGGTAGGAACTCAATCAAATTACCTTTTTACTGGGTAAGAGGAAAATATCTGATTCTATTACCTTTTTACTGGGTAAGAGGAAAATATCTCGACTACCGAATTTACTGGGTAGAACAATTCTCGACTACCTGATTTACTGGGTAGGAGTTTAAGCAAAGGAAAACAAACTCTATTACCTTTTTACTGGGTAAGAGGAAGAAATCTCGACTACCGAATTTATTGGGTAGGAGTACAAGTAAAAGAACTTGATCAATTTGGTAATATTACCCACTATCGATTACTGATAGCTTAATTCCAAAGTAATATACTCAAGCTGGAGAAAAATGTTGCCCACTATCAAATAATGATAGCTTAATTCCAAAGCAAAATATCCACAAAAGGGGACCAAAGTTCAATCCAAGAACAAATTGGAGAGAAACAATCAAACATGACTCATCCCGAGGAGGAACTAGGGAAAATTCCATCCAGATAATAAACTGGGGAGGAAACTGAATCAACATTATCCACGAGAAACAAACTTAGTGGGGAATTAGAAAGGATTAACTCTTTCTGCTTAATGGTCGACACTCTAAACTTGAGAGGAAGATGACACACACACTATGTGGGGAAAATCCACACCAAATAGCAGATAACAATGATAAACGCAAGAATGCAAGCAAACAATGTTATGCTTATGCGTATGAATATGCTTATGAATATGCTGACAAAACAGACATAAAGATAAGAAACAAGTGACATGAACACCACAACAACCAGATACTCGGCTAATCCCAAGGCAAAAATTCAGGGAAACATGTTGGAGATTCAACTTGAAATCTGCAGGGGAATATCATAAGCCATCAAAGGAATAAAATCGGCTTAAATCATGATGAGACAGCATCTGCTAGAGATATCATCCTACTGAGGAAAGGTAATAATCTGCTGAGGATGAAAATATTCTTGATAAAAATCAAACTTCACGAGGAATAACTGTCATACTACTCCTGCTCCACATGGGGATAGAGTGCAAGACCTGCTAAAAAAACACATAGGAACCTGCCGGAAATCAACACATGCAGACCTAATGGGGATCCATATGGGGATATCAGAAATTAACATCATAGCCAAAACACAGTTACGAGGGATTTTAAATCTATACCCAACACAGGGTAAAAGAAAACCTCTAAACTGACTGCTATATCAATACTTCTATATTCAAGGATGCAAACAAATCAAACTGAGGAACAAGAGCTCGGCTGGGGGATTCCCAATGCTTCTCAATAACTTGCTGAGGGAAAGATCAAATCTCAGCTAGGGATTCTTTAAAACATATCCCTTCCAACAACTCTTCTGGGGAATACATACAATCTCCGTTCATGCTTATTGTTGGGGAACAAAACATCATTAATATCATCCTGTCAAGACTATTCAGGAACTTTGCATGGACACAACCGAATCAAACCCTGCTTTGGGAGAGACAAGTTACACACATCCAGACTTTAACATTCTTGGAATCACTATCGACATCCTTTCTTTGTTCATATATCAAAAGAAAATGTTTTTTAAAATCTTCAAAAATTAAATTTATTAAATTTGTTTCAAAAATCATCATCAACAATAAATTGAAACAGTATAAAGAATTGCAAACAATTGGATAAAAGCTCAAATTCATTGATAGAATGGTAGTCAGCAAATGGCATGACTCCATGGATCATTACAAGTTTGAAAAATGGTAAATATATGGAAAAGGGCTACATTGAGATACAATGATCACTATTCTCCCTATCAACTTTGAACTCCACTGTGTCCGAAACTTCAGTCAAGGATGAGTGAATAAGAATCTTTGATGGGATATTCTTCTGAGGAAAAGAATCTGAAATCCTCGGTTGCTACAAGTGATTCAGTTTGTCGACGCAGTTACTTGCCATGATCCCTAACTTTTGCCTAGATTTCCCTTTCGGGTTTTCAATCTACCGGGATAATTATTTTTGTTTATGTCTCTAAGTTTTTCCTGGACCGCCCTTTCGGGTTTTCAATCCACCGAGTCGCTCATTTTTGCCTAAGCCGCCCTTTCGGGTTTTCAACTTAGCAAGCTGTTTTTTTTATTTTTTTTAGGCGAAGTATTTCTTGACTGCATCCGCATTCATAGGACAAGTGATCTCCTCACCATCCATAGTTGTAAGAATTAATGAACCGCCAGAGAAGGCTTTCTTAACAACATATGGGCCATCATAGTTCGGAGTCCACTTGCCCCGAGAATCTTTAAGGAAAGACTGAATCTTTTTGAGCACGAGGTCGCCTTCTCTGAATACACGAGGTTTGACCTTCTTGTCAAAAGCTTTCTTCATTCTTTGCTGGTACAACCGACCATGACACAAAGCTGTTATTCTCTTTTCTTCAATCAAATTCAACTGATCAAATCTACTCTGACACCATTCAGCCTCAGTCAACTTGGCTTCCATCAGAACTCTCATTGATGGGATCTCAACTTCGACAAGGAGCACTACTTCTGTACCATAAACAAGTGAGAAAGGGGTTGCCCCTGTTGAAGTGTGGACAGATGTACGATACCCATGCAAAGCAAAAGGGAGCATCTCATGCCAGTCCTTGTATGTCACAACCATCTTCTGAATGATCTTCTTAATATTCTTGTTCACAGCTTCAACAACCCCATTCATCTTCGGTCTATAAGGAGAAGAATTATAGTGTTGAATCTTGAAATATACACAAAGCTCTTTCATCATCTTATTATTCAAGTTCGAACCATTATCAGTAATGATTCTATTCGGAACACCATATCTGCAGATAATGTTATTCTTGATAAACCGAACCACAACTTGCTTGGTCACATTAACATACGATGCCGCTTCCACCCACTTGGTGAAGTAGTTAATTGCCACAAGAATAAAACGATGTCCATTCGAAGCCTTGGGTTCAATCATGCCAATCATATCAATTCCCCACATGGAGAAAGGCCATGGGGAAGAAATCATATTGAGATAAGCTGGTGGCACGTGAATCTTATCAGCATACACCTGACACTTATGGCACTTTTTCACATAATTGCAACAATCAGATTCCATTGTCAGCCAATAGTAACCTGCTCTCAACATCTTTTTAGCCATTGCATGCCCATTAGCATGAGTGCCGAAAGCTCCTTCATGAATTTCTTTCATTAATATGTCTGCTTCGTGTCTATCCACGCATCTGAGCAAGACCATGTCAAAATTTCTCTTGTAAAGCACATTTCCATTCAAGAAGAAATTTCCTGCCAATCTCCTCAAAGTCCTCTTATCTTTATCGGATGCCCCAAGCGGGTATACCTGACTCTGGAGGAAACATTTAATATCATGATACCAAGGCTTGTCATCATGGACCTCTTCAACTGCAAACACATGAGCTGGTCTTTCAAGTCGCATCACACTGATCATGGGAACATCATTCCACTGGTGCACCTTTATCATAGAAGCTATGGTTGCTAAAGCATCTGCCATCTGATTCTCATCACGAGGAACATAATGAAACTCAACTTTGGTGATGAAAGTTGATATCTTCCTGGCATAATCTCTATAAGGGATCAAGTGGGGTTGATGAGTTACCCACGTACCCTGGATCTGATTGATTACCAAGGCAGAATCTCCATATACATCAAGATGCTTAATCCTCAAATCAAAAGCTTCTTCAAGACCCATAATGCAGGCTTCATACTCAGCTTCATTATTGGTACAAGGAAAAGTCAACCTTGCGGCAAAAGGAATATGTGAACCATGGGGAGTAATAATCATTGCCCAATTCCTCTTCCACGTGCATTCACAACACCATCAAAAACTAAACCCCATCGAGATCCAGGCTCCGGCCCTTCCTCAATCAAAGGTTCATCACAATCTTTCACTTTCAAAAACATCACATCCTCATCTGGAAAATCAAACTTGATAGGTTGGTAATCATCAATCGATTGATGTGCCAAATAGTCAGCCAAGATACTAATTTTTATAGCTTTTTGAGTTCGGTACTCGATATCATATTCTGATAATAACATTTGCCAACGATCAATCCTCCCAGTTAAAGCAGGCTTTTCAAAGATATACTTGATTGGATCCATTTTAGAGATCAACCAAGTTGTATGATTCAGCATATACTGGCGAAGACGCTTTGCAGCCCAAGCTAAGGCACAACAAGTTTTTTCAAGCATGGAATACCGAGACTCACAATCAGTGAATTTCTTACTCAAGTAGTAAATCGCATATTCTTTTCTTCCAGATTCATCTTGCTGACCAAGCACACAACCCATGGAATCTTCCAACACAGTCAAGTACATGATCATCGGTCTACCTTCCACCGGAGGAGACAAGATAGGAGGTTCAAGCAGATATTCTTTGATACTTTCAAATTCCTTCTGACAATCATCTGTCCAGACACAACCTTTATCTTTCCGAAGCAGCTTGAAGATCGGAGCACATGTGGCAGTCATGTGAGAGATAAACCTCGAAATATAATTCAAACGGCCCAAGAATCCTCTCACTTGCTTTTCGGTTCTTGGAGCAGGCTTTTCCTGAATAGCTTTCACTTTATCAGGATCAACTTCAATGCTTCTTTGGCTGACAATAAAACCTAGCAACTTTCCAGAATGTACACCAAATGTGCACTTGTTCGGATTCAAACGAAGCTTATACTTCCTTAACCTTTGAAACAACTTCAGCAAATGTTCAACATGATCCTCTTCAGTCTTCGACTTAGCGATCATATCATCAACATATACTTCGATTTCTTTATGCATCATATCATGGAAAAGTGTAGTCATAGCTCTTTGGTATGTCGCACCAGCATTCTTCAATCCAAAGGGCATCACTCTGTAGCAGAATGTTCCCCAGGGTGTAATAAATGTGGTCTTTTCCATGTCCTCGGGTGCCATCTTTATTTGATTATAACCGGAAAATCTGTCCATAAAAGAGAACACATCAAACTTAGCCGTATTATCTACCAACATATCAATGTGTGGCAATGGAAAATCATCTTTCGGATTGGCTTTGTTCAAATCTCTGTAATCAACGCACATTCGGACTTTTCCGTCTTTCTTCGGAACAGGAACAATATTGGCCACCCATTCAGGATAAGTTGACGTCATCAGAAAACCTGCATCAATCTGCTTTTGAACCTCCTCTTTGATCTTTACTGCCATGTTGGGATGAGTTCTTCTCAGCTTCTGCTTCACAGGTGGACATTCAGGCTTCAACGGCAATCTATGCTCCACAATATTAGTATCAAGACCTGGCATGTCTTGATAAGACCAAGCAAATACATCAACATACTCTCTGAGAAGCTCTACAATCCTCTTCTTAACATCAGGACCAAGCAATGCTCCAACTTTGACTTCTTTCTTTTCATCTTCAGATCCCAAGTTGACCATCTCTATAGACTCTCCATGAGGCTGAATAATCTTCTCCTCATGCTCAAGCAACCGAGAAATTTCATCAGGAATCTCTTCAACATCCTCTTCCTCAACTTCAAACACAGGGAATTCAAAGTTGGGAGAGGGCATAGGATCATTGTTTTCAATGGGTTTATCAATCAATCTGCACAATGATTTTATTTTATTTTAGAGTATGAACAAAAGTGCAAACAATATGCAAATAAATAATCATTATATTTTGGTTTTTTATGTTACCATTTTTCAGAATAAAGCAAAAAGGAAAAACACATATGGAAATAACAAAATAACATTTTATTGATGATGATAAAATTTGAAACAAAGCCCGACAAACATCACTTTCACCTTGGGCAGAGTGAAAGGATTTTTGAAAGAAAATAAAAACAAATTACTTTGAAGAATGAACGATAAAAGGAACATCGACAGCAATCTAGTTCTGGCAAATCTTTCCATGCGTAACGAAGTCAGGCATTTCTTCGTCTTCATCATCTTCAGTAATGGCAGCAGCGGAATGGTCGTTGATAAATCCAGCACTTCGGAAGCCTTCTTGAATAGTCTTTGGATCTTTGATAACTGCACCTGGCGCAAAGCCGATACCGAAACCTTCCTTGTTGTCGACAACATCAATAATTCTTCCCCAACCATCAGACTGGCCAGCTTCAAGCACTCACAGAGCATCCTTGAAAGAAGACATGGGCATGACATTCTTCTTAGCAGCATTATCCACAATAGAAAGAGCTTGAAACGAAGTTCCCACCTCTTCCTCAGCATCAATATAAGAAAAAGAAGACAAATTGCTCACAAGCATCGCCCTTTCACCTTCAATGGTCACCAATTTCCCTTCTCTCACAAACTTCAACTTCTGATGAAGAGTGGATGTCACAGCTCCTGCCTCGTGGATCCATGGTCTTCCGAGGAGACAACTGTATGCGGGACTTATATCCATTACTTGAAAAGTAATCTTGAAGATAAATGGTCCAATAAGAATAGGAAGATCCACTTCACCGATCACTGTCTTCTTCGACCCATCGAAAGCTTTTACAATAATCCCACTGTGCCTCATGGGAGCACCTTGAAACGCAAGCTTTGACAAAGTCGACTTCGGCATGACGTTCAGAGACAATCTGGTATCAACTAGCACCTTGGACATAACATCTTCCTGACAATTGACCGAAATATGCAAAGCCAAGTTATGATTTCTTCCTTCTTCAGGAAAATCGTCATCACAGAAGCTTAAATTGTTGCATGACGTGATATTAGCCACAATACTATCAAATTGATCAACAGTCACATCATGGTCAACATAAGCTTGATCGAGAATCTTCTGCAAAGACTGCCTATGAGCCTCATAACTCATCAAGAGAGACAAAACTGATATTTTCGACGGAGTCTGCAACAACTGCTCAGTGATGTTGTACTCACTCTTCTTTATCAATTTTAACACCTCATCTTCACTATTACCAGCTTGGCCCGATTGGGCGACAACATCCATAATCTGCTTATTTGCACTTGTATCTTCAACTCTCTTCGGAGGATCTAAAGCATACACTCTACCACTTTGGGTGACCTTTGTCACATCAGCAATGCTAACTACAGACTTTGGAGTAGGAATAGGAACTTCACTACCATTATCTATCATCATAGCATTATACCGGTACGGAACAACTTTATCAGACTCATATGGCATTGGACCAGGCACGTTAATCACCAATGGAGTAACAGCAATTTTGCGACTATCAAAAGAAATAACCACCCTCTCAGGAGCAACCCTCTCAGGAAGATTGAACTGAGGCATAATAACATTCACTTCATTTTCATATTCATCTCTCTTTGTTGTTACTTCAATCAGCTTATCATCCATCATCTTTTGAATATCCCTCTTAACAATCACGCAACCACGAGGATTCACCGAGCAAATACAACATCCAGCATAATCGTGATCAATATCGTGATATTCGCTTAAGAAAGCATGCATCTCAACCAAAGACCTTCGGATATGACGAACTTCATAGATCTTGAACAGACCAGGACAACCATCAACCATATTTACAGACGCATTACCATGCTTCGGCAACGGATTCTTCTGCACATTTGGATTAACATCATTAAAATACAGAACATTGTTCCTCATCAATTTCTGTACTTCAAATTTCAATGGATAACAATTCTCAACATCATGCCCCGGGGCACCTTGATGAAAAGCACAGCGAGCCTCTGGCTTATACCACCATGGGATAGTCTCTGGAACTGGAGGTGGAGGACGGGTTTGCACAAGATTCTTTGCAATCAAGGATGGAAGCAAGTCTGCATACGGCATCGAAATAGGATCAAAACTCGGCTTATCCCGAACTTGTTGATTACCACCTTGTTGCACAGAAGGTTGTTGATAACGAGGTTGGTACTTTGGAACTTCTGGCACAATTGGAGCCACGTTAATCATCGGTGTTACAGAAGCCACATGCTGCGAGTGGTGATTCCCACGACTGTGAGGTCTTCTATAACTTTCACGAGATACTGCATTAGTCTCATTTTCTTTCTTTTTTCCAAAGTTGAACCTTCTAGAGCTTGAACCATATCTATTCTCTTGACTTAACTGTCCCTCACGGACACCTTCTTCTAAACGCATCCCCATACTCACCATTTTAGTGAAATCGGAAGGAGCGCTTGCTATCATCCTCTCATAATAAAAAGAACCCAAAGTCTTCAAGAAGATCTTCGTCATTTCTTTTTCTTCCAACGGAGGAACAATCTGGGCTGCCAGCTCGCGCCATATTTGCGCATATTCTTTAAAAGTCTCTTTGTCCTTCTGGGATATAGCACGAAGTTGATCTCTATCTGGCGCCATATCAACGCTGTACTTGTATTGCCTCACAAAAGCTTCTCCCAAATCATTGAAGGTCTTGATTTGGCTATTATCCAGACTCATATACCACCTCATAGGTGCACCGGTCAAACTGTCCTGGAAATAGTGAATCAGCAGCTTATCATTATCAGTCTGAGCAGACATCTTCCTTGCATACATCGTCAGATGGCTTAACAGACAAGTGTTGCCTTTGTACTTCTCAAACTCAGGTAGCTTGAATTTGTAAGGAACTTTAACATTAGGGACCAGACAAAGATCATAGGCATCTTTTCCAAACAAATCCTTATGCTTCAAAGCTCTCATCTCCCTCTGAATCTCAATAAAGCGTCCCTGGAAGTCGTCAAGTCTTTCAGCAACTACAGTACCTTCGTTGGGCTCAGCATGGTAAATCATTTCATCATGGTGCGGAACAGTGTGCACCACAGGCGGTGCAGTAGTCACAACTGGAGGAAGAGTAGTCCACACTGGTGGTGGGAGAGTATTAAATGCAGCAGTCTTAGGATGATGAGGAGGACGATAACCAGCAGGAATAAAATCAACTGGCATGCCCCAAGGTGTGTTAGCAGGCATACGATAGAGAGGAGAAATAACAGTCTCAACCGGAATGGATGCGGTAACAACCTTGGAGATGACAGTATTCTGAACAGGAGAATTAGGAGGTGGCTGATTCTGAGCAGCCACAAAACTTTCCATCATAGCAGACACTCTTTCCAAGCTTTCCCTTAGATAAGTAACCTCTTCGTGCAGCTCGCGATTTTCTTGTTGCAAAGTTTCCATCACCCTCCTTCGATTAGCTCGAGTATCAAATCGATGAGTCAGCTTGACAGGAGAACTGAATGAAGACCAAGAAACAACATAAGATCCCTGGAGAACACTCAAAAAGCAAGACAAAATGCGAGTATGATGCATGTTATGCGTATGCAAATGCAAAGATTTCAAAGGATTATAAGATAACTTGCAATATTCATTAAAGAGACATTTTTTGAAATACTTAAAAAAACTCATTCTCATTAAGATCAAAGTGAGGATTACAAGTGAAGTACAAACATCAATAATCCTAATACATAAGAGGAAAAGTAAACTAGGCCTATGGAATCATATCCGAAGAAGTCCCGAATCCTGGCTGATACTTCATGCGAATCCTCTTGATCTCATTCTTGTACCGCTCTTCCATATCTTTCTTATCCTTCACTAACTTGTCGACAATGGCCTTCCAAGCACCGGAAGTAGGAGGAATAGTAGATGGAGTACTAGAGGAAATTAAATCCTCTCTCGGCCTCTTCGTGACACGCCGCTCAAGTAGCTCAATGAGATCATCCTTCTCCTTCAGCTGCTCTTGCATCGTAGTCCTCTCAAGTAGCCATTCTTCCTTCTCTTTCTTCATCTTGTCTAACTCTTCTTGAAGAACCACCTTCTCATCAACGGGAGGTAGAAAAGCAGACAATGGTAATATGGGAAACATAGGCTCCTCAGGTGGATAAGGCATCTTGAGCTTGGAAGCCCTAGATCGAACCCACTGAATATAACATTCGGAAGGAGGAAGGTGTTGTCTTCCCAATTGACCCTTCTCTTTCCGGTGAACAACATGCCAAGAGTGAGTAATCCTTTTCTTCATCTCTATATGATCAGCACCATTAAGAAAGAAGAAACGGGATAAGGAAAGATTGTTTGGCAGGTCCTTCAAACAATAACCGAACTGTCGTCTAGCCAAAATGGGGTTGTAGCTAATTCCCCCACGTGTACCAAGAAGAGGTACATTAGGAAATTCTCCACAACTATCAATAAGAACTCCAGTGTCATAATGAGAACTATACCATGTCATGTCTTTATGAGAAAGTGACATCAACCTTTGAGACCATCTTCGATTCTCTCTATTATCCTTGAAGACATCCGACTTGGGTAGGTGCGAAATAAACCACCTATAAAGAAGAGGCGCACAACATACAATCTCTCCGTCGCCTTTGGAAGTCCTATAGTGAAAAGCATGATACATATCTCCAAGCAAAGTAGGCACCGGGTTCTTCTTCAAGAAGATCTGAATAGCATTCTCATCCACAATACCATCCAAGTTCGGAAACGAGACAATCCCGTAAATAAGCAAAGCAAGAATAGCCTCAAATGCATCCTTATGACCCAAAGTAAGTGAAGTAGAAGCCTTTCCCATCAAGAACTTAGCATTAATACCACGAACACTCCCCTTTGGAAGAAACTTCCCATTAAGATCGGATTCCTTAAGAAAAAGTGCTTTGGCGATGACCTTGATAGTAAGCTCCTTCTCTAAACCACTGAAAAGAAACTCCTTGTCCAGAATAGGCAAACCTAACCAATGAGAATACTCCTCCAAAGTCGGCACAAGATGATAATCCGGAAAAGTGAAACAATGATGCAACGAGTCATAAAACTGAGCCAAAGTAGGGAGAATCCCCTCAGGTACATCGGTATCCAACATATACAAAAGCTTCCCATGACATCTTCGGAACTCCTGGGTATCAACAACCAAAGCTCCTAGCTTTCTCAACTCTAATACATTAGGATTCTTGAAGGTGTACTTCTTTGTGTTCCTCCTTTCAAAAGTCATAACCATGGACATCTGAAATTTTGCAAAAGTTCCTTATAAGTCCTTTGAAATCTTACGAACAATGCTCATGAATGTATGATGGCATGTATGCAACAAACAGAAACAAGATCACACAAGGAACACGGGCTTAGGTTCCGAGTCACGAGCATGAAGTCAAGGTAACAGAACACCAACCCACACAGGTAAGTACTAAGGTTTTGTCTTCATTGTACCTGCAGAAAACCAAAAGGGTGCTAACAGAGGTGCCCGGAGTTAACAGCCATCTTTAGAATATCATCGGTACGTTAGATTACTCCCCAACTGATAACATTCTTAAAATAGACCTCGTCCGAGTGTAGTATCGCGTGACAACTGCCTTAGGTTTACACCCAGACAATTTTCGCACTACGTTCCTAAATTGGCTTGGATGGGTTAAGGGTTCTACGGTCCTCAGTATGATCAGCTCAAGGTCGGAAAATAATGCCACGTACGATTACTCGTCATGACATCTATAGTCCAAGAGAACCTAACCGAGTGGAGATTATCAAATTGATATTGCTTTGGACTACTCCATCGCATAACGCTTCGAATATCGCCGTCCTATCATAAGTTCCACTCAGATCCGGGTTAGAATCTATCTCACATAGAGGATCACCAAAACCGAAACAGAACAACCAAATAACAAACAAATCAAACCAAAGCAATAAATAAATCAAAGTAGGCTGAATCCGCTTAGAGATTACTCCCCAGCAGAGTCGCCACTTTTCTGTAGCGGTAAAATCGTGAGTGTAAGCTATTGATTAACTTAACTCGATATACACAGAGTCGCCACCGCGCTTTTGTTTATTTCCAAAAGGAAAAAGGTAAAAGAACGAATAAAAACCTAGGAGTCTAAAAGCAAAGGCTAAAAGAAACAAACAGAGAATGGGTAAGGGGATTGGTTACGAACCGGGAAGGTCTTAGGCACCCGACTCGTCCGTGGTACTCCATGGGAGCCCTTTGAAATATTTATTGCTTTTTGGTTTGAAATTGGTTTGCTTGAAAATGATTGAGGAGATGAGGAGAAGAATGTTTTTTATTGATTTTGTGTTTGATGAGGTTTTTAATGCCTCATGCCTACGTACCCACAAAGTGCAATGCGAGATCAAAACCTCGTAGTTCGTGGTATAAAATTTGAAAAGAACAATGGGTTGCATTATTTTTAAAATGTAGAGATAAGTCGTCATCCTTTAGCGAATAATTCCGCTAGAAAGGATGAATCATATCTAAACATATGAAAAGAAAAGTGCACAAAGGCACAAAAACAATTGAGTGGGTTTTAAGTTTTTTAAAGTATGTAAGAAAAGATTTTAATATATTTACATGAATTAACATTTATTAAGAAAATAAAGTGAAAAGATTAAAAATCGCTTGACCTAAGTCAAGGTTTGATTGCGAAAGCATTTGAAGTTTGAAAACAAAGAAGATTTTTTAAAATAGGGAGAAGTTTTGAAAATTTAAGAATGGGGAAGAGATGAAGGGACTAATCCTAATACTTGAATTAAAAGTTAAGGGAAGAGCTACCAAACCAAATTTGCACATTTCTTCAATGTTCGGAATTCCATCTTCAAAGGCTAATGAAATAACTTGAGGCCGAGGTTTCCTATCCATCACAACTTGAGCAAAGGGAGATCCTAAAATCTAAGTCCATACTCCAAAGCTAGGGATAGTAACCGTAGTCCGAAATTAAAGTCACAAGTCTTTTAGGTGTTTAATCCTTTATTAATATTTTGGTGTCCAAATGGACAAAATAAAAATCACAAGCAACAATATAAACATAAACAAATGATATATGATATAATATGATAAAGCATAATAAAGAGATAAAGGAGAAAGAAATGGAAATAAAAGGATAAGGTGCGAGAGATTAAATTTAAACGGATTATATTCACAATATTATAATATTTACAATATAAGTGGTATGACGAACTTAATCAAGCACAACCACGAAAAGAAAAAATAAAATCGAGGCAACCAGATCCAAATGGATCGCATTCCGAATCGGGACAACTTTAGGTCTATGTTAAGCAATCTCCGAGTAATTTATGAAGTAATTACCCTACAAATGAGGTCGGCCATCACTAATTAAAGTGGAAAATATTCGTGTTAATACATGTTAGAGAAACGATATAATGGATCGTTCTCAGAAAACATGCCACACTAAAAGAAAAAAGGATGGTCTAATCTTAATCGAGATTTTCGTTGAATTCATCGAAAAGCAACCTATCACGATCTCAAAGTATGGAGAATGATCCAAATGATCATTCATCCATAGATTTGAAATAATGAAGATTAAACTTATCGGAAATCAACAATCTACGAATCAGAGATTGTCATCGACCAAAAAGAAAAAAAGATGAAGAACAATGGATCTAAAATCAATACATAAAATAAATTAGAATATTTTTTAAATTCTTTTCTAAAAAAAAGAAACTCTTCTAAATTGTTTCTAAAAAAATCTTTTTCTTAAAATAGATTTTCTAACTCTTTTTTCTAAAATATTTTTTGACATTTTACATCAAAATAAGCTTTGAAACAAATCTTTAAAAAAAATAAAGGCTAATTATAATAATAATATAAAGAAAAAAATTAACAAAGAACAAAGGGAGATCTGCAAATTGGTGGATAGGTGTGGATAGCAACAACAGTACAATCTCATGGCCCCAGGCCCAAATCCAGCACACATTATTTATTAAAAAAAAATGAAAACAAAATTATAAAAAAATCAAAAAAATAGAAGAAGTAAGGCCTTCTTCTTCGTGAAACCAAGGCAGAGAAAAACAGGGAGGCGAGCAAAGGAATGAAAACGAAAATGAGAGCCAAACATCTCACTGCAGCCACCTCACCTTCACGAAAATTAACAAATCTCTTCTTCTTTCGCGATTTTCTTGCTTATTCCTCTTTCACTTCCAATCGATCTCCTCTCTTTCAATTCAGATTTCTTCTTCTTTCTTCCGAATTTGCTTTTGGATCGATTAGATTTTAGGGATTTGAGAAATTAATTGAGGGAATTGAAGGTTGAAAGGATTTGGGAAAATATGAATTGAAGCTGGGGATTCTTTATTTTGGCAGGGTGTTTTTGGCTTTTGAAAGCTTGAAGTTTGAAGAAGAGGAGGCTTGTATTTATAGATAGAATGGGTGAGTTTTTGAATTGAATTTAATGATCTCGTTTTGTGCATTTGAGATGCGTTTTGTGCTCTCACGAAAATCCCGTGCGTTTGAATTTTGATTTGAGTTTTGCTTTTTCTTGTTGCTGTGCATTTTGATTTTTGGTTTATCAGGTGACGAATGCGTGCGTGAGCCTTGTGCGTTTTGATTTTGTTTGCTGTGGTGAGCTGATGCACGTGCAGTATATGCGAATTGCTTTGGCTGGATTTTTGGCTTGGGCGAGAGTTTGGCGCGGGATGCTTGAAGTGTTTGGCCTGGCAGCTAGTTTTGGCTGATGTGCTTGGAGGTTGCGGCGTGAAAGGCTTGCAGGTTGTAAGCTTGTTGTTGTTGTGAGTTGGTTGATTCATGCATGAGGCTTGGCAAGTGCCTTGGAGTTTTGTTTATTGAAGCGGTTGGCTTTGGCCTTGTTGCGGATTGGCTGTTTGTATTGTTTGACAGGCTTGTACGGCTTGAGTGTACGGATAAGCTTGTGGCTGTGAAAATACTGCGTGCGTTAGCTTGATGTTTACTTTTTGGGCTGATATTGATGGCTAGATGTGAGGTAATGCGTTTGACAAAGGCTTATGCAGCTGTGTTTGCTTTGGTACGGCTGAAGCTTGTTTAGGCTAGCGTGAGGCTTGTGAAGTACTTGAGAAATGCAGTTAGGCTTGTTGTTTTTGTTGAAGGCTGCGTTGGGAAATTGTTGTGGAGTACGGCTTATTGTTTTCTTTTTTTGCTGCTTGGGTATTAGGTGGCTTAGGCAGGCTGGATTTGATGTGAGGCTAGCTGAGGCTGATTGTTTTTGCACTCATGTGGGCCAGGCGTACGGATTGTGGCATATGGCTGAGGCAAGGATGGCTTGAGGCAAGGATGGCTTTGTGGGGCCTGGTGATGTGAAGGCTTGGTGATTGTGAATGTAAAAAAAAGAAGAAGTGGGCCAGAAAAATATGTTGGGCTAAAAAATGAAAGAATTAAATCATAAAAAAATATTTGTGAAGGATAACAAAACAAAATGGGAATTAAATAGTAATGGATATATATTAGATATGGATAAAAAATGGAAATAGTAATAGAAATTTTTTTTATGGATAATAATAAAATGAACATTAATTGTGATATTTTTAGAAATTTGATGGATATCAACTAAAAAAAAATGAAAATGGTATAGAATATCAAAATAGGGATTTAATGGGTAATGATCGTAAATGGATAAGGGATAATCGAGAAAAATGGGAAACGAAGATTATTGAATAAAAAATGGGTATTAGAAAATTGGAAAAAATAAGGAATGGTTTAATCGAGAAAAAAAAGAATAATGGATGAAACTGAGTCTTAAGCCCACAACAAAATTCTTGATTGATTTCCTTCACAAGCCTCTGATAAAAAGATGAACACAGCCAACACAGACCCACTGGATTTTTCACAACTTAAGCCAACTGTCATCTGAAAATTGTCTGATTATTTCCCTGATAAACCGAATCCATAATGAGGAAAATAAATCCTAAGATGAATCACTGATGAACTGATGAACTGATAAACACTGAAGATTCAAACCAAACTTCACACAAAACACTGCCTGATAACTGATGACTTTCACACTCAACACCACTTGAACTTTGAAAACGCATCGTCTGAGGAATAAACTACTGGCACACACAACTGACAGTCAACACAATCTTTTGATAGTTTGACCAATATTAGGTCAAACATCCATCTAAAATCGAATTGTGACTGAACAAACGCATTTGAATTGAAATCATTACCCTGTCTTTGAAAACCTGCAACACAGAGAAGAAGAAACACACTATAACATATTTTTTGGTATTTTGGTTAGTGATCAGTAAATAAACATAAAGAAGTAAAACAATGGTGATCCCCTGCGAAGCATAGACCCTTCATCTGAGAAGAAACTCGAAAGCCAGTGCGATCTTGTTTGTATGCAAAATGCAGATGAAATGCGAAGAAATCTTAGGGCAAAAATTTAGGGTGTTACAATACCCTATTACTGTATTGTTTAAGAATACTTCATTTTGGACAGTTCTTGTGATTAACCCTGGACATGTGACTCTTTATTTGAGTCCCCCACACTGGTTATTGGATTTCTGAGCCTTCATCTGGACTTTTGAACATACATGGGCCTTATATCAAGACAGTCAATCAGATCCAGCTTAATCACAAACCCTTGCATATCTTTTGTATATATCAGCATTGCATCATTTAACATTTGTTTATTTGCTTTTCAGGGTATCCATTTCATTATATCTTGGTTTTGGTTTTGACCCCTTCTTCTGCATAGACCTCTGCTTCAGCTGTCTTCATCAGTTATCTGCTTCAGTTATCTCCATCACCACCTGCATCAGTCTGTCAGTGGTCCACTTTCAGCATCTCAGTCTGTGATCTTCATCAGCACTTATCTTCAGCTTCTTCAGCAGCATTCATGACTACTCCCAGGAAGAGCAACATATCCTACCACTTTTTTGAGCCTGTGTTGACTGGTATCAGGCAGGTCCATTCACTTATCACACCTGACCACATCCCACTGTTTAGAGAGCACTATGGAGGTATCTTGGATATGGTTATGGACCTTGATCCTTCTCAGAGGAGCATGATCCACACATGCTTACAGTTTTATGACCCACCACTGAGATGCTTCACATTTCCAGACTTTCAGTTAGGGCCTCTGCTGGAAGAGTTTTCTTTATTGATTGGAGTACCTATCAGAGGTGGAATCCCCTTCAACCCAGAGATGACTGCTCCCAGAAGTGAAGAGATAGCAAGGGCATTGTACTTGGAGCATGCCCTTGTTGAGCAAAGTATGACAACAAAAGTTGGGATTCCTGGTTTGCATTTGGACTTCTTGATCTCTCAGGCCATCCTGAAAGCTTCATTGGGAGAGTGGAGAGCAGTCTGTGCACTGTTAGCCCTCAGCATATTTGGGGCTATACTGTTTGCTGATGAGCCCAAATTTGTCAGCAAGAATGCCATCTATTTATTTCTTCTGAAGAACCCAGTACCTACACTGCTAGGAGACTTTTATTACTCCATTCATTAGAGGAATGAGAAAAAAAGGGGGAAGTTGGTAAGATGTTGTGCTCCTTTGTTTTACTCTTGGCTACTCAGACACCTGCCTAAGTCAGATGCTTTCTTGAACCCCCACCAGCAGAAGAATTGGGCCAAGAGGTTCATTGTCTTGACTTCAGATGATATCAGATGGTGTACCCAGAGCACCAAGGGCAAGGACATTATCACCAGCTGTGGGAAATACCCAAATGTGCCTCTAATAGGAGTAAAGGGTTGCATCAACTACAACCCCTTACTGTTTAAGAGACAATTGGGCTATGCCTTAGTTCACCCTCCCAGAGGACAGGATTTAGTTGAGACCCTATATTGTGAAGTGCAACCTAATTCAGCTGTTGTCAGGCAAGCTGCCTGGGCTTGGGACAACATCCAAACAAAAGGGGTAGCTATTCTTGGAAGATGTAACAATGTTGCTTCAGCTCAGTTCTCAGACCGGTCCCGTACCAGAGCTCAGATTACCATAATGCCTTTCACCTTGGAAGACATACCTGAACCATCCACAGTACAGCCTGCAACAACAGTTAGCCTGGAGGAATTTGAAAAGTTGAAGGAAAGGAATGAGCAGTTATCTCAGGCCTTAAAGAAGACCCTTTGGGAAAGAAGTGATGGTCGTCTGGACATTGAGAGATTGGAAAAGCTCAGGGTTGAGCATCTTGCCAATATTGAGAAGACAGAAGACTACATAAGGAAAGCAAGGGCTGGGGAACATATATTGAAGAATGCCTGCAAAGAGGCCAAGATTCAGAAAGCTAGGGTTGAACACTATCTGCAAGAGAGTCAGGCTAGATGGGTCAGGATCACCGAAGCCCATACACAAGAAGACCAGAAGACTCAAGCCAAGATTGAACATCTAGAGGCAAATGAGAAAAAGCAGCAGGAAGCTTTGTTGGCAGCTCAGAAGGAGATTTCAGAATTGAAGCTCAGAGCAGGATTGAAGAGATCAAAGGATCAGGACAGGCATAAGAAACTGACTACTGCCATTGCTACTAGGAACCTCCTCATTAGGACCATTACAGAGCAACTGGTCCAGTGACTGAAGCACTCCTGAAGGAGGTCAGAGAAGATGAGTTTGGACTGGATGTTTGATTCTTTGCTTGTTGTTTGTTTCCATTTGATGTACTTTTCCTTTTGTTGTATTTTGACCCTCCATGGGCATGTATTGTAAAACAAACTATGTATTGTTCATCATTTGTAATATATTTTAGTTTGTTTTTTCATTTGGGTTTTCTCTCAACAACATCACACATCTTCCTCGAGGTCTGGAAAGGTCAAAACCATGAACCAAACCGGATACCTTGGAAAAAAAATAAGCATACTGCATTGCATACTAACTTTGTTTTTGTTTTGTAGGTTTTTGTTATTATTGTTTCTAACTTTGTTGTGATCTCAAGAAACATTTCTCGTCGCCGAGTGTTCCCTGTCAACCGCACGCACCGGTACCCGACTCGTAACAACCTTCCCGGCATTCAAATGGAGCAAGTACAGCAGGACCTGAATGAGGTCAGAAATCAGATGGCCAATAAGAGAGTAGAAATGAGAAATCAGATGTCTCAGTTTATGGAAGTGATGACTGGCTTAACCCAGAGTCAAGAAAGGTTAAGAGAGATGGTGGAAAGACAAACTCCTGAGGAGCCTCATCTTGGAACAGGAGGAACTAGCAACAATGAACGGGGCCAGCCTCGTATTGACCCACTAAAATATGGACCTCATCTGAATCCAGAAGTTAACATCCCGAGGAATGGTCAAGGTAATACTGCTGGGGGCAGAATCCTGCAGGAGGATCCCCAGGAAGAACAGTTTACTGTTATAGGGGCTGGAGATGAAGTATATGCCAGAAGATTGGACGAGATTGCTGAAAAGTTAAGATCTTTGGAGTCTCGGAATTCTTTGGGCTTCGATGTGATGGATATGGGACTAGTGGATGGGGTGAGAATTCCCCATAAATTCAAACCCCCATGCTTTGAAAAGTATAATGGTACCTCCTATCCTCGCACTCATCTGCAGTCTTTCTTGGGACGGCTCAAGGCTTATACTATGGATGAAAAGTTATGGATGTTCTACTTCGAGGACAGTCTGATTGGAGCTTCGAGAGAATGGTATTCGCATTTGACTAGGGCCACCATAAAATGTTGGAAGGACTTGGCCGAAGCTTTCATTCGACAATATCAGTACAACCTGGACATGGCTCCCAATAGAACTCTTCTAATGGGCATGTCTCAGTCTCCTAGAGAGAGCTTCCCGGATTATGCTCAGAGATGGAGACAGCTTGCTGCTGCTGTCCAACCACCCATGTCAAAAAGAGAAATTGCTAACATGTTCATGAACACATTCCAAGGGACTTATATTGATAGACTGGCTGCTTTCTCCTCTACCAGTTTTGCTGATGTGGTCATAGCTGGTGAGAGAATTGAGAGCCTATTGAAGATGGGCAAAATCTCCGACAGTGGTGCAAGTTCTTCCAGCAATCCAAGAAATCCTTTTGTGGGACCCCGAAGGGCAGGTGAAACAAATTCTATTCATACAAGTTGGGGCAAGCCCCAGTATTCTCACAGGTCAGTAGCAGTTGTTACCATCCCAGCTCCAGTATCACAACAACCATTGTATCCTCAACAACAACAACCACAGTATCAACAATAAGCTCATTATCCGCAACAAAGGTCGTACAACAACAGCAATAGCAACCAACAGCAGCGTCCCTTCCAACAGAGGCCATCACAAGCAAACAAGGTAATTGACCCAATCCCAATGCCGTATGCTGCACTCTTGCCACAACTCCTAAAGCTCAACCTAGTTGAGTTAAGGATATTGGCTCCTCCAGATCCTCTCAATCTGCCAAAGAACTATGATGCAAATGCCAGGTGTGCATTCCACTCAAACGCACCGGGGCATAATACTGAAAAGTGCAGGGCCATACAGATGAAAGTCCAGGATTTGGTGGACTCAAAAGCTCTCAATTTTGCGCCTCCTCTGAACTTCACAAGAAATCCAATGCCTAGTCACAACAGGCCTAGGATTAATGCTATTGAGGAGGGTAAACCATCCACATTAATTAGTAGTGTTGCACATATCCAAACACCTTTGGTTGAAATCAAATCTCAGTTGTTAGAATGCCAAGTGTTCCTTGGGTGTGAGGTCGGCTGTGGATATTGCAATATTGCCGTTAATGGATGTGAGAGACTGAGAAACGACATAGATGGCCTCATTAGAGATGGCACTCTTTAGATTACATCAACAGTGACTACAACTCCAACAATTCCTTCATCGACAATCACAGATACTCCTACAACATCAGCAACCCTTGTTCCAACAGATTCTTCTACAACTCCAACAATTACTCAATCAATCACTTCAACGGATACAAGTTCAGTCGCAATTTCTTCTACAACGACAACACCCATTATTCCATAAGTTCCCGCTACAATTCAACACCCGTCCAGTCAACAGTATCGTCTACAACGTCAGCAACAGTTAATGAAAGTGTCTCAATGGTTACAATATACTACGATCCCGCAAATGTTCCTTCCAACAACTCACAACAAAATGCTACTCCTGTCAGAGCTCCAGTTACCATATATTATGATCCACACACCATTATGGTCCCCTCTGTAGCTGCTATCAGTCCGGTCACTATCACAGTGCCTGGGCCAGTTCCTTACGAAAGCAATAATGCCATCCTTTGGCATTATGGCTCAGATCTATACTGCGAGGTGTCGCTCCCACCTGATGACACCGGGCCAAGAGGGGTACAGACGCGAACGGTCGGCGAAAGGAGAAAGAAATGAATAGAGTCGCCAGCTAGGCATTTTTATCCCGAGGGAAAGGTAATGCTGCATAAACCTAAGAAAAGATGGATAAGACGGTTGCGAACCAGAGAAACTGAGAAAGGGGGTTGGTTACAACCTGGGAAGGTATTAGAACCCAGATTGTCCGCCGTACTCGACGGGATCCACGCTTGAAATATTTGTGTTTTAAAGGGGTAGTGTCAGTGCTATTTTGTGTGCAAAAGCTGGAAAAGAATGCAAGTGTCAATGTAAAAGAAATGTGAAATGAATAAAATAAGTGTCAGTGTAGGAACAGGAGTGTGAAGCTCAAGACTATGAGGCTCAAAGAATAATACTGGAAGAGGGGAGAATATACAGAGACTTTTGTTCGATAACTGTTAAGTTATGCCTACAGTTAAATTGACTTGTGAACTGCTTACTTGTCTATGCTCAAGTGTATGACCTGTCTGGCTCAGGTGCAAACTGTCTTGCACTAGACGGAAGAAGCAAGTTCTCGTTTGTGAGTGAATGAGATGAGAAAAGAATCCCGGAGGAGACGATTATTGTTTGTTTTTTGTGTTTTCAATCTTTTATTGATTTTTGTGTTTGTCATAAGTTAATGAGATTAAGTCTAAACCAAGGGTTAGTAAACTCATCACATCTTCCCTCTGATTAGGGGTAATGAGAATACCTTAAGTATGAAATAAACACTTCACACTTAATCACCATGATGTAGGATTAAGATCATTAACCTACTTGCATTTATTTAGATGTTTTTGGAGTTTTTGTTTAGTGTTTAGTAATGAGTTTAAGCCATAATCAAAGATTTAATGGACCCATTACACCATCCTAATAGAAGGATGATAGATGAGAACATTTAAGTTGAGGAAGGTGTCGCTCCCACCAAAATGAGGCTAGGTCAAATTGGGTACAGACGCGAACGGTCGGCGAAAGAGGAGAGAGTACACACAAGGGTGAACTCAAAAGACAAGGAAAGAGTCGCCAGCTAGGCATTTTTATCCCGAAGGAAAGGTAATGCTGCATAAACCTAGAAAGATATGGATAAGACGGTTGCGAACCAGAGATACTGAGAAAGGGGGTTGGTTACAACCTGGGAAGGTATTAGCACCCAGATTGTCCGCCGTACTCGACGGGATCCACGCTTAAAAGATTTGTGTTTTAAAGGGGTAGTGTCAGTGCAATTTGTGTATCAAAGCTGGAAAAGAATGCAAGTGTCAGTGTAAAAGAAAAGTGAAGTGAAATATGTGAAGTGTCAGTGTAAGAATAGAAGTGAAATGCTCAAGACAATGAGGCTAAAGAATAGAGCTGGAAGAGGGGGAATATACAAAGAATTTTGTTCGATAACTGTTAAGTTATGCCTACGTATCCTCTCGTGCAATGAGGAAGTCAGAACACCGTAGTTCGACCCGAAGAGACTGAAAAATAAATTGACTTGTGAACTGCTTACTTGTCTATGCTCAAGTGTATGGCCTGTTTGGCTCAGGTGCAAACTGTCTTGCATTAGACAGAAGAAGCAAGTTCTTGTTTATGAGTGAATGAGATGAGAAAAGAATCCCGTAGGAGACGATTATTGTTTGTTTTTGTGTTTTCAATCTTTTATTGCTTTTGAAAGTTTGTCATAAGTTAATGAGCTTAAGCCTAAACCAATGGGTTAGTAAACTCATCACATCATCCCTCTGATTAGGGGTAATGGGAATACCTTTAGTGTGAAGTCAGCATCACACACTTAATCACCATGGTGTAGGATTAAGATCATTAACCTACTTGATTATTTAGATGTTTTTGTTGTTTTTGTATAGTGTTAAGTAATGAGTTTAAGCCATAATCAAGGATTTAATGGACTCATTACACCATCCTAATAGAAGGATAATAGATGAGAACATTTAAGCTGAGGAAGATACCTCAACTTAATCCATGATTAGGAATTAACCTCATGACAAAACAAAGCCTTTATTAAGTGGATTTTAGTTAATGATGAGATTAAGAAGTGGTTTTTATGGTTTGTAAGACAAACTTGAGGGGGGACTTGTCCATTAACACTAGGGTTAGTCCTTCTTAACTAGTTAAGGAAGAATTAGAACCCTAATGCAAGGCCCAAGTTACAAGCTTGATGTCTTAGTGATTATTAGATGGATTGATTAAAGGATTTAAACACATTAAGGGTTTAACACTTAGGATTAAAGTTATACACTCCATCCTAATAGAAGGATGCAGGCATAAGCTCAATCACAAAGCCTTAAAACCTTTAGGGTTTAGTCCTTGATTATGAGGTGAGAAGAGAAGACTCAATGATGACACAAAGGTAAAAGCTAAATGGGGGACTAATCAAAACCTAATTGTTATCATGCTTGGTTGTTCCTAGGGTTAGTGAGGTTTACAGGAAGATCTTCAAAGAACCACCAAAGAGAGAAGCAGATGAAAAGGAGGAAGGAGCAGAGAGAAGCAAAACAACTTGTTTCACTTAAGAAGACAAGTTTTTTGAAGAAAGAAAGTAAGATAAACAAGAATGAGCAAGCTCAATCCAAAACACATACAAAATGCAGCAAGGGAAGTGTGAAAGAGATGAAAAGAGATCATGAGAAATGAAGGAAAATTCACTTCTCAAAGTAACTTACCACCTGAAAAGTTAGCATAAGAAAATGAAATGCAATGCAAATGAGATGGAATGTCATGATGCAAACCAAAACCAGAAGCATAAGTATGATGTTAATGATGCTAAGAGATGATACAAACATGAGACAAGGCAAGAAAATGATCAAACAATACATAAGGATGCAAGTGATGCATGCTTTGAACCATGAAAGTTCATGAAAAGTCATGAAATGCAAATGACATACAACATGGAAAATGAAAGATGCAATGATCAAACATGATCCTAACATGTCCTAAGATGTATCATGAATCAAATGGATGCACAAAATGCCATGGCAAGTCATGGTATGTAAGCAAATGAGAAATTGATGCAAAGGAAGGCACAAATTAGGGTTTATGATCAATGCACAAAACAAAATCAAAATCAGAGGCAAATGACATGATAAAAAATTGAAAATGCAATCAAAGGAACCCTAAACCTATACAAACTCTTAACCTAGTGTAAGTTATGAATTTCCTAAGATTGCTAGGGTTTTGGGGAACCTCATCAAGAAAAATGCCAAACAAATTGAAAATGCAAGATCAATTCAAACCAATTTTATCCTATAAACTACATGCCATACAAGATGCAATGCAAAAAGAATCATCATCCTACTCTCAATGGTTAGGCAGAAATGAATTTTTGAAGTTTGGAACAAATATTGCCTTGAAATGAAATTAATTCCATTGAAAATTATCAAAAGGAATCAAGAACAAAAAGAAATTTGGTTTGAGAGTTGGACAATGTTTCTAAATGTTTTAAAGTGCAATATGAATTTTTTGGAATTTTTAAATACCTAAATGTATTTTTAATTAATTAATTCTCATTAACTAATTAAAAAATAATCATTTAAATGATTTAAAAATAATTTTCAATGCAAAAAATGAAAATAAAAATATTTTTGTGTTCTGAAAATTAATTAAGTCTTTGACAAAAAATTTCAGAATTTTTTAACTATTTTTACTATTTTTAAAAATTCGTACAAATTAAATATGAAACAAATAAAAATAAAATGAATTTAAATGAAAAATGGGAAAGTCAACTAATCTGAGGGCTGTGGTTCAAACCTAGGACGCGGGAATTGACCAGAGCGCGCATCTGAACAGCCAGAATTCAAACTTCCCTAATTAAGTCATTAGCCCTAATCCTAACCCTAATCACATTCAGATGACCGGAACAGTGTTCCGGTCATCTTCTCCGGCCAGCCAAAATCCCAATCTCTCTCAAAACGCATCAAAACCTCACCAAACTCTCCAGAATCAATCTATGAACATCACTAATCATAAACCCTAAAACAAACAACATTTATTTTTCGTGAATCAAAGGACACAAGCAAAAACATTTTCACGGGCAAACTTTCAGACATTGAATACATGCTTGTTTCTGGCTCATTTTCAAAAATAAATAGATCCCCGTGATCAGGGCAACATATAGAACAATATTCTAAGAAGAAATCAAAGTTCTAGAAAATTTGTTCATCATGTTACCTGAGATTGAGCTTTCAGTCCAGGGGCTTTCTGCTTGCCTCTTTGCCTCAAAATGATCCCAATGGTCCTCTTGATGAAGTTATGAAGCTTGGTTGGAGTTTAAAATGGTTGGTTTTTGAGTTTGCAGAAGTTCTGTTCAGGAGAGGTGAGAAATCGTGTTTTGATTTCAGGGGGTTTCAAGGATGAATGAGGGCAGGGATGTGATCAGGGGAGTATGCTGAGGTGTTCTATGAAGTTTGTTTGGATGTTTTATGCTTGTGTGAGGTGTTTCGAATGAAAATGCATATGAAGCATAAACTTGGAACTATGGCCTATGATCTGTTTCAGGCTTGTGTGTGAGGTGTGTTATGCTGCATTTGGTCCACTTATCACAACTAGAGAGGTCAGAGAAGTTGGTGTGGCACAGGCTGATTGGTATGGGTCTTTTTGCAAAAAGTCCAAGTTAGGTGTACTTGAGGTATGGGCAAGTGTGAGGCTGTGATAGGGGCGTGGCTTGGCTCAGCTGAGTTTAGGGAGAACTATGGAATTTGATTAGAAGCAATGCAGCAAGTGGATCAGGGTTTATCATAGGTTTTTCAACTTTGTGACCTTTGGGCCCTTTTGAAGTTTCTTGATCCACAAGGCATGAACATGGGCAAACCTTTGATGCATTCTGATTTTTAGGCCTTGGTTTGTGTTTGTACAAAGGTTAGAAGTCACTTTGAGATCTCATTTCAACTTGGCAAGTGGTTTTGCAACTTTGTCTCTTTGGTACATAACTTGAAATTATGTGATTTTTCCCAACTTTGACAAGCCATAACTTTTGATCCAAAATGAATTAGAATGAGTTCTTGTACTTTTTGAAAATGGAATGATCCATTCAACAACTTTCATGACCAAAGTTTTCCCATTTGAAGCATTTTTGAATCAAAAAGCAAGGGTTGAAAAAGTTTCCCAAAATGGCAAGTTTCCATTACAAGTCATTTTCCCAAAAAAGTCAACTTTGCAAATGGCTTGAAATTATTCAAATTTGTGAACTTCCAACACCTTCTATGATCAAATAAAGATCATACACATTCAAAATGATGAAGAACACCCTTTAGTTGGGTCATTGGGGGCCTCAGATGCCCTGATTTTGCACTGACTTGCTCAAGAAGTCAACTCTTGATTAGATGCCTTCCCCATGGAATTTCTTCATGAAAATTGATATGCATGATCCTTATGACATATAGAGTCAAATAGAAACAAGAATGACCAAAAAAGTTGGAGTTATGGCCTTTGAAACTAAAACCCTAATTCTAGGTCATCTGTGTAGTTAAACCTGGCTCTGCTTCCATGCCTTTCCCAGTTCTTGTGATTCTTTGACTTCTTTGACCTTGAGAGGATATAATATGATGCTTGAAAATACATGGAACACTTTGAAGTGATTGATGACCTTTGGAATGGCTCAAGTGGCCCTTAGATTGCTCAGATCACAAACCCTAGATGCAGATGACTTAGAAGCAATGCAGTGAAACAAATATGCAATATGAGATGGTATGACTGAACTTATGCATATGAAAATATCACAAGCCATGATGAAATGAGTGAGGGCAAATTTGGGGTGTTTACAGCTGCCCCTATTCAAACATGAGTTAGTTGTGCAGGAAGTAAGCAACGGCTTACAGGCAAACAAGATAACTTGTGGTTGAATACCAAAGACAGTCCAAAATTTGCACTCACAGAACAAAGAAGAAAAGGGATATAGATTATAAAAGCAAGATAAAGTATATTATATGAAGTGCGGGCGACGGAGGACGACCGCCGGGCAGGGGACGATTGCTGGGGAAAGAGAAATGACGGGGACGACCGACATGTTGGGGATATAAGAGGTTATGATGGGGACGAACATCAAGTAAAGCCATAAGACTTTCTGGGGATTATAGGTAAAATAAAATAACATGATGAGGTATGGTCATCAAAGGTGAAGGACGATCACCTAGCAGGGGACGGCTGCTCTGTTGGGGATAAGATGAGGGACAGTCATCTAAGGTGAAGGACGATTATCTGGCAAGGTACGGTTGCCAAAAGTATCACGACACAGGACGAATGTCGGATAAAAAAGGTCGACGATGGGGACGGCCATCAGATAAGCATGATGAAGGACGATCATCAAGAGGTGAAGGACAATCACCTAGCAGGGTACGACTGCTCTTAGGGTTTATCATGACATAGGACGAATTTCAGATAACAAAGATCAACGATGGGGACGACCATCGGATAAAATGATGAAGGACGATCATCAAAAAGGTGAAGGACGATCACCTAGCAGGGGACGACTGCTAAATATCACGACATAGGACAAACTCCAGATAGGAAAGGGTTCCAATAATGGAGACTCCGCTGGGGAAAAGATGAGGGACGGTCATCCAAAGGTGAAGGACGATCACCTGGCAGGGTACGGCTGCCGAAAGGGTATCGTGACATAGGACGAATGTCAGATAGAAAGGAAATAGTTCAACTGGGATTTGCTGGGACAAGTAAACACGGACGAGTGCCTATATCCGAGAAATGAGAAGTATAAGCGTTAGGGTACTGTGTATAGACGAAAGATACAGACGAGCATCCTTAAGACCATGATACGGACGAGTATCAGGTAGAAACAAAAGCTGACACATGTTCAGAGATGATGATACGGACGAGTATCAACTGGTTAACAAAGAACACGGACGAGTGCCGAATCTGAGGTGATATAGGTGGTATATATAAGATACGGACGAGTATCTGTATGAGTGAAACAGGAGTAATAAGTATGAGCGGTGTATACGAGTGTTTAACCTGCTAGGGAGAGTGCGGCACGGACGAGTGTCGGAAACAGTATATATATGAACAAGTATATGATTTACAAAGTGTTCAGGTAACTATGTTGGGGAAGGTGACACAGACGGGTGTTAGGTAATTGTATATATATATATGTATCTGTGAGTGCAAAGGGGACGCTTTGGCTTTCTGCTGGGGGTATGACACGGACGGGTGTCAAGAAGTATCTGTAATAAGTGGTTTGTTTGTAAAGAAAGCTCGGGCGACTTTACTGGGGAATGATGACACGGACGGGTGCCCAAAAGAAGTATGCATTTGTATTTGTGAGTATAAGGCCGGTGCTTTGGCTCTCTGGTGGGGAATTTTGGGGAGTTTTCCATATATCGTTGACGGATTGTCAGTATTCAGAACATGGCTTATGATTATGCAATATGTTTGATTTTTGCCGTAATGCTCCGTATTAGACGGAATGCTATGCTCTGCGGGGAGAATATTATGTGAATGCCATGATTATGCAAAGAGTAATGATCCGGGATCCGGATCCCGCTGCTGTGACGATCTCTGTCTGATCTCCTTGAAGAATATCCCAGCTGGGGAGGAGATCACTGGTAGATCTGTCATGTATGACTTTGCTTGGGGAATAGGTCATTGGTAGACATATCCTTGTAATGGGGGGGCCCATCCGGGTTTGTAGAAGCTTCCATCACTCTGTTGTGATTCCTTCGCTCGTTGCTCTTCTGGATAGAGTTTGACACTCTGTGGGGAGATGGTTCCCTGGTTTTTGTACTTGGCTGTGGAGGAATAGTAAATGGCAACTCAGCTGGGGAGAAAACACCTCTGGTGCTGAGACTGAGTAGATAATGATTTGCCAGCTTGCTGGGGTGAAGCTTTCATGCCCCATGTTGTGCTTTGAATACCTGCAATCCTGAAAAGACAGAGAAACGTACAAGTAATCTCGAAGTTTCCCTTACCGGATCCCATTATAAGATTTCAGACACTCTCGGGAGTGAGTATATTTCCTGCAAGCACGTACTCTTAGAAGAAAGAGCATTTGTATTTATGCAATCAGTATCTTAGGGATATCGGACATTTTTTGCAAACAAAAATAAAATGTACGAGACGAAACATGACTGAAAATCTGATTTTATTAATTCACGTGCCCTGAATTGGCAAGATACAGTCAAATAAACAAATCCCCTAAAATGAGGAGATCGTTACAAATTGAGAAACAAAAGATGTTGGCAATGCTGACGACGCTTCAAGGAGCTTCCCTTTTGCTATGACTCGTATGACATTTGACGTTCTTCTCGTCTTGCTTTCTGAAGAAGGCTGATTCTGAAAGAAGCTTGATCCTTTCGAAGCTTACCAAGTTGTAAGTGATACAGACGAATTCAGAATGCAGTTGTTCGCTTATTCCCTTATTTTGCATGGATCGCCCTTTCGGGTTTTCAATCCATCGGGATACCCATTTTTGCCTGAGTTGTCCAATGCGGCTTTTCAACTCAGCGGGTGTACATTTTTTTTATTTCCCTTATTTTTGCCCGAGTCTTTTTTCTGTTTTTGACTCGCCGGGATGCCCTATTTTTGCCTGGACTTACCTTCTGTTTTTATGTCCAGCGGGTCATTTTATGCGAAGTATTTTTTAACTACATCTGAATTCACAGGGGACGGGAAGTCTTCACCATCCAAAGTGCTGAGCATCAGTGCTCCACCAGAGAAAACATTCTTTACTACGAATGGTCCTTCATAGTTCGGAGTCCACTTGCCCCTGTGGTCTGTGTGAGGAGGGAGGAGTCTTTTCAGCACAAGATCTCCTACTTGGTACTCTCGGAGCCTGACTTTCTGATCGAAGGCTTTCTTCATTCTTTTCTGATACAACTGCCCATGACAGATCGCAGCCAATCTTTTCTCTTCAATCAGACTCAGTTGTTCGTATCAGGAACGGACCCATTCTGCTTCATTCAACTTAACATCCATCAATACTCGCAAGGAGGGTAATTCAACTTCAACAGGTAGGACTGCCTCCATACCATACACAAGCTGATACGGTGTTGCCCTAGTGGATGTTCTGATTGACGTACAGTACCCATGCAAGGCAAACGGTAGCATTTCATGCCAGTCTTTGTAGGTGACTACCATCTTTTGCACAATCTTCTTGATATTCTTATTAGCTGCCTCAACAACGCCATTCATCTTTGGCCTGTAAGGAGAAGAATTGTGGTGTTGGATCTTGAAGTCTCGGCATAGCTCTGCCATCATTTTGATGTTTAAGTTGGAACCATTGTCAGTAATGATTCGCTCGGGAACTCCATACCGACAGATGATGTCTCTCTTCAGAAATCGGGCTACCACTTGCCTTGTAACATTTTCATAGGAAGCTGCTTCAACCCACTTGGTGAAATAGTCAATGGCTACCAGGATGAATCTGTGGCCATTTGAAGCAGTCGGTTCAATCTTGCCAATCATATCAATGCCCCACATGGCGAAGGGCCAGGGTGAAGACATCACATTCAGAGGATTGGGAGGCACATGCACTTTATCCGCATAGATCTGGCATTTATGGCATTTCCTGGTATAGGCACAACAGTCTGCATCCATTGTGATCCAGTAATAACCTGATCTTAGCAACTTCTTGGCCATGGCATGCCCTCCCGCATGGGTACCAAAGGATCCTTCGTGAACCTCGTGCATCAACAAGTCCGCTTCTGTTTTATCAACGCATCTGAGGAGTACCATATCAAAGTTTCTCTTGTACAGGAAACCATCAGCATTCAGGAAGAAACTACCAGCAAGCCTTCTCAAAGTCTTCTTATCATTGGAAGATGCCCCAGGTGGGTATGTTTGATCCTCCAAGAAGCATTTAATGTCATGGAACCAAGGCTTATCATCTTTAACAACATATGCTGCAAATACATACGCTGGTCTGTCAAGTCTGGACACTGAAATCCGAGGCACAAAGTTGGCAGCTTGAACTTTGATCATTGATGAAATGGTAGCCAGAGAATCCGCAAACTGATTCTCGTCCCGAGGGATGTACTCAAGCTTGACCGTTGTAAAGAAAGTCAATAACCTCCTTGTATAATCCCTGTAAGGTATCAGATGGTCTTGGTGTGTGTACCATTTGCCGTTGGTTTGATTAACTACCAGAGCTGAATCTCCGAATACAGTCAAAGTTTTGATCCTGAGGTCAATGGCTTCCTCAAGACCCATAATACAAGCTTCGTATTCAGCTTCGTTGTTAGTGCAGTTAAAGGTGAGTTTTGCCGAGAAAGGCATGTGAACCCCCTTAGGTGTAATGAGTACTGCACCAACACCATGACCGTTCATATTAACAGCCCCATCAAACATCATAGTCCATTCTTCTTCTGGGTCAGGCCCTTCAGTGTGAATAGGCTCTTCCTGATCTTTTGCTTTTATGAACATGATGTCTTCATCAGGGAAGTCAAATCTCATAGGCTGGTAATCATCAATGGGCTGCTCAGCAAAATAATCAGACAATACACTACCCTTGATGGCTTTCTGAGATGTGTACTGGATGTCATATTCTGTGAGGATCATTTGCCATCTTGCAACCTGTCCGGTAAGTGCTGGCTTCTCGAAAATGTACTTAACTGGGTCCATCTTTTATATCAATAAAGTAGTGTGGGTCAACATATACTGCCTTAGTCGGCGAGCAGCCCACGCTAAAGCACAACAAGTTTTCTCGAGCAGTGAATAACGTTGTTCACAGTCGGTAAACTTTTTGCTTAGGTAGTAAATTGCATACTCTTTTCGACCAGACTCGTCATGCTGGCCCAGCACACACCCCATTGACTCTTCTAATACTGTCAAGTACATTATCAGAGGTCTTCCTTCAACTGGTGGCATAAGGATTGGAGGCTCTTGTAAGTATTCCTTGATTTTGTCAAAAGCCCTTTGGCAGTCTTCGTTCCACCTGACCGTTTGTTCTTTTCTTAACAACTTGAACAAGGGTTCACAGGTTGCTGTAAGGTGAGATATGAACCTTGAAATGTAGTTCAATCTTCCTAAGAAACCCCGGACTTCTTTCTCAGTTTTCGGTGCAGGCATTTCTTGAATGGCTTTGACTTTATCAGGGTCAACTTCAATCCCTTTCTCACTTACAATAAATCCCAGCAACTTACCGGATCGTACCCCGAATGTGCATTTGTTGGGGTTTAACTTTAGTTGGTACTTCCTCAGACGCTTGAATAACTTCAACAGATTCACCAGGTGGTCTTCTTCTGTGAGGGACTTGGCAATCATGTCATCCACATAACATTCGATTTCTTTATGGATCATGTCGTGGAATAATGTTACCATAGCCCGTTGATAGGTTGCACCAGCATTCTTCAGTCCGAATGGCATCACCTTATAACAGAACGTGCCCCAGGGTGTGATGAAAGTTGTCTTCTCCATGTATTCAGGTGACATCTTGATCTGATTGTATCCTGAAAATCCGTCCATGAAGGAGAATACCGAGAACTGAGCCGTATTATCAACCAATACATCAATGTGAGGTAATGGGAAATCATCTTTCGGGCTGGCTCTGTTCAGATCCCGGTAGTCCACACACATCCTCACCTTGCCATCTTTATTAGGCACATGTACAATATTAGCAACCTACGGCGGATAGCTAGTTACAGCAAGGAACCCGACGTCCCACTGCTTTTGTACCTCTTCTTTTATCTTCATTGCCATGTCTGGGCGAGTACGGCGCAGCTTCTGCTTTACTGGCGGGAAGTCTTCTCTCAAAGGTAGCTTGTGCATGACAATATCGGTGTCCAACCCTGGCATATCCTGATAAGACCAAGCAAACACATCCACATACTCTCGAAGCATATCAATCAGTTGCTCTTTCACTGAATCTTGTAGGCAGGCCCCAATCTTAACTTCTTTTACGTCTTCTTCCGTACCAAGATTAACCGTTTCAACCTCCTCCTGATGAGGAGTGATAACCTTCTCCTCTTGCCTTAACAACCTGGCTAGCTCTTCAGGAAGCTCATAATCTTCTTCAACCCCTTCATCAGCTTGATTGATTGGATTGTCAAAGTCATATGGAGTCATAGCAGTGTTATTGTCGGTGCAGTCTCGAAGGCGCTCTCTGCAAGGGTTTGGATCGTTCATTTTAGTGATTGATTTTAATCTTGTTTAGAAAAAAGTGAAATGAAGTTTATCATTTTGGAAAACATTGCCATTTTATTTTTGTACAAAAAGAAAAATGAAAAACAGTGAGCGGAAAAGAAAAAGACTCATTTGCAAAAGATGTCTGATATTCATTGATTGATCTGTTTGCACAAAATTACAAGATGGCCCGATTACAAAATGAGTCTTGTCATCTTGGGCAAGATGCAAGACTTGATGCATGCTTAAAAAATACAGGAAACAATAATTACTCTGCAGGAGTAACCCTTATAATTTCCTGGGAAGACCAGTTAAGGACTTGGCTCCCCGGGATCCTTGGACGTATCCAGGTCTCCAGGTTGCGGTCGCTTTCCACCTTGTCTTCCAAGTAGTTCACAGCACCCGGGGTGAGCATTCCCCCGCTGACAAAACTGGGCTTCTTGGCAGCCTCTGATTGATCTTGTTGAGTTGGTTTGTAACCCAACCCAAATCTGTCCTCCTTCTTCTCCACGGGCAGCAACTTGCCCCATCCTTGGGCAGTACCCTCTTCAACAACCTTCTTGGCTTGCTGATAAGACGTCATGGAGGTTCCTAGTACAGCAGATGCTTCATTAATGTTCAGGGCTCCAAACCCCTGGCTCATAGTTTCATGGATCTCCCCATCCATCTCAATGTATTTGTACGTAGCCAGATGGCTAATAAAGATATCCTCTTCACCACAGATGGTGATGATCTGGCCTTCCCACTCGAATTTCAGCTTCTGGTGAAGGGTAGACGTAACAGCGCCAGCGGCATGGATCCAAGGTCTACCCAACAAACAGCTGTAGGCTGGCTGAATGTCCATTACATAGAAGGTAATTTTAAAAGTCTGCGGGCCAATCATCACAGGCAGATCAATCTCTCCAAGCACTAATCTTTTGGAGCCATCAAATGCTCTTATCACCAAATTACTTGGACGCAGTGCCAAGCCATCATACTCCATCTTCACTAAGGCTTTCTTTGGTAAAACATTGAGTGAAGACCCAGTGTCCACCAGCACATGAGATAGATCAGCACCTTTGCATTCCAAGGTGATATGTAAAGCCTTGTTGTGGTTACGTCCCTCAGTTGTTAAGTCAGCATTGGTAAAGCCCAGTCCATGACTGGTGTTGACATTTCCAACCGCAGTTTCTAGCTGATTAACAGTGATCTCCTCTGGCACGTATGCTGCGTGCAGGACTTTCAATAATGCATTCCTGTGAGCTTCAGAACACATCAGTAGGGATAATATGGAGATCTTTGAGGGAGTTTGGTGAAGCTGATCCACCACTTTGTAATCACTTATTTTTATAATCCTCATGAACTCGTCTACATCTTGCTCAAAAGATGTCTTCTGAGTTTCTTTGATGATTGGTTCTTCAGATATCACACTCTTCCCTTTTGCTTTGGCAGCAGCTTCCGCTTCGGCACTAGGTCTTATCACTTGTGAGGCAAAAAGGCGTCCTCTTCTGGTGAAGCCTCCGCCTCCCCCAACATTATCAATCTGTGGAGAAGAGGTTGAAGAATCCAAAGTGATTTTCTCCCCGTTGCAGTAGAGGTCAGAGCCATAATGCCAAGGTATGGCATTACTGCTTTCATATGGAACCGGTCCAGGCACCGTGATGGTAACTGGACTGACTGCTGCAGAGGAGGGTACTGAAATAGTGTGCGGATCGTAGTAAATGGTGACTGGTGACCTGGAAGGAGGTATCACTGTTTGTTGTTGAAAGTTGTTGTTTGGAGGAACATATGACGGATCATAGTAAATGGTGACTGCTGAGATATCTTCATTATTTTCTGTTGGCGTTGTAGAAGATTCTGCTGAATAAATAGGTGCTGATGTTGTAGAAGAAAGGGTTGTTGACATCTGATTTGTTGAAGTGATGGATGAAGCCATTCTTGATGATATTGACAAATTGGTTGGGATGATTATTGTTGCAGTTGTAGAAGAGTCAGGAATTGTTGTCAAAGGGATTGCTGGATTTGTATGCGCCGTTGTTGTGATCTGGAGTATACCACTTTTGATAAGACCATCTATGCCGCTTCTCAAATTGTCACACCTGTTGACCGAAATGTTGCAATACCCACAACCGAGCTCACACCTGGGGAACATCTGGCACTCTAGAAGCTGAGCTTTAATTTCGACCAGAGGCATCCGAATATGTCCAACACTGGTGATTAAGAAAGACGGCTTGCCTTCCTCAATGGCATTGATTCTTGGTCCTCCATGATTGGGCATGGGATTCTTGGTGACACTTGGAGGGGGTGCAAAGTTGAGGGCCTTAGAATCCACCAGATCATGTACCTTCATTTGTAAAGCCCTGCATTTTTCCGTATTGTGGCTAGGTGCATTGGAATGGAAAGCACATCTGGCGTTGACATCATAATTTCTTGGAAGATTAGAGGGATCTGGTGGTGCCAATGTCCTTAATTCAACCAAGTTGAGTTTCAGGAGTTGTGGCAACAAAGCGGCATAAGGCATAGGGATTGGATCAATCACCCTATTTGCCTGTGATGGTCTTTGCTGAAAGGGTCTTTGCTGTTGATTGTTGTTATTGTTGTTGTAGGTCCTCTGTGGTGGATACTGAACTTGCTGTTGATAATGTGGCTGTTGTTGTGGTTGATATGCTGGTTGCTGAGGAATCGGAGCTGGAATAGTGACAGCTGCTATTGATCTGTGAACATACTGAGGTCTGCCCCTGCTGGCATGAATGGCATTTGTCTCACCTGTTCTTCTAGGTCCCACAAAAGGCTTCCTGGGATTACTGGACGAACTTGCACCATTATCAAAAATTTTACCCATCTTCAGAAGGCTCTCAATTCTTTCTCCAGCTATAACTACGTCAGCGAAGCTAGTGGAAGAAAAGGCAGCTAGCCTATCAATATATGTTCCTTGCAGCGTATTCATAAACATGTCGGCCATTTCTCTTTCCGACATGGGTGGCTGGACAGCAGCAGCAATCTGTCTCCACCTCTGGGCATATTCCCTGAAGCTTTCTCTGGAGGATTGAGACATTCCCATCAAAAGGGTCCTGTTAGGAGCCATGTCCAGATTGTATTGGTACTGCCTGATGAAGGCCTCAGCTAGGTCCTTCCAGCATCTGATAGTAGCTCTGGTTAAGTGAGAGTACCACTCCCTTGAAGCCCCAGTCAAACTATCTTCAAAATAGAACATCCACAGTTTTTCATCCATGGTGTATGCCTTAAGTCTCCCCAGAAAGGACTGCAGGTGAGTTCGTGGACAAGAGGTTCCATTGTATTTCTCGAAGCACGGGGGTTTAAACTTGTGGGGAATCCTTACCCCATCCACTAATCCCATATCCATGACATCAAAACCCAAGGAATTTTGAGACTCCAGAGATCTCAACTTCTCAACAATTTCATCAAACCTCCTATCATAAACTTCATCCCCAGCTCCCATGACAGTGAATTGCTCCTCTTGGGGGTCTTCTTGTAAAATCCTCCCCCCAGTAGTATTTCCTTGCACATTAGTAGGGATGTTGACTTCCGGATGTAGATGAGGCCCATATACTGGTGGATTAACATGAGGCTGACCCCTTTCATTGTTACTCGTTCCTCCAGTTCCCAGATGGGGTTCTTCCGGGGTTTGCCTTTCTACTAATGCCCTCAACCTCTCTTGACTTTGGGCCAAGCCATTTATTACTTCCATGAATTGGGTCATTTGGTTTCTCATCTCCAGCCTTTCATTAGCCATCTGAGTTCTGACCTCTGTCAGATCTTGCTGTACTTGATCCATTTGGATACCAGGAAGATTGTTGCGAGTAGGATACCTGTGCGGACGGTTGAGAGGGAACACCCGACGGCGAGCAATAATTCCTGAACCACAACAGAGTCAGTAACAAACAAAACAAAATCCTACAAAACAAAACAAGAGTTAGCATGCAATGCAGTATGCTTATTTATTTTCCAAGGTATCCGGCTTGGCTCTTGGTTTTGACCTTTCCAGACCCCGAGGAAGATGCTTTGATGTTGCTTGAGGGAAAGAAAACCAAGTGGAAACAAACTAATAAATATATTACAAATGGTGCATAACACATAGTTTGTTTTTTACAACACATGCCCCTGAGGGGTCAAAATACAACATAAAAAGAAAAGTACATGAAATGGAAATAACAACAAGCAAAGAAGTCAAACATCTAAACCAAACTCATCCTCCTTAACCTCCTTCAAAAGTGCTTCAGTTACAGGACCAGCCGGATGCTCTGTAATATTTCTGATAAGAAGGCTTCTGGTGGCAATAGCAGTGGTCAGCTTCTTGTGCCTGTCCTGGTCCTTTGACCTCTTCAAACCAGCCCTAAGCTTCAATTCTGAAATCTCCTTCTGGGCTGCTAGCAGAGCTTCCTGTTGTTTCTTTTCCTGGGCCTCCAACTGCTCAATCCTGTCTTGAGTTCTCTTATCTTCTTGAGTGCAAGCTTCAGTGATTCTGACCCACCTAGCTTGACTTTCTTTCAGATAGAGATCAGTCCTAGCCTTCTGAAACCGGGCCTCTTTACAGGCATTCTTCAAAATTTGCTCCCCAGCTCTTGATTTCTTGATGTAGTTCTCTGCTTTCTCAATCCTGGCTAGGTGCTCCACCTTAAGATTTTCCAACCTTTCAATGTCTAGACGACTATCACTCCTCTCCCAGAGGGTCTTCTTCAGAGATTGAGACATATTCTCATTCCTTTCCTTCAGTTTCTCAAATTCTTCCAGGCTGACAGTGGCTGGAGGTGGTACTGTGGATGGTCTAGGTGTATCTTCAATGGTGAAAGGCATCCCAGAAATCTGAGCTCTGGCCTGAGACCATTCATAATACTGAGCTGAAGCCACATTATTGCATCTCCCAAGAATGGCCATCCCTCTGGTCTGGATGTTGTCCCAAGCCCAGGATGCTTGTCTGACAACAGCTAGATTAGGTTTTATCTCACAATACAGGGTCTCAGCCAAGTCTTGCACTCTGGGAGGGTGAACCAAAGCATAGCCCAATTGTCTCTTAAACAACAAAGGATTGTAGTTGATGCAACCCTTCACTCCCACTAGAGGTACATTGGGGTACTGCCCACAGCTAGTGATTATGTCTCTGCCTTTGGTGCTCTGGGTGCACCATCTGATGTCATCTGAAGTCAAAGCAATAAGCCTCTTAGCCCAATTCTTCTATTGGTGGGGATTCAAGAAGGCATCAGTCTTGGGTAAGTGTTTAAGCAGCCAGATATGAAATAGGGGAGCACAACATCTTATCAACCTTCCTCTTTGCTTTTCATTCCTCTGGTGAACAGAATAATAGAAATCTCCCAGCAATGTGGGCACTGGGTTCCTCAGAATGAAAAGATGAATGACATTCTTGCTGATAAACTTGGGCTCATCTGCGAATAGTATGGCCCCATAAATGATGAGGGCTAACAATGCACAAACTGCCCTCCATTCTCCCAAGGAGGCCTTCAGGATGGCCTGAGAAGTCAGAAAGTCCAAGTGTAGGCCAGGGATCCCAGCCTTTGTTGTCATGTTCTGCTCAATCAAAATAGGCTCCAGGTACAGTGCTTTTGCCACTTCTCCATTGCTGGGAGAAGTCATCTCTGGGTTGAAGGGGATATCACCCCTGACAGGTACTCTAATCAATGATGAGAACTCCTCCAGTAGAGGTCCTAGCTGAAAGTTCTGGAAAGTGAAGCATCTCAAAGGAGGGTCATAAAACTGTAGGCAAGTGTGAATCAAACTCCTCTGAGAAGGGTCTAAGTCCATAACCATATCAAGGATGCCTCCATAATGCTCTCTGAATAATGGGATGCGGTCTGGGGTGATAAGTGTCTGGACCTGCCTGATGCCAGCCAGCACAGGCTCAAAGAAATGGTATGAAATGTTGCTCTTCTTGGGTGCCATGACTGCTGATGAAGAGCTGAAAACAGATGCTGATGATAAAGACTGATACTGGAGATGAACCACTGATAGGCTGAAGCTGATGGTAAAAGTAACTGAAGCAGGCAACTGATGAAGATAGTTGAAGCAGATCACTGAGGAATAAAGGTCTATGCAGATGAAGGGGTCAAAACCAAGCCAGATACAATACGGATACCCTGAAAAACAAATAAACAAATGTTAAATGATGCAATGATGATGTATGCAAATGATATGCAAGGGTTTGTGATCAAGCTGGATCTGATTAACTGCCTTGATATAAAGTCCATGTATGTTTAAGAAGTCCAGATGGAGGTTCAGAAATCCAGTAACCAAGGTGGGGGACTCAAATAAAGAGTCACATGTCCAGGGTTAAATCACAAGAACTGTTCCAACATGGAGTATTCTTAATCAAAACAAAGCAACATGGTATGATGTGGCCAGTGGTACCTGCAAACCTGTAAACAGCCCATCCCCCTTACATGTGGTATTCTAAAACAAGGATCCTCAGACTTGGATCAGTTATGAGAAGTTTAAACACTTCTAACCCGGAGGTACAATGTTTACAATAACCATAAAGGATCCTCCTCTAATTCACCTCAGTTTCTGAAGGTCATAGTAAGGTCATCCGGACTTAGCAGGCTTCCCAGATAGCCCTAGCACTACAGGAAATCTGTAGCACAGAGTTCTCAAGAAGAAACCCGCATCTGAACCGTGTTTCATATTCCCGCACCAGACCGAAATGGAATGGGAAAGAACATGAACCACTCTAGCCTAGGTGTCACTCAGGTCCCAGGTATAGGACCTTAAACTCTCAATAGAACCCCACCCACCAAAACAAAAACCAGATCCAGCCAGATGACAATATGACAGTATGATGTATAAAGCTGTAAAGAAAACAATAAATAATTGTACATAAAGCAGTAAACAAAGCAAATATACAAACACAAATAGCACATAATACCCCAGTAAACACAAATCAAACAAGCTCTAGGAAGAACCCACAAAAAGAACCAGAAGCCCTGGTTACAGTATTAGGGTCCCCAGCAGAGTCGCCAAGCTGTCGCTCCCAACAAAATGAGGCTAGGTCAAATGGGGTCCAGACACGAACGGTCGGCGAAAGATGAGAGAGTACACACAAGGGTGAACTCAAAAGACAAGGAAAGAGTCTCCAGCTAGGCATTTTTATCCCGAAGGAAAGGTAATGCTGCATAAACCTAGAAAGATATGGATAAGACGGTTGCGAACCAGAGAGACTGAGAAAGGGTGTTGGTTACAACCTGGGAAGGTATTAGCACCCAGATTGTCCACCGTACTCGACGGGATCCACGCTTAAAAGATTTGTGTTTTAAAGGGGTAGTGTCAGTGAAATTTGTGTATCAAAGCTGGAAAAGAATGCAAGTGTCAGTGTAAAAGAAAAGTGAAGTGAAATATGTGAAGTGTCAGTGTAAGAACAGAAGTGAAATGCTCAAGACAATGAGGCTAAAGAATAGAGCTGGAAGAGGGGGAATATACAGATACTTTTGTTCGATAACTGTTAAGTTATGCCTACGTATCCTCTCGTGCAATGAGGAAGTCAGAACACCGTAGTTCGACCCGAAGAGACTGAAAAATAAATTGACTTGTGAACTGCTTACTTGTCTATGCTCAAGTGTATGACCTGTCTGGCTCAGGTGCAAACTGTCTTGCATTAGACGGAAGAAGCAAGTTCTCGTTTATGAGTGAATGAGATGAGAAAAGAATCCCGTAGGAGACGATTATTGTTTGTTTTTGTGTTTTCAATCTTTTATTGCTTTTGAAAGTTTGTCATAAGTTAATGAGCTTAAGCCTAAACCAATGGGTTAGTAAACTCATCACATCATCCCTCTGATTAGGGGTAATGGGAATACCTTTAGTGTGAAGTCAGCATCACACACTTAATCACCATGGTGTAGGATTAAGATCATTAACCTACTTGATTATTTAGATGTTTTTGTTGTTTTTGTTTAGTGTTAAGTAATGAGTTTAAGCCATAATCAAGGATTTAATGGACTCATTACACCATCCTAATAGAAGGATAATAGATGAGAACATTTAAGCTGAGGAAGATACCTCAACTTAATCCATGATTAGGGATTAACCTCATGACAAAACAAAGCCTTTATTAAGTGGATTTTAGTTAATAATGAGATGAAGAAGTGGTTTTTATGGTTTGTAAGACAAACTTGAGGGGGGACTTGTCCATTAACACTAGGGTTAGTCCTTCTTAACCAGTTAAGGAAGAATTAGAACCCTAATGCAAGGCCCATGTTACAAGCTTGATGTCTTAGTGATTATTAGATGGATTGATTAAAGGATTTAAACACATTAAGGGTTTAACACTTAGGATTAAAGTTATACACTCCATCCTAATATAAGGATGCAGGCATAAGCTCAATCACAAAGCCTTAAAACCTTTAGGGTTTAGTCCTTGATTATGAGGTGAGAAGAGAAGACTCAATGATGACACAAAGGTAAAAGCTAAATGGGGGACTAATCAAAACCTAATTGTTATCATGCTTGGTTGTTCCTAGGGTTAGTGAGGTTTGCAGTAAGATCTTCAATGAACCACCAAAGAGAGAAGCAGATGAAAAGGAGGAAGGAGCAGAGAGAAGCAAAACAACTTGCTTCACTTAAGAAGACAAGTTGTTTGAAGAAAGAAAGTAAGATAAACATGAATGAGCAAGCTCAATCCAAAACACATACAAAATGCAGCAAGGGAAGTGTGAAAGAGATGAAAAGAGATCATGAGAAATGAAGGCAAATTCACTTCTCAAAGTAACTTACCACCTGAAAGGTAGCATAAGAAAATGAAATGCAATGCAAATGAGATGGAATGTCATGATGCAAACCAAAACCAGAAGCATAAGTATGATGTTAATGATGCTAAGAGATGATACAAACATGAGACAAGGCAAGAAAATGATCAAACAATACATAAGGATGCAAGTGAGGCATGCTTTGAACCATGAAAGTTCATGAAAAGTCATGAAATGCAAATGACATACAACATGGCAAATGAAAGATGCAATGATCAAACATGATCCTAACATGTTCTAAGATGTATCATGAATCAAATGGATGCAAAAAATGCCATGGCAAGTCATGGTATGTAAGCAAATGAGAAATGGATGCAAAGGAAGGCACAAATTAGGGTTTATGATCAATGCACAAAACAAAATTCAAAATCAGAGGCAAATGACATGATAAAAAATTGAAAATGCAATCAAAGGAACCCTAAACCTATACAAACTCACTGCCCAAAGGAGGGGATCCAACTCTTAACCTAGTGTAAGTTATGAATTTCCTAAGATTGCTAGGGTTTTGGGGAACCTCATCAAGAAAAATGCCAAACAAATTGAAAATGCAAGATCAATTCAAACCAATTTTATCCTATAAACTACATGCCATACAAGATGCAATGCAAAAAGAATCATCATCCTACTCTCAATGGTTAGGCAGAAATGAATTTTTGAAGTTTGGAACAAAATATTGCCTTGAATTATCAAAAGGAATCAAGAACAAAAAGAAATTTGGTTTGAGAGTTGGACAATGTTTCTAAATGTTTTAAAGTGCAATATGAATTTTTTTGGAATTTTTAAATACCTAAATGTATTTTTAATTAATTAATTCTCATTAACTAATTAAAAAATAATCATTTAAATGATTTAAAAATGATTTTCAATGCAAAAAATGAAAATAAAAATATTTTTGTGTTCTGAAAATTAATTAAGTCTTTGACAAAAAATTTCAGAATTTTTTAACTATTTTTACTATTTTTAAAAATTCATACAAATTAAATATGAAACAAATAAAAATAAAATGAATTTAAATGAAAAATGAGAAAGTCAACTGATCTGAGGGCTGTGGTTCAAACCTAGGACGCGGGAATTGACCAGCGCGCGCATCTGAACGGCCAGAATTCAAACTTCCCTAATTAAGTCATTAGCCCTAATCCTAACCCTAATCACATTCAGATGACCGGAACAGTGTTCCGGTCATCTTCTCCGGCCAGCCAAAATCCCAATCTCTCTCAAAACGCATCAAAACCTCACCAAACTCTCCAGAATCAATCTATGAACATCACTGTCGCTCCCAAAGATTTGCATCCCGGTACAAGCGCGAACGGTCGGCGAAAAGAATGAGAACACACAGAAGTGAACTCAGAAAGACAAGAGTCGCCAGCTAGGCATTTTTATCCCGGAGGAAAGGCAATGCTGCATAGACCTAGAAAGGTATGGATAAGACGGTTGCGAACCAGAGAGACTGAGAAAGGGGGTTGGTTACAACCTGGGAAGGTATTAGCACCCAGATTGTCCGTCGTACTCGACGGGATCCACGCTTAAAAGATTTGTGTTTCAAAGGGGTAGTGTCAGTGCAATTTGTGTATAAAAGAGCTGGAAAAGGATGTACAAGTGTCAGTGTAAGAACAAGAATGAAATGCTCAAGACTATGAGGCTTAAAGAATAATGCTAGAAGGAGGGGGAATATACAGAGACTTTTGTTCAATAACTGTTAAGTTATGCCTACGTATCCTCTCGTGCAATGAGGAAGTCAGAACACCGTAGTTCGACCCAAAGAGACTGAAAGATGAATTGACTTGTGAACTGCTTACTTGTCAATGCTCAAGGGTAAGACATGTCTGGCTGAGGTGCAAACTGTCTTGCATTAGACGGAAGAAGCAAGTTCTCGGTTGTGAGTGAATGAGATGAGAAAAGAATCCCGAAGGAGACGATTATTGTTTGTTTTTGAGTTTTCAGTCTTTTATTGCTTTTTTGGATTTTTTTTGTCATAAGTTAATGAGCTTAAGCCTAGACCAATGGATTTAGTAAACTCATCACATCTTCCATCTGATTAGGGGTAATGAGAATACCTTAAATGTGAAGTCAGCTTCTCACACTTAATCACCCTGATGTAGGATTAAGATCATTAACCTACTTGTGATTATTTAGATGTTTTTGTTGTTTTTGTTTAGTGTTGAGTAATGAGATTAAGCCATAATCAAGGATTAAACTGACTCATTACACCATCCTAATAGAAGGATAATAGATGAGAATGTTTAAGCTGAGGAAAGCTCCTCAACTTAATCCATGATTAGGGATTAAACTCATGACAAAACAAGCCTTTGGTTAAGTGGATTTTATTTAATGATAAGATGATGAGGTGATTTTTAGGGTTTGTAAGACAACTTGAGGGAGACTTGTCCATTAACACTAGGGTTAGTCCTTCTTAACTAGTTAAGGAAGAATTAGAACCCTAATGCAAGGCCCAAGTTACAAGCTTGATGTCTTGATGATTATTAGATGAATTAATTAAAGGATTTAAACACATTAAGGGTTTAACACTTAGGATTAAAGTTATACACTCCATCCTAATAGAAGGATGCAGGCATAAGCTTAATCACAAAGCCTTAAAGCCTTTAGGGTTTAGTCCCTGATTATGAGGTGAGAAGAGAAGACTCAATGAGACACAAAGGTAAAACTAAGTGGGGGGACTAATCAAAACCCTAATTATTGTCATGCTTGGTTGTTCCTAAGGTTTGTGAGGTTTACAAGAGACATCTTCAGAGGAACCACCAGGGAGCAGATGAAAGGAGCAAAGAGAAGCAAAGTGACTTGCTTCATTCAAGAAGACAAGTCACTTGAGGAAAGAAGGTAAGAAGAAGAAGAAAGAGCAAGCTCAATCTCAAACACAAGATAAAATGTAGCAATGATGCATAAGAGAGATGAAAAGAAAATGTGAGAAGTGAAGGCAAATTCACTTCTCAAAGTGACTTACCACCTGAAAAGTTAGTGAAACAAATGTAATGCAATGCAAAATGGAATGAAATGGGATGATGCAAACCAAAACCAGAAGCATATATGAGATTATAATGATGCTATGAGATGATGCAAACATGAAACAAGGCATGGAGATGATCATATGAACAAATGGATGCAAGAGAAGCATGCTTAGAACCATGATCATACATGAAAAGTTATGAACTGCAAATGACATACAACATGGCAAATGGATGATGCAATGATCAAACATGATTCCAATATGTCTTAAGATGTCTAATGAATCAAATGGATGCATAAAATGTCATGGCAAGTCATGGTATGCAAGCAAATGCAAGATGAATGCAAAAGGAAGCCCAAATTAGGGTTTATGATCAATGCACCAAACAAAAACCAAAATCAGAAGCAAACATCAAGATAAAAAATTGAAAATGCATCCAAGGGAACCCTAAACCTATACAAACTCACTGCCCAAAGGAGGGGTTCTAACTCTTAACCTAATGAGGGTCATGAATTTCTTAAGAATGCTAGGGTTTTAAGGTACCTTGTCAAGAAAAATGTCAAACAAATTGAAAATGCAAAATCAAATCATGCCAATTTAATCCTACAAACTACATGATATGCAAGACACAATGCAAAAAGAATCAAAGTCCAACTCTCAAAGACTAGGCAAAAATGAATTTTTGAACATTGGATCAAAATAATGCTTTGAAATGAAATTAATTCCATTGAAAATTGTCAAAAGACATCAAGATCAAAAAAAGAAATTTGGTTTGAGGGTTGGACAATGTTTCTAAATGATTTTAAAGGTTTCATGAATTTTTTGGTGATTTTTAAATACTTAAATGTATTTTTAATTAATTAATTCTCATTAATTAATTAAAAATAAACTTTTAAATGATTTAAAAATATTTTTTAATACAAAAAATAAAAATAAAAATGTTTTTGGTTTCTGAAAATTAATAAAAGTTTGTATACAAATTTTCAGAATTTTTGAAAAGGTTTTACTATTTTTAAATAAATTAAACAAAACAAATGAAATTAAATGAAATAAAAATGAAATAAAGCTGAAAAATAGAAAAGTCCACATAATCAATGGCCAGCATTTAAACCTACACGCGCGCGAATTGACTTGGCGCCATATCCAAGGGATGAGATTCAAATTCACATAATTATGATTAAACCCTAATCAGAAACCCTAATGACTTTCAGATGACCGGAACAGTGTTCTGGTCATCTTCTCCGGCAGGCCACTTATGCTATCTCACTCCCTACACATCCCCAAGCCCTCTAACTTTCCAGAAATGATCCCCATAACATCCCTAACAAGAATCACTCACCAAAAATCATTTATTCAAATTCAAAATCATGAATCGAAGCAAAACGGAAAAAATGGCAGGAATTTCAGAAGATCAATACATGCTCAATACTCAACTATTTTCAAAAATAAAAACATCATGGTGATCAGTGAGGCATGTAGAATCATTCTATAACATAAAATGAGAGTTCTGGAAAAATAAATGCCATGGCTACCTGAGCTTGAGCTTTCGAATCAGGGACTTTCTGGCCAGTTCTTTGCTTCAAATCCACTCCAAAGAACCTCCTAAGAAGCTTGCAATGCATGGTTGGAGTTTAAATAGCCTCTAGAGAGAGTTTGCAGAATCTCAGTTCATGAAATGTGAAAATCGTGTTTTTGATTGTGGAGGTTTTGGGGCAAAATGAGGGCAGGGAAATGATCAGCAAGGTTTATGGAGTTGAATGGTGAAAAAAGTTTGAAGGTTTGATGGTTGAATCAAGAGATTCGAAGGCTTTTGCAAATGAGGGGATTTTTGAGTATGCTGTGTCCTTGGAGCTTTCAGGATTGTGTGTCTTATGAGAATGAATCCTTGGGATGTGTTTGTAAAGTTTGGATTGGGCAGAGAGTGGTTGTGTCACTGTGGGATTGGTATGGCTTCAAGTTGCAAAAAGTCAAGCAAGTTGTACTTGGAGGTATGGGCAAGTGGCAGGCTAGGATAGGAGCATGGTTGAGTTCAGCAAGGATCAAGGAATGTTTTTGGATCAGATTTTATGAACTGAGGCAAGTGGATGAGAAGTTTTGATCCCTTTTGCAAATTGTCACAACTTTGGTCCCTTTTGTAATTCTTGAAGTTTAAGGCATAGAACTTAAGAAACTCTTGGGCCAATCTGAAGTTTAAGTCATGTGTGATGTTTGTATGAAGTTTAGAAGTCTATTTGATAGCTCAATTTGCCTTGACAAGTGAATTTGCAACTTTGCCTCTTTGGTAGAAAACTTCAAATTTTATGATTTTTGCCAACTTTGACAAGCCATAACTTTTGATCCAAAATGAATTAGGTCATGTTCTTGTACTTTTTGAAAAGGGAATGATCCATTCTACAACTTTCATGACCAAAGTTTTTCCATTTGAAGCATTTTTGAATCAAAAAGCAAGGGTTGAAAAAGTTTCCCAAAATGGCAATTTCACCAAAAGTCAAACTTTCCCAAAAAGTCAACTTTGCAAAAGACTTGAAATTCTTCAATTTTGTGAACTTACAACTTCTTCTATGATCAAATAAAGATCATACACAATCAAAATGATGAAGAACACCCTTTGGTTGGGTCATTGGGGGCCTCAGATGCCCTGATTTTGCACTGACTTGCTTGAAAAGTCAACTCTTGATCAGATGACTTCCCCAAGGAATTTCTTCATGAAAATTGATATGCATACTCCCTATACCATATAGAGACCAATAGAAACAAGAATGACCAAAAAATTTGGAGTTATGGCCTCTGAAACCAAAACCCTAATTCTAGGTCATCTATGCAGTCAAACCTGGCTCTGCTTCCATGCCATTTTCAGTTCTTGTGATTCTTTGACATTCTTGACTTTGAGAGGATATAATATGATGTTTGAACATACATGGACCCCTTTGAAGTGATTGATGATCTTTGGAGTGGCTCAAGTAGCTCTTGGATTGCTCAGATCACAAACCCTAGATGCAGATGACTTTGAACCAATGCAATGAATCAAAAATGTGGTATGAGATGCTATGATTGAGTTTATGCATATGAAATGATCACAAGCCATGGTGTGAATGGGTGAGGGCAAATTTGGGGTGTTTACAGCTGCCCCTATTCAAGATAACTTGTGGTTGAATACCAAAGACAGTCAAACAAGATAACTTGTGGTTGAATAAGATAACTTGCAAACAAGATAACTTGTGGTTGAATACCAAAGACAGTCCAAAATTTGCACTCACTGAATGAAGAAGAAAAGGGATATAGATTTATAAAAGGAAGTAAAGTATAATTATAAAGTGCGGGCGACGGAGGACGACCGTCGAGCAGAGGACGACTGCTGGGGATAAAGCAATGACGGGGACGACCGACATGCTGGGGAAAAATGCGGGAAATAAAGCAATGACGGGGACGGCCGACATGCTGGGGATATAAGAGGTTGTGATGGGGACGACCATCAAAATAAAGCTATAAGATTCTCTGGGGATTAAAGGTAAACATAAATGATGAGGTACGGTCATCAGGTTCATAAAGTAATGTAATCAACGATGGGGACGACCATCGGGCTAAATTGATGAAGGACGGTCATCAGGAAAAGGAAAAGGGACCACGACAGGGACGACCATCGGGTTAAAGAATAAATGAAATAATGATGAGGGACGGTCATCAAAGGTGAAGGACGATCACCTAGCAGGGGACGGCTGCTCTGAGGGGATAAGATGAGGGACGGTCATCTAAGGTGAAGGACGATCACCTGGCAGGGTACGGTTGCCGAAAGTATCGCGACATAGGACGAATGCCGGATAAAAGGTCAACGATGGGGACGGCCATCGGACGAGCATGATGAAGGACGATCATCAAGAGGTGAAGGACGATCACCTAGCAGGGGACGGCTGCTCTCAAAGTTTATCATGACGTAGGACGAACGCCAGATAACAAAATCAACGATGGGGACGGCCATCGGATAAAATGATGAAGGACGATCATCAAAAGGTGAAGGACGATCACCTAGCAGGGGACGGCTGCTAAATATCACGACATAGGATGAATGTCGGATAGAAAAGTTCAACGATGGGGACGGCCATCGGATGAGCATGATGAAGGACGATCATCAAGAGGTGAAGGACGATCACCTAGCAGGGTACGGCTGCTCTCAGGGTTTATCATGACATAGGACGAATGTCAGATAAAAAAGAAATTTTGCTTTGCTGGTGATCTACTGGGGAATAGTAAACACGGACGTGTGTTTATATCCAGGAAATAAAGGGTATAAGTGTTTGGTATTGTGTATAGATTAAAGGTGCGGACGAGCATCCTTAAGACTATGATACGGACGAGTATCGGGTAGAAACAAATACTGACACGTGCTCAGAGATGATGATACGGACGAGCATCAACTAGTTAACAAGGAACACGGACAAGTGTCGGATCTGAGGGGATTCTTCTGGGGAAAGGTAGACACAGACGAGTGTCTAAATTCAAGAAGACGAAAAGTGTTTGACACAGTGTATGGATTAAAGATGCGGACGAGCATCCTTAAGACTATGATACAGACGAGTATCAGGTAGAAACAAACGCTTGACGCATGCTCTGAGATGATGGTACGGACGAGTACCAACTGGTTAACAAAGAACGCGGACGAGTGTCGAATCTGATGGGATATAAGTGGTGTATACAAGATACGGACGAGTATCTGTAGAAGTGAAATGAGAGTAAAAGTATGAGTAGTGTATGTTTGAGTGTCCAACCTGCTGGAGAGAGTGACACGGACGAGTGTCAAGAGGGAAAGGTGTAATATAAATAAGTATATGGTTTGCGAAAATGTTTAGGCAACTGTGCTGGGGAAAGTGACACGGACGGGTGTCAGGGAATTTGTATAAAGATGTATCTGTGAGTGCAAAGAGGATGCTTAGGTTTTCTGCTGGGGGTATGACACGGACGGGTGTCAAGAAGTATCTGTAATATACAAGTGTTTGTTTGTAAAGAAAAGCTCGGGCGACTTTACTGGGGAATAATGACACGGACGGGTGCCAAAAGGAGTGTGTACTGGTATTTGTGAGTGTAAGGCAACTGCTTTAGCTTTAGCTCTCTGTTGGGGAATCTGGGGAGCATTCTGTATATTGTTGATGGATTGTCATTATTCACAAGTGCTTGGTTCAGACCATGACTTATGATTATGCAACATGCTTGATTTTTGCCGTAATGCTCCGTATTAGACAGAATGCTATGCTTTGTGGGGTGAATATGATGCGAATGTCATGATTATGCAAAGAGATACCATTCCGGGATTCGGATCCCGTTGCTGTGAAGATCTCTGGCCGATCTGCTTGGAATGGACATCCCAGCTGGGGATGAGATCATTGGTAGATCTGATGAGATATATCTGCTTGGGGATATAGGTCATTGATAGAACCATCCAGTAAATGAAGGACCCAGCTGGGGTTTGTAGAAGCTTTCGTCACTCTGTTGTGATTCCTTCATGCGTTGCCCTTCTGGACAGAGGCTGAAACTCTGTGGGGAGATGGCTTCCCGGCCTTTTATGCTTAGCTGAGGAGGAAGAATGATTGGTACCTCGGCTGGGAGAAATAACAAGTGGCAACTCAGCTGGGGAGAAAACACTTCGAGTGTTAAGACTGAGTGTTGATTTGCCAGCTTGCTGGGATAAAGCTTACATGCCCATGCCGCGCTTTGAATACCTGCAATCCTGCAAAGATAGAAACATACAAGCAATCCCGAGGTATCTCTTACCAGATTCCATCATAAGAGTCCAGACACTCCCGGGAGTAAACATATTTCCTGCAAGCACGTATTTTTAGAAGAGGAGCATCTGTATTTATGCAATCAGTATCTTAAGGACATCGGACATTTTGCAAAAATGAAAAATAAAATGTACGAGACGAGACTTGACTGAAAATCTGATTTTATTAATTCAAAAGGCCCTAAATTGGCAAGATACAGTCAAGGAAACAAATCCCCTAAAATGAGGAGATTGTTACAAATTGAGAAACAAAAAGGTGTTGGCAATGTTGATGACGCTTCAAGGAGCTTTCCCTCTTGCTATGACTCGTATGACATTTGACGTTCTTCTCGTCTTGCTTTCTGAAGAAGGTTGATTCTGAAAGAGGCTTGATCCTTTCGAGGTTTACCAAGTTGTAAGTGATACAGACGAATTCAGAATGCAGTTGTTCGCTTATTCCCTTATTTTGCATGGATCGCCCTTTCGGGTTTTCGATCCATCGGGATACCCATTTTTGCCTGAGTTGTCCAATGCGGCTTTTCAACTCAGCGGGTGTACATTTTTGTTTATTCTCCCTTATTTTTGCCCGAGTCTTTTATTCTGTTTTTGACTCGCCGGGATGCCCTATTTTTGCATGGACTTACATTCTGTTTTTATGTCCAGCGGGTCATTTTTATGCGAAGTATTTTTTAACTGCATCTGAATTCACAGGGGACGGGAAGTCTTCACCATCCATAGTGCTGAGCATGAGTGCTCCGCCGTAGAAAACTTTCTTTACTACGAATGGTCCTTCATAATTCGGAGCCCACTTGCCCCTGTGGTCTGTATGAGGAGGGAGGACTCTTTTTAGCACAAGATCTCCTACTTGGTACTCTCGGTGCCTGACTTTCTGATCGAAGGCTTTCTTCATTCTTTTCTGATACAGCTGCCCATGACAGATTGCAGCCAATCTTTTTTCTTCAATCAGACTCAGTTGTTCGTATCAGGATCGGACCCATTCTGCCTCGTTCAGCTTAACATCCATCAGTACCCGTAGGGAAGGTAATTCAACTTCAACTGGTAGGACTGCTTCCATACCATACATAAGCTGATACGGTGTTGCCCCGATGGATGTTCCGATTGACGTGCGGTACCCATGCAAGGCAAATGGTAGCATCTCATGCCAGTCTTTGTAGGTGACTACCATCTTCTGCACAATCTTCTTGATATTTTTGTTAGCTGCCTCAACAGCGCCATTCATCTTTGGCCTGTAAGGAGAAGAATTGTGGTGCTGGATCTTGAAGTCCCGGCATAGTTCTGCCATCATTTTGTTGTTCAAGTGGGAACCATTGTCAGTAATGATTCGCTCGGGAACCCCGTATCGACGGATGATGTCTCTTTTTAGAAATCGGGCTACCACTTGCCTTGTAACATTTGCATAGGAAGCTGCTTCAACCCACTTGGTAAAATAGTCAATGGCTACCAGGATGAATCTGTGGCCATTTGAGGCAGTTGGTTCAATCTTGCCAATCATGTCAATGCCCCACATAGCAAAGGGCCAGGGTGAAGACATCACATTCAGAGGGTTGGGAGGCACATGCACCTTATGCGCATAGATCTGGCATTTATGGCATTTTCTGGCGTAGGCACAACAGTCGGCATCCATTGTGATCTAGTAGTATCCTGATCTTAGCAATTTCTTGGCCATTGCATGCCCTCCTGCATGGGTACCAAAGGATCCTTCGTGCACCTCGTGCATCAACAAGTATGCTTCTGTTCTATCAACGCACCTGAGGAGTACCATATCAAAGTTTCTTTTGTACAGGGAACCATCAGTGTTCAGAAAGAAACTACCAGCAAGCCTTCTTAGAGTCTTCTTATCATTGGAAGAAGCCCCAGGTGGGTATGTTTGATCCTCCAAGAAGCACTTAATGTCATGGAACCAAGGCTTATCATCTTTTACAACATCTGTTGCGGATACATATGCTAGTCTGTCAAGTCTGGATACTGAGATCCGAGGTACAAAGTTGGCAGCTTGAACTTTGATCATGGATGAAATAGTAGCCAGAGCATCTGCAAACTGATTCTCGTCCCGAGGGATATACTCAAGCTTGACTGTTGTAAAGAAAGTCAGTAACCTCCTTGTATAATCCCTGTAAGGTATCAGATGCTCCTGGTGTGTGTACCACTTGTCGTTGGTTTGATTAACTACCAAAGCTGAATCTCCGAATACAGTCAATGTCTTGATCCTGAGGTCAATGGCTTCCTCAAGACCCATAATACAAGCTTCGTATTCAGCTTCGTTGTTAGTGCAGTTAAAGGTGAGTTTTGCCGAGAAAGGCATGTGAACTCCTTTAGGTGTAATGAGTACTGCACCAACACCACGACCATTCATATTAACAGCCCCATCAAACATCATAGTCCATTCTTCTTCCGGGTCAGGCCCTTCAGTGTGAATAGGCTCTTCATGATCTTTTGCTTTTATGAACATGATGTCTTCATCAGGGAAGTCAAATCTCATGGGCTGGTAATCATCAATAGGTTGCTCAGCAAGATATTCAGACAATACACTGCCCTTGATGGCTTTCTGAGATGTGTACTGAATGTCATATTCTGTGAGGATCATTTGCCATCTTGCAACCCGTCCGGTAAGTGCTGGCTTCTCAAAAATGTACTTAACTGGGTCCATCTTTGATATCAATAAAGTAGTGTGGGTCAACATATATTGTCTCAGTCGGCGAGCAGCCCACGCTAAAGCACAACAAGTTTTCTCGAGCAGTGAATAACGTTGTTCACAGTCGGTAAACGTTTTGCTTAGGTAGTAAATTGCATACTCTTTTCGACCAGACTCTTCATGCTGGCCCAACACACACCCCATTGACTCTTCTAATATTGTTAAGTACATGATTAGAGGTCTTCCTTCAACTGGAGGCATAAGGATTGGAGGCTCTTGTAAGTACTCCTTGATTTTGTCAAAAGCCCTCTGGCAGTCTTCGTTCCACCTGACCGTCTGTTCCTTTCTTAACAGCTTGAACAAGGGTTCACAGGTTGTCGTAAGGTGAGATATGAACCGTGAAATGTAGTTCAATCTACCTAGGAACCCCCGAACTTCTTTTTCTGTCTTCGGTGCAGGCATTTCTTGAATGGCTCTGACTTTATCAGGGTCAACTTCAATCCCTTTCTCGCTTACAATAAAGCCCAGCAGCTTACCGGATCGCACCCCGAATGTGCATTTGTTGGGATTCAGCTTCAGTTGGTACTTCCTTAGACGCTTGAATAGTTTCAGCAGATTTACCAAGTGGTCTTCTTCAGTGAGGGACTTGGCAATCATGTCATCCACATAACATTCGATTTCTTTATGGATCATATCGTGGAATAATGTTACCATAGCCCGTTGATAGGTTGCACCAGCATTCTTCAGTCCGAATGGCATCACCTTGTAACAGAACGTGCCCCAGGGTGTGATGAAGGTTGTCTTCTCCATGTCTTCAGGTGACATTTTGATCTGATTGTATCCTGAAAATCCGTCCATGAAGGAGAATACCGAGAACTGAGCCGTATTATCAACCAATACATCAATGTGAGGTAATGGGAAGTCATCTTTCGGGCTGGCTCTGTTTAGATCCTGGTAGTCAACATACATTCTCACCTTGCCGTCCTTCTTTGGCACAGGTACAATATTAGCAACCCACAGCGGATAGCTAGTCACAGCAAGGAACCCGACGTCCCACTGCTTTTGTACCTCTTCTTTGATTTTCATTGCCATGTCTGGGCGAGTACGGCGCAGCTTCTGTTTTACTGGTGGGCAACCTTCTCTTAAAGGCAGCTTGTGCATGACGATATCGGTGTCCAACCCTGGCATATCCTGGTAAGACCAAGCAAACACATCCGCATATTCCCGAAGCAGATCAATCAGTTGTTCTTTCACCGAATCTTATAGGCGGGCCCCGATCTTAACCTCTTTCACGTCTTCATCCGTACCAAGATTAACTGTTTCAATCTCCTCCTGATGAGGAGTGATAACCTTCTCCTCTTGCCTTAACAGTCTGGCTAGCTCCTCAGGAAGCTCATAATCTTCTTCAACCCCTTCATCGGCTTGATTGATTGGATTGTCAAAGTCATACGAAGCCATAGCAGTGTTGTTGTCGGTGCGGTCTGAAAGGCACTCTCTGCAAGGGTTTAGATTGTTTATTTTAGTGATAGATTTTAATCTTGTTTAGAAAAAGTGAAGTGAAGTTATCATTTTGAAAACATTGCCATTTTATTTTTTTACAAAAAGAAAAATGAAAAACAGTGAGCAAAAAGGAAAAGACTCATTTGCAAAAGATGTCCGATATTCATTGATTGATCTGTTTGCACAAAATTATAGATGGCCCGATTACAAAATGAGTCTTGTCATCTTGGGCAAGATGCAAGACTTGATGCATGCTTAAAATATACAGGAAATAATAATTACTCTGCAGGAGTAACCCTTATAATTTCCTGGGAAGACCAGTTTGAGATACGGCCCCCCGGGATACTTGGACGTATCCAGCTCTCCAGGTTGCGCTCATCTTCCGACTCATCTTCCAAGTTGTTTACAGCATCGGGGGTGAGCATCCCCCCACTAACAAAATTGGGCTCCTTAGCAGCCTCTTCTTGATCTTGTTGAGTTAGTTTGTAACCCAACCCAAATCTGTCCTCTTTCTTTTCCACGGGCAACAGCTTGCCCCAGCCTTGAGCGGTCCCTTCTTCAACAACCTTTCGGGCTTGTTGGTAAGATGTCATTGAGGTTCCAGGTACAACGGATGCTTCATTTATGTTAAAGGCCTCAAACCCTTGACTCATAGTTTCGTGGATCTCCCCATCCATCTCAATGTATTTGTATGTAGCCAGATGGCTAACAAAGATATCTTCCTCTCCATAAATAGTAACGACTTGACCCTCCCACTTGAATTTTAACTTCTGGTGAAGGGTGGAGGTCACGGCGCCAGCGGCGTGTATCCATGGTCTACCCAATAGACAGCTGTAGGCAGGCTGTATATCCATCACGAAGAAGGTCGTTTTGAAAGTCTGTGGGCCAATCGTTATAGGCAACTCAATTTCTCCCAGAACTGATCTCTTAGAACCGTCAAAGGCTCTCACTACCAAGTTGCTGGGACGCAATGCCAGTCCTTCATACTCCAGCTTCACAAGGGCTTTCTTAGGTAAGACATTGAGGGATGACCCTGTGTCTACCAGTACATGGGAAAGAACTGCACCCTTACACTCCAAGGTAATGTGTAAAGCCTTGTTGTGATTGCGGCCTTCCGTTGTCAAATCAGTGTTGGTAAATCCTAGTCCATGACTAGCGTTAACATTTCCAACTACAGCTTCCAACTGATTGACGGTAATCTCCTCTGGCACATAAGCTGCGTGCAAGACTTTTAATAGTGCGTTCCGATGAGCCTCAGAGCACATTAGTAATGATAAAATGGAGATCTTGGAAGGTGTCTGGTGAAGCTGGTCCACTATCTTGTAATCACTTTTCTTGATGATTCTCATGAATTCATCAACCTCTTGATCAAAAGGGATTTTCAAAGCTTCTTTAACAACTTGTTCTTCCTGCACCATGCTCTTCCCTTTTGCCTTGGCAGCAGCTTCTGCTTCAGCAATGGGTCTAGGAATCTGCGGGGCAAAGAGACGTCCACTTCGAGTGAAGCCTCCGCCTCCCCCCACATTGTCTATTTGTGGTGAATAAGTTGATGATTCCAAAGTGATTTTCTGTCCTTCACAGTATAGATCGGAGTCGTAATGCCAAGGGATGGAATTACTGCTTTCATAAGGGACTGGCCCAGGCACTGTGATAGTGACTGGACTGATAGCAGCTGCAGAAGGGACCATGATAGTATGTGGATCATAGTATATTGTAACTGGTGCTCTGATAGGAGTGGCATTTTGTGAGTTGTAGGCAGCATCATCTGCAGGATCATAATATATTGTAACCGTTGAGACACTTTCATTATTTGCTGTTGATGTTGTAGGAGACACTGTTGACTGGATGGGTGTTGCTGTTGTAGGAGATTCTGAATGAAGGGGTGCTGAAGTTGTAGAAGAGATGTTTGTTGATATTTGGTTCGTTGAAGTGACAGACGAAGCATTTGTTGATGAAACTGAAGAGTTGTTTGGAACAATTGTTGTTGCAGTTGTAGAAGACTCGGGAATTGTTGTTAAGGAGATTGCTGGATTGGTAGGTACTGAAGTTGTGATTTGAAGCAGACCACTCTGGATAAGACTGTCTATGCCACTTCTCAAGTTATCACACCCATTTACTGAAATGTTGCAATAAGCACATCCTACCTCACATCCTAGGAACATTTGACATTCAAGAAGTTGAGTTTTAATCTCTACCAAGGGTGTCCGAATCTGCCCCACACTGGTTATCAAGTAAGACGGCTTGTCTTCTTCAATAGCATTGATTCTGGGCCCTCCATGGTTGGGCATAGGGTTCTTGTTAACATTTGGCGGCGGTGCAAAGTTTAGAGCTTTGGAATCCACTAAATCATGTACTTTCATGTGCAAAGCTCTGCACTTCTCTGTACTGTGGCCAGATGCATTTGAGTGAAAAGCACATCTGGCGCTGGCGTCATAATTTCTGGGCAGACTGGCAGGATCTGGAGGTGCCAATGTCCTTAGCTCAACCAGGTTGAGTTTCAGGAGTTGTGGCAATAATGCGGCATAAGGCATAGGGATCGGATCAATCACCCTATTGGCCTGAGAAGGTCTCTGTTGAAATGGTCTTTGTTGATTGTTGTTGTTGTTGTAGTTTCTCTGAGGAGGATACTGAGTTTGTTGCTGATAATTTTGTTGCTGTGGTTGATATGCTGGTTGCTGAGGAAGTGGAGAGGGGATGGTGATTGCTGCCACTGACCTGTGAACATACTGGGGTCTTCCCCTGCTGGTATGGATAGCATTAGTCTCACCAGTTCTTCTTGGACCTACAAAAGGCTTTCTTGGGTGGCTGGACGAGCTTGCACCGTTTTCAGAAATTTTGCCCATCTTTAATAGGCTCTCAATTCTTTCTCCAGCTATGACAACGTCAGCGAAGCTGGTGGAAGAAAAGGCAGCTAGCCTATCAATGTATGTCCCTTGGAGGGTGTTCATAAACATATCAGCCATCTCCCTCTCTGACATGGGTGGCTGGACAGCAGCAACAAGCTGTCTCCACCTCTGGGCGTACTCCCGGAAGCTTTCCCTGGATGATTGAGACATTCCCATCAGGAGGGTCCTGTTGGGAGCCATATCCAGGTTGTACTGGTATTGTCTAATGAAGGCCTCAGCCAAATCCTTCCAGCACCTGATGGTTGCTCTAGTCAAGTGAGAGTACCATTCCCTTGAAGCTCCTGTTAAGCTATCTTCAAAATAAAACATCCATAGCTTTTCATCCATGGTATACGCCTTCAGCCTCCCCAGAAAGGATTGTAAATGGGTCCGGGGACAAGAAGTTTCGTTGTACTTCTCGAAGCACGGAGCTTTAAACTTGTGGGGAATCCTGACCCCGTCCACTAAACCCATGTCCATAACATCAAAGCCCAAGGAGTTTTGAGACTCCAGGGACCTTAATTTTTCAGCAATTTCATCTAGCCTTCTGTCATAGGCTTCATCCCCAGCTCCTATCACAGTGAACTGATCTTCCTGGGGGTCTTCTTGTAGTACTCTCCCTACAGTGGCATTCCCTTGCACATTAACAGGGATGTTGATCTCTGGGTGAAGATGGGGTCCATAGACAGGTGGATTGACATCAGGCTGAACCCTCTCATTATTGCTTGTTCCCCCAGTCCCTAGATGGGGTTCCTCCTGGGTCTGCCTCTCTACCAATGCTCTTAATCTCTCTTGGCTCTGTGCCAATCCATTCATCACCTCCATAAACTGAGTCATCTGATTTCTCATTTCCAGTCTCTCGTTGGCCATTTGAGTCCTGACCTCTGTAAGGTCCTACTGTACCTGGTCCATCTGTATACCCGGAAGGTTGTTGCGGGTGGGATATCTGTGCAGACGGTTGAGTGGGAACACCCGACGTCGAGCAATTGTTCCTGAACCACAACAGAGTTAGTAACAAAAACAAAACAAAACCTACAAAACAAAACAAAAGGTTAGTATGCAATGCAGTATGCTTATTTGTTTCCAAGGTATCCAGCTTGGCATTTGGTTTTGACCTTTCCAGACCCCTGAGGAAGTTGCTTTGATGTTTCTTAGGAGAGAGAGATCCAAATGAAACAAACTAAAGAATATATTACAAAAAAGTGAATGATACATAGTTTGTTTTCTTACAATACATGCCCCCTGAGGGGTCAAAATACAACATAAGAAAAAGAAAAGTACATAAGATGAAAGCAACAACAAGCAAAAGTCAGACACCAAGACCAAACTCATCCTCCTGGACTTCCTTCAGAAGTGCTTCAGTCACAGGGTCAGCTGGATGCTCTGTGAGATTCCTGATGAGAAGATTCCTGGTGGCAATAGCTGCAGTTAGCTTTTTGTGTCTGCCCTGGTCCTTTGACCTCTTCACACCAGCCTTGAGCTTCAATTCTGAGATCTCTCTCTGGGCTGCTAGCAAGGCTTCTTGTTGCTCCTTTGCATTAGCCTCTAACTGCTCAATCTTGTCCTGAGTCCTCTTATCTTCCTGAGTGCGAGCTTCGGTGATCCTGACCCACCTAGCTTGACTCTCTTTCAGATACAAATCAGTCCTGGCCTTTTGGAACTGAGCCTCATTACAGGCATTCTTCAAAATCTGCTCTCCAGCCCTTGACTTCTTGATGTAGTCCTCTAACTTCTCAATCTTGGCTAGATGCTCCACCTTTAGCTTTTCTAACCTCTCAATGTCCAGACGACCATCACTCCTCTCCCAGAGGGTCTTCTATAGAGCCTGAGTCAGATTCTCATTCCTCTCTTTCAGTTTCTCAAAATCCTCTAAGCTGACAGTGGTAGAAGGTGGTGCTGAGGATGGTCCAGGTACATCTTCAATGGTGAAGGGCATCCCAGAAATTTGTGCCCTGGCATGAGACCACTCATGGTACTGAGCTGAGGCCACATTGTTGCATCTCCCAAGGATGATTACCCCTTTAGTCTGGACATTGTCCCAAGCCCAGGATGCTTGCCTGACAATAGCCAGATTAGGCTTGATCTCACAATAAAGGGTCTCAGCTAGATCTTGTGCTCTAGGAGGGTGGACTAGTGCATAACCCAGTTGTCTTTTGAATAGAAGAGGGTTGTAGTTGATGCAACCCTTCACTCCTATCAGAGGTACATTGGGGAACTGCCCACAGCTAGTAATGATGTCCCTGCCTTTGGTGCTCTGAGTGCACCACCTGATGTCAGCTGAGGTCAAAGCAATGAGTCTTCTAGCCCAATTCTTTTGCTGGTGAGGATTCAAGAATGCATCAGTCTTGGGCAGGTGTTTGAGCAGCCAGGTATGGAATAGGGGAGCACAGCATCTCACCAATCTTCCCCTTTGCTTTTCATTCCTTTGGTGAACAGAGTAGTAGAAATCTCCCAGTAAGGTGGGCACTGGGTTCCTCAGGATGAAAAGATGGATTGCATTCTTGCTAATGAACTTAGGCTCATCTGCAAATAATATAACCCCATATATGCTAAGGGCTAATAATGCACAGACTTCCTTCCACTCTCCCAAGGAGGCTTTCAGGATAGCCTGAGAGGTCAAGAAATCCAAATGTAGACTAGAGATTCCAGCCTTTGCTGTCATGTTCTGCCCAATCAGAACTGGTTCCAGATACAATGCCTTTGCCACCTCTTCATTACTAGGGAAAGCCATCTCAGGGTTGAAGGGGACTCCACCCCTGATAGGTACACCAATCAGTGATGAATACTCTTCCAACAAGGGTCCCAACTGAAAATCCTGGAAGGTGAAGCACCTCAGAGGGGGATCATAGAACTGCAGGAAAGTATGAATCAAGCTCCTCTGGGAAGGGTCCAGATCCATAACCACATCAAGGATGCCTCCATAATGTTCTCTGAAAAGTGGTATATGATCTGGAGTAATCAGGGCCTGGACCTTCCTGATGCCAGCTAACTCAGGCTCAAAGAAATGATAGGAGATGTTGCTCTTCTTAGGTGCCATGTTGCTGAAGAGAAGCTGAAACAGATGCTGATGATGATGACTGATACTAGAAGATGGGCCACTGACAGGCTGAGACTGGTGATGCAGGTGACTGAAGCAGGTAGCTGATGAGGATAGCTGAAGCAGATACTGAAGAATATAGGTCTATGCAGATAAAGGGGTCAAAACCAAGCCAAAATATAGTATGGATACCTTGAAAAACAAATAAGCAAATGTTAAATGATGCAATGATGATGTATGCAAATGATATGCAAGGGTTTGTGATCAAGCTAGATCTGATTACTGCCTTGGTATAAGTCCAGGTATGTTCAAGAAGTCCAGACGGAGGCTCAGAAGTCCAGTAACCAAGGTGGGGGACTCAAATAAAGAGTCACATATCCAAGGTTAAATCACAAGAACTGTCCCAAAATGGAGTACTCTTAATCAAAACAAAGTAACAGGGTATGCTGAGGTCAAGGGTACCTGCAAACCTGTAAACAGCCCAACCCCCTCACAGGTGGTGTTCTAAAACAAGGATCCTCAGACTTGGATCAGTTATGAGAAGTGTAAACACTTCTAACCCGGAGGTACAGTGTTTACAATAACCATAAAAGATCCTCCTCTAATTCACCTCAGTTTCTGACGGTCATAATAAAGGTCATCCAGACTTAGCAGGCTTCGCAGATAGCCCTAGCACTACAGGAAATCTGTAGCACAGAGTTCTCAAGAAGAAACCCATATCTGAACCGTGTTTCATATTCCCGCACCAGACCGAAATGGAATGGGAAAGAATATGAACCCCTCTAGCCTAGGTGTCACTCAGGTCCCAGGTATAGGACCTTAAACTCTCAATAGAACACCCACCCACCAAAGCAACAAAACCAGATCCAGCCAGAATAATATGACAGTATGATGTATATAAAGCTGTAAAGAAAGCAATAAAACAACTGTACATAAAGAAAAAAACAAAATAAATATACAAGCACAAATAGCACATAACACCCCAGTAAACACAAATCAATCAAGCGCTTGGAGGAACCCACAAAAAGAACCAGAAGCCCTGGTTACAGTATAAGTATCCCCAGCAGAGTCGCCAAGCTGTCGCTCCCAAAGATTTGCATCCCGGTACAAGCGCGAACGGTCGGCGAAAAGAATGAGAACACACAGAAGTGAACTCAGAAAGACAAGAGTCGCCAGCTAGGCATTTTTATCCCGGAGGAAAGGCAATGCTGCATAGACCTAGAAAGGTATGGATAAGACGGTTGCGAACCAGAGAGACTGAGAAAGGGGGTTGGTTACAACCTGGGAAGGTATTAGCACCCAGATTGTCCGTCGTACTCGACGGGATCCACGCTTCAAAGATTTGTGTTTCAAAAGGGTAGTGTCAGTGCAATTTGTGTATAAAAGAGCTGGAAAAGGATGTACAAGTGTCAGTGTAAGAACAAGAATGAAATGCTCAAGACTATGAGGCTTAAAGAATAATTCTAGAAGGAGGGGGAATATACAGAGACTTTTGTTCGATAACTGTTAAGTTATGCCTACGTATCCTCTCGTGCAATGAGGAAGTCAGAACACCGTAGTTCGACCCAAAGAGACTGAAAGATGAATTGACTTGTGAACTGCTTACTTGTCAATGCTCAAGTGTAAGTCCTGTCTGGCTCAGGTGCAAACTGTCTTGCATTAGACGGAAGAAGCAAGTTCTCGGTTGTGAGTGAATGAGATGAGAAAAGAATCCCGAAGGAGACGATTATTGTTTGTTTTTGAGTTTTCAGTCTTTTATTGCTTTTTTGGATTTTTTTTGTCATAAGTTAATGAGCTTAAGCCTAGACCAATGGATTTAGTAAACTCATCACATCTTCCCTCTGATTAGGGGTAATGAGAATACCTTAAGTGTGAAGTCAGCTTCTCACACTTAATCACCCTGATGTAGGATTAAGATCATTAACCTACTTGTGATTATTTAGATGTTTTTGTTGTTTTTGTTTAGTGTTGAGTAATGAGATTAAGCCATAATCAAGGATTAAACTGACTCATTACACCATCCTAATAGAAGGATAATAGATGAGAATGTTTAAGCTGAGGAAAGCTCCTCAACTTAATCCATGATTAGGGATTAAACTCATGACAAAACAAGCCTTTGGTTAAGTGGATTTTATTTAATGATAAGATGATGAGGTGATTTTTAGGGTTTGTAAGACAACTTGAGGGAGACTTGTCCATTAACACTAGGGTTAGTCCTTCTTAACTAGTTAAGGAAGAATTAGAACCCTAATGCAAGGCCCAAGTTACAAGCTTGATGTCTTGATGATTATTAGATGAATTAATTAAAGGATTTAAACACATTAAGGGTTTAACACTTAGGATTAAAGTTATACACTCCATCCTAATAGAAGGATGCAGACATAAGCTTAATCACAAAGCCTTAAAGCCTTTAGGGTTTAGTCCCTGATTATGAGGTGAGAAGAGAAGACTCAATGAGACACAAAGGTAAAACTAAGTGGGGGGACTAATCAAAACCCTAATTATTGTCATGCTTGGTTGTTCCTAAGGTTTGTGAGGTTTACAAGAGACATCTTCAGAGGAACCACCAGGGAGCAGATGAAAGGAGCAAAGAGAAGCAAAGTGACTTGCTTCATTCAAGAAGACAAGTCACTTGAGGAAAGAAGGTAAGAAGAAGAAGAAAGAGCAAGCTCAATCTCAAACACAAGATAAAATGTAGCAATGATGCATAAGAGAGATGAAAAGAAAATGTGAGAAGTGAAGGCAAATTCACTTCTCAAAGTGACTTACCACCTGAAAAGTTAGTGAAACAAATGTAATGCAATGCAAAATGGAATTAAATGGGATGATGCAAACCAAAACCATAAGCATATATGAGATGATAATGATGCTATGAGATGATTCAAACATGAAACAAGGCATGGAGATGATCATATGAACAAATGGATGCAAGAGAAGCATGCTTAGAACCATGATCATACATGAAAAGTTATGAACTGCAAATGACATACAACATGGCAAATGGATGATGCAATGATCAAACATGATTCCAATATGTCTTAAGATGTCTAATGAATCAAATGGATGCATAAAATGTCACGGCAAGTCATGGTATGCAAGCAAATGCAAGATGAATGCAAAAGGAAGCCCAAATTAGGGTTTATGATCAATGCACCAAACAAAAACCAAAATCAGAAGCAAACATCAAGATAAAAAATTGAAAATGCATCCAAGGGAACCCTAAACCTATACAAACTCACTGCCCAAAGGAGGGGTTCTAACTCTTAACCTAATGAGGGTTATGAATTTCTTAAGAATGCTAGGGTTTTAAGGTACCTTGTCAAGAAAAATGTCAAACAAATTGAAAATTCAAAATCAAATCATGCCAATTTAATCCTACAAACTACATGATATGCAAGACACAATGAAAAAAGAATCAAAGTCCAACTCTCAAAGACTAGGCAAAAATGAATTTTTGAACATTGGATCAAAATAATGCTTTGAAATGAAATTAATTCCATTGAAAATTGTCAAAAGACATCAAGATCAAAAAAAGAAATTTGGTTTGAGGGTTGGACAATGTTTCTAAATGATTTTAAAGGTTTCATGAATTTTTTGGTGATTTTTAAATACTTAAAAGTATTTTTAATTAATTAATTCTCATTAATTAATTAAAAATAAACTTTTAAATGATTTAAAAATATTTTTTAATGCAAAAAATAAAAATAAAAATGTTTTTGGTTTCTGAAAATTAATAAAAGTTTGTATAAAAATTTTCAGAATTTTTGAAAAGGTTTTACTATTTTAAAATAAATTAAACAAAACAAATGAAATTAAATGAAATAAAAATGAAATAAAGCTGAAAAATAGAAAAGTCCACATAATCAATGGCCAGCATTTAAACCTACACGCGCGCGAATTGACTTGGTGCCATATCCAAGGGCTGAGATTCAAATTCACATAATTATGATTAAACCCTAATCAGAAACCCTAATGACTTTCAGATGACCGGAACAATGTTCCGGTCATCTTCTCCGGCAGGCCACTTATGCTATCTCACTCCCTACACATCCCCAAGCCCTCTAACTTTCCAGAAATGATCCCCATAACATCCCTAACAAGAATCACTCACCAAAAATCATTTATTCAAACTCAAAATCATGAATCGAAGCAAAACGGAAAAAATGGCAGGAATTTCAGAAGATCAATACATGCTCAATACTCAACTATTTTCAAAAATAAAAACATCATGGTGATCAGTGAGGCATGTAGAATCATTCTATAACATAAAATGAGAGTTCTGGAAAAATAAATGCCATGGCTACCTGAGCTTGAGCTTTCGAATCAGGGACTTTCTGGCCAGTTCTTTGCTTCAAATCCACTCCAAAGAACCTCCTAAGAAGCTTGCAATGCTTTGTTGGAGTTTAAATAGCCTCTGGAGAGAGTTTGCAGAATCTCAGTTCATGAAATGTGAAAATCGTGTTTTTGATTGTGGAGGTTTTGGGGCAAAATGAGGGCAGGGAAATGATCAGCAAGGTTTATGGAGTTGAATGGTGAAAAAAGTTTGAAGGTTTGATGGTTGAATCAAGAGATTCGAAGGCTTTTGCAAATGAGGGCATTTTTGAGTATGCTGTGTCCTTGGAGCTTTCAGGCTTGTGTGTCTTATGAGAATGAATCCTTGGGATGTGTTTGTAAAGTTTGGATTGGGCAGAGAGTGGTTGTGTCACTGTGGGATTGGTATGGCTTCATGTTGCAAAAAGTCAAGCAAGTTGTACTTGGAGGTATGGCAAGTGGCAGGCTAGGATAGGAGCATGGTTGAGTTCAGCAAGGATCAAGGAATGCTTTTGGATCAGATTTTATGAACTGAGGCAGGTGGATGAGAAGTTTTGATCCCTTTTGCAAATTGTCACAACTTTGGTCCCTTTTGTAATTCTTGAAGTTTAAGGCATAGATCTTAAGAAACTCTTGGGCAAATCTGAAGTTTAAGTCATGTGTGATGTTTGTATGAAGGTTAGAAGTCTATTTGATAGCTCAATTTGCCTTGACAAGTGAATTTGCAACTTTTCCTCTTTGGTAGAAAACTTCAAATTTTGTGATTTTTGCCAACTTTGACAAGCCATAACTTTTGATCCAAAATGAATTAGGTCATGTTCTTGTACTTTTTGAAAAGGGAATGATCCATTCTACAACTTTCATGACCAAAGTTTTTCCATTTGAAGCATTTTTTAATCAAAAAGCAAGGGTTGAAAAAGTTTCCCAAAATGGCAATTTCACCAAAAGTCAAACTTTCCCAAAAAGTCAACTTTGCAAAAGACTTGAAATTCTTCAATTTTGTGAACTTCCAACTTCTTCTATGATCAAATAAAGATCATACACAATCAAAATGATGAATAACACCCTTTGGTTGGGTCATTGGGGGCCTCAGATGCCCTGATTTTGCACTGACTTGCTTGAAAAGTCAACTCTTGATCAGATGACTTCCCCAAGGAATTTCTTCATGAAAATTGATATGCATACTCCCTATACCATATAGAGACTAATAGAAACAAGAATGACCAAAAAATTTGGAGTTATGGCCTCTGAAACCAAAACCCTAATTCTAGGTCATCTGTGCAGTCAAACCTGGCTCTGCTTCCATGCCATTTTCAGTTCTTGTGATTCTTTGACATTCTTGACTTTGAGAGGATATAATATGATTTTTTAACATACATGGACCCCTTTGAAGTGATTGATGACATTTGGAGTGGCTCAAGTAGCTCTTGGATTGCTCAGATCACAAACCCTAGATGCAGATGACTTTGAACCAATGCAATGAATCAAAAATGTGGTATGAGATGCTATGATTGAGTTTATGCATATGAAATGATCACAAGCCATGGTGTGAATGGGTGAGGGCAAATTTGGGGTGTTTACAATCACTAATCATAAACCCTAAAACAAACAACATTTATTTTTCGTGAATCAAAGGAAACAAGCAAAAACATTTTCACGGGCAAACTTTCAGACATTGAATACATGCTTGTTTCTGGCTCATTTTCAAAAATAAATAGATCCCCATGATCAGGGCATCATATAGAACAATATTCTAACAAGAAATTAAAGTTATGGAAATTTTTTTCATCATGTTACCTGAGATTGAGCTTTCAGTCCAAGGGCTTTCTGCTTGCCTCTTTGCCTCAAAATGATCCCAATGGTCCTCTTGATGAAGTTATGAAGCTTGGTTGGAGTTTAAAATGGTTGGTTTGTGAGTTTGCAGAAGTTCTGTTTAGGAGAGGTGAGAAATCGTGTTTTGATTTCAGGGGGTTTCAAGGATGAATGAGGGCAGGGATGTGATCAGGGGAGTATGCTGAGGTGTTCTATGAAGTTTGTTTGGATGTTTTATGCTTGTGTGAGGTGTTTCGAATGAAAATGAATATGAAGCATAAACTTGGAACTATGGCCTATGATCTGTTTCAGGCTTGTGTGTGTGGTGTGTTATGCTGCATTTGGTCCACTTATCACAACTAGAGAGGTCAGAGAAGTTGGTGTGGCACAGGCTGATTGGTATGGGTCTTTTTGCAAAAAGTCCAAGTTAGATGTACTTGAGGTATGGGCAAGTGTGAGGCTGTGATAGGGGCATGGCTTGGCTTAGCTGAGTTTAGGGAGAACCATGGAATTTGATTAGAAGCAATGCAGCAAGTGGATTAGGGTTTATCATACGTTTTGCAACTTTGTGACCTTTGGGCCCTTTTGAAGTTTCTTGATCCACAAGGCATGAACATGGGCAAACCTTTGATGCATTCTGATTTTTAGGCCTTGGTTTGTGTTTGTACAAAGGTTAGAAGTCACTTTGAGATCTCATTTCAACTTGGCAAGTGGTTTTGCAACTTTGTCTCTTTGGTACATAACTTGAAATTATGTGATTTTTCCCAACTTTGACAAGCCATAACTTTTGATCCAAAATGAATTAGAATGCGTTCTTGTACTTTTTGAAAAGGGAATGATCCATTCTACAACTTTCATGACCAAAGTTTTCCCATTTGAAGTATTTTTGAATCAAAAAGCAAGGGTTGAAAAAGTTTCCCAAAATGGCAAGTTTCCATTACAAGTCATTTTCCCAAAAAAGTCAACTTTGCAAATGGCTTGAAATTCTTCAAATTTGTGAACTTCCAACACCTTCTATGATCAAATAAAGATCATACACATTCAAAATGATGAAGAACACCCTTTGGTTGGGTCATTGGGGGCCTCAGATGCCCTGATTTTGCACTAACTTGCTCAAGAAGTCAACACTTGATTGGATGCCTTCCCCATGGAATTTCTTCATGAAAATTGATATGCATGATCCTTATGACATATAGAGACAAATAGAAACAAGAATGACCAAAAAATTTGGAGTTATGGCCTTTGAAACCAAAACCCTAATTCTAGGTCATCTGTGCAGTTAAACCTGGCTCTACTTCCATGCCTTTCCCAGTTCTTGTGATTCTTTGACTTCTTTGACCTTGAGAGGATATAATATGATGCTTGAAAATACATGGACCCCTTTGAAGTGATTGATGACCTTTGGAATGGCTCAAGTGGCCCTTAGATTGCTCAGATCACAAACCATAGATGCAGATGACTTAGAAGCAATGCAGTGAAACAAATATGCAATATGAGATGGTATGACTGAACTTATGCATATGAAAAGATCACAAGCCATGGTGAAATGAGTGAGGGCAAATTTGGGGTGTTTACAGAAGGCTCCTCAACTTAATCCATGATTAGGGATTAACCTCATGACAAAACAAACCTTTATTAAAGTGGATTTTAGTTAATGATAAGGTTGAGAAATGGATTTTATGGTTTGTAAGACAACTTGAGGGGGACTTGTCCATTAACACTAGGGTTAGTCCTTCTTAACCAATTAAGGAAGAATTAGAACCCTAATGCAAGGCCCAAGTTACAAGTTTAATGTCTTAATGATTATTAGATGTATTGATTAAAGGAGTTAAACACATTAAGGGTTTAACACTTAGGATTAAAGTTATACACTCCATCCTAATAGAAGGATACATGCATAACCCTAATCACAAAGCCTTAAAACCTTTAAGGTTTAGTCCTTGATTAAGAGATGAGAAGAGAAGACACAAAGATGACACAAAGGTAAAACTCATGGGGGACTAATCAACCCTAATTGTGATCATGCTTTGGATGTTCCTAGGGTTTATGAGGCTTGCAAAAGATCTTCAAGAGAAAATCCACCAAGGAAGGAGTAGATGGAGGAAGGAAGAAACAGAAGAAGCAAAACAACTTACTTCACTTAAGAAGATAAGTTGCTTGAAGAAAGAAAGAGGGGAGGGAGCATGAATGAGCAAGCTCAATCTAATACAAAAGTAAAATGCAGCAATGATGCATAAGAGAGATGAGAAGAGGTTATGAGAAGTGAAGGCAAATTCACTTCTCAATGACTTACCACCTGAAAGGTTAGCAACAAGAAATGAGATGCAATGCAAATGGGATGAAACACAATGATGAAAACCAAAGTCAGAAGTATATTTATGTTGTAAATGATGCAAAGAGATGATACAAATGGTGAACATGAGATGTGGATGATCATATAAGAGATGAGAATGCAAATGGGACAAGTGAGAAGCATGGAAGTTCATGAATGCATATGACATGAAATGAAAGCAATACAAGTCAAATGGATGATGAAATGATCAAACATGATTCTAATATGTCCTAAGATGTCTTATGAATCATGTGGATGCACAAAATATCATGGAAAGTTCATGTATGCAAGCATATGAAGGATGAATGCAATATGAAGGCAAAAATTAAGGTTTATACATAACATGCAATACAAAATTCAAAACCAGAAGCAAAGGACATGATAAGAAATTGAAAAGAGGATCAAAGGAACCCTAACCCTATACAAGTTCACTGCCCAAAGGAGGAGACCTAAATCTTAACCTAATGGAAGTTATGATTTTCTCAAGTTGGCTAGGGTTTTAAGGTACCTCTCAATGATAAATGCAAAACAAATTGAAAATGAAAGATAAATTCAAACCAAATTAATCCTAGAAACTAAATGACATGAGGAATGCAATGCAAACAGAACCATCATCAAACTCTTCAAGGTTAGGCAGAATGGATTTTTCTAAGTTAGGTCAAAAATATTGACTTTTAAGAACCCTAAATCCAAAGAAAAATGTCAAAATAGGTCAAGAACCAAAAAGAAATTTGTTTGAAGGGTTTGATAATGTTTCTAAGTGTATAAAGATGCAATGTGATTTTTTTGGTGATTTTTAGAAACTTAACTGGTATTTTAATTAATTAATTAAAATAAACACTTAAATATTTAAGAAATACGAAATTTATGCAAAAAATAAAATAAAAATTATTTTCAGAATGAGAAAAATATTTTAAGTCATGATGCAAAAAATGAAATTTTTTAGAAGTGTTTTACCATTTTTAATAAAATGTAGAAAGAAATGCAATTAAAATGAAATTAAAATGAATTAAAATGAAAGTCAACTGATCTGAGGGCTGTGGTTCAAACCTAGGTGTTCCGGCCCGGCCCAATCCTTCTTATTGGGCCAGAAAGATTGATCCATTCACCTCGCTCGACGTCGAGCACAATCATGAAAAGTGGTCCTCAGTCGACCACCAACGATCCGGACTTAAGGAGATCTTCTAACGACTAATATTGACCGTTTCCTATCTTCACGGACCCCTCGATCCGCTCTTCACCTAACGAACCAATAGAATTCTAGTCAGTCCCTTATAAAAACCCTCTCATTTGAGAGGGGCAGGTATTCAATTCTCAACCCTAATACTAGTACTTGCTCACTCTTGCTCGGATACTTACTTTAGCATTGGAGTGCCTTGCAGGTACACCCCCTTTCTCCTCAAACGACCACATCCATCCGCTCTCGAGACCAGCCACTTCGGATCCTGATCTCCAGGTACGATCAGGTGGCGCCGTCTGTGGGAAACTCTAACTTCCCCGTTCTTCTTTCAAGATCCTCAAAGAACAAAAGTTTTAACAAGATCCATGGCTGCTCGGGACAACCAGGAAAATCGATCGAACGATGGCATGATTCTCACACAACATGAGAGCAACGTCCAACCTCCCCTACATGATGATACCGTGCACGACCAACCAGAAAGGAGGGCAACACCACCTTCACCCGATCATGACCAACCCTTGGAGAGTCGCCCGGAAATTCTTTTTCCTTCGACTCCTTCGGGGTCAGATTTCGCAGCGTTGGCAGAAATCCTAAACCAAACAAACTTGTTACTCCTCGCTCATGGTGAAAAGATCGCCCGACTTTGAAGATAATTCTCGTCGACCTCTTTCCCCCAAGAGACCCCAAGGGGAGCGCGCTCCGTCTCCTCCGAAGAAAAGGAGAGGAAACACCGACGAAGCAACAGGCAACAAACGCTTTCGTCAGTCGTCTCCACAACCCTCTCCTAAAAGAAAATCAAGAAGGAGCAGATCAAGATCCGCCTCCCCTCGAAGAACAAAGAAACGCGATCACAGATCATCACTTGTTTCCAGTGACGACGAAGACGCTCGAGGCCCCCTATCTTCTGAAATTATGGCGGCCAAGCTCCTAAGAGGCTTAGAGAAACCTCCTCCTTTAGGCTCATACGACGGGACTACCGACCCAGACGAACACATCGAAAACATCGATGCCTTGCTCGACTATCGGGGCGTTCGGGGAGCAATTAAATTTCGGCTCTTTCCCACGACGCTGAGGAAAGGGGAAATGATGTGGTACAAAAGCCTTGAGGCTGAATCCATCACATCGTGGAAACAACTTGGGCGCACGTTCTCTAGGCACTTTACTGCATCAAGACGACACCCTAAGACAGAGGCTTCGCTCGAAGCAATAATCCAAGGTAGGAACGAGCCTTTACGAACGTACATCGAAAGGTTCAATAAAGAGGAAGTCCAAGTGTCTACGACCGACGACATGAAAAAGTACCTGCTGGAACGAGGATTACGTCCCTCGACCGATTTCCATCGGGCGGTCGGCATTGAAACCCCGGCCACCCTTGACGCATTCTTTCTAAAAGCCCAAGCTTACATCCAATATGAAGAAAAGCAAGCGGCCAGTTCCGTAAGAGACGCTCGACGCCGGGAGGACGCCAAGCCACACCGAGTTGACGAACCCTCGACATCTCGTCGGGGAGGAGACAAAAGAAAGGATGAGCTCTCCCGTGAACCGCGGGAGCACCGAGGACCTATCGGTCGGTTCCACGAATACACGCCCCTCCTAGCCTCCAGGGAGAAAATTTTGTCTGAGTGCGCCAATTCAGAATTCAAACAAGCGGGAGTACGCTTTCCAAGACAACAACCCAGCAAGCCCGTCACAGATAAAACGAAATACTGCAGATTCCACAAGAGTCATGGGCATAACATAGAGGATTGCATCCACCTCAAGGACGCGATCAAAATCCTCATCAAAGACGGGCACCTGAAACAATTCACGAAGTCCAGAGACAATCCTCGACAAGATACTCAAGAGACCCAGAAAATCGAAGAAGTCGTGCCAATCCCTGCGGACGCTAACATGCAAGTCGCCCTGAGCATTTACCGCCTGGAAGACTTCTTTTTACCAGACCACACCAAGGGTGCGGGATACCTCTCCTCCCACAGTCTGTGGGAAGCGTTCCCTTCGGCGATGGTCATATCAGGGGGAGGTTTCAATAAAATCACGGTCGGTTCCGTGAAGAGAAAGTTCGACCAATTAATCGCCAAAGGGCCCGCGCAAAACGCCACTTTAGATCCACCGAGGGAAGGTTCCATACCCCTCGCATTCTATCGAGAAGAACTCCTGGGAGGAGCACCCAACGCCAGCATTCCTTTACTCGTCCGAGCGCGCATGGCGAACTTCGATGTAAGGAGGATATTAGTGGACCAAGGTAGTTCATGCGACATCATGTACTCCCAACTGTTTTCAACACTCCAACTGAACGAAACACATTTGACTCCATATGTCGGATCAGACCTGCAAGGTTTCAACGGAGCAGTATCCCGACCGTGGGGTTATGTTGACCTGTTTGTCACTTTCGGGGCGGGCGAGACAGCCAGGACGGTGAGGGTCCAATTCCTTGTCGTGGATTGCCCGTCGCTATACCAATGCATATTAGGACGACCAACTTTAGCCGAGTTGATAGCCGTGTCGTCCACCGTCCACTTGAAGATGAAGTATTATACTACTTCAGGCAGAGTCGCCACATTGCACGGAGACGTCGACGCTGCCCGCAGATGTTTCGAGGCAGCATCAAAAGGCCTCAGCTCGATATCGTACCAACCAAGTCCCCCGACATTGGATTCGCCAGATGTGCCCAAGGCTTTCCCTCAAGTCGATTCGATCGATCTAGACTGCAGGTTTTCAGATAGTAGCGAGAGCGTCCAGAGACCAGTAGAGGCCTTAGCCCAACCAATACCGGACGGAGATTTCGAGCTAATTCCCTTGGGAGAGGATCCTGCCCGGTGCGTCAAGATCGGGGCACGTATGCCCGAACTTGTGAAGCTACAGTTACAAGCTTGCCTCAAAGGGAACGCAGACTTATTTTCATGGAGCGCCGCAGAAATGCCAGGGCTTGACCCCGAAACAGCTTGTCACCACCTTTCTATCGACCCAACACATAAAGCGGTCGCTCAACGCAGGAGGAAGCAGTCGAGCGAGAAGACTGATGCTGCCGAATCTGCTGTTAAAGACCTCCTAGAGGCTAAATTTGTAACCGAGGCCAGGTATACGACCTGGCTCTCAAACGTTGTACTTGTGAAAAAATCTAGTGGAAAATGGAGGATGTGTGTTGATTATACCGATCTCAATCGGGCATGCCCGAAAGATGCATACCCTTTACCTAACATCGACAAGTTGGTCGACAATTCATCTGGATACAAGTTATTATCCTTCATGGACGCATATTCGGGGTACAATCAAATACCCATGGCCGTGTCTGACAAAAAATACACGGCCTTCATGACCGAGTCGGGCAATTACTTTTATAACGTTATGCCCTTCGGTCTAAAAAACGCAGGAGCGACGTATCAGCGCATGATGAATAAAGTTTTCCGAACCGAAATCGGAGACATGCTCGAAGTATACATGGACGACATGATCGTCAAATCTCAACAAGAAACGGACCACGCGTTCCATTTGCGCAAAGTGTTCGACCAAGCACGAAAGTGCAAAATGCGCTTCAACCCTGAGAAATGCACCTTTGGTGTCCGAGCAGGAAAATTCCTTGGATTCTATTTAACTGAGCGAGGCATCGAGGCAAATCCCGATAAGTGTCGAGCGTTCGCGGAGTTCCCAACCCCCACATCCAAGAAGTCCATACAATCACTAAACGGGGTCATTACCTCCCTTGCTCGATTCGTAGCAAAATCAGCTCAACACGCTCTCCCCTTTTACAAGCTCCTCCGTAAAGAAGCAACTTTCGAATGGACGGCAGAATGCGAGTTAGCACTATCCCACCTAAAAAAATCATTAAGTGAACCTCCAGTCCTATCCAGACCAGAAGAGGGGGAGACTCTGTATCTCTACCTCGCGGTCGCGAACGAAGCAGTGAGCGCAGCCCTTGTGCGCGAACGACCCGATGGGCAAAAGCCCGTGTATTTCACGAGCAAAGCTCTCTACGGCCCGAAAATTCGGTACCTTCAGATAGAAAAGGTCGCATTGGCCCTCCTTCTCGCAGCAAGAAGACTACGCCATTACTTCCCGGCTAACACCATCATCGTAAGGACCGATCAACCCATAAGACAGTTGCTCGGTCGACCAGACATGGCCGGCCGAATGTTAAAATGGTCACTAGAACTATCTGAGTTCGACATCAAATTTGAAGGAAGACAGGCCCTCAAAGCTCAAGCGCTGGCCGACTTCGTGGCTGAACTCGCCTTCACCGGGCAAGACCCGAAAGCTTCGTCCAAGTGGGTTATTTTCGTGGACGGCGCATCTGGCCCGACGGGCAGCGGGGCCGGTATCATTTTGGAGAACGAAGAAGGGAACGTCATCGAAGTATCCTTGACTTTATCTTTCCCCACTTCTAACAACCAAGCAGAATATGAAGCCTTCCTGGCGGGCATACGGCTCGCGACCGACCTAGAAGCAGAAGAGATCACAGTTTGCACGGATTCCCAATTGGTTGCAAGCCAAGTCCGAGGGGATTTCCAGGCTAGAAGTGACAGCATGGCCGAGTATCTAGCCCTCGTAAAAGACGAGATAAAACGGTTTAAGAGTGTGGAAGTTAAACACGTTCCTCGAGAAAACAACGCTCGCGCAGATATCCTGTCCAAACTGGCGAGCACTAAAAGGAAAGGGAACAACAAGTCCGTCATACAAAAACTGCTCCCCCGACCAAGTATCGGACACTCCTCAGCCTGCGTACACATTAACGTCGTGGGCGACACGGGTTGCTGGATGACCCCAGTGTTCAATTATCTAACCAAAGGAGAGTTACCAACCGACTCAAAAGAGGCCAGTACTATACGACGAAGGGCATGCTCATACTCTTTAGTGGGCGGACGTATGTATCGTCGAGGATTCTCTACACCCCTCCTCAGATGTGTAGAGTAGGAAAACATCCCACACGTACTCAGGGAAGTCCACGAAGGAATCAATGCGCAGCATCCTGGCGGACGTTCGTTAGCTCGAAAAATTTTGAGGGCAGGATACTACTGGCCCACCCTCCAGCACGACGCAAAGGAGCATGTAAGAAGATGCGACAAATGCCAACGACATGGAGACGTGCACATAGCACCTCCATCCGAGCTAAAATCGTTATCATCCCCCTGGCCGTTCGCGTGGTGGGGAATGGACATTTTAGGACCATTCGTCGTTGGGTCTGGTCAGAACAAATACTTAATTGTAGGCGTCGACTATTTCACCAAATGGATAGAAGCTGAGGCCCTGGCCAAAATCACCGCACTCAATATACTTCGATTCTTCAAAAGAAACATCCTCGCCCGGTTCGGAGTGCCCCTCGCCATTGTGACCGACAACGGGACTCAATTCACGGATAAACATTTCAAAGAATTCGTTGCGTCAATGGGGACAAAACAACACTTCGCTTCAGTCGAGCACCCTCAAACTAACGGGTAAGCCGAAGCCGCAAACAGGGTAATCCTAAGAGGTTTGAAGCGAAGGTTGGACGAGCATAAGAAACACTGGGTCGAGGAGTTACATAGCGTATTATGGGCATATAGAACCACTCCCCATTCAACGACCGGAGAATCCCCATTTCGATTAGCATATGGGACCGAAGCAGTAATCCCAATAGAAATGCATGTCCGATCGAGACGCACGGAATTCCCCATGGAACAAGATATCAATGCTGAAGCTTTAAGAGATGAGCTCGACATGGTCGGGGAAATTCGATCGGAAGCTTCTCTTCGAGAAACTATTCTCAAACAAAAGATAGTCGCTCGGTATGATTCCAAGGTCATTAGGCGGACGTTCGAAGTAGGCAGCCTTGTCCTTAGAAGAAACCACAGGGATCCCCGCGAGGGAAAATTAACGCCCAACTGGGAAGGCCCCTATCGCGTTCGAGCAAAAACCGAGAACGGCGCCTATTACCTAGAAAATCTACACGGGGAAGAACTCGCTCGGCCGTGGAACGCCGAGAAACTTAAACAATATTATAGTTAAACCAGTCACCTTACTCAACTCCCAGGGGAAGAGAAAGAGAGACTAACTGTGTGCCTAGGTACGAGCACGTCAGTCCAAATATCACAAATAAAGCAAGACCTCTTTTCGAGCAAAAGAAAAACTTGTTGCACGAACGGATACTCAAACGAGTCCGACGTCACCTAAGTACCACGACTAGGTAGAACCCCAGCTCGCGATGGGACGTTCACGCCAGGGAGCCCGAGCCATTATCTTGACTCGGGCACCGATCGAGGATAAAACCCTCCAAGACTGATTAGTTCCCCTAACCAACAGGTCGTCCATACCCCCCGTATCTATCCAATCGCTTCTAATTAATGCAAACACGAGCGTCAAACACTTAGTAAAAATAACAACAAATTATGTCCTCCGACGGACGCATGATTGCGAGCAGACAATATATATGCAACCGACCTCCAGGGTCAAACACTTAACATTTAAAAGAAATGCGGCAACAAAAGGCCGACTTGTTCGGAATTACAAATAAAGGGGGCCACGCCCCCCAAAACAAAATACATTATAAATTACAAGGCACGCAGGCCACCAATTAATTATCTTCACCCTCCGGGCGGTTTTCCTCTGCACGAGCTTCCCCCTGGCCCAGCTGCTCCTCTGGTTGGTCAGGCTGAGCAGTCGTCCCCGGCTGAGAGTCGGCCACCACCAAGTCAGCAGGGACTACAACCTGGCCATCCACCACCTTGTAGAGATAATTCATCCGATCGACGTCCAAGGCTAGGTCGGGATGGAGAGCTTTCACTTGCTCCACCGCATTCAGGAAGCTGAACTCAGTCGACGCGTTCAGATCTTCCATATCTTGGTCGATCCGAGCGAGAAACTGAGCCCTCGTGATCAAATGTTTTGTATCCTCGTCCTCATCCTCCTTGGTGCAAAAAGCGTCCTTCAGCTTCTTGTTCTGCTCAAGCAACCTCTTTTTGTCGACCTCTAATTTGGCGATGACCGTTGCTCGTTCAGCCGATTCCGTGGTGACCTTTTTTACCTCCTCCGTGGCCGCCGTCAGCTTGGACTCGGAAGCAGCCAATTGTTCCTTGAGCTTGTTGTTCTCCCGCTCCAGCATAGGGGACCCTTCGGCTGTCATCCAGGCCATGGTGAGGACCCGCATAACGGCGCTCGCGTCCTGGGCCAAAGAAAGCCGCCGAGCAGGACGGTCCATCCCCTCCAGGAACAGAGAGTCCGCCCGATCTACCTCCATACTGTTTCCCTCGAAAAAGTTCCGAACAACGAAACACGGGGGTATCCCATGCTTTGGCTTCGGAGGAGCACCAGCCGTCAGGTCCACAGTAGCCGTCGTTTTATGTTTCTTCATCAAAGAACCAGTGGATGCCACCGGAGAGCCCTGGACCAAAGGACCCGAGCCTGAACCGCTCGCCTCGGTCAGTCTTGTCTGTACGACCCTCGACCGTTTCCGCTGCTGCTGGACTAAACGCTCGTGGATCTTGTCCAGAGGATTTGTTAAGGAACCTGAAAAGAAGAATAAAACCAAAATTAGTTACAAGCAACAAAGTCAAATCAAAAATGTAACGAGCGTTAGTGAACGGATACCAAAAATGTCAGATATCTCCTGCCCGTTACTACAGGCCAGCAGTTCAGTAACACTGATCAGGGGACGCTCCAAAGCTTCTCCCCCGTCTTGATCGACCATAACTTTCCCTTCCCCGTCCAATAGAGGGGTCGGAGTAAAAGAATCTATCAACCTTCTAAAAGCTTCGAAGCTGGCCGCATCATCGTCATTCAAGGTGTCACCCACCTGAACAAATTCCCCCACTGGTCGCTCATAATGCACATGACTCCAGGAGAAGGGAAACATCCATAATCTCCTCGGAATCACTTCACCTTGGTCATCCAGCCTGGGCTCGTCGTTCTCATCAGTATCAATTCCGAGAAAACTCATAGCTCGCACGGCCGCATCACTCGCAGGCTTTATCAAGAAGTAGTCGGTCTTGAAAGCCCGGATGGACTCTGAGTGGGCCTTGAAGATCTTGGTCCGCTGCTTAAAAGATACGAACCCCTTCCGGTCGGTTCCCCTCCCGACTTGGCGCTGTAAAGACAAGAGGCGGAAGAAGAGAGGAAGCGTGGCCCCGACGCCCAGGAAAGCGCACGTCATCTCAAACGCCCTCAGGAAGGCGTATGAGTTAGGATGCAGCTGAGAAGGGGCTATGCAGAGGTGTCCGAGCACAGCGCTCACAAAATCGCTGAAGGGCAGCGTCACTCCCAAGACCGAAGTAGCGTATTCATACATAGAGAATGCCTGACAGCGAAAGTCTGAGAAGATGCGGTCGTCGTCTCCCGGGCAGGTCACGACCCAGTCAGCAGGATTCCCAACAACGGGCAGCAGCTCCGATCGAGGTCTCGAAAAGGAAGACACCTTGTCCAGCAAATCTTCCATCACCCACTCTTCGGGCGAGACCCTCGACTGGGCAGGACACTGAGGCGATTCCGTCGACTGCCCCGTGGTACTTGTGTCTGAACTGTCCGAAGAGCTTCCTGAGTTTGAAGGTATGGACGCAGACGATTCCGTATTTCCCGAGGACGTATCCTCGGAAAGCACGTCCAGTGGATTCCCGAGCGAATTTTCACCTGAAAAGCAGAGGAAAGGCATCAGTGAATTCGATTAAGAATATCAAATCCACCCTTCCACCGCTCGACAAGTGAAAGGGCGCGCCTCAGCTCAGAAATTGTGTTCCGAGCTGTAGCCCTGGCTAACCATTGCTCGAGGCAACAGCTGACGCCCAACAGTATAGATGGCAAAAACCTATCCAAAAATCTAAAGTCTAAGTCGACCAAGATTTCCGTCGACCTAGAGTTAGGGTTCATAGCCAACCAGCGACGGTGGCAAGAACTTTAAGGTTTACTAATCCTAAATCCTAAAACTACCGGTGGAATCACCCTAAACCGCATGCATTCTACGAAAACTATGCTATATACACTTAAGAGAGAAGAAAAGAACGGTACCTTGAGCCTGAGAAGACATTTTAGAAGAGAGTAAGCTTCTGTGAAGGGTGGTCGGCAAGAATGACGGTGGTCGACGGCTGAGAAAACGGCGGCTGAACGGGCAGAGGGTTGAGAGAGAAGATGAAACGAAAAGGTCAAAATGGGCCCTGAGAATCCTATTTATAGGAAAGAAGACACGTGTGCGCGCGTGACCCCTATACGCTAGCCCCTAGACTAGCCGTCAAATCATTAATAGGCGCGAATATCCAGATATTCCAGCTTTTCGTTTCACATTCCTCTACCGAGCAACGTATCGCTTGCCCGGAAGACCGATAGCATAGATCCTCGACCATGACATCACACTCCGTCGATCACTATATCGTTTCTTTTAAGTCACTGCTCGACAGCTTGAGCAATGACTTGGGGGGCTCCTGTTCCGGCCCGACCCAATCCTTCTTATTGGGCCAGAAATATTGATCCATTCACCTCGCTCGACGTCGAGCACAATCATGAAAAGTGGTCCTCAGTCGACCACCAACGATCCGGACTTAAGGAGATCTTCTAACGACTAATATTGACCGTTTCCTATCTTCACGGACCCCTCGATCCGCTCTTCACCTAACGAACCAATAGAATTCTAGTCAGTCCCTTATAAAAACCCTCTCATTTGAGAGGGGCAGGTATTCAATTCTCAACCCTAATACTAGTACTTGCTCACTCTTGCTCGGATACTTACTTTAGCATTGGAGTGCCTTGCAGGTACACCCCCTTTCTCCTCAAACGACCACATCCATCCGCTCTCGAGACCAGCCACTTCGGATCCTGATCTCCAGGTACGATCACTAGGACACGGGAATTGACCAGCGCGCACATCTGAATGGCCAGAATTCAAACTTCCCTAATTATGATTAAAACCCTAATCTGAGCCCTAATTACTTTCAGGTAGAAAAAGTTTGAAGGTTTGATGGTTGAGCTATGAGTTTCGAAGGCTTTTGCAAATTTGGGGGATTTTGAGTATGTTGTGTTCATGGAGGTTTCAGCTTGTGTTATATTATGTGTTGGGTTGCTTTTGGTACACATATCATGTTTGGATAGGTCAGAGGGTGGGTGCTGGCCTAGGTTGATTGGTATGGGCAAGTTGCAAAAATGTCAACAACTTGTGTACTTGAGGTATGGGCTCGTTAAGTGGTTGTTTCAAGGCATGGCTCGAGTCATCTTGCTTCAAGGAGGTCCATGGAAGTCATAGTTTGTTGCTGGCACAAGTGGCTGAAGAGATTTGATCCATTTTGCAATTTTGGGGAAGTTTGGCCCCTTTTGAATTACTTGAAGTTCAAGGCATGAAACTTGGGATTTCTTTGTGAAATTATGATTTTTAGGTCATATGTGATGTTTGTGTAATGGTTAGAAGTCACTTTGAGGTCACATTTGGCTTTGGCAAGTGTTTTTACAAACTTCCCTCTTTGGTGCATAAGTGAAATTTAGTGATTTTTTCCAACTTTGCAAGGCCATAACTTGAGTTCTATGATGAATTAGATCAAGTTCTTGTACTTTTTGAAAAGGGAATGATCCAATCTACAACTTTCACGACCAAGAATTTTTCATTTGAAGCATTTTTGAATCAAAAAGAGGAGGTTGAAAAACTTTCCAAAAGTGGCAATTTTGCATCACAAGTCACTTTCCCAAAATAGCAACTTTGCAAATGGCTTGAAATTCTTCAATTTTGTGAACTTATAACTTCTTCTAAGATCAAATAAAGATCATATATATCCAAAATAATGAAGAAGACCCTTTGGTTGGGTGATTGGGGGCCTCAGATGCCCTGATTTTGCACTGACTTGCTCAAGAAGTCATCTATTGATCAGATGCCTTCCCCATTGAATTTCTTCATGAAAATTGGTATGCATGATCCTCATATCATATAGAGACCAATAGAAACAAGAATGACCAAAAAATTTCGAGTTATGGCCTCTGAAACCAAAACCCTAATTTTAGGTCATCTGTGTAGTTAAACCTGGCTATGCTTCCATGCCTTTCCCAGTTCTTGTGATTTTCTGACTTCCTTGATCTTGGGAGGACATAATATGATGTTTGAACATACATATACCCTCTTGAGGTGATTGAAGACCTTTGGAGTGGCTCAGATAGCCCATGGATTGCTCAGATCACAAACCCTAGATGCAGATGACTTAGAACCAATGCAGTGAAGCAAAAATACACTATGAGATGATATGATTGAACCTATGCAAATGAAAAGAATCAAAAACAATGGTGAAATGAGTGAGGGAAAATTTGGGGTGTTTACAGCTGCCCCTATTCAAACATGAGTTAGATGTGCAGGATGTAAGCGACGGGCTTAGCAGACAAACAAGATAACTTGTGGTTGAATACCGAAGACAGTCCAAAATTTGCCGTCACTGAATGAAGAAGAAAAGGGATATAGAAAAGGAAGTAAAGTATGATTATAAATTGCGGGTGACGGAGGACGACCGTCGAGCAGAGGACGAATGCTAGGGATAAAGCAATGACGGGGACGACCGACATGCTGGGGAAATACAGGGATCATGATGGGGACGACCATCAGGTTAATGAAATAAGACTCTCCGGGGATTAAAGGTAAAGGCAATGATGGGGATGATCATCAGGTTCAAAGCGTGAAATGAAATAAATGATGAGGTACGGTCATCAAAGGTGAAGGACGATCACCTAGCAGGGGACGGCTGCTCTGTTGGGGATAAGATAAGGGGCGGTCATCTAAGGTGAAGGACGATCACCTGGCAAGGTACGGTTGCCGGAAGCATCACGACATAGGACGAATGTCGGATAAAAAGAGTCGACGATGGGGGTGGTCATCGGATAACAATGATGAAGGACGATCATCAAGAGGGTGAAGGACGATCACCTAGCAGGGGACGGCTGCTCTCGGGTTTTAGCATGACATAGGACGAATGTCAGATATATACGATTAACGATGGGGAGGGCCATCAGATAACAATGATGAAGGACGATCATCAAAAGGGTAAAGGACGATCACCTAGCAGGGTACGGCTGCTAAAATATCACGACATAGGACGAATGTCGGATAGAAGAGGGTCCCAATAGTGGAGACTCCGCTGGAGGAATGATGAAGGACGATCACCTGGAAGGGTACGGCTGCCGTAAGTATCATGACATAGGAAGAATGTCAGATAAAAGAGAAATTTGCTTTTTACTAGCGATTTGCCGAGAACCCTTCTGGGGAATGGTAGACACAGACGAGTGTCTAATTTCAAGAAAGAAAAGGTATAAGTGTTTGACGCTGTGTATGGATTAAAAATGCGGACGAGCATCCTTAAGACTACAATACGGACGAGTATCGGTAGAAACAAACGCTGACGCATGTTCAGAGATGATGGTACGGACGAGTACCAACTAGTTAACAAAGAACACGGACGAGTGTCGAATCTGAGGGAGACAAGCGGTGTATACAAGATACGGACGAGTATCTGTATGAGTAAAGTATGTATGAGTGAGGCACATACGAGTGTTCAACTTGCTGGGGAGAGCATGACATGGTCGGGTGTCAGAAGAAGTGTATTATAAACAAGTATTTGATTTTCAAAGTGTTTAGGCAACTATGCTGGGGGAGGTGACACGGACGGGTGTCGGAAGAAGTGTATATATATGTATCTGTCTGTAAAGAACGTTCGGGCGGCTTTACTGGGGAATGATGACACGGACGAGTGCCAAAAGGAGCATGTATCTGTATTTGTGAGTGCAAAGAAGATGCTTTGGCTTTCTGTCGGGGAACTTGAGAGGTATTTTGTATATTGTTGATGGAATGTCGGTATTTGCAGGTGTTTGATTTCAAAACATGGCTTATGATTATGCAATATGTTTGATTTTTTCCATAATGCTCCGTATTAGACGGAATGCTACGCTCTGAGGGGAAATATGATGCGAATGCTATGATTATGCAAAAGATACCGATCCGGGATTCAGATCCCGTTGCTGTGAAGATCTCTGGCTGATCTGCTTGAAGTGATATCCCAGCTGGGGGAAAGATCATTGGTAGATCTGATACAAACATATGTGGATCTGCTTGGGGAATTAGATCATTGATAGATATCCTTGTGAGGAGAAAGCCCAGCTAGGGATGAAGGAGCTTCCTTCACTTTGTTGTGGGAACTTCAGGTATTGCTCTTCTCGGGAGAGGCTGAAGCTCTGTGGGGAGATAGCTAGAGATGAGGGTGCTTGACAACTCATCTGGGGAAATGAACATTTACTGATGCTGTTTGGAAGACATGTTAAGGGAGTAATGTTTTGACAGCTTGCTGGGGAAAAGCTCTCATGCCCCATGCAATCCTGTATGACAAAGAAACGTACAAGTATCCCGAGGTATCCCTTACTGGATTCCATCATAGGAGTTTAGACACTCCCGGGAGCAAATATATTTCCTGTAAGCATGTAATAAGAAAAGACGCATCTATATTTATGCAACTATTATATTAAGGACATCGGACATTTTTGCAAATGAAAATGTACGAGACGAAATGTGACCGAAAATCTGATTTTATTAATTTAGGGTGCCCTGAATCGGCAAGTACAGTAAGAGAAACAGATCCCCTAAAATGCGGAGATTGTTACAAAATTAAGAGACAAAAAGGATGCTGGCAATGTTAATGATGCTTTAGTGAGCTTCCCTTTTGCTATGACTCGTATGACATTGACGTTCTTCTTATCTTGCTTTTGAAGAGTGTTGATTCTGATTGATGCTCGAACCTTTCGAAGCTTGCCGTGTCGTGGGTGATACAGACGAATTCAGAATACAGTTGTTCGCTTATTCCCAGATTTTGCGTGGATCGCCTTTTCGGGTTTTCAATCCACCGGGATACCCATTTTTGCCTGAGCTGTCCAATGCGGCTTTTCAACTCAGCGGGTGTACATTTTCTATTTATTTTCCCTTATTTTTGCCCGAGTCTCTTTTTCTATTTTTGACTCGCCGGGATGCCCTATTTTTGCCTGGACTTACATTCTGTTTTTATGTCCAGCGGCTCATTTTACGCGAAGTATTTTTTAACTGCATCTGAATTCACAAGGGACAAGAAGTCTTCACAATCCATAGTACTGAGCATCAATGCTCCACCGGAGAAAACTTTCTTTACTATGAATGGACCATCATAATTTGGAGTCCACTTGCCCCTGTGGTCTGTATGAGGAGGGAGGAGTCTTTTCAGCACAAGATCTCCTACTTGGTATTCCCTAAGCCTGACTTTCTGATCGAAGGATTTCTTCATTCTTTTCTGATACAGCTGCCCATGACAAATTGCAGCCAATCTCTTCTCTTCGATCAGACTTAGTTGTTCGTACCGGGATCGGACCCATTCTGCTTCATTCAGCTTAACATCCATCAATACTCGTAAGGAGGGTAATTCAACTTCAACAGGTAGGACTGCCTCTATATCATACACCAGCTGATACGGTGTTGCCCCAGTGGAAGTTCTGATTGACGTTCGGTACCCATGCAAGGAAAATGGTAGCATTTCATGCCAGTCTTTATAGGTGACCACCGTCTTCTTCACAATCTTCTTGATATTCTTGTTAGCTGCTTCTACAGCGCCATTCATCTTTGGCCTGTAAGGAGAAGAGTTGTGGTGTTGGATCTTGAAGTCCCGGCATAGCTCTGCCATCATTTTATTGTTTAAGTTGGAACCATTATCAGTAATGATTCGCTCGGGCACTCCATACCGACAGATGATGTCTCTCTATAGAAATCAGGCTACCACTTGTCTGGTGACATTTGCATAGGAAGCTGCTTCAATCCACTTGGTAAAATAGTTAATGGCAACCAGGATGAATCTGTGGCCATTTGAAGCAGTTGGTTCGATCTTTCCAATCATGTCAATGCCCCACATGGCAAAGGGCCAAGGTGAAGACATCACATTCAAAGGATTTGGAGGCACATACACATTATCTGCATAGATCTGGCATTTATGACACTTTCTAGCATAAGCACAACAGTCTGCATCCATTGTGATCCAGTAATAGCCTGATCTTAACAACGTTTTAGCCATTGCATGCCCGCCCGAATGGGTACCAAAAGATCCTTCGTGCACCTCGTGCATCAACAAGTCTGCTTCTGTCTTGTCAACACATCGGAGGAGTACCATGTCAAAGTTTCTCTTGTACAAGGAACCATCAACATTCAGGAAGAAACTACCAGCTAGCCTTCTCAATGTCTTCTTATCATTGGAAGATGCCCCAGGTGGGTATGTTTGATCCTCCAAGAAGCATTTGATGTCATGGAACCAAGGCTTATCATCTTTAACAGCATCTGCTGAAAATACGTATGCTGGTCTGTCAAGTCTGGATATTGAAATCCGAGGCACAAAGTTGGCAGCTTGAACTTTGATCATGGATGAAATGGTAGCCAGAGCATCTGCAAACTGATTTTCGTCCCGAGGGATATACTCAAGTTTGACTGTTGTGAAGAAAGTCAATAACCTCCTTGTATAATCCCGGTAAGGTATCAGATGATCCTGGTGAGTGTACCATTTGCCGTTGGTTTGATTAATTACCAGAGCTGAATCTCCGAATACATTTAAAGTCTTGATCCTGAGGTCAATGGCTTCCTCAAGACCCATAATACAAGCTTCATATTTAGCTTCGTTGTTAGTGCAGTTAAAGGTGAGCTTTGCTGAGAAAGGCATGTGAACTCCTTTATGTGTAATGAGTACGGCACCAACACCACGACCATTCATATTAACAGCCCCATCAAACATCATAATCCATTCTTCTTCTGGGTCAGGCCCTTCAGTGTAAACAGGCTCTTCATGATCTTTTGCTTTTATGAACATGATGTCTTCATCAGGGAAGTCAAATCTCATAGGCTGGTAATCATCAATGGGTTGCTCAGCAAGATAATCAGACAATACACTGCCTTTGATGGCTTTTTGAGATGTGTACTGAATGTCATATTCTGTGAGAATCATTTGCCATCTTGCAACCCGTCCGGTAAGTGCTGGCTTCTCAAAAATGTACTTAACTGGGTCCATCTTGGAGATCAATAAAGTAGTGTGGGTCAACATATACTGCCTTAGTCGGCGAGAAGCCCACGCTAAAGCACAACAAGTTTTCTCGAGCAGTGAATAACGTTGTTCACAGTCGGTAAACTTTTATCTTAGGTAGTATATTGCATACTCTTTTCGACCAGACTCGTCATGCTGGCCCAGCACACACCCCAATGACTCTTCTAATACTGTCAAGTACATGATTAGAGGTCTTCCTTCAACTGGAGGCATAAGGATCGGAGGCTCTTGTAAGTATTCCTTGATTTTGTATAAAGCCCTTTGGCAATCTTCATTCCACCTGACCGTTTGTTCTTTTCTCAGCAACTTGAACAAGGGCTCACAGGTTGTTGTAAGGTGAGATATGAACCTTGAAATGTAGTTCAATCTACCCAGAAACCCCCAAACTTCTTTTTCAGTCTTTGGTGCAGGCATTTCTTGAATGGATTTGACTTTATCAGGTCAACTTCAATCCCTTTCTCACTTACAATAAATCCCAGCAGCTTACCGGATCGCACCCCGAATGTGCACTTGTTGTGGTTTAACTTCAATTGGTACTTCCTCAGACGCTTGAATAGCTTCAACAGATTCACCAGGTGGTCTTCTTCTGTGAGGGACTTGGCAATCATGTCATCCACATAACATTCAATTTCTTTGTGGATCATGTCGTGGAACAATGTCACCATAGCCCGTTGATAAGTGGCACCAGCATTCTTCAGTCCGAATGGCATCACCTTATAACAGAACGTGCCCCAGGGTGTGATGAAAGTTGTATTCTCCATGTCTTCAGGTGACATTTTAATCTGATTATATCCTGAAAATCCATCCATGAAGGAGAACACCAAGAACTGAGTTGTATTGTCGACCAATACATCAATGTGAGGTAATGGGAAGTCATCCTTCGGGCTGGCTCTGTTCAGGTCCCGGTAATCCACACACATCCTCACCTTTCCATCCTTCTTAGGCACAGGTACGATGTTAGCAACCCACGGCGGGTAACTAGTTACAGCAAGGAAACCGGCATCCCACTGTTTTTGTACCTCTTCTTTTATCTTCATTGCCATATCTGGGCGAGTACGGCGCAACTTCTGTTTTACTAGCGGACAGTCTTATTTCAGAGGCAGCTTGTGCATAACAATGTTGGTGTCCAACCCTGGCATATCCTTATAAGACCAAGCGAAAACATCCACATACTCCCGAAGCATGTCAATCAGTTGCTCTTTCACTGAATCTTGCAGGCAGGCCCCGATCTTAACTTCTTTCAAATCTTCTTCCGTACCAAGATTAACCGTTTCAACTTCCTCCTCATGAGGAGTGATAACCTTCTCCTCTTGTCTCAACAACCTGGCTAGCTCTTCAGGTAGCTCATAATCTTCTTCAACCCCTTCATCGGCTTGATTAATCGGATTGTCAAAGTCATACGAAGTCATGGCAGTGTTGTTGTCAGTGCAGTCTGGAGGGAACTTTCTGCAAGGGTTTAGATTTGTTCATTTTAGTGATCAGTTTTATCTACTTTAGAAAAAAAAGTGAAAATGAAGTTATTATTTTGAAAAGCATTGCCATTTTATTTTTGTACAAAAAATGAAAAATGAAAAACAGTGAGCGGAAAAGAAAAGACTTATTTGCAAAAGATGTCCTGATATTCATTAATTGATCTTTGCACAAAATACAAGATGGCCCGATTACAAAATGAGTCCTGATATCTTGGGCAAGATACAGGACTTGATGCATGCTTTAAAAACAGGAAATAATAATTACTCTGTAGGAATAACTCTTATAATTTCCTGGGAAGACCAGTTTGAGACATGGCTCCCCGGGATCCTTGGACGTATCCAGCTTTCCAGGTTGCGCTCGTCTTCTGACTCATCTTCCAAGCTATTCACAGCATCCGGGGTGAGCATCCCCCCACTAACAAACTTGGTCTCCTTCGCAGCCTCTGGTTGATCTTGCCGAGTTGGTCTGTAACCCAACCCGAATCGGTCTTCTTTCTTCTCCACGGGCAGCAGCTTGCCCCAGCCTTGGGCGGTACCTTCCTCAACAACCTTCCGGGCTTGCTGATATGATGTGATGGAAGTCCCCAGCACAACAGATGTTTCATTAATATTCAAGGCCTCAAACCCTTGACTCATGGTTTCATGGATCTCCCCATCCATTTCAATGTATTTGAAAGTAGCCAGCTGGCTAACGAAGATATCCTCCTCCCCACAAATGGTAATGACTTGGCCCTCCCACTCGAATTTTAACTTCTGGTGAAGGGTCGACGTCACGGCGCCAGCGGCGTGTATCCATGGTCTACCCAATAAACAGCTGTAGGCAGGCTGTATATCCATCACAAAGAAGGTCGTTTTGAAAACCTGTGGGCCAATCATTATTGGTAACTCTATTTCTCCCATAACTGATCTTTTAGAACCGTCAAAGGATCTTACTACCAAGTTACTTGGGCGTAGTGCCAATCCATCATACTCCAGCTTCACAAGGGCTTTCTTGGGAAGGACATTGAGTGATGACCCCGTGTCCACCAATACGTGAGAAAGAACTGCACCCTTACACTCCAAGGTAATGTGCAAAGCCTTGTTGTGATTGTGACCTTCTACTGTCAGATCAGTATTGGTAAATTCTAGCCCATGACTAGCGTTGACATTTCCAACCACAGCCTCTAACTGATTGACAGTAATCTCCTCAGGCACATAATCTGCGTGCAGGACTTTTAATAGTGCGTTCCGATGAGCCTCGGAGCACATTTGCAATGATAGTATGGAGATTTTGGAAGGTGTTTGGTGAAGCTGGTCTACCACCTTGTAATCACTTTTCTTTATGATTCTCATGAATTCATCAACCTCTTGATCAAAAGGAGTCTTCAAAGCTTCTTTAGCAACTGGTTCTTCTTGCACCATGCTCATCCCTTTTGCTTTAGCAGCAGCTTCAGCTTCAGCAACGGGTCTTGGAATTTGCGAGGCAAAGAGACGTTCGCTTCTAGTGAAGCCTCCGCCTCCCCCCACATTGTCTATCTGAGGTGAAGAAGTTGATGATTCCAAAGTGATTTTCTGCCCCCCACAGTATAGATCTGAGCTATAAAGCCAATGGATGACATTATTGCTTTCATAAGGCACTGGCCTGGGCACTATGATAGTGACTGGACTGATAGCAGCTGTAGAAGGGACCACAATGGTTGTGGATCATAGTATATGGTAACTGGTGCTCTGACAGGAGTAGCATTTTGTTGTGAGTTGTTGGCAGGAACATTTGCAGGATCGTAGTATATTGTAACCGTTGAGACACTTTCACTAATTGCTGCTGATGTTGTAGAAGGCACTGTTGACTGGATGGGTGTTGAAGTTGTAGCAGGAATGGTGATTGAACTTGCATCCGTTGAAGTGATTGATTGAACAGTTGTTGGAGTTGTAGTAGAATCTGTTGGAACAATGGTTGCTGACGTTGTAGGAGTATCTGTGATTGTTGGTGAAGGGATTGTTGGAGTTGGAGTCGTCGTTGTCGTAATCTGAAGGATCCCATCCTTAATAAGACCGTCTATGCCTTTTCTCAGTCTTTCACACCCATTGATGACAATATTGCAATATCCACAGCCGAGCTCACACCCGGGGAACACTTGGCATTCTAACAGCTGAGCTTTGATTTCAACCAAAGGTGTTCGGATTTGTGCAACACTAGTGATTAATGTGGATGGTTTGCCCTCCTCAATAGCATTGATCCTAGGCCCGTTGTGACTAGGCATTGGATTCCTTGTGACATTCGGAGGAGGTGCAAAGTTGAGAGCTTTTGAGTCCACCAGATCCTGGACTTTCATCTGTAGGGCCCGACATTTTTCAGTGTTATGCCCTGGTGCATTTGAGTGGAATGCACGCCTGGCATTGGCATCATAGTTTTTTGGCATATTGGAGGGATCTGGAGGTGCCAATGTCCTTAACTCAACTAGGTTGAGCTTCAGGAGCTGTGACAAGAGTGCAGCGTACGACATTGGGATTGGGTCAATTACCCTGATAGCTTGTGATGGTCTTTGTTGAAAGGGACGATGTTGTTGGTTGTTATTGTTGTTGTTGTAGGTTCTCTGTTGCGGATAATGAACTTGTTGTTGATATTGTGGTTGTTGTTGTTGTTGACGATATGCTGATTGTTGAGGAATCGGAGCTGGAATGGAAACTGCTGCTACTGACCGGTGCACATACTGAGGCCTGCCCCTGCTTGCATAAATGGAATTTGTTTCACCAGCCCTTCGGGGTCCCACAAAAGGCTTTCTGGGATTGCTAGATGAACTTGCACCACTGTCGGAAATTTTGCCCATCTTTAAGAGGCTTTCAGTCCTCTCACCAGCTATGACCACATCAGCAAAACTGGTAGTGGAGAAGGAAGCCAATCTATCAATATAGGTCCCTTGCAAAGTATTCATGAACATGTCAGCCATTTCCCTCTCTGACATGGGTGGTTGGACAGCAGCAGCGAGCTGTCTCCACCTTTGGGCATATTCCCTGAAGCTCTCTCTAGAAGATTGTGACATGCCCATTAGAAGAGTTCTATTGGAAGCCATGTCCAGGTTGTACTGATATTGCCTGATGAAGGCTTCAGCTAAGTCCTTCCATCATCTAATGGTAGCCCTAGACAGATGTGAATACCACTCTCTCGAAGCCCCAGCCAGACTGTCTTCAAAGTAGAACATCCACAACTTTTCATCCGTAGTGTAAGCTTTGAGTCTTCCCAGAAAAGACTGTAGGTGAGTTCGTGGACAGGAGGTACCATTGTACTTTTCAAAGCATGGGGGTTTGAATTTGTGGGGAATTCTCACCCCATCTACTAGCCCCATGTCCATCACATCGAAGCCCAAAGAATTCTGAGACTCCAAAGATCTTAACTTTTCAGCAATTTCGTCCAATCTCCTGTCATATACTTCATCTCCAGCCCCCATAACAGTAAACTGTTCCTCTTGAGGATCCTCTTGCAAGATTCTCCCCCCAGTAGTATTACCTTGCACATTTCTCGGGATGTTAACTTCTGGATCCAGATGAGGTCCAAATACTGGTGGGTCAATACGAGGCTGGCCCTGCTCATTGTTACTAGTTCCTCCTGTTCCAAGATGAGGCTCCTCAGGATTTTGTCTTTCCACCAGCTCTCTTAACCTTTCCTGACTTTGGGCTAAGCCAGTCATCACTGCCATGAATTGAGACATCTGATTTCTCATCTCCAATCTCTCATTGGTCATCTAATTTCTGACTTCAGTTAGATCCTGTTGTACTTGTTCCATTCAAATACCGGGAAGGTTGTTACGAGTCGGGTACCGGTGCGTGCGGTTGACAGGGAACACTCGGCGACGAGCAATGTTTCCTGAAGTCACAACAAAGTTAGAAACAATAATAACAAAACCTACAAAACAAAACAAAAGTTAGTATGCAATGCAGTATGCTTATTTGTTTTCCAAGGTATCCGGTTTGGTTCTTGGTTTTGACCTTTCCAGACCTCGAGGAAGATGCTTGGTGTTGTTGAGAGAAAAGCCCAAATGGAAACAAACTAAAATACATTATAAATGGGGAATAATACATAGTTTGTTTTACAATACATGCCCCTGGAGGGTCAAAATACATTAAAAAGAAAAAGTACATTAAATGGAAATGACAACAAACAAAGAATCAGACATCGAGTCCAAACTCATCCTCTTTGACCTCCTTCAGGAGTGCCTCAGTCAATGGACCAGCTGGGTGCTCTGTAATGGTCCTAATGAGGAGGTTTCTGGTAGCAATGGCAGTAGTCAGCTTCTTATGCCTGTCCTGGTCCTTTGATCTCTTCAATCCTGCTCTGAGCTTCAACTCTGATATCTCCTTCTGAGCTGCCAACAAAGCTTCCTGCTGCTTCTTCTCATTGGTCTCTAGCTGTTCAATCTTGGCTTGAGTCTTCTGGTCTTCTTGTGTACGGGCCTCAGTGATCCTGACCCACCTAGCCTGACTCTCTTGCAGATAGAGCTCAGTCCTAGCCTTCTGAATTTTGGCCTCTTTACATGCATTCTTCAATATTTGTTCCCCAGCTCTTGCTTTCCTGATGTAGTCCTCTGTCTTCTCAATTTTGGTAAGATGCTCCACCCTAAGCTTCTCCAATCTCTCAATATCCAGACGACCATCACTTATTTCCTAAAGAGTCTTTTTCAAGGCTTGAGATAGGTTCTCATTCCTTTCCTTCAGCTTCTCAAATTCTTCTAGGGTGACAGTTGCTGCTGGCTGTACTGTGGATGGTCCAGGCATGTCTTCCAAGATGAAAGGCATTCTGGTAATTTGAGCTCTAGTACAGGACCAGTCCAAATATTGAGCTGAAGCAACATTATTACATCTTCCAAGGATAGCTACCCTCTTTGTCTGGATGTTGTCCCAAGCCCAGGATGCTTGTCTGACAGCAACTGAATTAGGTTTTACTTCACAATACAGGGTCTCAGCTAAATCTTGTTCTCTGGGAGGGTGAACCAAAGCATAACCCAGTTGTCTCTTAAACAACAAAGGATTGTAGTTGATGCAACCCTTTACTCCTATCAGAGGTACATTTGGGTATTGTCCACAACTGGTGATAATGTCCTTGCCTTTGGTGCTCTGGGTGCACCATCTAATATCATCTGAAGTCAAGTCAATGAGCCTCTTGGCCCAATTCTTCTGTTGGTGGGGATTCAAGAAAGCATCTAACTTAGGCAGGTGTCTGAGCAGCCAGGTATAAAACAAAGGAGCACAACATTTTACTAACTTCCCCCTTTGTTTCTCATTCCTCTGGTGAATGGAGTAGTAAAAATCTCCCAGCAATGTAGGTACTGGGTTCTTCAGAAGAAACAGATGGATGGAATTCTTGCTGACAAATTTAGGCTCATCTGCAAACAATATAACCCCATATATGCTGAGGGCTAACAGTGCACAGACTTCCCTCCACTCTCTCAAAGAAGCCTTCAGGATGGCCTGAGAAATCAAGAAGTCCAAATGCAAACCAGGGATCCCAGCTTTTTTTGTCATACTTTGCTCAATCAAGGCAGGCTCCAGGTACAATGCCTTTGCTATCTCTTCATTTCTGGGAGCTGGCATCTCTGGGTTGAAAGGGATTCCACCCTTGATAGGTACTCCAATCAATGAGGAAAACTCTTCCAGCAGAGGCCCTAGCTGAAAGTCTGGAAAGGTGAAGCATCTCAAAGGAGAGTCATAAAACTGTAAGCAGGTGTGGATCATGCTTCTCTGAGAAGGGTCAAGGTCCATAACCATATCCAGGATACCTCCATAATTCTCTCTAAACAATGGGATATAATCAGGGGTGATGAGTGACTGGACCTGCCTGACACCAGTCAACACAGGCTCAAAGAAATGGTAGGATATGTTGCTCTTCCTGGGAGTAGTCATGAGTGTTGCTGAAGAAACTGAAGGTAAGTGCTGATGAAGATCGCAGACTGATACTGGAGATGAGCCACTGGTAGGATGATGCTGGTGATGATGAAGACAGCTGAAGCAGATAACTAATGAAGATAGCTGAAGCAGACAACTGATGAAGATAGCTGAAGCAGAGGTCTATGCAGAAGAAGGGGTCAAAACCAAAACCAAGATACAATGAAATGGATACCCTGAAAAGAAAATAAGCAAATGCCAAATGATGCAATGATGATATATGAAAATGATATGCAAGGGTTTGTGATCAAGCTGGATCTGATTATCTGTCTTGATATAGGCCCATGTATGTTCAAAGGTCCAGATGAAGGCTTAGAAATCCAGAAACCAGGGTGGGGGACTCAAATAAAGAGTCACATGTCCAGGGTTTAATCAAAAGAACTGTCCAAAATGAGGTAATCTTAAACAATATAGTAACAGGGTATGATGTGGCACAGGGTTCCTGCAAACCTGTAAACAGCCCAACCCCCTCACAGGTAGTGTTCTAGAACAAGGGTCCTCAGACTCGGATCAGTTATGAGAAGTGTAAACACTTCTAACCCGGAGGTACAGTGTTTACAATAACCATAAAAGATCCTCCTCTGATTCACCTCGGATTTTGAAGGTCATAATAAAGGTCATCCAGACTTAGCAGGCTTCCCAAATAGCCTTAGCACTACAGGAAATATGTAGCACAGAGTTCTCAAGAAGAAACCCACATCTGAACCGTGTTTCATATTCCCGCATCAGACTGAAATGGAATGGGAAAGAACATGAACCACTCAAGCCTAGGTGTCACTTAGGCCCCAAGTATAGGACCTTAAACTCTCAATGGAACCCCACCCATCAAAACAACAAACCAGATCCAGCAATGACAGTATGACAGTATGATGCATAAAACTGTAAAGAAAGCAGTAAATAAGACTGTACATAAAATAATAAAGCAAATATATAAACACAATTAGCACATAACACCCCAGTAAACACAAATCAAACAAGCGCTAGGAGGAACCCACAAAAAGAACCAAAAGCCCTGGTTGTAGTATAAGGTTCCCCAGCAGAGTCGCCAAGCTGTCGCTCGCACTGATGACACCGAGCCAAGAGGGGTACAGACGCGAACGGTCGGCGAAAGGGGAAAGAAATGAATAGAGTCACCAGCTAGGCATTTTTATCCCGAGGGAAAGGTAATGCTGTATAAACCTAAGAAAAGATGGATAAGACGGTTGCGAACCAGAGAAACTGAGAAAGGGGGTTGGTTACAACCTGGGAAGGTATTAGCACCCAGATTGTCCGCCGTACTCGACGGGATCCACGCTTGAAAGATTTGTGTTTTAAAGGGGTAGTGTCAATGCTATTTTGTGTGCAAAAGCTGGAAAAGAATGCAAGTGTCAGTGTAAAAGAAATGTGAAATGAATAAAAGAAGTGTCAGTGTAGGAACAGGAGTGTGAAGCTCAAGACTATGAGGCTCAAAGAATAATACTGGAAGAGGGGAGAATATACAGAGACTTTTTTTCGATAACTGTTAAGTTATGCTTACGTATCCTCTCGTGCAATGAGGAAGTCAGAACACCGTAGTTCGACTTAAAGAGACTGAAAGATAAATTGACTTGTGAACTGCTTACTTGTCTATGCTCAAGTGTATGATCTGTCTGGCTCAGGTGCAACCTGTCTTGCTCTAGACGGAAGAAGCAAGTTCTCGTTTGTGAGTGAATGAGATGAGAAAAGAATCCCGGAGGAGATGATTATTGTTTGTTTTTTGTGTTTTCAATCTTTTATTGATTTTGTGTTTGTCATAAGTTAATGAGCTTAAGCCTAAACCAAGGGTTAGTAAACTCATCACATCTTCCCTCTGATTAGGGGTAATGAGAATACCTTAAGTATGAAATAAACACTTCACACTTAATCACCATGATGTAGGATTAAGATCATTAACCTACTTGCATTTATTTAGATGTTTTTGGAGTTTTTGTTTAGTGTTGAGTAATGAGTTTAAGCCATAATCAAAGATTTAATGGACCCATTACACCATCCTAATAGAAGGATGATAGATGAGAACATTTAAGCTGAGGAAGGCTCCTCAACTTAATCCATGATTAGGGATTAACCTCATGACAAAACAAACCTTTATTAAAGTGGATTTTAGTTAATGATAAGGTTGAGAAATGTATTTTATGGTTTGTAAGACAACTTGAGGGGGACTTGTCAATTAACACTAGGGTTAGTCCTTCTTATCCAATTAAGGAAGAATTAGAACCCTAATGCAAGGCCCCAAGTTATAAGTTTAATGTCTTAATGATTATTAGATGTATTGATTAAAGTAGTTAAACACATTAAGGGTTTAATACTTAGGATTAAAGTTATACACTCCATCCTAATAGAAGGATACAGGCATAACCCTAATCACAAAGCCTTAAAACCTTTAAGGTTTAGTCCTTGATTAAGAGATGAGAAGAGAAGACACAAAGATGACACAAAGGTAAAACTCATGGGGGACTAATCAACCCTAATTGTGATCATGCTTTGGATGTTCCTAGGGTTTATGAGGCTTGCAAAAGAACTTCAAGAGAAAAGCCACCAAGGAAGGAGCAGATGGAGGAAGGAAGAAACAGAAGAAGCAAAACAACTTACTTCACTTAAGAAGATAAGTTGCTTGAAGAAAGAAAGATGGGAGGGATCATGAATGAGAAAGATCACTCTAATACAAAAGTAAAATGCAGCAATGATGCATAAGAGAGATGAGAAGAGGTTATGAGAAGTGAAGACAAATTCACTTCTCAATGACTTACCACCTGAAAGGTTAGCAACAAGAAATGAGATGCAATGCAAATGGGATGAAACACAATGATGAAAACCAAAGTCAGAAGCATATTTATGTTGTAAATGATGCAAATAGATGATACAAGTGGTGAACATAAGATGTGTATGATCATATAAGAGATGAGAATGCAAATGGGACAAGTGAGAAGCATGGAAGTTCATGAATGCATATGACATGAAATGAAAGCAAAACAAGGCAAATGGATGATGCAATGATCAAACATGATTCTAATATGTCCTAAGATGTCTTATGAATCATGTGGATGCACAAAATATCATGGCAAGTTCATGTATGCAAGCATATGAATGATGAATTCAATATGAAGGCAAAAATTAGGGTTTATACATAACATGCAATACAAAATTCAAAACCAGAAGCAAAGGACATGATAAAAAATTGAAAATAGGATCAAAGGAACCCTAACCCTATACAAGTTCACTGCCCAAAGGAGGAGACCTAAATCTTAACCTAATGGAAGTTATGATTTTCTCAAGTTGGCTAGGGTTTTAAGGTACCTCTCAATGATAAATGCAAAACAAATTGAAAATGAAAGATAAATTCAAACAAAATTAATCCTAGAAACTACATGACATGAGGAATGCAATGCAAAAAGAACCATCATCAAACTCTTCAAGGTTAGGCAGAATGGATTTTTCTAAGTTAGGGCAAAAATATTGACTTTTAAGAACCCTAAATCCAAAGAAAAATGTCAAAATAGGTCAAGAACCAAAAATAAATTTGTTTGAAGGGTTTGATAATGTTTCTAAATGTATCAAGATGCAATGTGATTTTTTTGGTGATTTTTAGAAACTTAAATGGTATTTTAATTAATTAATTCTCATTAATTAATTAAAATAAACACTTAAATATTTTAAAAATACGAAATTTATGCAATAAATAAAATAAAAATTATTTTCAGAATGAGAAAAATATTTTAAGTCATGATGCAAAAAATGAAATTTTTTAGAAGTGTTTTACCATTTTTAATAAAATGTAGAAAGAAATGCAATTAAAATGAAATTAAAATGAATTTAAATGAAAGTCAACTGATCTGAGGGCTGTGGTTCAAACCTAGGACGCGGGAATTGACCAACGCGCGCATCTGAATGGCCAGAATTCAAACTTTCCTAATTATGATTAAAACCCTAATCTGAGCCCTAATTACTTTCAGGTGTTCCGGTCATCTTCTCCGGCTAGCCAAACATGCTATCTCCCTCCATACGCAACCCCAAGCTCTCTAACTCTCCAGAAATGATCCCCACATCAACCCCAACAAGAATCAGCCATCAAAATTCATTTATTCAACATCAAGATCATGAATCGAAGCAAAACGGAAAACATGGCAAAAATTTCAGAAGCTTATGAAATGCTTATTTCTCAACTATTTTCAAAACTAAACACATCATGGCAATCAGGGGAACACATAGAATCATTCTATAACATAAAATGAGAGTTCTGGAAAAATAAATGCCATGGCTACCTGAAGCTGAGCTTTCAAAACAGGAGCTTTCTGACCAGTTCTTTGCCTCAAATCCACTCCAATGATTCCCCCCAAGAGCTTGTGATGCTTGGTTGGAGTTTAAATGGCCTCAAAAGGAAGTTGGCAGAAGTTCAGTTCATGAAACGTTGAAATCGTGTTTTTGATTCTGAGTTTTTTAGGGAAAAATGAATGGTGGGAAATGATCAGTGATGTTTATGGAGTTGAATGGTAGAAAAAGTTTGAAGGTTTGATGGTTGAGCTATGAGTTTCGAAGGCTTTTGAAAATTTGGGGGATTTTGAGTATGCTGTGTTCTTGGAGGTTTCAGCTTGTGTTATGTTATGTGTTGGGTTGCTTTTGGTACACATATCATGTTTGGATAGGTCAGAGGGTGGGTGTTGGCCTAGGTTAATTGGTATGGGCAAGTTGCAAAAATGTCAACAACTTGTGTACTTGAGGTATGGGCTGGTTCAGTGGCTGTTTCAAGGCATGGCTTGAGTCAGCTTGCTTCAAGGAGGTCCATGGAAGTCATAGTTTGTAGCCGGCACAAGTGGCTGAAGAGATTTGATCCATTTTGCCATTTTGGGGAAGTTTGTCCCCTTTTGAATTACTTGAAGTTCAAGGCATGAAACTTGGGATTTCTTTGTGAAATTCTGATTTTTAGGTCATATGTGATGTTTGTGTAATGGTTAGAAGTCACATTGAGGTCACATTTGGCTTTGGAAAGTGTTTTTGCAAACTTCCCTCTTTGGTGCATAAGTGAAATTTAGTGATTTTTTCCAATTTTGCAAGGCCATAACTTGAGTTCTATGATTAATTAGATCAAGTTCTTGTACTTTTTGAAAAGGGAATGATCCAATCTACAACTTTCATGACCAAGAATTTTTCATTTGAAGCATTTTTGAATCAAAAAGAGGAGGTTGAAAAACTTTCCAAAAGTGGCAATTTTGCATCACAAGTCACTTTCCCAAAATAGCAACTTTGCAAATGGCTTGAAATTTTTCAATTTTGTGAACTTATAACTTCTTCTAAGATCAAATAAAGATCATATATATCCAAAATTATGAAGAAGACCCTTTGGTTTGGTGATTGGGGGCCTCAGATGCCCTGATTTTGCACTGACTTGCTCAAGAAGTCATCTATTGATCAGATGCCTTCCCCATTGAATTTATTCATGAAAATTGGTATGCATGATCCTTATATCATATAGAGACCAATAGAAACAAGAATGACCAAAAAATTTGGATTTATGGCCTCTGAAACCAAAACCCTAATTTTAGGTCATCTGTGCAGTTAAACCTGGCTCTACTTCCATGCCTTTCCCAGTTCTTGTGATTTTATGACTTCCTTGATCTTGGGAGGATATAATATGATGTTTGAACATACATAGACCCTCTTGAGGTGATTGAAGACCTTTGGAGTGGCTCAGATAGCCCATGGATTGCTCAGATCACAAACCCTAGATGCAGATGACTTAGAACCAATGCAATGAAGCAAAAAGGCACTATGAGATGATATGATTGAACCTATGCAAATGAAAAGAATCACAAACCATGGTGAAATGAGTGAGGGAAAATTTGGGGTGTTTACACGAGGGGCAGAAAATCACTTTAGAGTCATCAACTTCTTCACCTTAGATAGACAATGTGGGGGGAGGCGGAGGCTTCACTAGAAGCGGACGTCTCTTTACCTCGCAAATACCAAGACCCATTGCTGAAGCAGAAGCTGCTGCTAAGGCAAAAGGGAAGAACGTGGTGCAAGAAGAACCAATTTCTAAAGAAACTTTGAAGACTCCTTTTGATCAAGAGGTTGATGAATTCATGCGGATAATCAAGAAAAGTGATTATAAGGTGGTGGACCAGCTTCACCAGACACCTTCCAAAATCTCCATACTATCATTGCTAATGTTCTCTGAGGCTCATTGGAATGCGCTATTAAAAGTCCTGCACGCAGCTTATGTGCCGGAGGAGATTACTGTCAATCAGTTAGAGGTTGTGGTTGGAAATGTCAACGCTAGTCATGGACTAGGATTTACCAACGCTGATCTGACAACGGAAGGTCACAATCACAACAAGGCTTTGCACATTACCTTGGAGTGTAAGGGTGCAGTTCTTTCTCACGTATTGGTGGACACAGGGTCATCACTCAATGTCCTACCCAAGAAAGCCCTTGTGAAGCTGGAACATGATGGATTGGCACAACGCCCAAGCAACTTGGTAGTGAGAGCCTTTGACGGTTCTAAATGATCAGTTCTGGGAGAGATAGAGTTGCCAATAATGATTGGCCCATAGGTTTTCAAAGCGACCTTCTTTATGATGGATATACAGCCTGCCTACAGCTGTCTATTGGGTAGACCATGGATACACGCCGCTGGCGCCGTGACGTCAACCCTTCACCAGAAGTTAAAATTTGAGTGGGAGGGCCAAGTCATTACCATTTGTGGGGAAGAGGATATCTTCGTTAGCCAGCTGGCTACTTTCAAATACATTGAAATAGATGGGGAGATCCATGATACCATGAGTCAAGGGTTTGAAGCCCTTAATATCAATGAAGCATCTGCTATGTCTGAGACTTCCATCACATCATATCAACTTGCCCGGAAGGTTGTTGAGGAGGGTACCGCTCAAGGCTGGGGCAAGCTGCTGCCAGTAGAAAAGAAAGAATACCGATTCGGGTTGGGTTACAGACCAACTCGACTAGATCAATCAAAGGCTGCAACGGAGCCCAAGTTTGTCAGCGGGGGGATGCTCACCCCGGATGCTGTGAATAGTTTGGAAGATGAGTCAGAAGACAATCACAACCTGGAAAGCTGGATACGTCTAAGGATCCCGGGGAACCATGTCTCAAACTGGTCTTCCCATGAAATTATAAGAGTTACTCCTACAGAGTAATTATTATTTCCTGTCTTTAAAGCATGCATCAAGTCCTGCATCTTGCCCACGATGTCAGGGCTCATTTTGTAATCGGGCCATCTTGTATTTTGTGCAAACGATCAATTAATGAATATCAGGACATCTTTTGCAAATGAGTCTTTTCTTTTCCGCTCACTGTTTTTCATTTTTCGTTTTTTGTACAAAAATAAAATGGCAATGTTTTTCAAAATAACAACTTCATTTCCACTTTTTTCTAAACAAGATAAAATTGATCACTAAAATGAACAAATCTAAACCCTTGTAGAGAGTGCCCTCCAGACTGCACCGACAACAACACCGCTATGACTTTGTATGACTTTGACAATCTGATTAATCAAGCCAATGAAGGGGTTGAAGAAGATTATGAGCTACCTGAAGAATTAGCCAGGTTGTTGAGACAAGAGGAGAAGGTTATCACTCCTCATCAGGAGGAAGTTGAGACGGCTAATCTTGGTACAGAAGAAGACCTGAAAGAAGTGAAAATTGGGGCCCGTCTGCAAGATTCAGTGAAAGAGAAACTTATTGACATGCTTCGGGAGTATCAGGATATGCCAGGACTGGATACCGACATTGTTATGCACAAGCTGCCTCTAAAAGAAGAATGTCCGCCGGTAAAACAGAAGTTGCGCCATACTCGTCCAGATATGGCTATGAAGATAAAATATGAGGTACAAAAATAGTGGGATGTCGGTTTTGTTGCTATAAATAGTTACCCGCCGTGGGTTGCTAACATTGTGCCTGTGCCTAAGAAGGATGGCAAGGTGAGGATGTGTGTGGATTACCGGGATCTGAACAGAGCTAGCCCGAAAGACGACTTCCCTTTACCTCACATTGATGTATTGGTCGACAACACGGCTCAGTTCTCGGTGTTCTCCTTCATGGATGGATTTTCAGGATATAATCAGATCAAGATGTCACCTGAAGACATGGAGAAGAAAACTTTCATCACACCCTGGGGCACATTCTGTTATAAGGTAATGTCATTCGGACTGAAGAATGCTGGTGCCACTTATCAATGGGCTATGGTAACATTATTCCATGACATGATCCACAAAGAAATTGAATGTTATATGGACGACATGATTGCCAAGTCCCTCACAGAAGAAGACCACCTGGTGAATCTGTTGAAGCTATTCAAGCATCTGAGGAAGTAGCAATTGAAGTTAAATCCCAACAAATGCACATTCGGGGTGCGATCCGGTAAGCTGTTTGATTTATTGTAAGTGAAAAGGGAATTGAAGTTGACCCTGACAAAGTCAAAGCCATTCAAGAAATTCCTGCACCAAAAACTGAAAAGAAGTTCGAGGGTTTCTAGGTAGATTGAACTACATTTCAAGGTTCATATCTCACCTAACTGCAACCTGTGAGCCTTTGTTCAAGTTGTTGAGAAAAGAACAAACGGTCAGGTGGAATGAAGACTGACATAGGGCTTTTGACAAAATCAAGGAATACTTACAAGAGCCTCCAATCCTTATGCCTCCAGTCGAAGGAAGACCTCTAATAATGTACTTGACAGTAATAGAAGAGTCAATGGGGTGTGTGTTGGACCAGCATGACGAGTCTGGTCGAAAAGAGTATGCAATTTACTACCTAAGCAAAAATTTTACCGACTGTGAACAACGTTATTTACTGCTCGAGAAAACTTGTTGTGCTTTAGCGTGGGCTGCTCGCCGACTAAGGCAGTATATGTTGACCCACACTACCTTATTGATCTCAAAGATGGACCCAGTCAAGTACATTTTTGAGAAGCCAGCACTTACCGGAAGGGTTGCAAGATGGAAAATGATTCTCACAGAATATGACATTCAGTACACATCCCAGAAAGCTATCAAAGGCAGTGTACTGTCTAACTATCTTGCTGAGCAACCCATTGATGATTACTAGCCTATGAGGTTTGACTTCCCTGATGAAGACATCATGTTCATAAAAGCAAAAGATCACGAAGAGCCTATTCACATTGAAGGGCCTGACCCAGAAGAAGAATGGACTATGATGTTTGTTGGGGCTGTTAATATGAATGGTTGTGGTGTTGGTGCAGTACTCATTACACCTAGGGGAGTTCACATGTCTTTCTCGGAAAAACTCACCTTTAACTGCACTAACAACGAAGTTGAATACAAAGCTTGCATTTTGGGTCTTGAGGAAGCCATTGACCTCAGGATCAAGACTTTAACTGTGTTCGGAGATTCAGCTCTGGTAATCAATCAAACCAACAGCAAATGGTACACTCACCAGGAGCATCTGATTCCATACCGGGATTTTACGAGAAGATTACTCAAATTTTTCACAACAGTCAAGCTTGAGTATATCCCTCGAGATGAAAATCAGTTTGCAGATGCTCTGGCTACCATTTCATCCATGATCAAAGTTCAAGCTGTCAACTTTGTGCCTCGGATTTCAGTATCCAAACTTGACAGACCAGCATACGTATTCTCAGCAGACCTTGCTAAAGATGATAAGCCTTAGTTCTATGACATCAAATGCTTCTTAGAGGATCAAACATATCCACCCGGGGCATCTTCCAATGATAAGAAGACACTAAGAAGGCTAGCTGGTAGTTTCTTCCTGAATGCTGATGGATCCTTGTACAAGAGAAACTTTGACATGGTACTTCTCAGATGTGTGGATAAGGCAGAGGCAGACTTGTTGATCCACAAGGTGCACGAAGGATCTTTTGGTACCCATGCTGGAGGGCAAGCAATGGCTAAAAAGTTGTTAAGATCCGGCTACTATTGGATCACAATGGATGCAGACTGTTGTGCTTTTTCCAGAAAGTGCCATAAATGCCAGATTTATGTAGATAAAGTGCATGTGCCTCCGAATCCTATGAATTTGATGTCTTCACCTTGGCCCTTTGCCATGTGGGGCATTGATATGATTGGCAAGATTGAACCGACTGCTTCAAATGGCCACAGATTCATCCTGGTAGCCATTGACTATTTTACCAAGTGGGTTGAAGCAGCTTCATATGCAAACGTCACTAGGCAAGTGGTAGCCGGATTCTTGAAGAGAGATATCATCTGTCGGTATGGAGTGCCCGAGCGAATAATTACTGATAATGGTTCCAACTTAAATAATAAAATGATGGCAGAAGATGAACGGCGTTGTAGAGGCAACTAACAAGAATATCAAGAAGATTGTGCAGAAGATGGTGGTCACCTATAAAGACTGGCATGAAATGCTACCATTTGCCTTGCATGGGTACCGCACATCAATCAAAACATCCACTAGGGCAACACCGTATCAGCTTGTGTATGGTATGGAGGCAGTCCTACCTATTGAAGTTGAATTACCCTCCTTGCGGGTACTAATGGATGTTAAACTGAATGAAGCAGAATGGGTCCGATCCCGATACGAACAACTGAATCTGATCGAAGAGAAGAGGTTAGCTGCAATTTGTCATGGGCAGCTATATCAGAAGAGAATGAAGAAAGCCTTCGATCAGAAAGTCAGGCTTCGGGAATACCAAGTAGGAGATCTTGTGCTGAAAAGACTTCTCCCTCCTCATACAGACCACAGGGGCAAGTGGACTCTGAATTACGATGGTCCATTCATAGTAAAGAAGGTCTTCTCTGGTGGATCACGGATGCTCAGTACTATGGATGGTGAAGACTTCCTATCCCCTGTGAATTCAGATGCAGTAAAAAAATACTTCGCATAAAATGACCCGCTGGACATAAAAACAAAATGTAAGTCCAGGCAAAAATAGGGCATCCCGGCGAGTCAAAAACAGAATAAAAGACTCGGGCAAAAATAAGGGAAAAAAAATAAAAAAAATATACACCCACTGAGTTGAAAAGCCGCATTGGACAGCTCAGGCAAAAATGGGTATCCATGTGGATTGAAAACCCGAAAGGGCAATCCATGCAAAATAAGGGAATAAGCGAACAACTGCATTCTGAATTCGTCTGTATCACCTACAACATGGCAAACTTCGAAAGGTTCGAGCGTCGGTCAGAATCAATCTTCTTCAGAAAGCGGGATAAGAAGAACGTCAATGTCATACGAGTCATAGCAAAAGGGAAGCACTAAAGCGTCATCAACATTGCCATCATCTTTTTGTTTCTCAATTTGTAACAATCTCCTCATTTCAGGGGATCTGTTTCTTTGACTGTACTTGCCAATTCAGGGCACATAAATTAATAAAATCAGATTTTCGGTCACATTTCGTCTCGTACATTTTATTTTCATTTGCAAAAATGTCTGGTGAACTTATAATATTGATTACATAAATACAAATGCGTCTTTTCTAAATTACATGCTTACAGGAAATAGATCTGCTCCCGAGAGTGTCTAAACTCCTGTGATGGAATCCAGTAAGGGATACCTCGGGATACTTGTACGTTTCTTTTGTCAAAAAACAACAGGATTGCAGGTATTCAATCCTCAGTAGGATCCCCACAGAAATCATTAGGAAGGTCGCTCAGTGATCTTTCCTCCCCAGCCAAGTGTTAGACAGGGAACCGTCTCCCCGCAGAGCTCCAGCCTCTATCCATAAGTGCAATGTCTTGAAGATCTCACAACAAAGTGACGGAAGCTCCCGCAGGCCCCAACTGGGCTCCTCATTACCGAGATAGGTCTATCAGTGACCTATTTCCCCAAGCAGAATCATATATCAGATCTACCAATGATCTCATGCCCAGCTGGGATACCACTGCAAGCAGATCAATCGGAAATCTTCACAACAGCGGGATCCGAGTCCCGGATCGGTATCTTTGCATAATCATAGCATTTGCATCATATTTTCCCCCAGAGCGTAGCATTCCGTCTAATACGGAGCATTACGAAAAAAGTCAAACATATTGCATAATCATAAGCCATGTTTTGAATCAAACACCCGTAGATATCATCATTCCATCAGCAATATATATATACAAAGACCCACAGTCACAGCAGAAAGCCAAAGCATCCCCTTTGCACTCACTAATACATGTTAATATATACATTTTTTTTGATACTCGGCCATGTCGTATCATTCCCCTGCAGATATAAACCACAAACAGATATTTATACACTCTTTGGACACTCGTCCGTGTCACCATCCCCCAGCATGGTTGCCTAAACACTTATTTTAAACCAAACACTTGTTTATAACACACTTCTTCCGACACTCGTTCGTGTCATCTTATCCCCATAGAGTGTCAGAATATCTCTTACATTCATAAGTTCATAACTTATACACTTTCTCTTATGATACTCGTATGTATCATGCTCTCCCCAACATATTGAACACTCGTCTGTGTCTCACTCATGTTTACTTTTTACTCATACGGATACTCGTCCGTATCTTGTATACACCACTTATCATTTCCCAGATTCAACACTCGTCTGTGTTCTTTGTTAACCAGTTGGTACTCGTCCGTTTCATCATCTCTGAACATGCGTCAGTGTTTATTTCTACCGATACTCGTCCGTATCATAGTCTTAAGGATGCTCGTCCACATCTTTAATCTATACACAGCGTCAAACACTTATACCTTTCCTTTCTTGAATGTAGACAGTCGTCTGTATCTACCATTCCTCAGCAAATCCCCTGTAAAAAGCAAAAATTTCTTTTCTATCTGACATTCTTCCTATGTCATGATACTTCCGGCAGCCGTACCCTGCCAGGTGATCGTCCTTCATCATTCCCCCAGCGGAGTCTCCATTATTGGAACCCTTTTCCCATCCGGCATTCGTCCTATTTCGTGATGTTTTAGCAGCCGTCCCCTGCTAGGTGTTCGTTCTTCACCTTTTGATGATCGTCCTTCATCATTTTATCCGATGGTTATTCCCCATTGTTGATCTTGTTATCTGACATTCGTCCTATATCATGATAAACCCTGAGAGCAGCCGTACCCTGCTAGGTGACCGTCCTTCACCTCATGATGATAGTCCTTCATCATTATTATCCGATGGTCGTCCCCATCATTGATTCTGTTATCTGACATTCGTCCTATGTCATGATAAACCTTGAGAGCAGTCGTACCCTGCTAGGTGATCGTCTTTCACCTCTTGATGATCGTCCTTCTTATCCGATGACCGTCCCCATCATTGACCTTTTCTATCCGACATTCGTCCTATGACGTGATACTTTCGGCAACCGTACCTTTCCAGGTGATCGTCCTTCACCTTGGATGACCGTCCCTCATCCTTCTCCCAACAGAGCATTCGTCCCCTGCTAGGTGATCGTCCTTCACCTTTGATGACCGTACCTCATGATTTACCTGATGTCGTCCCATCATTACCTTTATCCTTAAAACCCCAGAGAACCTTGTTACTGTATTTGATGGTCGTCCCCATCATAATCTCTTCATTTCCCCAGCATGTCGGTCGTCCCCGTCATTGCTTCATCCCCAGCAGTCGTCCTCTGCTCGACGGTCGTCCTCCGTCGCCCGCACTTTATAATCATACTTTACTTCCTTTTACGATCTATATACCTTTTCTTCTTCATCTAGTGAGTGCAAATCTTGGACTGTCTTTGGTATTCAACCACAAGTTATCTTGTTTGTCTGTTAAGCCAGGCGCTTACATCCTACACAGCTAACTCATGTTTGAATAGGGGCAGCTGTAAACACCCCAAATTTGCCCTCACTCTTTTCACCATGGCTTGTGATCTTTTCATTTGCATAAGTTCAATCATATCATCTCATATTGCATTTTTGTTTCACTGCATTGGTTCAAAGTCATCTGCATCTAGGGTTTGTGATCTGAGCAATCCCTGAGCTATCTGAGCCACTCCAAAGGTCTTCAATCATCTCAAGAGGGTCCATGTATGTTCAAGCATCATATTCTATCCTCCCAATATCAAGATAGTCAGAAAATCACAAGAACTGAGAAAGGCATGGAAGCAGAGCCAAGCTTAACTGCACAAATGACCTAAAATTAGGGTTTTGGTTTCAGAGGCCATAACTCCAAATTTTTTTGGTCATTCTTGTTTCTATTGGTCTCTGTATGATATGAGGATCATGCATACCAATTTTCATGAAGAAATTCAATGGGGAAGGCATCTGATCAATAGATGACTTCTTGAACAAGTCAGTGTAAAATCAGGGCATCTGAGGCCCCCAATCATCCAACCAAAGGGTCTTCTCCATCATTTTGGGTATATATGATCTTTATTTGATCTTAGAAGAGGTTAGAAGTTCACAAAGTTGCCATTTTGGGAAAGTGACTTGTAATGCAAACTTGCCATTTTGGGAAAGTTTTTCAACCTCCTCTTTTTGATTCAAAAATGCTTCAAATGAAAAATTCTTGGTCATGAAAGTTGTAAATTGGATCATTCCCTTTTCAAAAAGTACAAGAACTTGATCTAATTCATCATAGAACTCAAGTTATGGCCTTGCAAAGTTGGGAAAAATCACAAAATTTCACTTATGTACCGAAGAGGGAAACTTGCAAAAACTCATGTCAAACCAATTTGTAGCCTCAAAGTGACTTCTAACCATTACACAAATATCATACATGACCTATAATTTAGAATTGCCCAAATAAATCTCAAGTTTAATCCCTTGATCATCAAGTATTTCAATAGGGGCCAAAACCTTCACAAATTGCAAAACCACCCACAAACTTCATTCCACTTGATATTTTGCCTTAATCTGAATTCCATGGTTTCCCATGAATCAAGCTGCGCCAGACACCCCCTTGTCCTCAGCCTACCATGAGCCATACCTCAAAGGACAACTTTCTTGACTTTTTGCAGATTGAGCCATACTAATCAAACTGCTCCACAACAACTCTCTGGCCTATCAAGGATTGATACATGGACCAAAAGCAACTCAACACTAACAACAACACAAGCTGAATCCTCCCACAACTCAGCATTCATAAAAAATTCCCCTTATACATTTCTCTTTGAAACTCATAGCTCAGCCAACAAAACTCCAAACTTTTTCCACCATTCAACTCCATATTCATCACTGATCATTTCCCACCCTTCATTTTGCCTTTAAACACCCAATATCAAAAATATGATTTTCACCTCCCTTGACCTGAGCTTCAGCAAACTTCCCATAGAGGCCATATAAACTCCAACCAAGCTTTGCAAATTCTTGAGGAGGATCATTAGAGGGATTTTGAAGCAAAGAAGCAGCCAAACAGTGCCATTTTCGAAAGCTTCAATTCAGGTAACCTCAAGAACAAATTTTCCAGAAACTTGATTTTAGGTTAAAGATTTGTTCCTCATGTTGCACTGATCATGCTGATGCTTTTCTTTTTGAAAATGGTTGATTTTTAAGGATTTTATGTTGCTCTGAAACTTTGCCCGTAAAATGTGTTTTGATTCGATTCTCGTGATTTACGAAAAATAAATGAGTTTTGTTGTGTGGTTTGTGTTTAATGATGTTCAAGGAATGATTATGGAGAGTTTGATGAGTTTTTGTGGCGTTTTGAGAGAGATTGAATGAGAGTGCTGCCGGAGAAGATGACCGGAACACTGTTCCGGTCACCTGAATGTCATTAGGGTTCAGATTAGGGCTTTAATCATAATTAGCGTAGTTTGAATGTCAGCCGTCCAGATGCGCGTGGGGTCAATTCCCTCCAATCTGACTTTAAACCTCAGCCCTAGGATTAGCTGACTTTCCCCTTTTTCTCATTTATTTTAATATTTATTTCATTTGTTTCTATTTTATTTGAACGAATTTTTAAAAATAGCAAATGACATCATAAAATTCTGAAATTTTTTATCCAAACCTTTATTAATTTTCAGAACCCAAAAATAATTTTTGTTTTATTTTTTGCATTAAAAATAATTTTTAAATCTTTTAAATGTTTATTTTTAATTAGTTAATGGAAATTAATTAATTAAAAATACATTTAGGTATTTAAAAATCCCAAAAAAATTCAGAGAGCATTTTCAAATATTTAGAAACATTTACAAACTCACAAGACAAATTCCTTTTTGGTTTTGATCATATTTTGACAATTTTCCTTTGAATTAGGGTTCTTTAATTTGAATATTTTTTAACCCTAACTTCAAAAATTCATAACTTTTGATCCAAGTTAAGTTTGTGAATGGTTCTTTTTGCATTTTGTTATACATTCTTTCAAGCATCTAAAAACATTTTTGTTTCATTTTGATAATGCATTTTCAATTTGTTTGGCATTTTCCCTTTTAGATCACCCTTAAAACCTTAGAAACTTAGGAAAATCATAAGTCCTTTAGGGTTTAGCTTCTGACCTTCCCCTTTGGGAAGTGAAGTTGTATGTGTTTAGGGTACCTTTGATCCCCTTTTCAATTTTTTATCTTGTCATTTGCTTCTTATTTTGAATTTTACATCTCATGTTGTACATAAACCCTAATTTGCATTTTCATTTGCATTCATCCTTCATATGCTTGCATACACAAACGTTCCATGACTTTTTGTACATCCAAATGACATATAAGACATCTTAGGACATATTGAAATCATGTTTGATCATTGCATCATCCATTTCCATGTTATGCATCCATTGCATTTCATAAGTTTTCATGAACTTTCATGCCTCCTTTCATGTCTCATTTGCATCTTCATTACTTGTATGACCATCCACATCTCATGACACCCATTTATATCATCTCTTAGCATCATTTACATCTTGATATGCTTCTGACTTTGGCTTTCATCTTGGCATTTCATCTCATTTTAATTTCATTTCTTGTTGCTAACTTTTCAGGTGGTATGTGTTTGAGAAGTGAATTTTCCTTCACTTCCCATAATCTCTTCTCATCCCTTTTATGCATTCATTTCTGCATTTTTACTTGTGTATTAGAGTGAGCTTGCTCATTCATGCTCCCTCCCTAATTTCTTTCTTCAAGTAACTTATCTTCTTAAGTGAAGTAAGTTGTCTTGCTTCTTGCTGCTTCTCCTTCCTTCATCTTGCTTCTTCCTTGGTGGCTTTTCTCTTGAAGATCTTCTTGCAAGCCTCATAAACCCTAGGAACACCCAAGCATGATCACAATTAGGGTTTGATTAGTCCCCCATTAGTTTTACCTTTGTGTCATCTCTTGTGTCTTCTCTTCTCACCTTATAATCAAGGACTAAACCTTAAAGTTTTTAAGGCTTTGTGATTAAGCTTATTGTCGCTCCCACCAAATGAGGCTAAGTCAAATGGGGTACAGACGCGAACGGTCGGCGAAAGAGGAAGAAATGAATAGAGTCGCCAGCTAGGCATTTTTATCCCGAAGGAAAGGTAATGCTGCATAAACCTAGGAAGATATGGATAAGACGATCGCGAACCAGAGAGACTGAGAAAGGGGGTTGGTTACAACCTGGGAAGGTATTAGCACCCAGATTGTCCGTCGTACTCGACGGGATCCACGCTTGAAAGATTTGTGTTTTAAAGGGGTAGTGTCAGTGCAATTTGTGTATCAAAAGCTGGAAAAGAATGCAAGTGTCAGTGTAAAAGAAGTGTGAAGTGCAATATGTGAAGTGTCAGTGTAAGGACAAGAATGAAAAGCTCAAGATCATGAGGCTTAAAGAATAAAGCTGAAAGAGAGGGGAATATACAGAGACTTTTGTTCGATAACCGTTAAGTTATGCCTACGTATCCTCTCGTGCAATGAGGAAGTCAGAACACCGTAGTTCGACCCAAAGAGACTGAAAGATGAATTGACTTGTGAACTGCTTACTTGTCTATGCTCAAGTGTATGACCTGTCTGGCTTAGGTGCAAACTGTCTTGCATTAGACGGAAGAAGCAAGTTCTCGTTTGTGAGTGAATGAGATGAGAAAAGAATCTCGGAGGAGACGATTATTGTTTGTTTTTGTGTTTTCAGTCTTTTATTGCTTTTGAAAGTTTGTCATAAGTTAATGAGCTTAAGCCTAAACCAATGGGTTAGTAAACTCATCATATATTCCCTCTGATTAGGGGTAATGAGATTACCTTAAGTGTGAAGTCAGCATCACACACTTAATCACCATGATGTAGGATTAAGATTATTAACCTACTTGTAATTATTTAGATGTTTTTGGTGTTTTTGTTTAGTGTTAAGTAATGAGATTAAGCCATAATCAAGGATTTAATGGACCCATTACACCATCCTAATAGAAGGATAATAGATGAGAACATTAAAGCTGAGAAAGACTCCTCAACTTAATCCATGATTAGGGATTAACCTCATGACAAAACAAAGCCTTTATTAAATGGATTTTAGTTAATGATAAGATGAATAAGTGAATTTTATGATTTGTAAGACATCTTGAGGGGGACTTGTCCATTAACACTAGGGTTAGTCCTTCTTAACCAATTGAGGAAGAATTGGAACCCTAATGCAAGGCCCAAATTACAAGCTTGATGTCTTGACGATTATTAGATGGATTGATTTAAGGATTTAAATACATTAAGGGTTTAACACTTAGGATCAAGGTTATACACTCCATCCTAATAGAAGGATGCAAGCATAAGCTTAATCACAAAGCCTTAAAGCCTTTAGGGTTTAGTCCCTGATTATGAGGTGAGAAGAGAAGATTCAATGATGACACAAAGGTAAAAGCTAAATGGGGGGACTAAACAATCCTAAAATGTTATCATGCTTGGAAGTCCTAGTGTTTCTGAGGTTTAAGAGAAAGATCTTCAGAGAAACCACCAGGAAGGAAGCAGATGAAAGGAGCAAGAAGCAAAGAGAAGCAAAACAACTTGCTTCACTTAAGAAGGCAAGTTGCTTAAAGAAAGAAAGTAAGATGAACAAGAATGAGCAAGCTCAATCCAAAACACATACAAAATGCAGCAAGGGAAGTGTGAAAGAGATGAAAAGAGATCATGAGAAGTGAAGGCAAATTTACTTCTCAAAGTAACTTACCACCTGAAAAGTTAGTGAAAGAAATGAAATGCAATGCAAATGAGATGAAATGGCATGATGCAAGACAAAGTCAGAAGCAAATACATGATGTTAATGATGCTAAGAGATGATGCAATCATGAGGTAAGGCATGAGAATGATCAAACAAGCAAAAAGATGCAAAGGAGACATGCTTAGAACCATGAACATACATGAAAAGTTATGGAATGCAAATGACATACAACATGGAAAATGAAAGATGCAATGATCAAACATGAAAAATGCAAGATCAATTCAAACCAATTTTATCCTATAAACTACATGCTATACAAGATGCAATGCCAAAAGAATCATCATCCAACTCTCAATGGTTAGGCAGAAATCAATTTTTGAAGTTTGTCACAAAATATTACCTAAAAATGAATTTAATTCCATTGAAAATGATCAAAAGGCATCAAGAACAAAGAAGAAATTTGGTTTGAGAGTTGGACAATGTTTCTAAATGTTTTTAAATGCTTCATGAATTTTTTTGTGATTTTTAAATACCTAAATGTATTTTTAATTAATTAATTCTCATTAATTAATTAAAAATAAACATTTAAATGATTTAAAAATAATTTTTAATGCAAAAAATAAAAATAAAAATATTTTTGTGTCCTGAAAAATAATGAAAACCTTGACAAAAATTTTCATAATTTTTAAACGTTTTTTGCTATTTTAATTAATTCGTGCAAAATAAATCAAAAGAAAATGAATTAAAATGAAAATAAATGAAAGTAAGCAGATCTGAAGGCTGAGATTCAAAGATGAGGGTCCAGGGTTGACTGCGCGCGCTATCCTACGGCTGGTTTTTAATCTTACTAAACTTAATTAATTAATTTAATTAAATAGGATTAGGGCTTTAATGATAGATCCAGGCCATTGAAACGCGCGGGGGTCAGACTTAGTCAACCAGATCTACGCTCCACATTCAAACTCTCATTAATGATGTAATTAGGGCTTAATGACCCTCAGGTGGCCGGAGAGGACTTCCGGTCGTCTTCTCCGGCCAGCTCTCCCCTGAGATTTATCTAAAACACTCCCTAGGCTAAATCAAACCCCCCAAATCTCCAGAAATCATCCCCAAACCCCATTGAGCAAGAATCCAGCACCAAATTTCATTTATTCTTCATCCATAACAAGATTCGAACAAAAACCTAAAACTGAACAAAATTTCAGAACATGCGTACACACTCAAAACTCAACCATTTTTCACCATTCAAGGTTCATTGCAATCAGTGGAACACACTCTACCATTCTATAACTAAAGAAACAAGTTTTGGAAAAATGTTTTAGGGATGTACCTGAGCTTGAGGTTTCTCAGTTCTGGACTTTCAGGCCTCCTCTCTTTGTGCAAACCACTCCCCTTGAGCTCCTGGTGAAGTTTTGATGCTTGGAAGGAATTTCTTTTGGCTGGTTTGTGAGATTGCACTTCAACTGGTCAGAAATCGTATTTTGCTTATGTGAGGTTTTTGGCTGTTTTCATGGTTGGTTTGTGATCAGTGAGTCATCTTGAGATCAATGGTGAAGTTGGTTTGAAGAATGGTTTAGTGAGCTGAGAGATTCGAATGGTTTTGCAAGTTGGAGGATTTTTTATAACTATGGCTTGGAGTGTGTTTCAGCATGAGTTGTGTGATGTGTTTTGATGCATTTGGTCCACTTATCAATCTTGGGTAGGTCAGAAGAGTGGTTGTGCCCTATTGTGATTGGTATGGGTCTTTATGCAAAATGTCAAGCTTTGTGTAAGAGAGGTATGGGACAATAGTTAGCCAAGGACAAGAGGGGTGTCCTGCGCGGCAAGAAGTGAGGAGAACCCTAGGATCAGTTTTGAAGCCAGCCAACAAATGGATTAGGGTTTGGATGATGTTTTGCAACTTTGATCAACTTTGGCCCTTTTGAAGTTTCTTGATCCATAAGTCATGAAAATGGGCAAACTTTTAGTGCATTCTGAATTTTAGACATTGGTTCATGTTTGTACAATGGCTAGAAGTCACTTTGATGGCACAATTTGTCTTGGCAAGTGGTTTTGCAACTTTGCCTCTTTGGTGCATAACTTGAAATTATGTGATTTTTCCCAACTTTGACAAGCCATAACTTTTGATCCAAAATGAATTAGAATGAGTTCTTGTACTTTTTGAAAAGGGAATGATCCATTCTACAACTTTCATGACCAAAGTTTTCCCATTTGAAGCATTTTTGAATCAAAAAGCAAGGGTTGAAAAAGCTTCCCAAAATGGCAATTTTCCATTATAAGTCATTTTCCCAAAAAGTCAACTTTGCAAATGGCTTGAAATTATTCAAATTTGTGAACTTCCAACACCTTATATGATCAAATAAAGATCATACACATTCAAAATGATGAAGAACACCTTTTGGTTGGGTCATTGGGGCCTCAGATGCCCTGATTTCACACTGACTTGCTCAAAAAGTCAACTCTTGATCAGATGACTTCCCCATGGAATTTCTTCATGAAAATTGATATGCATGGTCCTTATACCATATAGAGACCAATAGAAACAAGAATGACCAAAAAATTTGGAGTTATGGCCTTTGAAACCAAAACCCTAATTCTAGGTCATTTGTGCAGTTAAACCTGGCTCTGCTTCCATGCCACTCTCAGTTCTTGTGATTCTTTGACTTCCTTGACTTTGTGGGGATATAATATGATGCTTGAACATACATGGATCCATTTGAAGTGATTGATGACCTTTGGAGTGGTTCAAGTGGCTCTTGGATTGCTCAGATCACAAACCCTAGCTGCAGATGACTTAGAAGCAATGCAGTGAATCAAAAATGCAATATGGGATGTCATGATTGAACTTATGCATATGAAGAGATCACAAGCCATGGTGTGAATGGGTGGGGGAAAATTTGGGGTGTTTACAGCTGCCCCTATTCAAACATGAGTTAGCTGTGCAGGATGTAAGCAACGGCTTAACATGCAAACAAGATAACTTGTGGTTGAATACCAAAGACAGTCCAAAATTTGCACTCACAGAATGAAGAAGAAAGGGGATATAGATTGTAGAGGAAAATAAAATATTTATAAAGTGCAGGCGACGGAAGATGACCGTCTAGCAGAGGACAACTGCTGGGGATATAGAAACGACGGGGACGGCCGACATGCTGGGGATATAAAAGATTGAGATGGGAACGACCATCAAGTAAAGCCATAAGACGTTCTGGGGATTATAGGTAAAATAAAATAACATGATAAGGTACGGTCATCAAAGGTGAAGGACGATCACCTAGCAGGGGATGACTGCTCTGTTGGGGATAAGATGAGGGACGGTCATCTAAGGTGAAGGACGATCACCTGGCGGGGTACGGTTGCCAAAGGTATCACGACACAGGACGAATGTCGGATGAAAAGGTCGACGATAGGGACGGCCATCGGATAAGCATGATGAAGGACGATCATCAAGAGGTGAAGGATGATCACCTAGCAGGGGACGGCTGCTCTGAAGGTTTATCATGACATAGGACGAATTCCAGATAACTAGATCAACGATGGGGACGGCCATCGAATACAATGATGAAGGACGATCATCAAAAAAAAGGTGAAGGACGATCACCTAGCAGGGGACGGCTGCTAAACATCACGACATAGGACGAATGTCGGATAGGAAAGTGTTCCAATAATGGAGACTCCGCTGGGGAAAGGATGAGGGACGGTCATCCAAAGGTGAAGGACGATCACCTGGAAGGGTACGGCTGCCGAAAGGGTATCGTGACATAGGACGAATGTCAGATAGAAAGGAAATAGTTCACGGGGATTTGCTGGGACAAGTAAACATGGGCGAGTGCCTATATCCAAGAAATGAGAAGTATAATTGTTTGGGTACTGTGTATAGATGAAAGATGCGGACGAGCATCCTTAAGATTATGATACGGACGAGTATCAGGTAGAAACAAAAGCTGACACATGTTCAGAGATGATGATACGGACGAGTATCAACTGGTTACCATAGAACACGGACGAGTATTGATTCTGCGGGGACTCTTTTGGGGATAGTAGACACAGACGAGTGTCTAAATTCAAGAATACGTAAGTGTTTGACACGGTGTATAGATTAAAGATGCGGACGAGCATCCTTAAGACTACGATACAGACGAGTATCGGGTAGAAACAAACGTTGACGCATGATACGGACGAGTACCAACTAGTTAACAGAGAACACGGACGAGTGTCGAATCTGAGGGGATATAAGTGGTATATACAAGATACGGACTAGTATCTGTAGGAGTAAGATGTGATGAGGGGAGATACAGACGAGTGTTTTAACCTGCTGGGGAGAGCAAGACATAGACGAGCGTCGGAAAAAGTATATTATAAACAAGTATATGATTTACAAGATGTTCAGGTAACTATGCTAAGGAGAGTGACATGGACGGGTGTCAAGGAATTGTATATGCATGTATCTGTGAGTGCAAAGAGGACGCTTTGGCTTTCTATTGGGGGTATGACACGGACGGGTGTCAAGAAGTATCTGTAATATAAGTGGTTTGTTTGTAAAGAATGCTCGGGCGACTTTACTAGGGAATGATGACACGGACGGGTGCCCAAAAGAAGCATGCATTTGTATTTGTGAGTGTAAGGCCAGTGCTTTGGCTCTCTGGTGGGGAATTTGGGGAAGTTTTCTGTATACCGTCGATGGGTTGCCAATATTTACAAGCGTTTGATTCGACACATGGCTTATGATTATGCAGTATGTTTGATTTTTGCCGTAATGCTCCGTATTAGACGGAATGCTACGCTCTGTGGGAAAATATGATGCGAATGCTATGAATATGCAAGGATACCGGCCCGGGATCCGGATCCCGATGCCGCGAAGATCTCTGGTCGATCTTCTTGAAATGGACATCCCAGCTGGGGATAAGATCACTGGTAGATCTGGCATATATGATTTTGCATGGGGGATTGGGTCGCTGATAGACCTATCTTAGTAATGAGGGACCCAGCTGGGATTTGTAGAAGCTTCCTCTACTCTGTTGTGGTTTCTCCACGCGTGGTTCTTCTGGATAGAGGTTGTCACTCTGTGGGGAGATGGTTCCCTGGCTTTTGTACTTGGCTGAGGAGGAAAGGTAACTGGCAACTTAGCTGGGGAGAAAGCCCCTCCGGCTTGCTGGGGTGAAGCTTTCATGCCCCATGTTGCGCTTTGAATACCTGCAAATCCTGAAAAGATAGAGAAACGTACAAGCAATCCCGAGGTATCCCTTACCGGATGCCATCATAGGAGTTCAGACACTCCCGGGAGTAAGTATATTTCCTGCAAGCACGTATTTTTAGAAGAAGCATCTGTATTTATGCAATCAGTATCTTAAAGACATCGGACATTTTCGCAAATGAAAATAAAAATGTACAAGACGGAACATGACTGAAAATCTGATTTTATTAATTCGTTCGCCCTGAATTGGCAAGATACAATCAAAGAAACAAATCCCCTAAAATGAGGAGATTGTTACAAATTGAGAAATAGAAGATGTTGGCAATGTTGATGACGCTTCGGGGAGCTTCCCTTTGTTATGACTCGTATGACATTTGACGTTCTTCTCGTCTTGCTCTTTGAAGAAGGTTGATTCTGAACGAAGCTTGATCCTTTCGTAGCTTACCAAGTTGTAAGTGATACAGACGAATTCAGAATGCAGTTGTTCGCTTATTCCCTTGTTTTGCATGGATCGCCCTTTCAGGTTTTCGATCCATCGGGATACCCATTTTTGCCTGAGTCGTCCAATGCGGCTTTTCAACTCAGCGGGTGTACATTTTATTTATTTATTTTCCCTCATTTTTGCCCGAGTCTTTTATTCTGTTTTTGACTCGCCGGGATGCCCTATTTTTGCCCGGACTTACATTCTGTTTTTTATGTCCAGCGGGTCATTTTATGCGAAGTATTTTTTAACTGGATCTGAATTCACAGGGGACGGGAAGTCTTCACCATCCATAGTACTGAGCATCAGTGCTCCACCAGAGAAAACTTTCTTTACTACGAATGGCCCTTCATAGTTCGGAGTCCACTTGCCCCTGTGGTCTGAATGAGGAGGGAGGAGTCTTTTCAGCACAAGATCTCCTACTTGGTACTCTCGGAGCCTGACTTTCTGATCGAAGGCTTTCTTCATCCTTTTCTGATACAGCTGCCCATGACAAATTGCAGCTAATCTCTTTTCTTCAATCAGATTCAGTTGTTCGTATCGGGATCGGACCCACTCTGCTTCGTTCAACTTAACATCCATCAGTACCCGCAGGGAGGGTAATTCAACTTCAACAGGCAGGATTGCCTCCATTCCATACACAAGCTGATACGGTGTTGCCCTAGTGGACGTTCTGATTGACGTACGGTACCCATGCAAGGAAAACGGTAGCATTTCATGCCAGTCTTTGCACGTGACTACCATCTTTTGCACAATCTTATTGATATTCTTATTAGCTGCCTCAACAGCGCCATTCATCTTTGGCCTGTAAGGAGAAGAATTGTGGTGTTGGATCTTGAAGTCCCGACATAGCTCTGCCATCATTTTGTTGTTTAAGTTGGAACCATTGTCAGTAATGATTCGCTCGGGTACTCCATACCGACAGATGATGTCTCTCTTCAGAAATCGGGCTACCACTTGCCTTGTAACATTTGCATAGGAGGTTGCTTCAACCCACTTGGTGAAATAGTCAATGGCTACCAGAATGAATCTGTGGCCATTTGAAGCAGTCGGTTCAATCTTGCCAATCATATCAATGCCCCACATGGCGAAGGGCCAGGGTGAAGACATCACATTCAGAGGATTGGGAGGCACATGCACTTTATCCGCATAGATCTGGCATTTATGGCATTTCCTGGCATAGGCACAACAGTCTGCATCCATTGTGATCCAGTAATAACCTGATCTTAGCAACTTCTTGGCCATGGCATGCCCTCCCGCATGGGTACCAAAGGATCCTTCGTGCACCTCGTGCATCAACAAGTCCGCTTCTGTTCTATCAACGCATCTGAGGAGTACCATATCAAAGTTTCTCTTGTACAGGGAACCATCAGCATTCAGGAAGAAACTAGCAGCAAGCCTTCTCAAAGTCTTCTTATCATTGGAAGATGCCCCAGGTGGGTATGTTTGATCCTCCAAGAAGCATTTAATTTCATGGAACCAAGGCTTCTCATCTTTGACAGTGTCAGCTGCAAATACATATGCTGGTCTGTCAAGTCTGGATACTGAAATCCGAGGCACAAAGTTGGCAGCTTGAACTTTGATCATTGATGAAATGGTAGCCAGAGCATCTGCAAACTGATTCTCGTCCCGAGGGATGTACTCAAGCTTGACCGTTGTAAAGAAAGTCAATAACCTCCTTGTATAATCCCTGTAAGGTATCAGATGATCCTGGTGTGTGTACCATTTGCCGTTGGTTTGATTAACTACCAGAGCTGAATCTCCGAATACAATCAAAGTTTTGATCCTGAGGTCAATGGCTTCCTCAAGACCCATAATACAAGCTTCGTATTCAGCTTCGTTGTTAGTGCAGTTAAAGGTGAGTTTTGCCGAGAAAGGCATATGAACCCCCTTAGGTGTAATGAGTATTGCACCAACACCACGACCGTTCATATTAACAGCCCCATCAAACATCATAGTCCATTCTTCTTCTGGGTCAGGCCCTTCAGGGTGAATAGGCTCTTCATGATCTTTTGCTTTTATGAACATGATGCCTTCATCAGGGAAGTCAAATCTCATAGGCTGGTAATCATCAATGGGTTGCTCAGCAAGGTAATCAGACAATACACTGCCCTTGATGGCTTTCTGAGATGTGTACTGAATGTCGTATTCTGTGAGGATCATTTGCCATCTTGCAACCCGTCCGGTAAGCGCTGGCTTCTCAAAAATGTACTTAACTGGGTCCATCTTTGATATCAATAAAGTAGTGTGGGTCAACATATACTGTCTTAGTCGGCGAGCAGCCCACGCTAAAGCACAACAAGTTTTCTTGAGCAGTGAATAACGTTGTTCACAGTCGGTAAACTTTTTGCTTAGGTAGTAAATTGCATACTCTTTTCGACCAGACTCGTCATGCTGGCCCAACACACACCCCATTGACTCTTCTAATACTGTCAAGTACATTATCATAGGTCTTCCTTCAACTGGAGGCATAAGGATGGGAGGCTCTTGTAAGTATTCCTTGATTTTGTCAAAGGCCCTTTGGCAATCTTCGTTCCACCTGACCGTTTGTTCTTTCTTAACAGCTTGAACAAAGGCTCACAGGTTGTTGTAAGGTGAGATATGAACCGTGAAATGTAGTTCAATCTACCTAGAAACCCCCAAACCTCTTTTTCAGTCTTCGGTGCAGGCATTTCTTGAATGGCTTTGACTTTATTAGGGTCCACTTCAATCCCTTTTTCACTTACAATAAATCCCAGCAATTTACCGGATCGTACCCCGAATGTGCACTTGTTGGGGTTCAGCTTCAGTTGGTACTTCCTCAGACGCTTGAATAACTTCAGCAGATTCACCATGTGGTCTTCTTCTGTGAGGGATTTGGCAATCATGTCATCCACATAACATTCAATTTCTTTATGGATCATGTCATGGAATAATGTTACCATAGCCCGTTGATAGGTTGCACCAGCATTCTTCAGTCCGAATGGCATCACCTTATAACAGAACATGCCCCAGGGTGTGATGAAAGTTGTCTTCTCCATGTCTTCAGGTGACATCTTGATCTGATTATATCCTGAAAATCCATCCATGAAGGAGAACACCGAGAACTGAGCCGTATTATCAACCAATACATCAATGTGATGTAAAGGGAAGTCATTTTTCGGGCTGGCTCTGTTCAGATCCCGGTAATCCACACACATCCTCACCTTGCCGTCTTTCTTAGGCACTGGTACAATATTAGCGACCCACGGCGGATAACTAGTCACAGCAAGGAAACCGGCGTCCCACTGTTTTTGCACCTCTTCTTTTATCTTCATTGCCATATCTGGGCGAGTACGGCGCAACTTCTGTTTTACCGGCGGACAATCCTCTTTCAAAGGCAGCTTGTGCATGACAATATCGGTGTCCAACCCTGGCATATCCTGATAAGACCAAGCAAACACATCCACATATTCACGAAGCATGTCAATCAGTTTCTCTTTCATTGAGTCTTGTAGGCAGGCCCCGATCTTAACCTCTTTCACGTCTTCTTCCGTACCAAGATTAACCGTTTCAACCTCCTCCTGATGAGGAGTGATAACCTTCTCCTCTTGCCTTAACAACCTGGCTAGCTCTTCAGGTAGCTCATAATCTTCTTCAACCCCTTCATCAGCTTGATTGATTGGATTGCCAAAGTCATACGAAGTCATAGCTGTGTTGTTGTCGGTGCAGTCTGAAAGGCACTCTCTTCAAGGGTTTAGATTGTCCATTTTAGTGACCATTTTTAATCTTGTTTTAGAAAAAAGTGAGATGAAAATTTCATTTTGGAAAACATTGCCATTTTATTTTTGTACAAAAAGAAAAATGAAAAACAGTGAGCGGAAAAGAAAAAGACTCATTTGCAAAAGATGTCCGATATTCATTGATTGATCTGTTTGCACAAAATTACAAGATGGCCTGATTACAAAATGAGTCTTGTCATCTTGGGCAAGATGCAAGACTTGATGCATGCTTAAAAATACAGGAAATAATAATTACTCTGCAGGAGTAACCCTTATAATTTCCTGGGAAGACCAGTTTGAGACATGGCTCCCCGGGGTCCTTGGACGTATCCAGCTCTCCAGGTTGCGCTCATCTTCCGACTCATCTTCCAAGTTGTTCACTGCATCCGGGGTGAGCATTCCCCCGCTGACAAAACTGGGCTTCTTAGCAGCCTCTGATTGATCTTGTTGAGTTGGTTTGTAACCCAACCCAAATCTGTCCTCCTTCTTCTCCACAGGCAGCAGCTTACCCCAGCCTTGGGCAGTCCCCTCTTCAACAACCTTCATGGCTTGCTGATAAGACGTCATGGAGGTTCCCAGTACAGCAGATGCTTCATTTATGTTCAGGGCCTCAAACCCCTGGCTCATAGTTTCATGGATCTCTCCATCCATCTCAATATACTTGTACGTAGCCAGATGGCTAACAAAGATATCTTCTTCACCACAGATGGTGATGATCTGACCTTCCCACTCGAATTTCAGCTTCTGGTGAAGGGTAGACGTAACAGCGCCAGCGGCATGGATCCAGGCTCTACCCAACAAACAGTTGTAGGCCGGCTGAATGTCCATCACATAGAAGGTAATTTTGAAGGTTTGCGGGCCAATCATCACAGGTAGATCAATCTCCCCAAGCACTGATCTCTTAGAGCCATCAAATGCTCTCACCACTAAATTACTTGGACGCAGTGCCAAACCATCGTACTCCAGCTTCACCAAGGCTTTCTTTGGCAGAACATTGAGTGAAGACCCAGTGTCCACCAGTACATGAGATAGAACAACACCCTTGCATTCTAGGGTGATGTGTAGATCCTTGTTGTGGTTACGTCCCTCAGTTGTTAAGTCAGCATTGGTAAAGCCCAGTCCATGACTGGTGTTAACATTTGCCACCACAGTTTCTAGCTGATTAACAGTGATCTCCTCTGGCACATATGTTGCGTGCAGGACTTTTAGTAATGCATTCCTGTGAGCTTCAGAACATATCAGCAGGGATAATATGGAGATCTTTGAAGGAGTTTGGTGGAGCGGATCCACCACTTTGTAATCACTTCTCTTTATAATCCTCATAAACTCGTCTACATCTTGTTCAAAAGATGTCTTCTGAGTTTCTTTGACAGTTGGCTCTTCAACTACCACACTCTTTCCTTTTGCTTTAGCAGCAGCTTCTGCTTCAGCATTAGGTCTTTGCACTTGTGAGGCAAAAAGGCATCCGCTTCTGGTGAAGCCTCCGCCTCCCCCAACATTATCTATCTGTGGAGAAGAAGTTGAAGAGTCCAAAGTGATTTTCTCCCCGTTGCAGTAAAGATCAGAGCCATAATGCCAAGGTATGGCATTACTGCTTTCATATGGAACTGGTCCAGGCACAGTAATGGTAACTGGACTGACTGCTGCAGAGGAGGGTACTGAAATGGTGTACGGATCGTAGTAAATGGTGACTGGTGACCTGGCAGGAGGTGCCACTGTTTGTTGCTGAAAGTTGTTGTTTGGAGGAACATCTGATGGATCATAGTAAATGGTGACTGCCGAGATATCTTCATTATTTTCTGTTGGCGTTGTAGAAGATTCTGCTGAATAAATGGATGCTGATGTTGTAGAAGAAAGGGTTGTTGACATCTAATTTGTTGAAGTGATGGATGAAGCCATTGTTGATGATATTGATGAATTGGTCGGAATGATTGTTGTTGCAGTTGTAGAGGAATCAGGAATTGTTGTCAAAGGAATTGCTGGATTTGTAGGCGCCGTTGTTGTGATCTGAAGTATACCACTCTTGATAAGACCATCTATGCCGCTTCTCAAATTATCACACCCGTTGACTGAAATGTTGCAGTACCCACAACCGAGCTCACACCCGGGGAACATCTGGCACTCTAGAAGCTGAGCTTTAATCTCGACCAGAGGTGTCCGAATCTGTCCAACATTGGTGATTAAGAAAGATGGCTTGTCTTCCTCAATGGCATTAATTCTTGGTCCTTCATGGTTGGGCATGGGATTCTTGGTGACACTTGGAGGGGGTGCAAATTTGAGGGCTTTAGAATCCACCAGGTCTTGTACTTTCATCTGTAAAGCCCTGCATTTCTCCGTATTGTGGCCAGGTGCATTGGAATGGAAAGCACATCTGGCGTTGACATCATAATTTCTTGGAAGATTAGAGGGATCTGGTGGTGCCAATGTCCTTAATTCAACCAAGTTGAGTTTCAGGAGTTGTGGCAATAAGGAAGCATAAGGCATAGGGATAGGGTCAATCACCCTATTTGCCTGTGATGGTCTTTGTTGAAAGGGTCTTTGTTGTTGATTATTGTTGTTGTAGGTCCTCTATGGTGGGTACTGAATTTGTTGCTGATACTGTGGTTGTTGTTGTGGTTGATATGCTGGTTGCTGAGGAATCGGAGCTGGAATAGTGACTGCTGCCACTGACCTGTGAACATACTGAGGTCTGCTCCTGTTGGCATGAATGGAATTTGCCTCACCAGTTCTTCTAGGTCCCACAAAAGGCTTCCCGGGGTTACTAGACGAACTTGCACCATTATCATAAATCTTACCCATCTTCAGAAGGCTTTCAATTCTTTCCCCAGCTATAACTACGTCAGCGAAACTGGTGGAAGAAAAGGCAGCTAGCCTATCAATATATATTCCTTGCAAAGTATTCATGAACATGTCGGCCATTTCTCTTTCCGACATGGGTGGCTGGACAGCAGCAGCAAGCTGTCTCCACCTCTGGGCATATTCCCTGAAGCTTTCTCGGGAGGACTGAGACATTCCCATCAAAAGGGTCCTGTTAGGAGCCATGTCTAAATTGTATTGGTATTGTCTGATGAAGGCCTCAGTTAGGTCCTTCCAGCATCTGATAGTAGCTCTGGTCAAGTGAGAATACCATTCTCTTGAAGCCCCAGTCAAATTGTCTTCAAAGTAAAACATCCACAGTTTTTCATCCATGGTGTATGCCTTGAGTCTCCCTAGGAAGGAATGTAAGTGAGTTTGTGGACAGGAAGTTCCATTGTACTTCTCGAAGCACGGGGGCTTAAACTTGTGGGGAATCCTTACCCCATCCACTAGCCCCATATCCATGACATCAAAACCTAGGGAATTTTGAGACTCCAGAGATCTCAACTTCTCAGCAATTTCATCAAACCTCCTATCATAGACTTCATCCCCAGCTCCCATTACAATGAATTGCTCCTCTTGGGGGTCTTCTTGTAAAATCCTCCCCCCAGTAGTATTCCCTTGCACATTAGTCGGGATGTTGACTTCCGGATGTAGATGAGGCCCATATACTGGTGGGTTAACATGAGGTTGACCTCTCTCATTGTTACTTGTTCCTCCAGTTCCCAGATGGGGTTCTTCTGGGGTTTGTCTTTCCACCAATGCCCTCAACCTTTCTTGACTTTGGGCCAAGCCATTCATTACTTCCATGAATTGGGTCATTTGGTTTCTCATCTCCAGTCTTTCGTTAGCCATCTGAGTTCTGACCTCTGTCAGATCTTGCTGTACTTGGTCCATTTGGATACCAGGAAGATTGTTGCGAGTAAGATACCTGTGCGGCCGGTTGAGAGGGAACACCCGACGGCGAGCAATAATTCCTGAACCACAACAGAGTTAGTAACAAACAAAATCCTACAAAACAAAACAAGAGTTAGTATGCAATGCAGTATGCTTATTTATTTTCCAAGGTATCCGGCTTGGCTCTTGGTTTTGACCTTTCCAGACCCTGAGGAAGATGCTTTGGTGTTGCTTGAGAAAAAGAAACTCAATGAAACAAACTAACAAATATATTACACATGGTGGATCATACATAGTTTTTTTTTACAACATATGCCCCTGAAGGGTCAAAATACAACATAAAAAGAAAAGTACATGAAAATGGAAATAACAACAAGCAGAGAAGTCAAACATCTAATCCGAACTCATCCTCCTTAACCTCCTTCAAAAGTGCTTCAGTTACAGGACCAGCCGGATGCTCTATAATGTTTCTGATAAGAAGGTTCTTGGTGGCAATAGCAGTGGTTAGCTTCTTGTGCCTGTCTTGGTCCTTTGACCTCTTCAAACCAGCCCTAAGCTTCAACTCTGAAATCTCCTTCTGGGCTGCTAGCAAAGCCTTCTGTTGTTTCTTCTCAATGGCCTCTAACTGCTCAATCCTGGCCTGAGTTCTCTTATCCTCTTGAGTGCAAGCTTCAGTGATTCTGACCCATCTATCTTGACTTTCTTTCAGATAGAGATCAGTCCTAGCCTTCTGAAACTGGGCCTCTTTACAGGCATTCTTCAAAATTTGCTCTCCAGCTCTTGATTTCTTGATGTAGTCCTCTGCTTTCTCAATCCTGGCTAGATGCTCCACCTTAAGCTTCTCCAACCTCTCAATGTCTAGACGACCATCACTCCTCTCCCAGAGGGTCTTCTTCAGAGCTTGAGACAGATTCTCATTCCTCTCCTTCAGTTTCTCAAATTCTCCCAGACTGACAGTGGCTGGAGGTGGTACTGTGGATGGTCCAGGTGCATCCTCAATGGTGAAAGGCATCCCAGAAATCTGAGCTCTAGCATGAGACCATTCATAATACTGAGCTGAGGCCACATTGTTACACCTCCCAAGAATGGCCATCCCTTTGGTCTGGATGTTGTCCCAAGCCCAGGATGCTTGCCTGACAACAGCTAGATTAGGCTTTATCTCACAGTACAGGGTTTCAGCCAAGTCTTGAACTCTAGGAGGACGAACCAAAGCATAACCCAATTGTCTTTTAAACAACAAAGGGTTGTAGTTGATGCAGCCCTTCACTCCTATCAGAGGTACATTGGGGAACTGTCCACAGCTAGTAATTATGTCCATGCCTTTGGTGCTCTGGGTGCACCATCTGATGTCATCTGAAGTCAAAGCAATAAGCCTTCTAGCCCAATTCTTCTGTTGGTGAGGATTCAGGAAAGCATCAGTTTTGGGTAAGTGTTTGAGCAGCCAGGTATGAAATAGAAGAGCACATCATCTCACCAACCTTCCTCTTTACTTTTCATTTCTTTGATGAACAGAATAATAGAAATCTCCCAGCAAGGTGGGCACTGGGTTCCTCAAAAGGAAGAGGTGAATGGCATTCTTGCTGATAAACTTGGGCTCATCTGCAAATAATATAACCTCATATATACTGAGGGCCAACAATGCACAAACAGCTCTCCATTCTCCCAAAGAGGCCCTCAGGATGGCCTGAGAAGTCAAGAAATCCAAGTGTAGTCCAGGGATGCCAGCCTTTGTTGACATGTTCTGCTCAATCAAAATAGGCTCCAGGTACAATGCTTTTGCCACTTCTTCCTTGCTGGGAGAAGTCATCTCAGGGTTGAAGGGGATACCACCCCTGACAGGTACTCCAATCAATGATGAGAATTCCTCCAGCAGAGGTCCTAGCTGAAAGTTCTGGAAAGTAAAACATCTCAAAGGAGGGTCATAGAACTGTAGGAAAGTGTGGATCAAACTCCTCTGAGAAGGGTCCAAGTCTATAACCATGTCAAGGATGCCTCCATAATGCTCTCTGAATAATGGGATGTGGTCTGGAGTGATAAGTGCCTGGATCTGCCTGATGCCAGCCAGCTCAGGCACAAAGAAGTGGTATGAAATGTTGCTCTTCTTGGGTGCCATGACTGCTGGTGAAGAGCTGAAAACAAGTGCTGATGATGAAGACTGATACTGGAGATGAGCCATTGATAGGCTGATGCAGGTGATGAAGGTAACTGAAGCAGGCAACTGATGAAGATAGCTGAAGCAGATACTGATGAACAGGGGTCTATGTAGATGAAGGGGTCAAAACCAAGCCAGATAATTTGTGGATACCCTGAAAAACAAATAAACAAATGTTAAATGATGAAACTGATGAGTATGCAAATGATATGCAAGGGTTTGTGATCAAGCTGGATCTGATTACTGTCTTGATATAAAGGTCCATGTATGTTTAAAAAGTCCAGATGGAGGTTCAGAAGTCCAGTAACCAAGGTGGGGACTCAAATAAAGAGTCACATGTCCAGGGTTAAATCACAAGAACTGTCCAAGGTGAAGAATTCTTAAACAAACATCAGGGTATGATGTGGCCAAGGGTACCTGCAAACCTGTAAACAGCCCAACCCCATCACCGGTAGTGTTCTAAAACAAGGATCCTCAGACTCGGATCAGTTATGAGAAGTGTAAACACTTCTAACCCGGAGGTACAGTGTTTACAATAACCATAAAAGATCCTCCTCTAATTCACCTCAGTTTCTGAAGGTCATAATAAAGGTCATCCAGACTTAGCAGGCTTCCCAGATAGCCCTAGCACTACAGGAAATCTGTAGCACATAGTTCTCACGAAGAAACCCACATCTGAACCGTGTTTCATATTCCCGCACCAGACCGAAATGGAATGGGAAAGAACATGAACCACTCTAGCCTAGGTGTCACTCAGGTCCCAGGTATAGGACCTTAAACTCTCAGTAGAACCTCACCCACCAAAGCAAAAACCAGATCCAGCCAGATGACAATATGACAGTATGATGTATAAAGCTGTAAAGAAAGCAATAAATAACTGTACATAAAGCAAAAATAAATACAAATATACAAACACAATTAGCACATAACACCCCAGTAAACACAAATCAAACAAGCGCTAGGAGGAACCCACAAAAAGAACCAGAAGCCCTGGTTACAGTATAAGGTTTCCCCAGCAGAGTCGCCAAGCTGTCGCTCCCACCAAATGAGGCTAAGTCAAATGGGGTACAGACGCGAACGGTCGGCGAAAGAGGAAGAAATGAATAGAGTCGCCAGCTAGGCATTTTTATCCCGAAGGAAAGGTAATGCTGCATAAACCTAGGAAGATATGGATAAGACGGTCGCGAACCAGAGAGACAGAGAAAGGGGGTTGGTTACAACCTGGGAAGGTATTAGCACCCAGATTGTCCGTCGTACTCGACGGGATCCACGCTTGAAAGATTTGTGTTTTAAAGGGGTAGTGTCAGTGCAATTTGTGTATCAAAAGCAGGAAAAGAATGCAAGTGTCAGTGTAAAAGAAGTGTGAAGTGCAATATGTGAAGTGTCAGTGTAAGGACAAGAATGAAAAGCTCAAGATCATGAGGCTTAAAGAATAAAGCTGAAAGAGAGGGGAATATACAGAGACTTTTGTTCGATAACCGTTAAGTTATGCCTACGTATACTCTCGTGCAATGAGGAAGTCAGAACACCGTAGTTCGACCCAAAGAGACTAAAAGATGAATTGACTTGTGAACTGCTTACTTGTCTATGCTAAAGTGTATGACCTGTCTGGCTCAGGTGCAAACTGTCTTGCATTAGACGTAAGAAGCAAGTTCTCGTTTGTGAGTGCATGAGATGAGAAAAGAATCCCGGAGGAGACGATTATTGTTTGTTTTTGTGTTTCAGTCTTTTATTGCTTTTGAAAGTTTGTCATAAGTTAATGAGCTTAAGCCTAAACCAATGGGTTAGTAAACTCATCACATCTTCCCTCTGATTAGGGGTAATGAGATTACCTTAAGTGTGAAGTCAGCATCACACACTTAATCACCATGATGTAGGATTAAGATCATTAACCTACTTGTAATTATTTAGATGTTTTTGGTGTTTTTGTTTAGTGTTAAGTAATGAGATTAAGCCATAATCAAGGATTTAATGGACCCATTACACCATCCTAATAGAAGGATAATAGATGAGAACATTTAAGCTGAGAAAGACTCCTCAACTTAATCCATGATTATGGATTAACCTCATGACTAAACAAAGCCTTTATTAAATGGATTTTAGTTAATGATAAGATGAAGAAGTGAATTTTATGATTTGTAAGACAGCTTGAGGGGGACTTGTCCATTAACACTAGGGTTAGTCCTTCTTAACCAATTGAGGAAGAATTGGAACCCTAATGCAAGGCCCAAGTTACAAGCTTGATGTCTTGATGATTATTATATGGATTGATTAAAGGATTTAAACACATTAAGGGTTTAACACTTAGGATCAAAGTTATACACTCCATCCTAATAGAAGGATGCAGGCATAAGCTTAATCACAAAGCCTTAAAGCCTTTAGGGTTTAGTCCCTGATTATGAGGTGAAAAGAGAAGACTCAATGATGACACAAAGGTAAAAGCTAAATGGGGGGACTAAACAATCCTAAAATGTTATCATGCTTGGAAGTCCTAGGGTTTGTGAAGTTTAAGAGAAAGATCTTCAGAGAAACCACCAGGAAGGAAGCAGATGAAAGGAGCAAGAAGCAAAGAGAAGCAAAACAACTTGCTTCACTTAAGAAGGCAAGTTGCTTAAAGAAAGAAAGTAATATGAACAATAATGAGCAAGCTCAATCCAAAAACACATACAAAATGCAGCAAGGGAAGTGTGAAAGAGATGAAAAGAGATCATGAGAAGTGAAGGCAAATTCACTTCTCAAAGTAACTTACCACCTGAAAAGTTAGTGAAAGAAATGAAATGCAATGCAAATGAGATGAAATGGCATGATGCAAGACAAAGTCAGAAGCAAATACATGATGTTAATGATGCTAAGAGATGATGCAATCATGAGGTAAGGCATGAGAATGATCAAACAAGCAAAAAGATGCAAAGGAGACATGCTTAGAACCATGAACATACATGAAAAGTTATGGAATGCAAATGACATACAACATGGAAAATGAAAGATGCAATGATCAAACATGATTCTAATATGCCCTAAGATGTCTTATGAATCAAATGGATGCACAAAATGTCATGGAAAGTCATGGTATGCAAGCAAATGGAAGATGGATGCAAGAGAAAGCACAAATTAGGGTTTATGATCAATACACCAAACACAATTCAAAATCAGAAGCAAATGACATGATAAAAAATTGAAAATGCAATCAAAGGAACCCTAAGCCTATACAAACTCACTACCCAAAGGAGGGGATCCAACTCTTAACCTAGTGGAAGTTATGAATTTCCTAAGATTGCTAGGGTTTTAAGGTATCTTGACAAGAAAAATGCAAAAAAAAATTGGAAATGCAAGATCAATTCAAACCAATTTTATCCTATAAACTACATGCTATAAAAGATGCAATGCCAAAAGAATCATCACCCAACTCTCAATGGTTAGGCAGAAATGAATTTTTGAAGTTTGTCACAAAATATTACCTAAAAATGAATTTAATTCCATTGAAAATGATCAAAAGGCATTAAGAATAAAGAAGAAATTTGGTTTGAGAGTTGGACAATGTTTCTAAATGTTTTTAAATGCTTCATGAATTTTTTTGTGATTTTTAAATACCTAAATGTATTTTTAATTAATTAGTTCTCATTAATTAATTAAAAATAAACATTTAAATGATTTAAAAATAATTTTTAATGCAAAAAATAAAAATAAAAATATTTTTGTGTCCTGAAAAATAATGAAAACCTTGACAAAAATTTTCATAATTTTTAAACGTTTTTTGCTATTTTAATTAATTCGTGCAAAATAAATCAAAAGAAAATGAATTAAAATGAAAATAAATGAAAGTAAGCAGATCTGAAGGCTGAGATTCAAAGATGAGGGTCCGGGGTTGACTGCGCGCGCTATCCTACGGCTGGTATTTAAACTGACTAAACTAAATTAATTAATTTAATTAAATAGGATTAGGGCTTTAATGATAGATCCAGGCCATTGAAACGCGCGGGGGTCAGACTTAGTCAACCAGATCTACGCTCCACATTCAAACTCTCATTAATGACGTAATTAGGGCTTAATGACCCTCAGGTGGCCGAAGAGGACTTCCGGTCGTCTTCTCCGGCCAGCTCTCCCCTGAGATTTCTCTAAAACACTCCCTAGGCTAAATCAAACCCCCCAAATCTCCAGAAATCATCCCCAAACCCCATTGAGCAAGAATCCAGCACCAAATTTCATTTATTCTTCATCCATAACAAGATTCGAACAAAAACCTAAAACTGAACAAAATTTCAGAACATGCGTACACACTCAAAACTCAACCATTTTTCACCATTCAAGGTTCATTGCAATCAGTGGAACACACTCTACCATTCTATAACTAAAGAAACAAGTTCTGGAAAAATGTTTTAGGGATGTACCTGAGCTTGAGCTTTCTCAGTTCTGGACTTTCAGGCCTCCTCTCTTTGTGCAAACCACTCCCCTTGAGCTCCTGATGAAGTTATGATGCTTGGAAGGAATTTCTTTTGGCTGGTTTGTGAGATTGCACTTCAACTGGTTAGAAATCGTATTTTGCTTATGTGGGGTTTTTGGTTGTTTTCATGGTTGGTTTGTGATCAGTGAGTCATCTTGAGATCAATGGTGAAGTTGGTTTGAAGAATGGTTGAGTGAGCTGAGAGATTCGAATGGTTTTGCAAGTTGGAGGATTTTTTATAACTATGGCTTGGAGTGTGTTTCAGCATGAGTTGTGTGATGTGTTTTGATGCATTTGGTCCACTTATCATTCTTGGGTAGGTCAGATCAGTGGTTGTGCCCTATTGTGATTGGTATGGGTCTTTATGCAAAAAGTCAAGCTTTGTGTAAGAGAGGTATGGGCCAATAGTTAGCCAAGGACAAGAGGGGTGTCCTGCGTAGCAAGAAGTGAGGAGAACCCTAGGATCAGTTTTGAAGCCAGCCAACAAATGGATTAGGGTTTGGATGATGTTTTGCAACTTTGATCAACTTTGGCCCTTTTGAAGTTTCTTGATCCATAATTCATGAAAATGGGCAAACTTTTAGTGCATTCTGAATTTAAGACATTGGTTCATGTTTGTACAAAGGCTAGAAGTAACTTTGATGGCACAATTTGTCTTGGCAAGTGGTTTTGCAACTTTGCCTCTTTGGTGCATAACTTGAAATTATGTGATTTTTCCCAACTTTGACAAGCCATAACTTTTGATCCAAAATGAATTAGAATGAGTTCTTGTACTTTTTGAAAAGGGAATGATCCATTCTACAACTTTCATGACCAAAGTTTTCCCATTTGAAGCATTTTTGAATCAAAAAGCAAGGGTTGAAAAAGCTTCCCAAAATGGCAATTTTCCATTATAAGTCATTTTCCCAAAAAGTCAACTTTGCAAATGGCTTGAAATTCTTCAAATTTGTGAACTTACAACACCTTCTATGATCAAATAAAGATCATACACATTCAAAATGATGAAGAACACCTTTTGGTTGGGTCATTGGGGCCTCAGATGCCCTGATTTCATACTGACTTGCTCAAAAAGTCAACTCTTGATCAGATGACTTCCCCATGGAATTTATTCATGAAAATTGATATGCATGGTCCTTATACCATATAGAGACCAATAGAAACAAGAATTACCAAAAAATTTGGAGTTATGGCCTTTGAAACCAAAACCCTAATTCTAGGTCATTTGTGCAGTTAAACCTGGCTCTGCTTCCATGCCACTCTCAGTTCTTGTGATTCTTTGACTTCATTGACTTTGTGGGGATATAATATGATGCTTGAATATACATGGACCCCTTTGAAGTGATTGATTACCTTTGGAGTGGCTCAAGTGGCTCTTGGATTTCTCAGATCACAAACCCTAGCTGCAGATGACTTAGAAGCAATGCAGTGAATCAAAAATGCAATATGGGATGTCATGATTGAACTTATGCATATGAAGAGATCACAAGCCATGGTGTGAATGGGTGAGGGAAAATTTGGGGTGTTTACACTTATGCCTGCATCCTTCTATTAGGATGGAGTGTACAACTTTAATCCTAAGTGTTAAACCCTTAATGTGTTTAAATCCTTTAATCAATTCACTTAATAATCATCAAGACATCAAACTTGTAACTTGGGCCTTGCATTAGGGTTCTTATTCTTCCTTAATTGGTTAAGAAGGACTAACCCTAGTGTTAATGGACAAGTCCCCCTCAAGTTGTCTTACAAACCATAAAATTCACTTCTTAATCTTACCATTAACTAAAAATCCATTTAATAAAGGCTTTGTTTTGTCATGAGGTTAATCCCTAATCATGGATTAAGTTGAGGAGCCTTTCTCAGCTTAAATGTTCTCATCTATCATCCTTCTATTAGGATGGTGTAATGGGTCCATTAAATCCTTGATTATGGCTTAAACTCATTACTTAACACTAAACAAAAACAACAAAAACATCTAAATAATCACAAGTAGGTTAATGATATTAATCCTACATCATGGTGATTAAATCTGAGGTGTTTACTTCATACTTAAGGTATTCTCATTACCCCTAATCAGAGGGAAGATGTGATGAGTTTACTAACCCTTGGTTTAGGCTTAAGCTCATTAACTTATGACAAACCACAAAAAGCAATAAAAGATCTAAAACACCAAAAACAAACAATAATCGTCTCCTCCGGGATTATTTTCTCATCTCATTCACTCACAAACGAGAACTTGCTTCTTCCGTCTAATGCAAGACAGTTAGCACCTGAGCCAGACAGGTCATACACTTGAGCATAGACAAGTATGCAGTTCACCAGTCAATTTATTTTCAGTCTCTTTGAGTCGAACTACGGTGTTCTAACTTCCTCATTGCACGAGAGGATACGTAGGCATAACTTAACAGTTATCGAACAAAAGTCTCTGTATATTCCCCCCTCTTCCAGCTTTATTCTTTGAGCCTCATAGTCTTGATCTTCACATTCTTTCCTTGCACTAACACTTCTCTTGTTAACTTCACATTTCTTTTGCACTGACACTTGCATTCTTTTCCAGCTTTTGCACACAAAATAGCACTGACACTACCCCTTTTAAACACAAATCTTTCAAGCGTGGATCCTGTCGAGTACGGCGGACAATCTGGGTGCTAATACCTTCCCAGGTTGTAACCAACCCCCTTTCTCAGTTTCTCTGGTTCGCAACCGTCTTATCCATCTTTTCTTAGGTTTATGCAGCATTACCTTTCCTTCGGGATAAAAATTCCTAGCTGGCGACTCTTTTCAGTTCACCCTTGTGTTCTCCTCTCTCGCCGGCCGTTCGCGTCTGTACCCTATTTGACCTAGGTTTCATTTGGTGGGAGCGACAGGGACTAATCACACCCTAATTGTGATCATGCTTGGGTGTTCCTAGGTTTGATGAGGCTTGCAAGAGATCTTTAAGAAGAGCCATCAAGGAAGAAGCAGATGAAAGGAGGAGAAGCAAAAGAAGCAAGTCAACTTACTTCACTTAAGAAGATAAGTTGCTTGAAGAAAGAAAATAAGGAAGGAACATGAATGAGAAAGCTCACTCCAATGCAAGTACAAAATTCAGCAATGAATGCATTAGAGAGATGAGAAGAGATTGTGAGAAGTGAAGGCAAATTCACTTCTCAAAGTAACTTACCACCTGAAAAGTTAGTAAAAGGAAATGAAATGAAATGAAAATGAAATGAATGCAAGGAGGCAAACCAAAACCAGAAGCATATTCATGATGTAAATGATGCTAAGAGATGATGTAAGTGTATGCCAAGAGATGTGAATGGTCATACAAGTAATGAAGATGCAAATGAAGCATGAAAGGAGCATGAAAGTTCATAAATGCACATGAAATGAAATGAATGCATAACATGTCAAATGGATGATGCAATGATCAAACATGATTCTAATGTGTCCTAAGATGTCTCATATGTCATGTGAATGCATAAAATGTCATGGCAAGTTCATGAATGCAAGCATATGCAAGATGAATGCAAGTGAAGATGCAAAATTAGGGTTTTATGAAAGGATGAGATGCAAATGGCAAAGAAAGAAGCAAATGACATGATACAAATTGAAAAATGCACTCAAAGGAACCCTAAACATATACTAGGTTACCATCCAAATGGGGAGGTCAGAAGCTAATCCTAGAAGGAGTTATGAATTTCCTAGTTTTTAGGGTTTTTTGGGTGATCCTTAATGTAAAATGCCAAAAAATTTGAAAATGCAAGATAAAAATGAAACAAAAATGTTTTTGGATGCTAGGAGCCATGCATAGAACAATGCAAAAAAGAAACATTCACAAACTCAATTTAGTTTAAAAGTTATGAATTTTAAAGTTAGGGTTAGAAAATGAACCATTTTAAGAACCCTAATTCATTGAAAAATGTCAAAGCATGATCAAAACCAAAAAGAAATTTGTATGGTGATTTTGTAAATGTTTCTAAATGTCTAAGAATGTTCTCTTATTTTTTGGTGATTTTTAAATACTTAAATGTATTTTTAATTAATTAAAATCAATTAACTAATTAAATAAAACATTTAAATGATTTAAAAATACTTTTTTAATGGAAAAAATATTAATAAAAATATTTTTGATTTCTGAAAATTACTAAAAGGCTTGATAAAAGTTTCAGATTTTTTTGATCATTTTTACTATTTTAAATAATTATATGAAAAGTAATGGATAAAAAATAAAATAAAATGAAATAAAAGGAAAAGTAAGCAAATCCTAAGGCAATGATTTAAACTAAAGGGGGAGGGTGACTGGCGCGTGAATGGATGGTCAGGATCTCACCTGGCCTAATTAATTTTGATTAACTTAATTAAATAGAAATTAGGGCTAATGACATGATCTGAGCCATTGAAACATGTGCGGGAAGCAGGATCTGAGGGCTCACATTCAAACCTCACTAATTACATTGATTAGGGCATAAACGCTTTCAGGTGACCGGAACAGTGTTCCGGTCATCTTCCCCGGCGAGCAAAAATCTCATCTCTCTCCCTAAGCATCTAAAACCTAATTTTTCTGCCCAGAAATAATCCCCATACATCACTGAACCTAAATCCCCAAACAAAATTCATTTACAACACATCAAAAGAGAGAATCAAAACAAATCAGTTCTAGGTCTAAAAACTTTCAGAGATCATGAAATGCTTATTTCTCAACCATTTTCAAAACCAAACATATCAGGATGATCAGTGCAACTCATAGAATCATTATATAACAAGAAATCAAAGTTCTGGTAAAAAAAATTCTTGAGGTATACTTGAGATGGAGCTTTGCTAACTGGAGCTTTCTGGCCACTTTCTTTGTGCTTTTCCATTCCAATAAACCCCTTTGAGCTTCTGGCAAGCTTGAAACAAGTTTATGTTGGATGTTTTTGAGGTTTCAGTTCAGAGCATGTCAAAATCGTGTTTTTATTTGAGGTGGTTTCAGGCTATGGTGATGGGTGGGAAATGATACTGGGATGATGCTGAGTTGATTGGTGGAAGAATTTGTGATTTTTGTTGGCTGAGGAGTGAGTTTCGAAGGAATGATGTTTTTGACAATTTTTGTGAATCCTGACTTATGGGAGGTTCTCAGCTTGTGTGTGTTGTGTTTTGGATTGCTTTAGGTTAGTATAAGCAAATGCAATTGGTTCAGAGAGTTGGTGTGGCATAGTGTGATTGGTATAGTGTGAAATGCAAAAAGTCAACATTGGTTGTACTATGGGAATGGGTCATGGCAGGAGGGGTTCCAAAGCATGTCTGGTCTCAACTGGCTTTGTGGAAGGCCTTTGGATCAAAAGCTTGCAGCTGGATGGCTTGGATGAAGAGATACCATGCTTTATGCAATTTTCCCTCTTTGACATTTCTTATGAATCAAGCCATAAAAATGCCAAGTTCTTGGGCCAATTCTGATGTTTAGAAGTCACATAGGCATGTTATGAAGTGTAGAAGTTGATTAGAGGTCATTAGAAAGCTTGAACATGCAATTTTTCAAAATCCCTCTTTGACATGAAACTTGAAATTTTAGGATTTTTGCCAACTTTGACAAGCCATAACTTGAGTTCCAAAATGAATTAGATCTTGTTCTTGTACTTTTTGAAAAGGGAATAATCCAATCTACAACTTTCATGACCAACAATTTTACATTTGAAACATTTTTGGTTAAGAAAGTGGAGGTTGAAAAACTTTCCCAAAATGGAAAGTTTACATTACAAGTCATTTCCATTTTTGGCAACTTTTGGTTTTGCTCACTTTTCTTCAAATTTGTGAACTTATAAGCACTTCAATGATCAAATAAAGACCATATAACTTCAATTTGATAAAAAATCCACTTTGGTTCCATGTTGGGGTGCCTCAGATGCCCTAATTTTGCTCTGACTTGCTCAGGAAGTTACCCAGTGATCAGATGACTTCCACAATGAATTTCTTCATCAAACATGGTATGCATGATCCTTATAACATATTGAGACCAATAGAAACAAGAATGTCCAAAACATTTGGAGTTATGGCCTCTGAAACCAAAGCCCTAATTTTAGGTTATCTGTGCAGTTAAACCCTAGCTCTGCTTCCATGCTTTGCCAGTTCTTCGATTTTTTGACTTCCTTGATCTATGGAGGTTAGAATATGATGATTGAACATACATGGACCCTCTTGAAATGATTGATGACCTTTGGAGTGGCTCAGAAGGATCTTGGATTGCCCAGATCACAAACCCTTGATGTAGATGAACTTGAACTAATGCAGTGAAGCAAAAATGCCACATGATATGATATGATTGAACTAATGCAAATATGAAAGGTCACAAGTCATGGTGTGAACTCAGTGAGGGCAAATTTGGGGTGTTTACAGCTGCCCCTATTCAAACATGAGTTAGTTGTGCAGGATGTAAGCGCCTGGCTTATCAGACAAACAAGATAACTTGTGGTTGAATACCAAAGACAGTCCAAAATTTGCACTCGCTGGGGAGAAGAAGAAAAGGGATATAGATCGTAAAAGGAGAGTATAATATGATTATAAGGTGCGGGTGATGGAGGACGACCATCGAGTAGAGGACGACTAATGGAGATAAAACGTTAAGCCGAGCAATGACGGGGACGGCCGACATGCTGGGGAAATAAGGAGATCATGACGGGGACGGCCATCAAGTAAAGAAACAAAAACTCTCTGGGGATTAAAGGTGAAATCAATGATGGGGACGGCCATCAGGTTTGTAAAGTAGGGGCAAACAACGATGGAGACGGCCATCGAGTTAATGAAATAAATGATGAGGGACGGTCATCAAAGGTGGAGGACGATCACCTAGCAGGGAACGGCTGCTCTGTTGGGGATAAGGATGAGGGATGGTCATCCTAGGTGAAGGACGATCACCTGGCAGGGTACGGCTACTGAAAATATCACGACATAGGACGAATGCCGAATAGAAAAGGACGACGATGGGGACGGCCATCGGATAAGCATGATGAAGGACGATCATCAAGAGGTGAAGGACGATCACCTAGCAGGGTACGACTGCTCTCAGGGTTTATCATGACATAGGACGAATGTCAGATAACAAGATCAACGATGGGGACGACCATCGGATAATGTGATGAAGGACGATCATCAGGAAGGTGAAGGACGACCACCTAGCAGGGGACGGCTGCCGAAATATCACGACATAGGACGAATGTCGGATAGAAAAATGGGTCCAATAATGGAGACTCCGCTGGGGGAATGATGAGGGACGGTCATCAAAAGGTGAAGGACAATCACCTGGCAGGGTACGGCTGCCGATAGTATCGTGACATAGGACGAATGTCAGATAGAAAAGAATTTTTGCTGGGGACTTACTGGGGAATAGTAAACACGGACGAGTGTTTACATCCAAGAAAATAAAAGGTATAAGTGTTTGACACTGTGTATAGATTAAAGATGCGGACGAGCATCCTTAAGACCATGATACGGACGAGTATCGGTAGAAACAACACTGATACAGGTTCAGAGATGATGGTACGGACGAGTACCAACTGGTTAACAAAGAACACAGACAAGTGTTGAATCTGAGGGGAAATAAGTGATACGGACGAGTATCTGGATGGGTAAAAATAAGCATGAGTGAGACACAGACGAGTGTTCAACTTGTTGTAGAGAGTATGACACGGACGGGTGTCATAAGAGGAAACGTATAAGTTATGAACTTATAAGTGTAAAAGGTAATTCGGTGATCTGTGGGGATAGGATGACACAGACGGGTGTCAATAAAGAAGTATTTGGTTTACAATAAGTGATTAGGCAACCATGCTGGGGAATGGTGACACGGACGGGTGTCGAAAGAGTATGTAAAGTTTCTATATTCAAAAGAAGGATATTTGTGGCTTATATCTGCAGGGGGTGATATGACACAGACAAGTGTCGAGTGAGTATATATTAACATGTACTTGTATTGGAGAGTGCAAAGGGGACGCTTTGGCTTTCTGTAGGGAGATGGAGATGACACGGACGAGTGTCGGGACAAGCAGGTTATGTATAAGTATCTGTTTGTAGAAAGTGTCCTGTTGACTTTACTAAGGAATGATGGCACAAATGAGTGCCAAAAGGAGCATGTATCTGTATTTTAGGAGTGCAAAGGGACGCTTTGGCTTTCTGCTGGGGAAATTGAGATGACACGGGCGAGTGTCAAGAAGGATATGTTATGGATAACGATTTGGGAGAAAGCTTTTTTGGTGCATTTTTCGGGGTGCAGTGGCACGTGCATGAAATTTCACAACAAAATTTCTGCATTCATCATTATACCCAATACTAGTGCTTGTCTATGCGAAACATAACTACATATCAGAGTGCGAAATATGACCCAGAAAATCCCCTCTCTTATTTTATCCAGTGTTGCCACACCAAGCTAGTATCCCAAATCCTTCGTTGCCTTTTCAGCAGCAAAGTCGCTTAGAAGGCGAATCAGAATTGCCCGCTGAAGCATAAGACTGTTTGGCTTCAGATTTTCTGCAACAATGATGCCATTCCGAGCAAGCTGCACTTTGATAAACACGGTGCTATGCCTAGTAATGTCGAATGAAGCTTACAAAAAGAAGGGGAAGAGAGGGGAGTGAAGAGTGTGGTTAGGTTTCCTACTTTTACTTTAATTTGGGTCTTGAAATGAAATGAAGAAAAATCCCTTTCGCGCACTGAATACCCCCCTTTTTTTTTGCAAAAAGGAGGGATGTATTGGGTGCGTTGTTGATGAGGTACTTGGTATTCGCAGGTGACTGGTTCGAACCTGACTTATGATTATGCAATATGTTTTATTTTTTCCGTAATGCTCCGTATTTAGACGGAATGCTAGGCTCTGGGGGGAAATATGATGTAAATGTTATGATTATGCAAAAGGTACCGATCCGGGACTCGGATCCCGCTGCTGTGGAGATCTCCGACTGATCTGCTTGAAAGAATATCCCAGCTGGGGATGCGATCATTGGTAGATCTGATAAAATATACGACTCTGCTTGGGGAAATAGGTCACTGATAGGCCTATCTTGGTAATGAGGAGCCCAGCTGGGGATGTGGAAGCTTTCGTCACTTTGTTGTGCGGGAAATTTAGATATTGCTCTTTTGGGAGGAGGCAGGAGCTCTGTAGGGAGATGGTTCCCTGTCTAGCACTCTGTTGGGAGAGGAAGGACCACTGAACGGTCTTCCTAGAGATTTCCGTGGGGATCCTGCTGAGGATGATAATATCTGACAACTCAGCTGGGGAAATGAGCACTTTTTGGTGCTGCTCTGAAGAGAATGTGCTGGAGAAGTGATGCCTAACAACTCTAATGGAGAGAGAGAGCTTCTCTGGTGCTGTTTGGAAGATGTGCTGAGGAAATAATGATTTAACAACTTTGCTGGGGAAAACCTTTCATGCCCCATGTTGCGCTTTGAATACCTGCAATCCTGTTAAGACAAAGAAACACATAAATATCCTGAGGTATCCCTTACCGGATTCCATCATAGGAGCTTAGACACTCCCGGGAGTAAGTAATATATTTCCCGTAAGCATGTGATTAGAAAGGCACGTCTGTTTTTATGCGAACGTTATATCAAGGACATCGGACATTTTTGCAAATGAAATAAAATGTACAAGACGAAGTGTGACTGAAGAATCTGATTTTATTAATTTGTGTGCCCTGAATTGGCAAATACAATCAAAGAAACAGATCCCCTGAAATGAGGATATTGTTACATATTGAGAAAAATAAAAGTGATGGCAATGTTGGCGACGCTTTAGTGAGCTTCCCTTTTGCTATGACCCGTATGACCTTGACGTTCTTCTCATCCTGCTTTCTAAAGAAGGCTGATTCTGACCGATGCTTTAATCCTTCGAAGCTTGTCATGCTGTGAGCGATACAGACGAATTCAGAATATAGTTGTTCGCTTATTCCCTTATTTTGCGTGGATCGCCCTTTCGGGTTTTCAATCCACCGGGATACCAATTTTTTCCTGAGCTGTCCAATGCGGCTTTTCAACTCAGCGGGTGTACATTTTTTTTCTTCTATTTTCCCTTATTTTTGCCCGAGTCTTTTATTCTGTTTTTGACTCGCCGGGATGCCCTATTTTTGCCTGGACTTACATTCTGTTTTTATGTCCAGCGGGTCATTTTATGCGAAGTATTTTTTAACTGCATCTGAATTTATAAGGGACAGGAAATCTTCACCATCCATAGTAGTGAGCATCGGTGCCCCACCGGAGAAAACTTTCTTTACTATGAATGGACCATCGTAATTCGGAGTCCACTTGCCCATGTGGTCTGTATGAGGAGGGAGGAGTCTTTTCAGCACAATATCTCCTACTTGGTATTCCCGAAGCCTGACTTTCTGATTGAAGGCTTTCTTTATTCTTTTCTGATATAACTGCCCATGACAGATTGCAGCTAATCTCTTTTCTTCGATCAGATTCAGTTGATTGTACCAAGATTGGACCCATTCTGCTTCATTCAACTTAACATCCATCAGTACCCGTAAGGAGGGTAATTCAACTTCAATAGGTAGGACTGTCTCCATACCATATACAAGCTGATACGGTGTTGCCCCAATGGATGTTATGATTGAGATACGGTACCCATACAAGGCAAATGGTAGCATTTCATGCCAGTCTTTATATGTAACCACCATTTTCTGCACAATCTTCTTGATATTCTTGTTAGTTGCCTCGACAGCGCCATTCATCTTTGGCTTGTAAGGAGAAGAGTTGTGGTGTTGGATCTTGAAGTCCCGTCACAGTTCTGCCATCATTTTGTTTTTCAAATTGGAACCATTATCAATAATGATTCGCTCGGGCACTCTATACCGACAGATGATGTCTCTCTTTAGGAATCGGGCTACCACTTGCCTGGTGACATTTGCATACGAGACTGCTTCAACCCATTTGGTGAAATAATCAATGGCTACCAGGATGAATCTGTGGTCATTTGAAGCAGTCGACTCGATCTTTCCTATCATGTCAATGCCCCACATGGAAAAGGGCCAAGGTGAAGACATCACATTCAAAGGATTCGGAGCTACATGCACTTTGTCTGCATAAATCTGGCATTTGTGGCACTTTCTGGCATAAGCACAACAGTCTGCATCCATTGTGATCCAGTAGTAGCCTGATCTTAACAATTTCTTAGCCATTGCTTGTCCTCCAGCATGGGTACCGAAAGATCCTTCATGCACCTCGTGCATCAGCAAGTCTGCCTCTGTCCCATCAACACATCTGATAAATACCATGTCAAAGTTTCGCTTGTACAAGGAACCATCAGTATTCAGGAAGAAACTACCAGCCAGCATTCTTAATGTCTTCTTATCATTGGATGATGCCCCAGGAGGGTATGTTTGATCCTCTAAGAAGCATTTGATATCATGGAACCAATGCTTGTCATCTTTAGCAATGTCCACGGAGAATACGTTTGCTGGTCTGTCAAGTCTGGATACTGAAATCCGAGGCACAAAGTTAGCAACTTGAACTTTGATCATGGTGGAAATGGTATCCAGAGCATCTGCAAACTGATTTTCATCTTGAGGGATATACTCAAGTTTGACTATTGTGAAGAAAGTCAATAATCTCCTCGTATAGTCACGATATGGAATCAGATGCTCTTGGTGAGTGTACCATTTGCCGTTGGTGTGATTGATTACCAAAGCTGAATCTCTGAATACAGTTAAAGTCTTGATCCTGAGGTCAATGGCTTCCTCAAGACCCATGATACAAGCTTCATATTCAGCTTCGTTGTTAGTGCAGTTAAATGTGAGTTTTGCCGAGAAAGGCATGTGAACTCCTTTAGGTGTAATGAGTACTACACCAACTCCACGACCATTCATATTAACAACCCCATCAAACATCATTGTCCATTCTTCTTCTAGGTCGGGCCCTTCAGTGTGAATAGGCTCTTCATGATCTTTTGCTCTCAGGAACAGGATGTCTTCATCAGGGAAGTCAAATCTCATAGGCTGGTAATCATAAATGGGTTGCTCAGCTAGATAGTCAGACAATACACTACCTTTGATGGCTTTTTGAGATGTGTACTGAATGTCGTATTCTGTGAGAATCATTTTCCATCTTGCAACCCGTCCGGTAAGTGTTGGCTTCTCAAATATGTACTTGACTGGATCCATCTTGGAGATCAACAAGGTAGTGTGGGTCAACATATACTGCCTTAGTCGGTGAGCAGCCTACGCTAAAGCACAACAAGTTTTCTCGAGCAATGAATAACGTTGTTCACAGTCGGTAAACGTTTTGATTAGGTAGTATATTGCGTACTCTTTTCGACCAGACTCGTCATGTTGGCCCAGCACACACCCTATTGACTCTTCTAATACTGTCAAGTACATTATTAGAGGTCTTCCTTCAACTGGAGGCATAAGGATTGGAGGTTCTTGTAAGTATTCCTTGATTTTGTCAAACGCTTTCTGGAAGTCTTCATTCCACCTGACTATTTGCTCTTTCCTTAACAACTTGAACAAGGGCTCACAGGTTGCAGTAAGGTGAGATATGAACCGTGATATGTAGTTCAATCTACCTAAAAACCCCCGAACTTCTTTTTCAGTCTTTGGTGCAGGCATCTCCTGAATGGATTTGACTTTGTCAGGGTCAACTTCAATCCGCTTTTCACTTATAATAAATCCCAACAGTTTACCGGAACGTACCCCAAATGTGCACTTGTTGGGGTTTAACTTCAACTGGTACTTCCTCAGACGTTTGAACATCTTCAACAGATTTACCAGGTGGTCTTCTTCTGTGAGGGACTTGGAAATCATGTCATCCATATAACATTCAATTTCTTTGTGGATCATGTCATGGAATAATGTTACCATAGCCCATTGATAAGTGGCACCTACATTCTTCAACCCGAATGGCATTACCTTATAACAGAATGTGCCCCAGGGTGTGATGAAAGTTGTCTTCTCCATGTCTTCAGGTGACATCTTGATCTGATTATATCCTGAAAATCCATCCATGAAGGAGAATACCGAGAACTGAGTCGTGTTGTCGACCAATACATCAATGTGAGGTAATGTGAAGTCATCTTTCGGGCTAGCTCTATTCAGATCCCGGTAATCCACACACATCCTTACTTTGCCATCCTTCTTAGGCACAGGTACAATGTTAGCAACCAATGGCGGGTAACTAGTTACAGCAAGGAAACCGGCGTCCCACTGTTTTTGTACCTCTTCTTTTATCTTCATGGTCATATCTGGACGAGTACAGCGCAACTTCTGTTTTACTGGAGGACAGTCTTCCTTTAGTGGAAGCTTGTGCATAACAATGTCGGTATCCAAACCTGGCATGTCTTGATAAGACCAAGCAAAGACATCAATGTACTCTCGCAGCATGTCAATAAGTTGCTCTTTCACTGGATCTTGCAGACGGTCCCCGATCTTTACTTCTTTCAAGTCTTCTTCTGTACCAAGATTAACTGTCTCAACTTCCTCCTGATGAGGAGTGATAACCTTCTTCTCTTGCCTTAACAGTCTGGCTAGTTCTTCAGGTAGCTCATAATCTTCTTCAACCCCTTCATCTGCTTGATTAATCGGATTGTCAAAGTCATACGAAGTCATAGCAGTGTCGTTGTCCGGTGCAGTCTGGAGGGCACTCTCTGCAAGGGTTTAGATTGTTTCATTTTAGTAATCAGTTTTATCTTGTTTAGAAAAAGTGAAAATGAAGTTATTATTTTGAAAACATTGCCATTTTATTTTTGTACAAAAAATGAAAAATGAAAAACAGTGAGCGGGAAAAAGAGACTCATTTGCAAAAGATGTCCTGATATTCATTAATTGATCGTTTGCACAAAATACAAGATGGCCCGATTACAAAATGAGTCCTGACATCTTGGGCAAGATGCAGGACTTGATGCATGCTTAAAGATAGGAAATAATAATTACTCTGCAGGAGTAACTCTTATAACTTCCTGGGAAGACCAGTTTGAGACTTGGTTCCCTGGGATCCTTGGACGTATCCAGCTTTCCAGGTTGTGTTCGTCTTCTTCCTTGTCTTCCAGACTATTCATAGCATCCGAGGTAAGCATTCCCCCGCTGACAAATTTGGGCTCTGTTGCAGCCTCTGGTTGATCTTGTCGAGTTGGTCTGTAACCCAACCCGAATTTGTCTTCTTTCTTTTCAACTGACAACAGCTTGCCCCAGCCTTGAGCGGTACCCTCTTTAACAACCTTCTGGGCCTGTTGATACGAAGTGATGGAAGTTCCAGATATAGTAGTTGCTTAATTGATATTAAGGCCTCAAACCCCTGACTCATAGTCTCATGGATCTCCCCATCCATCTCTATATACTTGTAAGTAGCCAGCTGGCTAACAAAAATGTCTTCCTCCCCCGCAGATTGTGATGATCTGGCCTTCCCACTCAAATTTTAACTTCTGGTGAAGGGTAGATGTAACAGCGCCAGCGGCGTGAATCCAGGGTCTACCCAAAAAACAGCTGTAGGCTGGTTGTATGTCCATCACGAAGAAGGTAGTTTTAAAGGTCTATGGGCCAATCAACACAGGTAGATCAATCTCTCCAAGCACCGATCTCTTAGAGCCATCAAATGCTCTCACCACCAAGTTACTCGGACGCAATGCCAAACCATCATACTCCAGCTTCACCAAGGCTTTCTTTGGGAGGACATTGAGCGAAGACCCCGTGTCCACCAGCACATGAGAAAGAACAACACCTTTGCATTCTAAGGTGATATGTAAAGCCTTGTTATGGTTGTGTCCCTCCGTTGTTAAATCAGCATTTGTGAAGCCCAATCCATGACTGGTGTTTACATTTGCAACCACTGTTTCCAGCTGATTAACCGTAATCTCTTCCGGCACGTAGGTTGCATGCAGGACCCTCAACAGTGCATTCCTGTGGGCCTCGGAACACATTAACAGTGATAATATAGAGATTTTGGAGGGTGTCTGATGAAGCTGGTGTCGCTCCCAAAAGATGAGACTGAGCTCAAATGAGGTACAGACGCGAACGGTCGGTGAAAGGATGGAATGAAAAGAGTCGCCAGCTAGGCATTTTTATCCCGAAGGAAAGGTAATGCTGCATAGACCTAGAAAGGATATGGATAAGACGGTTGCGAACCAGAGAGACTGAGAAAGGGGGTTGGTTACAACCTGGGAAGGTATTAGCACCCAGATTGTCCGTCGTACTCGACGGGATCCACGCTTAAAAGATTTGTGTTTCAAAGGGGTAGTGTCAGTGCAATTTTGTGTGCAAAAGAGCTGGAAAAGGATGCAAGTGTCAGTGTAAGAGAAGTGTGAAGTGTGTAAATGTACAATGTAAGAACAGGAATAAGATACTCAAGATCATGAGGTTAAAAGAATAATGCTGGAAAGAGAGGGAATATACAGAGACTTTTGTTCGATAACTTTTAAGTTATGCCTACGTATCCTCTCGTGCAATGAGGAAGTCAGAACACCGTAGTTCGACCCAAAGAGACTGAAAGATGAATTGACTTGTGAACTGCTTGCTTGTCAATGCTCAAGTGTATGACCTGTCTGGCTCAGGTGCAAACTGTCTTGCATTAGACTGAAGAAGGGAGTTCTCGTTTGTGAGTGAATGAGATGAGAAAAGAATCCCGGAGGAGACGATTATTGTTTGTTTTTTGTGTTTTCAGTCTTTTATTGCTTTTGAAAGTTTGCCATAAGTAAATGAGCTTAAGCCTAAACCAATGGATTTAGTAAACTCATCACATCTTCCCTTTGATTAGGGGTGATGAGAGTACCTTAAGTGTGAAGTCAGCTTCTCACACTTAATCACCATGATGTAAGATTAAGATCATTAACCTACTTGTGATTATTTAGATGTTTTTGTTGTTTTTGTTTAGTGTTAAGTAATGAGGTTAAGCCATAATCAGGGATTAAACAGACCCATTACACCATCCTAATAGAAGGATAATAGATGAGAATGTTTAAGCTGAGGAAAGCTCCTCAACTTAATCCATGATTAGGGATTAAACTCATGACAAAACAAAGCCTTTATTAAGTGGATTTTATTTAATGGTAAGATTAAGAAGTGAACTTTATGGTTTGTAAGACAACTTGAGGGGGACTTGTCCATTAACACTAGGGTTAGTCCTTCTTAACCAATTAAGGAAGAATTAGAACCCTAATGCAAGGCCCAAGTTACAAGCTTGTTGTCTTGATGATTATTAAGTGGATTGATTAAAGGAGTTAAACACATTAAGGGTTTAAAACTTAGGATTAAAGTTATACACTCCATCCTAATAGAAGGATGCAGGCATAAGCTTAATCACAAAGCCTTAAAACCTTCAGGGTTTAGTCCTTGGTTATGAGATGAGAAGAGAAGACTCAAAGAGACTCAAAGGTAAAAGCTACATGGGGGACTAATCAATACTAATTATTTTCATACTTGGTTGTTCCTAAGGTTTGTGAGGTTTACAAGAAAGATCTTCAGAGAAACCACCAGGAAGCAGATGAAAGGAGCAAAGGAAAGCAAAGTAACTTGCTTCATTTAAGAAGACAAGTCCATTGAAGAAAGAAAGTAAGAAGAATAAGAATGAGCAAGCTCAATCTCAAACACAAGACAAAATGCAGCAATGATGCATAAGAGGGGTGAAAATAAATTGTGAGAAGTGAAGGCAAATTCACTTCTCAAAGTGGCTTACCACCTGAAAAGTTAGTGCAAGAAATGCAATGCAATGCAAAATGGGATGAAATGGCATGATGCAAACCAAAACCAGAAGCATGTGTGTGATGATAATGATGTTATGAGATGGTGCAAACATGAAATAAAGCATGGGGATGATCATACAAACATATGGATGCAAATGAAGCATGCTTAGAAACAATGAACATACATGAAAAGTCATGGAATGCAAATGACATACAAAATGGCAAATGAAAGATGCAATAATCAAACATGCTTCTAATATGTCTTAAGATGGCTAATGAATCAAATGGATGCACAAAATGTCATGGCAAGTCATGGTATGCAAGCAAATGCAAGATGAATGCAAAAGGAAGCCCAAATTAGGGTTTATGATTAATGCACAAAATAAAAATCAAAACCAGAAGCAAACATCAAGATAAAAATTTGAAAATGCATTCAAGGGAACCCTAAACCTATACAAACTAACTGCTCAAAGGAGGGGTGCTAACTCTTAACCTAATTAGGGTTATGAATTTCCTAAGATTGCTAGGGTTTTAAGGTACCTTGTCAAGAAAAATGTCAAACAAATTGAAAATGCAAGATCAAATCATGCCAATTTAATCCTACAAACTACATGCTAAACAAGATGCAATGCAAAAAGAATCAAAGTCTAACTCTTAAAGGCTAGGCAGAAATGAATTTTTGAAGATTGGATCAAAATAATGCTTTGAAATGAAATTAATTCCATGAAAAATTGTCAAAAGACATCAAGATCAAAAAAGAAATTTGGTTTGAAGGTTGGACAATGTTTCTAAATGGTTTTAAAGGTTTCATGAATTTTTTGGTGATTTTTAAATACTTAAAAGTATTTTTAATTAATTAATTCTCATTAATTAATTAAAAATAATCTTTTAAATGATTTAAAAATATTTTTTAATGCAAAAAATAAAAATAAAAATGTTTTTGGTTTCTGAAAATTAATAAAAGGTTGCACAAAAATTTTCAGAATTTTTGAATGATTTTTACTATTTTTAATAAAATGTGGAAAACAAATCAAATAAAATGAAAAATAAAATGAAATAATGGGAAAGTCAGCGCATCCAATGGTCCTCATTTAAACTTGGCATGGAGGGAAAGACTGCGCGCGTGATCCTAGGGCTGAGATTCAAACTGACTAAAATGAATTAATTAATTTAATTAAGTGAGATTAGGGCTAAGTGGAAGATCTGGACCATTGAACACGCGCGGGAATTGACTAAGTCAGCAACATCTACGCTCCACATTCAAACTTCATTAATTACACAGATTAAACCCTAATCACTTTCAGGTGGCCGGAGAAGACTTCCGGTCGTCTTCTCCGGCAAGACCCTCACCTGAAAGTTGCTAAATCCCTCAAAACTTCATGAAAATGAAATCTAATTGCCCAGAATCAAACCCCATCCCAAACTAAATCGAAACCCCCAAACAAAAACCATTTTTCATGCATTAATCAGGCAAATCGAAGCAAAACATTTCTAGGGCAAAAAAGTTTCAGAGCATTCATACATCCTGGTTTCTCAACCATTTTCAAAAATAATCATATCCCCATGATCAGGGGAGTGCACAGAATCATTTAGGAACTTAAAATGGAGTTTCTGGAAAAAAGTTTGAGATGGCTACCTGAGATGGAAACTCCTGGTTCTGAGCTTTCTGACCTTTCCTTTGCTGCAAATCCACTCCTTTGAACCCTCTGATGATGAAATGAAACTTAAAAAGCTTTGAGGATGGTTGGTTTTTGAGATGGCAGAAGTTCTGTTCAAGGGAGGGTGGTGATCATGTTTTTGATTCAGTGGCTTTCAGGCTATTTTAAGGGTTGGTTTGTGTTCAATGAAGCATGGTGAGATTGTTTGTGAAGTTGGTTTGTGTGTTTGCAGCTTGAGGAGAGTGTTTCGAAGAGTTTTGCAAAATGGGGTGGAAATGAGAGAGCTGTGTTCTTGGTGCTTTCAGGCTTGTGTGTTGTGTGCTTTGGCTTGCTTTTGGTTTGTATAAGCAAATGGGATTGGTCAGATGAGTTGATGTGTGCTTTTGTGATTGGTATGGCTCAAGTTGCCAAAATGTCAAATTGGTGTAAGAGAGGCATGGGCTACTAGCTAGCCAAGGACAGATGGGGTGTCCTGCGCAGCAAGATGTGTGGAGAGCCATAGGATTGGTTGTGAAGTCAGCAAGCAAGTGGATTCACACTTGAGTGAGTTCTTGCAACTTGCTTCACTTTTGTTTCCTTTGAGAAATCTTGCTCCATAAGTCATGAAAATGAGTGATCCCTTGGCCCATTCTGAATTTTAGATGTCACATGATCATGTTGTGAAGAAATGATACACATTTGAGGCATTAAAAGTCAACTTTCCCAAAAAGTAAGGGTTGAAAAAGTTTCCCAAAATGACAATTTCATTAAAAGTCAACTTTCCCAAAAAGTCAACTTTGCAAGTGACTTGAGATTCTTCAATTTTGTGAACTTCCAACATCTTCCATGATCAAATAAAGATCATACACAATCAAAATGATGAAGAACACCCTTTGGTTGGGTCATTGGGGGCCTCAGATGCCCTGATTTTACACTGACTTGCCCAGAAAGTCAACTCTTGATCAGATGACTTCCCCATTGAATTTCTTCATGAAAATTGATATGCATGATCCCTATACTATATATAGACCAATAGAAACAAGAATGACCAAAAAAATTGTAGTTTTGGCCTTTGAAACCAAAACCCTAATTCTAGGTCATCTGTGCAGTTAAGCCTGGCTCTGCTTCCATGCCATTCTCAGTTCTTGTGATTCTATGACATTCTTGACTTTGAGGGGATATAATATGATGTTTGGACATACATGGACCCCTTTGAAGTGATTGATGACCTTTGGAGTGGCTCAAGAAGCTCTTGGATTGCTCAGATCACAAACCCTAGATGCAGATGACTTTGAACCAATGCAATGAATCACAAATACAATATGAGATGCTATGATTGAACCTATGTGTATGAGGAGATCATAAGCCATGGTGTGAATGGGTGAGGGAAAATTTGGGGTGTTTACAGCTGGTCCACCACTTTGTAATCACTCTTTTTGATTATTCTCATGAACTCATCTACCTCTTGTTCAAAAGACGTCTTCGGAGTTTCTTTAACAGTTGGCTCTTCAAATACCACATTCTTTCCTTTTGCCTTAGCAGCAGCTTCTGCTTCAGCATTGGGCCTTGGTGTTTGTGAGGTAAAAAGGCGTCCGCTTCTGGTGAAGCCTCCGCCTCCCCCAACATTGTCTACTTGTGGTGAAGAGGTTGATGAATCTAGAGTGATCTTCTTTCCGTCGTAGTATAGGTCAGAGCCGTAGTGCCAAGGTATGGCATTACTGCTTTCATAAGGAACAGGTCCAGGCACCATAATGGTGACCAGACTGACTGCCGCAGCGGAAGGAACTGTGATGGTATGCGGGTCATAGTAGATTGTGACCGGAGATCTGACAGGAGGTGTTGCAGTTTGTTGTTGGAAATTGTTGTTGGGATGAACATTTGTTGGGTCATAATAGATCGTGACCGTTGAGACATCTTCATCAATGTTTGCTGGTGTTGTAGGCGTTTCCGTTGATAGGATGGGTGCTGATGTTGTAGAAGTATATGTTGCTGAACTTTGGTCTGTTGAAATAATGGACGGAGTAATTGCTGGAGTTGTGGATGAATTAGTGGGAATGATAGTTGTTACTGTTGTAGGAGTATCTGTTGTTGTTGAAGAAAGAATTGTTGATGTTGAAGGAGGATCCATTGTTACAGAAACAAGAGTTGTTGAAGGAGCTGTTATAGTAATCTGCAGAATCCCATCTCTGATGAGGCCATCTATGCCAAGCCTTAGCCTCTCACAACCATTAATAGCAGTCTTGCACAATTCGCAGCAGGCCCTACAGCCCGGGAACACTTGACATCTTAAGAGTTGAACCTTAACTTCTGCCAACGGTGTTTGAATCTGTGCAACATTATCAATTAGTGCAGATGGTTGGTCCTCTTCTATGGCATTAATCTTGGGCCCACCATGATTAGGCACAGGATTCATGTTAACATTCGGAGGAGGTGCGAAATTGAGAGCTTTGGAATCAACCAAATCCTGAACCTTCATTTGCAAGGCTCTACACTTCTCAGTATTGTGACCAAGCGCATTGGAGTGAAAGGCACACCTGGCATTAGCATCATAATTCTTTGGGAGGTTGAGAGGATCTGGTGGAGCCAACGTCCTTAACTCAACCAGGTTAAGCTTCAGGAGTTGTGGCAGTAGAGTGGCATAAGGCATTGGGATGGGGTCAATCACCCTATTTTCCTGAGATGGGCTCTGTTGAAAGGGGCTCTGCTGCTGATTGTTGTTGTTATTGTTGTAAGTTCTTTGTTGCGGAAAGTGAGATTGTTGTTGATAGTGTTGTTGTTGTTGTTGAGGATAGAGTGGTTGTTGTGGAACTGGAGCCGGGATAGTAACGGCTGCTACTGACCTGTGAGAATACAGGGGTCTGCCCCTGCCTGCATGCATAGCATTTGTTTCACCTGCCCTTCGGGGTCCTGCAAAAGGTTTTCTGGGGTTGTTGGAGGAGCTGGCACCATTGTCAGAGATTTTTCCCATCTTCAAAAGACTCTCAATTCTATCACCAACTATAACTACATCGGCAAAACTGGTGGAAGAGAAAGCAGCAAGTCTATCAATATAAGTTCCCTGCAAGGTGTTCATAAACATGTCAGCCTTCTCTCTTTCTGACATGGGTGGATGGATAGCAGCAACAAGTTGTCTCCACCTCTAAGCATAATCCCGAAAGCTTTCCCTTGAAGACTGAGACATGGCCATTATAAGAGTTCTATTGGGGGCCATGTCTAGGTTGTACTGGTATTGCCGGATGAAGGCTTCGGCCAAGTTTTTCCAACATCTTATAGTGGCCCTCGTCAGATGCGAATACCATTCTCTTGACGCTCCAGTCAGGCTGTCCTCAAAATAGAACATCCATACCTTCTCATCCATGGTATAAGCCTTGAGTCTCCCTAAGAAGGATTGCAGATGAGTACACGGGCATGAGGTACCATTATATTTCTCAAAGCATGGGGGTTTGAATTTGTGGGGAAACCTCACCCCATCTACCAGCCCCATATCCATCACGTCAAAGCCTAAAGAATTCTGGGATTCCAAAGACCTCATCTTTTCGGCAATCTCATCCAGTCTTCTGTCATACACCTCATCCCCAGCTCCAATAATAGTGAATTGTTCTTCTTGGGGATCCTCTTGCAGGATTCTACCCCCAACAGTATTACCTTGAACATTCCTTGTGCCATTAACATTTGGATTCAAATGGGGCCCATATTCTGGTGGGTCGATACGGGGCTGTCCTTGTTCATTATTGTTGGTTCCCCCTGTTCCAAGATGGGGCTCTTCAGGTGTCTGCCTTTCAACCAGCTCTCTCAGCCTTTCTTGGCTCTGGGCTAAGCCAGTCATTACAGCCATAAACTAGGTCATTTGGTTTCTCATTTCGACCCTTTCATTTACCATCTGATTTCTCACTTCATTTAGGTCCTACTTTACCTGCTCCATCTGAATGCCTGGAAGGTTGTTACGCGTTGGGTACCGGTGTGTGCGGTTGACAGGGAACACTCTGCGACGAGCAATGTTTCCTGAAAGTACAACAAAGTGAGAAACAAATAATGAACAAAATCCTACAAAACAAAGAAAATGTTAGTATGCAATGCATTATGCTTATTTGTTTTCCAAGGTATCCGGTTTGGTTATTGGTTTTGACCTTTCCAGACCTCGAGGATATGCTTTGATGATGTTGAGAGAAAGCCCCCCAAAATAAAACAAACTGATATATTACAAATAATGAAAATACATAGTTTGTTTACAACACATGCCCATGGTGTGTCAAAAATACAACAAAAAAGGAAAAGTACGTCAAAAGAAAAGAAATACAAGAGGAATCAGACATCCAATCCAAAGTCATCTTCCCTGACTTCCTTCAGGAGTGCCTCAGTCACCGGACCAGCTGGGTGCTCTGTAATGGTCCTAATGAGGAGGTTCCTAGTAGAAATGGCATTGGTTAGTTTCTTATGCCTGTCCTGATCCTTTGATCTCTTTAACCCCGCTCGGAGCTTCAATTCTGATATTTCCTTTTGAGCTACCAACAAAGCTTCTTGCTGCTTCTTCTCATTGGCTTCCAGCTGCTCAATCTTGGCCTGAGTCCTCTGGTCTTCTTGTGCACGGGCTTCAGTGATCCTGATTCACCTAGCCTGGCTCTCCTCCAGGTAATGCTCAGCCCTAGCTTTCTGAATCTTGGCCTCCTTGCAGGCATTCTTCAATATTTGTTCTCCGGCTCTTGCTTTCCTTATGTAGTCATCTGTCCTTTCAATCTTGGTCAGATGCTCAGTCTTGAGCCTTTCCAATCTTTCAATGTCCAGACGACCGTCATTCCTTTCCCAAAGAGTCTTCTTCAGGGAATCAGATAGCTGATTATTCCTCTCTTTCAGCTTTTCAAATTCCTCCAGGTTAACAGTTGCTGCAGGCTGTACTGTAGAAGGTCCAGGTGTGTCTTCCAAGGTGAAAGGCATCCTGGTGATCTGAGCTCTAGTACGGGACCAGTCAGAGTACTGAGCTGAAGCAACATTGTTACATCTTCCAAGGATGGTTGTCCCTTTGGTCTGGATGTTGTCCCAAGCCCAGGCAGCTTGCCTGAAAACATTTGAATTAGGTTGCAATTCACAGTATAGGGTCTCAGCTAAATCCTGTCCTCTGGGAGGGTGAACTAAGGCATATCCCAATTGTCTCTTAAATAGTAAAGGTTTGTAATTGATGCAATCTTTTACTCCTATCAGAGGCACATTAGGGTATTGCCCATAGCTGGTAATAATCTCCTTGCCTTTGGTGCTCTGGGTGCACCATTTGATATCATCTGATGTTAAGGCAATGAACCTCTTGGCCCAATTCTTCTGCTGGTGTGGGTTCAAGAAAGCATCTGATTTGGGCAGGTGTCTGAGTAGCCAAGAGTAGAACAGGGGAGCACAACATCTGACCAACTCCCCCCTTTGTTTTTCATTTCTCTGATGGATGGAGTAGTAAAAATCTCCTAGAAATGTAGGTGTAAACACCCCAAATTTGCCCTCACCCATTCACACCATGGCTTGTGATCTTTTCATATGCATAAGTTCAATCATAGCATCTCATACTACATTTTTGATTCACTGCATTGTTTCTAAGTCATCTGCATCTAGGGTTTGTGATCTGAGCAATCCAAGAGCCACTTGAGCCACTCCAAAGGTCATCAATCACTTCAAAGGGGTCCATGTATGTTCAAGCATCATATTGTATCCCCACAAAGTCAAGGAAGTCAAAGAATCACAAGAACTGAGAAAGGCATGGAAGCAGAGCCAGGTTTAACTGCACAGATGACCTAGAATTAGGGTTTTGGTTTCAAAGGCCATAACTCCAAAAATTTTGGTCATTCTTGTTTCTATTGGTCTCTATATGGTATAGGGATCATGCATATCAATTTTCATGAAGAAATTCCATGGGGAAGGCATCTGATCAAGAGTTGACTTCTTGAGCAAGTCAGTGTGAAATCAGGGCATCTGAGGCCTCCAATGACCCAACCAAAGGGTGTTCATCATCATTTTGATTGTGTATGATCTTTATTTGATCATATAAGATTTTATAAGTTCACAAAATTGAAGAATTTCAAGCCATTTGCAAAGTTGCTTTTTTGGGAAAATGACTTGTAATGGAAAATTGCCATTTTGGGAAACTTTTTCAACCCTTGCTTTTTGATTAAAAAATGCTTCAAATGTGAAAACTTTGGTCATGAAAGTTGTAGAATGAATCATTCCCTTTTCAAAAAGTACAAGAACTCATTCTAATTCATTTTGGATCAAAAGTTATGGCTTGTCAAAGTTGGCCAAAATCACATAATTTCAAGTTATGCACCAAAGAGGCAAAGTTGCAAAACCACTTGCCAAGACAAATTGTGCTATCAAATGGACTTCTAATCTTTGTACAAACATAAACCAAGGTCTAAAAGTCATATTTCATCAAGAGTTTTCTCATTTTTATGACTTGTGGATCAAGAAACTTCAAAAGGGCCAAAGATGATCAAAGTTGCAAAACCTCACTCAAACCCTAATCCATGTGCTGGCTGACTTCAAAATTGATCCTATGGTCCTCCTCACTTCTTGCTGTGCAGGAAACCCCTCTTGTCCTTGGCTCACTATTGGCCCATACCTCTCTTACACAAAGCTTGACGTTTTTGCAAAAGAGCCATACCAATCACAATAGGGCACACCAACTCCACAGACCTATCCATGAGTGATAAGTGGACCAAAGGCAAGCCATAACACACAAGAACTCAGCCTGAAACTCTCTCCCATCCAGCATTCACATTTTCCACCCCTTATGCAACTTCCTTCGAAACTCATCATACAAGCATCAAACACACAAACAAACTTCACAAAACATCTCAGCCCGATCTTCTGATCATTTCCCTGCCCTCACTTTTCCCTAAAACCCCCTGAAATCAAAACATGATTTCTCCCCTTCACTGAACAGAACCTGCTCAATCTCTCAAACCATCCATTTTAAACTCCAACCAAGCATTGCAAGCTTCTCAGGAGGTCCATTAGAGGCGTTTTGGATCAAAAGGCCAGCCAGAAAGTTCCAGAAATCAAAGCTTCGATTCAGGTAGCCATGGAAATTCATTTTTCCAGAACTCTTATTTCTTGTTTCTAAAATGATCTACATGCTTCCCTGAGTTCACTGAACCTTTTATTTTTGAAAATGATTGAGTTTTGAGGTTGTATGCTTGTTCTGAAATTTTGCCCGTGAAATGCTTTTGTTTTGATTCTTGAGTTTGAGTGAAAATAAATGATTTTGATTGCTGGAATCTTGTTTAGAATGAGTTAAGGATTGATTCTGGAGAGTTTGTTGAGTTTTTATGGCGTTTTGAGAGAGATTGAGTGAGAGAGCCGCCGGAGAAGATGACCGGAACACTGTTCCGGTCATCTGAAAATGATTAGGGTTCAGGATTAGGGTTTAATCATAATTAGCGTAGTTTGAATTCTGGCCATTGGATAGCACGCGCAGTCAACTCCCGCCCCTGTGAGTTTGAATCTCATCCATTGGATTGGCTGACTTTCTTCTTTTTCATTTAAAATTCATTTTATTCTCATTTGTTTTCATTTAATTTGTACGAATTATTAAAAATAGCAAAAAACCTTTAAAAATTCTGAAATTTTTTGTCAAAGGTTTAATTAATTTTCAGAACACAAAAATATTTTTATTTTTATTTTTGCATTAAAAATTATTTTTAAATCATTTAAAAGATTATTTTTAATTAGTTAATGAAAATTAATTAATTAAAAATACTTTTAGGTATTTAAAAATCACAAAAAAATTCATGTAGCATTTAGATACATTTAGAAAAATTGTCCAACTCTCAAACCAAATTTCTTTTTTGTTCTTAATGCCTTTTGATTATTTTCATTGGATTTAATTTCATTTCAAGGCAATATTTTGTTTCAAACTTCAAAAATTCATTTCTGCCTAACCAATGAGAGTTGGACAATGATTCTTTTTGCATTGCATCTTGCATAACATGTAGTTTATAGGATAAAATTGGTTTGAATTGATCTTGAATTTTCAATTTGTTTGGCATTTTTCTTGTTGAGGTACCTTGAAACCCTAGCAATCTTAGGAAATTCATAACTCTCACTAGGTTAAAAGTTGGATCCCCTCCTTTGGGCAGTGAGTTTGTATAGGCTTAGGGTTCCTTTGTTTGCATTTTCAAATTTTTATCATGCCATTTGCTTCTGGTTTTGGATTTTTGCTTTATATGTTGCATATAACCCTAATTCATGCCTTCCTTTGCATCCATCTTCCATTTGCTTGCATACCATGACTTGCCATGACATTTTGTGCATTCATTTGATTCATAAGACATCCTAGGACATATTAGAATCATGTTTGATCATTGCATCTTTCATTTGCCATGTTATATGTCCATTGCATTTCATAACTTTTCATGAACATTCATGATTCCAAGCATGCTTCTCTTGCATCCATATGTTTGTATGATCATTCTCATGCCTTGCCTCATGTTTGCATCATCTATTAGAATCAATAACATCATGTTTATGCTCCTGGTTTTGGTTTGCATCATCACATTTCATCTCATTTTGCATTGCATTTCATTTCTTTACTAACTTTTCAGGTGGTAAGTTGTTTGAGAAGTGAATTTGCCTTCACTTCTCACATCCTCTTTTCATCTCTTTTACACTTCCCTTGCTGCATTTTGTATGTGCTTTGGATTGAGCTTGCTCATTCATGTTCATCTTGCTTTCTTTCCTCAAGCAACTTGTCTTCTTAAGTGAAGCAAGTTGTTTTGCTTCTCTCTGCTCCTTCCTCCTTTCATCTGCTTCTCTCCATGGTGGTTCTTTGAAGATCTCCTTTCTTAAGCCTCATTAACCCTAGGAACAACCACGCATGATAACAATTAGGGTTTGATTAGTCCCCACTTAGCTTTTACCTTTGTGTCTCTTTGAGTCTTCTCTTCTCACCTCATAATCAGGGACTAAACCCTAAAGGCTTTAAGGCTTTGTGATTAGGGTTATGCCTGCATCCTTCTATTAGGATGGAGTGTATAACTTTAATCCTAAGTGTTAAACCCTTAATGTGTTTAACTCCTTTAATCAATCCACTTAATAATCATCAAAACATCAAGCTTGTAACTTGGGCCTTGCATTAGGGTTCTAATTCTTCCTTAATTGGTTAAGAAGGACTAACCCTAGTGTTAATGGACAAGTCCCCCTCAAGTTGTCTTACAAATCATAAAACTCATTTCTTAATCATACCATTAACTAAAATCCATCTAATAAAGGTTTTGTTTTGTCATGAGGTTAATCCCTAATCATGGATTAAGTTGAGGAGTCTTCCTCAGCTTAAACATTCTCATCTATTATCCTTCTATTAGGATGGTGTAATGAGTCTGTTTAATCCCTGATTATGGCTTAAACTCATTACTTAACACTAAATAAAAACTCCAAAAACATCTAAATAATCACAAGTAGGTCAATGATCTTAATCCTACACCATGGTGACTAGGTGTGAGATGCTGACTTCACACTTAAAGTATTCTCATTACCCCTAATCAGAGGGAGGATGTGATGAGTTTACTAACCCATTGGTTTAGGCTTAAGCTCATTAACTTATGACAAACTTCCAAAAGCAATAAAAGACTGAAAACTCAAAAACAAACAATAATCATCTCCTCCGGGATTCTTTTCTCATCTCATTCACTCACAAACAAGAACTTGCTTCTTCCGTCTAATGCAAGACAGTTTGCACCTGAGCCAGACAGGTCATACACTTGAGCATAGACAAGTAAGCAGTTCACAAGTCAATTCACCTTTCAGTCTCTTTGGGTCGAACTACGGTGTTCTGACTTCCTCATTGCACGAGAGGATACGTAGGCATAACTTAACAGTTATCGAACAAAAGTCTCTGTATATTCCCCCTCTTCCAGCTTCATCCTTTAAGCCTCATGGTCTTGAGCATTTCATTCTTGTCCTCACACCGACACTTCACTTATACACTTCACACTTCTCTTACACTAACACCTGTACATCCTTTTCCAGCTCTTTATACACAAATTGCGGTGACACTACCCCTTTAAAACACAAATCTTTTAAGCGTGGATCCCGTCGAGTACGACGGACAATCTGGGTGCTAATACCTTCCCAGGTTGTAACCAACCCCCTTTCTCAGTCTCTCTGGTTCGCGACCGTCTTATCCATATCTTTCTTAGGTTTATGCAGCATTACCTTTCCTCCGGGATAAAAATGCCTAGCTGGCGACTCTTTCTTTTCTCTTGAGTTCACTCCTGTGTGTTCTCATCTCCTCTTTCGCCGACCGTTCGCGTCTGTACCCCTTCTGACCTGAGGTGTCATTTGGTGGGAGCGACAGCTTGGCGACTCTGCTGGGGACCCTTATACTGTAACCAGGGCTTCTGGTTCTTTTTGTGGGTTCCTCCTAGCGCTTGTTTTATTTGTGTTTATTGGGGTGTTATGTGCTATTTGTGTTTGTATATTTATTTTGTTTATTGCTTTATGTACAGTTGTTTATTGCTTTCTTTACAGCTTTATATATCATACTGTCATATTGTCATCTGGCTGGATCTGGTTTTTGCTTTGGTGGGTGGGGTTCTATTGAGAGTTTAAGGTCCTATACCTGGGACCTGAGTGACACCTAGGCTAGAGTGGTTCATGTTCTTTCCCATTCCATTTCGGTCTGGTGCGGGAATATGAAACACGGTTCAGATGTGGGTTTCTTCTTGAGAACTTTGTGCTACAGATTTCCTGTAGTGCTAGGGCTATCTGGGAAGCCTGCTAAGTCTGGATGACCTTTATTATGACCTTCAGAATCTGAGGTGAATTAGAGGAGGATCTTTTATGGTTATTGTAAACACTATACCTCCTGGTTAGAAATGTTTACACTTCTCATAACTGATCCAAGTCTGAGGATCCTTGTTTTAGAACACCACCTGTGAGGGGGTTGGGCTGTTTACAGGTTTGCAGGTACCCTTGGCCACATCATATCCTGATACTTATTGTGTTTAAGAATGCTTCACTTTGGACAGTTCTTGTGATTTAACCCAGGACATGTGACTCTTTATTTGAGTCCCCCACCTTGGTTACTGGACTTCTGAACCTCCATCCGGACTTCTTAAACATACATGGACTTATATCAAGGCAATAATTAGATCCAGCTTGATCACAAACCCTTGAATATCATTTGCATACTCATCATTTGCATCATTTAACATTTGTTTATTTGTTTTTCAGGGTATCCACATCATATCTGGCTTGGTTTTGACCCCTTCATCTGCATAGACCCTTTATTCATCAGCTATCTGCTTCAGCTATCTTCATCAGTTGCCTGCTTCAGCTACCTTCATCACCAGCTTCAGCCTATCAGTGGCTCATCTCCAGTATCAGTCTTCATCATCAGCATCTGCTTTCAGCTCTTCAACAGCAGTCATGGCACCCAAGAAGAGCAACATCTCATACCATTTCTTTGAGCCTGAGCTGGCTGGCATCAGGTAGATCCAGACACTCATTACTCCATACCACTGTCGCAACCAAAAGATGAGACCGGGCTCAAAATGAGGTACAGACGCGAACGGTCGGCGAAAGGAGGGTGTGAGAACACACAGGAGTGAACTCACAGGAATTGAAAAGAGTCGCCAGCTGGGCATTTTTATCCCGGAGGAAAGGTAATGCTGCATAGACCTAGAAAGATATGGATAAGACGGTTGCGAACCAGAGAGACTGAGAAAGGGGGTTGGTTACAACCTGGGAAGGTATTAGCACCCATATTGTCCGCCGTACTCGACGGGATCCACGCTTAAATGATTTGTGTTTTAAAGGGGTAGTGTCAGTGCAATTTGTGTATAAAAGAGCTGGAAAAGGATGTACAGGTGTCAGTGTAAAAGCAGTGTGAAATGTAATATATACAGTGTCAGTGCAGGAAAAGGAATGAAATGCTCAAGAATATGAGGCTAAAAGAATAAAGCTGGAAAGAGGGGGAATATACAGAGACTTTTGTTCGATAACTGTTAAGTCATGCCTACGTATCCTCTCGTGCAATGAGGAAGTCAGAACACCGTAGTTCGACCCAAAGAGACTGAAAGATAAATTGACTTGTGAACTGCTTACTTGCCTATGCTCAAGTGTATGACCTGTCTGGCTCAGGTGCAAACTGTCTTGCATTAGACGGAAGAAGCAAGTTCTCGTTTATGAGTGAATGAGATGAGAAAAGAATCCCGGAGGAGACGATTATTGTTTGTTTTTTGAGTTTTCAGTCTTTTATTGCTTTTGAAAGTTTGTCATAAGTTAATGAGCTTAAGCCTAAACCAATGGGTTAGTAAACTCATCACATCTTCCCTCTGATTAGGGGTAATGAGAATACCTTAAGTGTGAAGTTAGCTTCTCACACTTAATCACCATGGTGAAGGATTAAGATCATTAACCTACTTGTTATTATTTAGATGTTTTTGGTATTTTTGTTTAGTGTTAAATAATGAGGTTAAGCCATAATCAAGGATTAAACATACTCATTACACCATCCTAATAGAAGGATAATAGATGAGAATGTTTAAGCTGAGGAAAGCTCCTCAACTTAATCCATGATTAGGGATTAAACTCATGACAAAACAAAGGCCTTTATTAAGTGGATTTTAATTAATGGTAAGATGATGAAGTGATTTTTAGGGTTTGTAAGACAACTTGAGGGGGACTTGTCCATTAACACTAGGGTTAGTCCTTCTTAACCAATTAAGGAAGAATTAGAACCCTAATGCAAGGCCCAAGTTACTAGCTTGATGTCTTGATGATTATTAGATGAATTGATTAAAGGATTTAAACACATTAAGGGTTTAATACTTAGGATTAAAGTTATACACTCCATCCTAATAGAAGGATGCAGGCACAAGCTTAATCACAAAGCCTTAAAACCTTTAGGGTTTAGTCCCTGATTATGAGGTGAGAAGAGAAGACTCAATGAGACACAAAGGTAAAATCTAAATTAGGGGACTAATCAAAACCCTAATTATTGTCATGCTTGGTTGTTCCTAAGGTTTGTGAGGTTTACAAGAAAGATCTTCAAAGGAACCACCAGGAAGCAGATGAAAGGACCAAAGAGAAGCAAAGTAACTTGCTTCATTTAAGAAGACAAGTCACTTGAAGAAAGAAAGTAAGAAGAAGAAGAATGAGTAAGCTCAATCTCAGACACAAAACAAAATGCAGCAATGATGCACAAGAGGAAATGAAAAGAACTTGTGAGAAGTGAAGGCAAATTCACTTCTCAAACAACTTATCACCTGAAAAGTTAGTGAAAGAAATGCAATGCAATGCAAAATGAAATGAAATGGCATGATGCAAACCAAAATCAGAAGCATGTGTGGGATGATAATGATGTTATGAGATGATGCAAACATGAAACAAGGCATGGGGATGATCATACAAACAAATGAATGCAAGAGAAGCATGCTTAGAACCATGAACATACATGGAAAGTTATGAAATGAAAATGGCATACAACATGGCAAATGAAAGATGCAATGATCAAACATGATTCTAATATGTCCTAAGATGTATTATGGATCAAATGGGTGCACAAAATGTCATGGCAAGTCATGGTATGCAAACAAATGGAAGATGGATGCAAATGAAAGCCCAAATTAGGGTTTATGATCAATGCAACAAACAAAAACCAAAACCAGAAGCAAACATCAAGATAAAAATTTGAAAATGCATTCAAAGGAACCCTAAACCAATACAAACTCACTTCCCAAAGGAGGGGTTCTAACTCTTAACCTAATGAGGGTTATGAATTTCTTAAGGTTGCTAGGGTTTTAAGGTACCTTGTCAAGAAAAATGTCAAACAAAATGAAAATGCAAGATCAAATCATGCCAATTTAATCCTATAAACTACATGATATGCAAGATGCAATGCAAAAGGAATCAAAGTCCAACTCTTAAAGACTAGGCAGAAATGAATTTTTGAACATTGGATCAAAATAATGCTTTGAAATAGGATTAATTCCATGGAAAATTGTCAAAATGCATTAAGATCAAAAAAGAAATTTGGTTTGAGGGTTGGACAATGTTTCTAAATGATTTTAAAGGTTTCATGAATTTTTTTGTGATTTTTAAATACCTAAAAGTATTTTTAATTAATTAATTCTCATTAATTAATTAAAAATAAACTTTTAAATGATTTAAAAATAATTTTTAATGCAAAAAATAAAAATAAAAATGTTTTTGGTTTCTGAAAATTAATAAAAGGTTGTATAAAAATTTTCAGAATTTTTCAATGATTTTTACTATTTTTAATAAATTGAACAAAACAAATGAAATTAAATGAAATAAAAATGAAATAAAACTGAAAAATAGAAAAGTCAGCAAGATCAAGGGCCAACATTCAAACCCACACGCGCGCGAATTGACTTGGCGCCATATCCAAGGGCTGAAATTCAAAATCTCCTAATTATGATTAAACCCTAATTAAGTGCCCTAATGACTTTCAGATGACCGGAACAGTGTTTCGGTCATCTTCTCCGACGAGCCAAATTTCTAACTCCCTCTACACGCAATAAAAATGAAATCTAACTGCCCAAAATTCATCCCCATTCAACACTGAATCAAAACCCCCAAACAAACATCATTTTTCATTCATCAATCAGCCAAATCGAAGCAAAACATTCCTAGGGCAAAAAGTTTCAGAGCATTCATACATCCTGGTTTCTCAACCATTTTCAAAAAAAATCATATCCCCATGATCAGGGGAGTGCATAGAAGCATTTAAGAACTTAAAATAGAGTTTCTGGAAAAAAAGTTTGAGATGGCTACCTGAACTGAAGCTTTGGTTTCTGGTACTTTCTGGCTGGTTTCTTGCTTTCAATCAACTCCAATGGACCCCCTGAGAAGCTTTCAATGCTTGTTTGAAGTTTATAATGGATGGTTTGAAAGATGGCAGAAGTTCTGTTCAAGGGAAGGTGGTGATCGTGTTTTCGATTCAGGGAGTTTCAGGCAATGGTGATGGGTGGTTTCTGGTCAGTGAAGTATGCTGAGTTGATTTGTGAAGTTGGTTTGTGTGTTTGCAGCTTGTGGAGAGTTTTTCGAAAGCTTTTGAAAAATGGGGTGAAAATGAGAGAGTTGTGTTGTGTGTGCTTTCAGGCTTATGTTGTATGTGTTTTGCCTTGCTTTTTGTTTGCATAAACTAATGGGATTGGTCAGATGAGTTGATGTGTGCTTTTGTGATTGGTATGGCTCAAGTTGCCAAAGTGTCAAGTTTGTGTAAGAGAGGCATGGGCTACTAGCTAGCCAATGACAAATGGGGTGTCCTGCGCAGCAAGATGTGTGGAGAGCCATTGGATTGGTTGTGAAGTCAGCAAGCAAGTGGATTCACACTTGAGTGAGTTTTTGCAACTTGCCTCACTTTTGCTTCCTTTGAAATTTCTTGCTCCATAAGCCATAAAAATGAATGATCCTTTGGTGCAATCTGACTTTTAGGTCTTGGTACATGCTTGTATGAAGATTAGAATTGTATTTTATAGCTCAATTTGCCTTGGCAAGTGAATTTGCAACTTTGCCTCTTTGGTAGAAAACTTCAAATTTTATGATTTTTGCCAACTTTGACAAGCCATAACTTTTGATCCAAAATGAATTAGGTCAAGTTCTTGTACTTTTTGAAAAGGGAATGATCCATTATACAACTTTCATGACCAAAGTTTTTCCATTTGAATCATTTTTGAATAAAAAAGTAAGGGTTGAAAAAGTTTCCCAAAATGGCAATTTTCATTAAAAGTCAACTTTCCCAAAAAGTCAACTTTGCAAATGACTTGAAATTCTTCAATTTTGTGAACTTCTAACATCTTCCATGATCAAATAAAGATCATACATAATCAAAATGATGAAGAACACCCTTTGGTTGGGTCATTGAGGGCCTCAGATGCCCTGATTTTACACTAACTTGCTTAGAAAGTCAACCCTTGATCAGATGACTTCCCCATTGAATTTCTTCATGAAAATTGGTATGCATGCTCCCTATACCATATAGAGACCAATAGAAACAAGAATGACCAAAAACTTTGGATTTATGGCCTCTGAAACCAAAACCCTAATTCTAGGTCATCTGTGCAGTCAAACTTAGCTCTGCCTCCATGCCATTCTCAGTTCTTGTGATTCTTTGACATTCTTGACTTTGAGAGGATATAATATGATGCTTGAACATACATGGACCTCTTTGAAGTGATTGATGACCTTTGGAATGGCTCAAGAAGCTCTTGGATTGCTCAGATCACAAACCCTAGATGCAGATGACTTTGAACCAATGCAGTGAATCAAAAATGTGATATGGGATGCCATGATTGAACTTATGCATATGAGATGATCACAAGCCATGGTGTGAATGGGTGAGGGCAAATTTGGGGTGTTTACAGCTGCCCCTATTCAAACATGAGTTAGCTGTGTAGGATGTAAGCAGCGGCTTATCAGGCAAGCAAAATAACTTGTGGTTGAATACCAAAGACAGTCCAAAATTTGCACTCACAGAATGAAGAAGAAAAGGGATATAGATTGTAAAAGAAAATAAAGTATATTTATAAAGTGTAGGCGACGGAGGACGACCGTCGAGCAGAGGACGACTGCTGGGGAAAGAGCAATGACGGGGACGACCGACATGTTGGGGATAAAAGGGATTATGATGGGGACGGCCATCAAGTAAAGCTATACGATTCTATGGGGATTAATGAAAAATGATGGGGACGACCACCAAATTCATAAAGTAATGTAAACAACGATGGGGACGGCCATCGGGCTAAACTGATGAAGGACGATCATCAGGAAAAAAGAAAAAAGGGACCACGACGGGGACGACCATCGGGTTAAAGAATAAATGAAATAATGATGAGGGAGGGTCATCAAAGGTGAAGGACGATCACCTGGCAGGGTACGGCTGCCGAAAGTATCGCGAAATAGGACGAATGCCGGATAAAGGGTCAACGATGGGGACGGCCATCGGACGAGCATGATGAAGGACGATCATCAAGAGGTGAAGGACGACCACCTAGCAGGGGACGACTGCTCTCAAGGTTTATTATGACATAGGACGAATGTCAGATAACAAGATCAATGATGGGGACGACCATCGGATAAAATGATGAAGGACGATCATCAAAAAGGTGAAGGACGATCACCTAGCAGGGGACGGCTGCTAAATATCACGACATAGGACGAATGTCAGATAGAAAAGGTCGAAGATGGGGACGGCCATCGGATGAGTATGATGAAGGACGATCATCACGAGGTGAAGGACGATCACCTAGCAGGGTACGGCTGCTCTCAGGGTTTATCATGACATAGGACGAATGTCAGATAGAAAAGAAATTTTGCTCTGCTGGCGATTTACTGGGGAATAGTAAACACGGACGAGTGTTTATATCCAAGAAATAAAGGGTACAAGTGTTTTGACGCTGTGTATAGATTAAAGATGCGGACGAGCATCCTTAAGACTACGATACGGACGAGTATCGTGTAGAAACAAATACTGACACGTGTTCAGAGATGATGATACGGACGAGTATCAACTAGTTAACAAAGAACACGGACGAGTGTTGATTCTGAGGGGACTCTTCTGGGGAATAGTAGACACAGATGAATGTCTATATTCAAGAAGACGTAAGTGTTTGACACGGTGTATGGATTAAAGATGCGGACGAGCATCCTTAAGACTATGATACGGACGAGTATCAGGTAGAAACAAACGTTTGACGCATGTTCTGAGATGATGATACGGACGAGTATCAACTGGTTAACAAAGAACATGGACGAGTGTCGAATCTGAGGAGTAATAAGTAGTGTATACAAGATACGGACGAGTATCTGTATAAGTATGAGTGGTGTGCAGGAGAGGGTTTAACCTGCTGGGGAAAGTGACACAGACGAGTGTCAAAATGAGAAAAGTATAGTATAAACAAATATCTGATATACAAAGTGTTTAGGTTACTGTGCCGGGGGAAGTGACACGGACGGATGTCAAGAAATTATATATATATATATATATATATATATATATATATATATATATATATATATATATATATATATATATATATATATATATATATAAGTATCTGTGAGTGCAAAGGGGACGCTTTGGCTTTCTACTGGGGATATGACACGGACGGGTGTCACAAGGAGTATTTTGATGTTTGTGAATGTAAGGCAACTGCTTTAGCTTTAGCTCTCCGCTAGGGAATCTGGGGAGCATTCTGTATATTGTTGATGGGTTGTCATTATTCACAAGTGTTTGATTCAGAACATGGCTTATGATTATGCAATATGTTGGATTTTGCCGTAATGCTCCGTATTTAGACGGAATGCTACGCTTTGTGGGGTGAATATGATGCGAATGCTATGATTATGCAAGGATACCAATCCGGGATTCGGATCCCGTTGCTGTGAAGATCTCTGGCCGATCTGCTTGAAATGGACATCCCAGCTGGGGATGAGATCATTGGTAGATCTGACCAGATGTATCTGCTTGGGGAAATAGGTCACTGATAGACCCATCCTGGTAATAAAGGACCCAGCTGGGGTTTGTAGAAGCTTTCTTCACTCTGTTGTGATTCCTTCGTGCGTTGCTCTTCTAACTAGAGGCTGAAACTCTGTGGGGAGATGGTTCCCTAGGCTTCTGTACTCGGCTGGGGAGAAATAACAAGTGGCACCTCAGCTGGGGAGGAAACACTTTGGGTGCTAAGACTGAGTGAGTACTGATTTGCCAGCTTGCTGGGGTGAAGCTTACATGCCCCATGTCGCATTTTGGATACCTGCAATCCTGCAAAGATAGAGAAACGCACAAGTAATCCCGAGGTATCCCTTGCTGGATTCCGTCGTAGGAGTTTAGACACTCCCGGGAGTAAATATATTTCCTGCAAGCACGTATTCTTTAGAAGAGAATCATCTATATTTATGCAATCAGTATCTTATAGACATCGAACATTTTGCAAATGAAAATGAAGTGTACGAGGCGAAACATGACTGGAAATCTGATTTTATTAATTCATGTGCCCTGAATTGGCAAGATACAGTCAAAGAAACATATCCCCTAAAATGAGGAGATTGTTACAAATTTGAGAAACAAAATGCTGGCAATGTTGACGACGTTTCGAGGAGCTTCCCTTTTGCTATGACTCGTATGACATTTGACGTTCTTCTTGTCTTGCTTTCTGAAGAAGGCTGATTCTGAAAGAAGCTCGATCCTTTCGAGGTTTACCAAGTTGTAAGTGATACAGACGAATTCAGCATGCCGTTGTTCGCTTATTCCCTTATTTTGCATGGATCGCCCTTTCGGGTTTTCAATCCATCGGGATACCCATTTTTGCCTGAGCTGTCCAATGCGGCTTTTCAACTTAGCGGGTGTACATTTTTTTTATTTTCCCTTATTTTTGCCCGAGTCTTTTATTCTGTTTTTGACTCGCCGGGATGCCCTATTTGTGTCCAGCGGGTCATTTTATGCGAAGTATTTTTTAACTGCATATGAATTCACAGGGGATGGGAAGTCTTCACCATCCATAGTGCTAAGCATGAGTGCTCCGCCCGAGAAAACTTTCTTTACTACAAATGGTCCTTCATAATTCGGAGTCCACTTGCCCCTGTGGTCTGTATGCGGAGGGAGGATTCTTTTCAGCATAAGATCTCCTACTTGGTACTCTCGGTGCCTGACTTTCTGATCGAAGGCTCTCTTCATTCTTTTCTGATATAGCTGCCCATGACAGATTGCAGCCAATCTTTTCTCTTCAATCAGACTCAGTTGTTCGTACCGGGATCGAACCCATTCTGCTTCGTTCAGCTTAACATCCATCAGTACCCGTAGGGAGGGTAATTCAACTTCAACTGGTAGGACTACTTCCATACCGTACACAAGCTGATACGGTGTTGCCCCAGTAGATGTTCTGATTGACGTACGGTACCCATGCAAGGCAAACAGTAGCATTTCATGCCAGTCTTTGTAGGTGACTACCATCTTCTGCACAATCTTCTTGATATTCTTATTAGCTGCCTCAACAGCGCCGTTCATCTTTGGCCGGTAAGGAGAAGAATTGTGGTGTTGGATCTTGAAGTCCCGGCACAGCTCTGCCATAATTTTGTTGTTCAAATTGGAACCATTGTCAGTAATGATTCGCTCGGGAACTCCGTATCGACAGATGATATCTCTCTTCAAAAATCGGGCTACCACTTGCCTTGTAACGTTTGCATATGAAGCTGCTTCGACCCACTTGGTGAAATAGTCAATGGCAACCAGGATGAATCTGTGGCCATTTGAAGCAGTCAGTTCAATCTTGCCAATCATATCAATGCCCCACATAGCAAAGGGCCAGGGTGAAGACATCACATTCAAAGGATTGGGAGGCACATGCACCTTATCCGCATAAATCTGGCATTTATGGCATTTTCTGGCGTATGTACAACAGTCGGAATCCATTGTGATCCAGTAATAACCTGATCTTAGCAATTTCTTGGCCATTGCATGTCCTCCAGCGTGGGTACCAAAGGATCCTTCGTGCACCTCATGCATTAACAAGTCTGCCTCTGTTCTATCAACGATCCTGAGAAGTACCATATCAAAGTTTCTCTTGTACAGGGAACCGTCAGTGTTCAGAAAGAAACTACCAGCAAGCCTTCTTAAAGTCTTCTTATCATTGGAAGATGCCCCAGGTGGGTATGTTTGATCCTCCAAGAAGCACTTAATGTCATGGAACCAAGGCTTATCATCCTTAACGACATCTGCTGCGAGCACATATGCTGGTCTGTCAAGTCTGGATACTGAAATTTGAGGTATAAAGTTGGCAGCTTGAACTTTGATCATGGATGAAATGGTAGCCAGAGCATCTGCAAACTGATTCTCATCCCGAGGGATATACTCAAGCTTGACTGTTGTAAAGAAAGTCAACAACCTCCGTGTATAATCCCTGTAAGGTATCAGATGATCCTGGTGTGTGTACCATTTGCCATTGGTTTGATTAACTACCAGAGTTGAATCTCCGAATACAGTCAATGTCTTGATTCTGAGGTCAATGGCTTCCACAAGACCCATAATGCAAGCTTCGTATTCAGCTTCGTTGTTAGTGCAGTTGAAAGTGAGTTTCACCGAGAAAGGCATGTGAACTCCTTTAGGTGTAATAAGTACTGCACCAACACCACGACCATTCATATTAACAGCCCCATCAAACATCATAGTCCATTCTTCTTTCGGGTCAGGCCCTTCAGTGTGAACAGGCTCTTCATGATACTTTGCTTTTATGAACATGATGTCTTCATCAGGGAAGTCAAATCTCATAGGCTGGTAATCGTCAATAGGTTTCTCAGCAAGATATTCAGACAATACACTGCCCTTGATGGCTTTCTGAGAGGTGTATTGGATGTCATATTCTGTGAGGATCATTTGCCATCTTGCAACCCGTCTGGTAAGTGCTGGCTTCTCAAAAATATACTTGACTGGGTCCATTTTTGAGATCAATAAGGTAGTGTGGGTCAACATATACTGTCTCAGTCGGCGAGCAGCCCACGCTAAAGCACAACAAGTTTTCTCGAGCAGTGAATAACATTGTTCACAGTCGGTAAACTTTTTGCTTAGGTAGTATATTGCATACTCTTTTCGACCAGACTCGTCATGCTGGCCCAACACACACCCCATTGACTCTTCTAATACTGTCAAGTACATTATCAGAGGTCTTCCTTCAACTGGAGGCATAAGGATTGGAGGCTCGTGTAAGTATTCCTTGATCTTGTCAAAAGCTTTCTGGCAGTCTTCGTTCCACCTGACCGTTTGTTCTTTTCTTAATAGCTTGAACAAGGGTTCACAGGTTGCTGTTAGGTGAGATATGAACCGTGAAATGTAGTTCAAACTACCCAGGAACCCTCGGACTTGTTTTTCTGACTTTGGTGCAGGCATTTCTTGAATAGCTTTGACTTTATCAGGGTCAACTTCAATCCCTTTTTCGCTTACAATAAATCCCAGTAGCTTACCAGATCGCACCCCGAATGTGCACTTGTTGGGGTTCAACTTCAGTTGGTACTTCCTCAGACGCTTAAATAACTTCAGCAGATTTACCAGGTGGTCTTCTTCTGTGAGGGATTTGGCAATCATGTCATCTACATAACATTCGATTTCTTTATGGATCATATCGTGGAATAATGTCACCATAGCCCGTTGATACGTTGCACCAGCATTCTTCAGTCCGAATGGCATCACCTTGTAACAGAACGTGCCCCAGGGTGTGATGAAGGTTGTCTTCTCCATGTCTTCAGGTGACATTTTGATCTGATTGTATCCTGAAAATCCGTCCATGAAGGAGAATACCGAGAACTGGGTCGTGTTATCCACCAATACATCGATGTGAGGTAATGGGAACTCATCTTTCGGGCTGGCCCTGTTCAGATCCCGGTAGTCAACACACATTCTTACTTTGCCGTCTTTCTTAGGCACAGGTACTATATTAGCAACCCACGGTGGATAGCTAGTCACAGCAAGGAACCCGGCGTCCCACTGCTTTTGTACCTCTTCTTTGATTTTCATTGCCATGTCTGGGCGAGTACGACGCAGTTTCTGTTTAACTGGCGGGCAATCTTCTCTTAAAGGCAGCTTGTGCATAACAATATCGGTATCCAACCCTGGCATATCCTGATAAGACCAAGCAAACACATCCACATATTCCTGAAGCAGGTCAATCAGTTGTCTCTTCACTGAGTCTTGTAAGCAGGCCCCGATTTTAACCTCTTTCACGTCTTCATCTGTACCAAGATTAATCGTTTCGACCTCCTCCTGATGAGGAGTGATAACCTTTTCCTCTTGTCTCAACAACCTGGCTAGCTCTTCAGGAAGCTCATACTCTTCTTCAACCCCTTCATCAGCTTGATTGATCGGATTGTCAAAGTCATACGAAGTCATAGCCGTGTTGTTGTCGGTGCGGTCTGGAAGGCACTCTCTGCAAGGGTTCAGATTGCTTTTAATTTTGTTTTAGAAAAGTGAAATAAATTTGTCATTTTGAAAACATTGCCATTTTATTTTTGTACAAAAAGAAAAATGAAAAAAAAACAGTGAGCGGAAAAGAAAAAGACTCATTTGCAAAAGATGTCTGATATTCATTGATTGATCTGTTTGCACAAAATTACAGATGGCCCGATTACAAAATGAGTCTTGTCATCTTGGGCAAGATGCAAGACTTGATGCATGCTTAAAAATACAGGAAATAATAATTACTCTGCAGGAGTAACTCTTATAATTTCCTGGGAAGACCAGTTTGAGATACTGCTCCCTGGGATCTTTGGACGTATCCAGCTCTCCAGGTTGCGGTCGCTTTCATCCTCGTCTTCCAAGTTGTTCACTGCATCGGGGGCGAGCATCCCCCCACTGACAAAATTGGGCTCCTTAGCAGCCTCTGCTTGATCTTGTTGAGTTGGTTTGTAACCCAACCCAAATCTATCCTCCTTCTTCTCTACAGGAAGCAACTTGCCCCAGCCTTGGGCAGTCCCTTCTTCAACAACCTTCCGGGCTTGTTGATAAGATGTCATTGAAGTTCCAGGTACAGCGGATGCTTCATTTATGTTCAAGGCCTCAAACCCTTGACTCATAGTTTCGTGGATCTCCCCATCCATCTCAATGTATTTCTATGTAGCCAGATGGCTAACAAAGATATCCTCCTCTCCACAAATGGTAACGACTTGGCCCTCCCACTCGAATTTTAACTTCTGGTGAAGGGTTCAGGTCACGGCGCCAGCGGCGTGTATCCATGGTCTACCCAATAGAAAGCTGTAGGCAGGCTGTATATCCATCACGAAGAAGGTCGTTTTGAAAGTCTGTGGGCCAATCGTTATAGGCAACTCAATTTCTCCCAGAACTGATCTCTTAGAGCCGTCAAAGGCTCTCACTACCATGTTGCTGGGACGTAATGCCAGTCCTTCATACTCCAGCATCACAAGGGCTTTCTTAGGTAAGACATTGAGGGATGACCCTGTGTCTACCAGTACATGGGAAAGAACTGCACCCTTACACTCCAAGGTAATGTGCAAAGCCTTGTTGTGATTGCGGCCTTCCGTCGTCAAATCAGTGTTGGTAAATCCTAGTCCATGACTAGCGTTAACATTTCCAACCACAGCCTCTAACTGATTGACGGTAATCTCCTCTGGCACATAAGCTGCGTGCAAGACTTTTAATAATGCGTTCCGGTGAGCCTCGGAGCACATTAGCAATGATAAAATGGAGATTTTGGAAGGTGTCTGGTGAAGCTGGTCCACTATCTTGTAATCACTTTTCTTGATGATTCTCATGAATTCATCAACCTCTTGATCAAAAGGGGTCTCTAAAGCTTCTTTAGCAACTTGTTCTTCCTGCACCAGGCTCTTCCCTTTTGCTTTGGCAGCAGCTTCTGCTTCAGCAATGGGTCTTGGAATCTGCGGGGCAAAGAGACGTCCGCTTCGAGTGAAGCCTCCGCCTCCCACCACATTGTCTATTTGTGGTGAAGAAGTTGATGATTCCAAAGTGATTTTCTGTCCTTTGCAGTATAGATCGGAGCCGTAATGCCAAAGGATGGCATTACTGCTGTCATAAGGAACTGGCCCAGGCACTGTGATAATGACTGGACTGATAGCAGCTGCAGAAGGGACCATGACAGTATGTGGATCATAGTATATTGTAACTGGCGTTCTGATAGGAGTGGCATTTTGCGAGTTGTAGGTAGAATCATTTGCAGGATCATAATATATGGTAACCGTTGAGACACTTTCATTATTTGCTGTTGATGTTGTAGGAGGCACTGTTGACTGGATGAGTGTTGCTGTTGTAGGAGATTCTGAATGAAGGGGTGCTGAAGTTGTAGAAAAGATGTTTGTTGATATTTGGTCCGTTGAAGTGACATACGAAGCATTTGTTGATGAGATTGAAGAGTTGTTTGGAACAATTGTTGCTGCAGTTGTAGAAGACTCGGGAATTGTTGTTAAGGAGATTGCTGGATTTGTAGGTATTGATGTTGTGATTTGAAGTAAGCCACTCTGGATGAGACCATCTATGCCGCTTCTCAGGTTATCACACCCATTTACCGAGATGTTGCAATAAGTACATCCTAGCTCACATCCGGGGAACATTTGACATTCAAGGAGTTGAGCTTTAATCTCTACCAAGGGTGTCTGAATCTGCCCCACACTGGTTATCAAGTAAGATGGCTTATCTTCTTCAATAGCATTGATTCTGGGTCCACCGTGGTTGGGCATAGGGTTCTTACTGACATTTGGTGGGGGTGCAAAGTTTAGAGCTTTGGAATCCACTAGATCCTGTACTTTCATGTGCAAAGCTCTGCACTTCTCTGTACTGTGGCCAGGTGCGTTGGAGTGAAAAGCACATCTGGCGTTGGCGTCATAATTTCTGGGCAGACTGGCAGGATCTGGAGGTGCCAATGTCCTTAGCTCAACCAGGTTGAGTTTCAGGAGTTGTGGCAACAATGCGGCATAAGGCATAGGGATCGGATCAATCACCCTATTGGCCTGAGATGGTCTCTGTTGAAAAGGTCTTTGCTGATTGTTGTTGCTGGTGTTGTTGTTGTTATAATTTCTATGAGGTGGATACTGAGCTTGTTGCTGGTAGTGAGGTTGTTGCTGTGGCTGATAAGCTAGTTGCTGAGGAGTTGGAGCGGGAATAGTGACAGCTGCCACTGACCTATGAACATACTGGGGTCTTCCCCTGCTGATATGGATAGCATTAGTCTCACCAGTTCTTCTTGGACCTACAAAAGGCTTTCTTGGGTTGCTGGACGAGCTTGCACCGTTGTCAGAAATCTTACCCATCTTTAGAAGGCTCTCAATTCTTTCTCCAGCTATGACCACATCCGCGAAGCTGGTGGAAGAAAAGGCAGCTAGCCTATCAATGTATGTCCCTTGAAGGGTGTTCATAAACATGTCGGCCATCTCCCTTTCCGACATGGGTGGTTGGACAGCAGCAGCAAGCTGTCTCCACCTCTGGGCGTACTCCCGGAAGCTTTCTCTGGATGACTGGGACATTCCCATCAGGAGGGTCCTGTTAGGGGCCATATCCAAGTTGTACTGGTATTGTCTAATGAAGGCCTCAGCCAGATCCTTCCAGCACCTGATGGTTGCTCTAGTCAAGTGAGAGTACCATTCCCTTGAAGCTCCTGTTAAGCTATCTTCAAAATAAAACATCCATAGCTTTTCATCCACGGTATATGCCTTCAGCCTCCCCAGAAAGGATTGTAAGTGGGTTCGCGGATAGGAAGTTCCGTTGTACTTCTCAAAGCACGGAGGTTTAAACATGTGGGGAATCCTTACCCCGTCCACTAAGCCCATGTCCATGACATCAAAACCCAAGGAGTTTTGAGACTCCAAGGACCTTAATTTTTCAGCAATTTCATCTAGCCTTCTGTCATAGGCTTCATCACCAGCTTCCATCACAGTGAACTGATCTTCCTGGGGGTCTTCTTGCAGTACCCTACCTGTAGTAGCATTCCCTTGTACATTAGCAGGGATGTTGATCTCTGGGTGAAGATGAGGGCCATACACAGGTGGGTTGACATGAGGCTGAACCCTCTCATTGTTGCTTGTTCCACCAGTCCCTAGATGGGGGTCTTCCTGAGTCTGCCTCTCTACCAATGCTCTTAATCTTTCTTGGCTCTGTGCCAATCCATTCATCACCTCCATAAACTGAGTCATCTGATTTCTCATTTCCAGTCTCTCATTGGCCATTTGAGTCCTGACCTCTGTAAGATCCTGTTGTACCTGGTCCATCTGTATACCCGGAAGGTTGTTGCGGGTAGGATATCTGTGCGGACGGTTGAGTGGGAACACCCGACGTCGAGCAATAGTTCCTGAACCACAACAGAGTTAGTAACAAAAACAAAACAAACCTACAAAACAAACAAAGGTTAGTATGCAATGCAGTATGCTTATTTGTTTCCAAGGTATCCGGCTTGGCACTTGGTTTTGACCTTTCCAAACCCTTGAGGAAGATGCTTTTGATGTTGCTTGAAAGAACTCAGATAAAGCAAACCAATACATATATTACAAAAAATGAATGATACATAGTTTTTTTTTTTTTTTTTACAATTCATGCCCTCTGAGGGGTCAAAATACAACATAAAAAGGAAAAGTACAATGAAATGAAAGCAACAACAAGCAAAAGTCAGACACCAAGACCAAACTCATCCTCCTGAACTTCCTTTAGAAGTGCTTCAGTCACAGGATCAGCTGGACGCTCTGTTAGGTTCCTGATAAGGAGATTCCTGGTGGTGACAGCAGTAGTTAGCTTCTTGTGTCTGCTCTGGTCTTTTGACCTCTTCACACCAGCCCTAATCTTCAATTCTGAGATCTCCCTCTGGGCTACTAGCAGGGCTTCTTGTTGCTCCTTTGCACTAGCCTCCAACTGCTTAATCTTGTCCTGAGTCCTCTTATCTTCCTGAGTACGAGCTTCGGTGATCCTGACCCACCTAGCTTGACTCTCTTTCAGATACAAATCAGTCCTGGCCTTCTGGAACTGAGCCTCCTTGCAAGCATTCTTCAGGATCTGCTCTCCAGCCCTTGACTTCTTAATGTAGTCCTCTGACTTCTCAATCCTAGCTAGATGCTCCACCTTTAGCTTTTCTAACCTCTCAATGTCCAGACGACCATCACTCCTCTCCCAAAGGGTCTTCTGTAGAGCCTGAGTCAGATTCTCATTCCTCTCTTTCAATTTCTCAAACTCCTTCAGGCTGACAGTAGCTAGAGGTGGTGCTGTGGATGGCCTAGGTGCATCCTCAATGGTGAAGGGCATCCCAGAAATTTGAGCCCTGGCATGAGACCACTCATAGTACTGAGCTGAGGCTACATTGTTGCATCTCCCGAGAATGGCCATTCCCTTGGTCTGGACATTGTCCCAAGCCCAGGATGCTTGCCTGACAATAGCTAGATTAGGCTTAATCTCACAATAAAGGGTTTCAGCCAAGTCTTGTGCTCTAGGAGAGTGGACCAATGCATAGCCCAATTGTCTTTTGAATAGCAGAGGGTTGTAGTTGATGCAACCCTTCACTCCTATCAAAGGTACATTGGGGAATTGCCCACAACTAGTGATGATGTCCCTGCCCTTGGTGCTCTGAGTGCACCACCTGATATCATCTGAGGTCAAAGCAATGAGTCTTCTAGCCCAGTTCCTCTGCTGGTGAGGATTCAAGAATGCATCAGTCTTGGGCAAGTGTTTGAGCAGCCAGGCATGGAACAGGGGAACACAACATCTCACCAATCTTCCTATCTGCTTTTCATTCCTTTGGTGAACAGAGTAGTAGAAATCTCCCAGTAAGGTGGGCACTGGGTTCCTCAGAATGAAAAGGTGAATGGCATTCTTGCTAATAAACTTAGGCTCATCTGCAAAAAGTATAACCCCATATATGCTGAGGGCTAACAAAGCACATACTGCATTCCATTCTCCCAAGGAGGCCTTCATGATAGCCTGGGAAGTCAAGAAATCCAAATGTAGACCAGAGATCCCAGCCTTGGTAGTCATGTTCTGTCCAATCAGAGAGGGTTCCAGATATAGTGCCTTTTCCACTTCTTCATTACTAGGAAAAGCCATCTCAGGGTTGAAAGGGATACCACCCCTGACAGGCACACCAACCAGTGATGAATACTCTTCCAACAAGGGTCCCAACTGAAAATCCTGGAAGGTGAAGCATCTCAAAGGAGGATCATAGAACTGCAGGCAAGTATGAATCAAGCTCCTCTGGGAAGGGTCCAAATCCATAACCACGTCAAGGATGCCTCCATAATGTTCTCTGAATAGTGGTATATGGTCTGGAGTAATTAGGGCCTGGACCTTCCTGATGCCAGCTAGCTCAGGCTCAAAGAAATGGTAGGAGATGTTGCTCTTCTTGGGTGCCATGTTGTTGAAGAAGAGCTGAGACAGATGCTGATGATGGAGAATAATACTGAAGATGGGCCACTGACAGGCTGATGCTAGTGATGTAAGTGACTGAAGCAGGTAGCTGATGGGGATAGCTGAAGCAGATACTGATGAAGATAGGTCTATGCAGATGAAGGGGTCAAAACCAAGCCAAAATATATGATGTGGATACCCTGAAAAACAAATAAGCAAATGTTAAATGATGCAATGATGATGTATGCAAATGATATGCAAGGGTTTGTGATCAAGCTGAATCTGATTAACTGCCTTGATATAGGTCCATGTATGTTCAAGAAATCCAGATGGAGTTTCATAAGTCCAGTAACCAAGGTGGGGGACTCAAATAAAGAGTCACATATCCAGGGTTAAATCACAAGAACTGTTCCAAAATGGAGTACTCTTAATCAAAACAAAGTAACAGGGTATACTGAGGTCAAGGGTACCTGCAAACCTGTAAACAGCCCAACCCCCTCACAGGTGGTGTTCTAAAACAAGGATCCTCAGACTTGGATCAGTTATGAGAAGTGTAAACACTTCTAACCCGGAGGTACAGTGTTTACAATAACCATAAAATATCCTCCCCTAATTCACCTCAGTTTCTGAAGGTCATAAAAAGGTCATCCAGACTTAGCAGGCTTCCCAGATAGCTCTAGCACTACAGGAAATCTGTAGCACAGAGTTCTCAAGAAGAAACCCATATCTGAACCGTGTTTCATATTCCCGCACCAGACCGAAATGGAATGGGAAAGAACATGAACCACTCTATCCTAGGTGTCACTCAGGTCCCAGGTATAGGACCTCAACTCTCAATAGAACCCCACCCACCAAAGCAACAAAACCAGATCCAGCCAAAACAGTATGACAGTATGATGTATATAAAGCTGTAAAGAAAGCAATAAAACAACTGTACATAAAGCAATAAATGAAAGCAACTATATAAACACAATTAGCACATAACACCCCAGTAAACACAAATCAAACAAGCGCTAGGAGGAACCCACAAAAAGAACCAGAAGCCCTGGTTACAGTATAAGGTTCCCCAGCAGAGTCGCCAAGCTGTCGCTCCTAAAAGATGAGACCGGGCTCAAAATGAGGTACAGACGCGAACGGTCGGCGAAAGGAGGGTGTGAGAACACACAGGAGTGAACTAACAGGAAATGAAAAGAGTCGCCAGCTGGGCATTTTTATCCCGGAGGAAAGGTAATGCTGCATAGACCTAGAAAGATATGGATAAGACGGTTGCGAACCAGAGAGACTGAGAAAGGGGGTTGGTTACAACCTGGGAAGGTATTAGCACCCAGATTGTCCGCCGTACTCGACGGGATCCACGCTTAAATGATTTGTGTTTTAAAGGGGTAGTGTCAGTGCAATTTGTGTATAAAAGAGCTGGAAAAGGATGTACAGGTGTCAGTGTAAAAGCAGTGTGAAATGTAATATATACAGTGTCAGTGCAGGAAAAGGAATGAAATGCTCAAGAATATGAGGCTAAAAGAATAAAGCTGGAAAGAGGGGGAATATACAGAGACTTTTGTTCGATAACTGTTAAGTCATGCCTACGTATCCTCTCGTGCAATGAGGAAGTCAGAACACCGTAGTTCGACCCAAAGAGACTGAAAGATAAATTGACTTGTGAACTGCTTACTTGCCTATGCTCAAGTGTATGACCTGTCTGGCTCAGGTGCAAACTGTCTTGCATTAGACGGAAGAAGCAAGTTCTCGTTTATGAGTGAATGAGATGAGAAAAGAATCCCGGAGGAGACGATTATTGTTTGTTTTTTGAGTTTTCAGTCTTTTATTGCTTTTGAAAGTTTGTCATAAGTTAATGAGCTTAAGCCTAAACCAATGGGTTAGTAAACTCATCACATCTTCCCTCTGATTAGGGGTAATGAGAATACCTTAAGTGTGAAGTCAGCTTCTCACACTTAATCACCATGGTGAAGGATTAAGATCATTAACCTACTTGTTATTATTTAGATGTTTTTGGTATTTTTGTTTAGTGTTAAATAATGAGGTTAAGCCATAATCAAGGATTAAACATACTCATTACACCATCCTAATAGAAGGATAATAGATGAGAATGTTTAAGCTGAGGAAAGCTCCTCAACTTAATCCATGATTAGGGATTAAACTCATGACAAAACAAAGGCCTTTATTAAGTGGATTTTAATTAATGGTAAGATGATGAAGTGATTTTTAGGGTTTGTAAGACAACTTGAGGGGGACTTGTCCATTAACACTAGGGTTAGTCCTTCTTAACCAATTAAGGAAGAATTAGAACCCTAATGCAAGGCCCAAGTTACTAGCTTGATGTCTTGATGATTATTAGATGAATTGATTAAAGGATTTAAACACATTATGGGTTTAATACTTAGGATTAAAGTTATACACTCCATCCTAATAGAAGGATGCAGGCACAAGCTTAATCACAAAGCCTTAAAACCTTTAGGGTTTAGTCCCTGATTATGAGGTGAGAAGAGAAGACTCAATGAGACACAAAGGTAAAATCTAAATTAGGGGACTAATCAAAACCCTAATTATTGTCATGCTTGGTTGTTCCTAAGGTTTGTGAGGTTTACAAGAAAGATCTTCAAAGGAACCACCAGGAAGCAGATGAAAGGAGCAAAGAGAAGCAAAGTAACTTGCTTCATTTAAGAAGACAAGTCACTTGAAGAAAGAAAGTAAGAAGAAGAAGAATGAGTAAGCTTAATCTCAGACACAAAACAAAATGCAGCAATGATGCACAAGAGGAAATGAAAAGAACTTGTGAGAAGTGAAGGCAAATTCACTTCTCAAACAACTTATCACCTGAAAAGTTAGTGAAAGAAATGCAATGCAATGCAAAATGAAATGAAATGGCATGATGCAAACCAAAATCAGAAGCATGTGTGGGATGATAATGATTTTATGAGATGATGCAAACATGAAACAAGGCATGGGGATGATCATACAAACAAATGAATGCAAGAGAAGCATGCTTAGAACCATGAACATACATGAAAAGTTATGAAATGCAAATGGCATACAACATGGCAAATGAAAGATGCAATGATCAAACATGATTCTAATATGTCCTAAGATGTATTATGGATCAAATGGGTGCACAAAATGTCATGGCAAGTCATGGTATGCAAACAAATGGAAGATGGATGCAAATGAAAGCCCAAATTAGGGTTTATGATCAATGCAACAAACAAAAACCAAAACCAGAAGCAAACATCAAGATAAAAATTTGAAAATGCATTCAAAGGAACCCTAAACCTATACAAACTCACTGCCCAAAGGAGGGGTTCTAACTCTTAACCTAATGAGGGTTATGAATTTCTTAAGGTTGCTAGGGTTTTAAGGTACCTTGTCAAGAAAAATGTCAAACAAAATGAAAATGCAAGATCAAATCATGCCAATTTAATCCTATAAACTACATGATATGCAAGATGCAATGCAAAAGGAATCAAAGTCCAACTCTTAAAGACTAGGCAGAAATGAATTTTTGAACATTGGATCAAAATAATGATTTGAAATAGGATTAATTCCATGGAAAATTGTCAAAATGCATTAAGATTAAAAAAGAAATTTGGTTTGAGGGTTGGACAATGTTTCTAAATGATTTTAAAGGTTTCATGAATTTTTTTGTGATTTTTAAATACCTAAAAGTATTTTTAATTAATTAATTCTCATTAATTAATTAAAAATAAACTTTTAAATGATTTAAAAATAATTTTTAATGCAAAAAATAAAAATAAAAATGTTTTTGGTTTCTGAAAATTAATAAAAGGTTCCATAAAAATTTTCAGAATTTTTCAATGATTTTTACTATTTTTAATAAATTGAACAAAACAAATGAAATTAAATGAAATAAAAATGAAATAAAACTGAAAAATAGAAAAGTCAGCAAGATCAAGGGCCAACATTCAAACCCACACGCGCGCGAATTGACTTGGCGCCATATCCAAGGGCTGAAATTCAAAATCTCCTAATTATGATTAAACCCTAATTAAGTGCCCTAATGACTTTCAGATGACCGGAACAGTGTTCCGGTCATCTTCTCCGACGAGCCAAATTTCTAACTCCCTCTACACGCAATAAAAATGAAATCTAACTGCCCAAAATTCATCCCCATTCAACACTGAATCAAAACCCCCAAACAAACATCATTTTTCATTCATCAATCAGCCAAATCGAAGCAAAACATTCCTAGGGCAAAAAGTTTCAGAGCATTCATACATCCTGGTTTCTCAACCATTTTCAAAAATAATCATATCCCCATGATCAGGGGAGTGCATAGAAGCATTTAAGAACTTAAAATAGAGTTTCTGGAAAAAAGTTTGAGATGGCTACCTGAACTGAAGCTTTGGTTTCTGGTACTTTCTGGCTGGTTTCTTGCTTTCAATCAACTCCAATGGACCCCCTGAGAAGCTTTCAATGCTTGTTTGAAGTTTATAATGGATGGTTTGAAAGATGGCAGAAGTTCTGTTCAAGGGAAGGTGGTGATCGTGTTTTCGATTCAGGGAGTTTCAGGCAATGGTGATGGGTGGTTTCTGGTCAGTGAAGTATGTTGAGTTGATTTGTGAAGTTGGTTTGTGTGTTTGCAGCTTGTGGAGAGTTTTTCGAAAGCTTTTGCAAAATGGGGTGAAAATGAGAGAGCTGTGTTGTGTGTGCTTTCAGGCTTGTGTTGTATGTGTTTTTCCTTGCTTTTTGTTTGCATAAACTAATGGGATTGGTCAGATGAGTTGATGTGTGCTTTTGTGATTGGTATGGCTCAAGTTGCCAAAGTGTCAAGTTTGTGTAAGAGAGGCATGGGCTACTAGATAGCCAAGGACAAATGGGGTGTCCTGCGCAGCAAGATGTGTGGAGAGCCATTGGATTGGTTGTGAAGTCAGCAAGCAAGTGGATTCACACTTGAGTGAGTTTTTGCAACTTGCCTCACTTTTGCTTCCTTTGAAATTTCTTGCTCCATAAGCCATAAAAATGAATGATCCTTTGGTGCAATCTGACTTTTAGGTCTTGGTACATGATTGTATGAAGATTAGAAGTGTATTTGATAGCTCAATTTGCCTTGGCAAGTGAATTTGCAACTTTGCCTCTTTGGTAGAAAACTTCAAATTTTATGATTTTTGCCAACTTTGACAAGCCATAACTTTTGATCCAAAATGAATTAGGTCAAGTTCTTGTACTTTTTGAAAAGGGAATGATCCATTCTACAACTTTCATGACCAAATTTTTTCCATTTGAAGCATTTTTGAATCAAAAAGTAAGGGTTGAAAAAGTTTCCCAAAATGGCAATTTTCATTAAAAGTCAACTTTCCCAAAAAGTCAACTTTGCAAATGACTTGAAATTCTTCAATTTTGTGAACTTCTAACATCTTCCATGATCAAATAAAGATCATACATAATCAAAATGATGAAGAACACCCTTTGGTTGGGTCATTGAGGGCCTCAGATGCCCTGATTTTACACTGACTTGCTTAGAAAGTCAACCCTTGATCAGATGACTTCCCCATTGAATTTCTTCATGAAAATTGGTATGCATGCTCCCTATACCATATAGAGACCAATAGAAACAAGAATGACCAAAAAATTTGGAGTTATGGCCTCTGAAACCAAAACCCTAATTCTAGGTCATCTGTGTAGTCAAACTTAGCTCTGCCTCCATGCCATTCTCAATTCTTGTGATTCTTTGACATTCTTGACTTTGAGAGGATATAATATGATGCTTGAACATACATGGACCTCTTTGAAGTGATTGATGACCTTTGGAATGGCTCAAGAAGCTCTTGGATTGCTCAGATCACAAACCCTAGATGCAGATGACTTTGAACCAATGCAGTGAATCAAAAATGTGATATGGGATGCCATGATTGAACTTATGCATATGAGATGATCACAAGCCATGGTGTGAATGGGTGAGGGCAAATTTGGGGTGTTTACAACCACATCCCATTATTCAGAGAGCATTATGGAGGCATCCTTGATGTGGTTACAGACCTAGACCCTTCTCAGAGGAGTTTGATCCACACCTGCCTACAATTTTATGACCCTCCTTTGAGATGTTTCACCTTCCAGAACTTTCAGCTAGGACCTTTGATGGAAGAGTTCTCATCATTGATTGGAGTACCTGTCAGGGGTGATATCCCCTTCAACCCAGAGATGACTTCTCCCAGCAATGGAGAAGTTGCAAAAGCACTGCACCTGGAACCTATATTGATTGAGCAGAACATGACAACAAAGGCTGGCATCCCTGGTCTACACCTAGACTTTCTAACTTCTCAGGCCATCCTGAAGGCCTCTTTGGGAGAATGGAGGGCAGTTTCTGCATTGTTAGCCCTCAGTATATATGGGGTTGTACTTTTTGCAGATGAGCCCAAGTTTATCAGCAAGAATGCCATTCATCTCTTCCTTTTAAGGAACCTAGTACCCACCTTGTTGGGGGACTTTTATTATTCTGTTCATCAAAGGAATGAAAAGCAAAGAGGAAGGTTGGTGAGATGCTGTGCTCCTCTATTCCACACCTGGCTGCTTAAACACTTACCCAAGACTGATGCCTTCCTGAATCCTCACCAACAGAAGAATTGGGCTAAGAGACTTATTGCTTTGACTTCAGATGACATCACATGGTGCACCCAGAGCACTAAAGGCAGGGACATAATTACTAGTTGTGGGCAGTTCCCCAATGTACCTCTAATAGGAGTGAATGGTTGCATCAACTACAACCTTTTGCTGTTTAAAAGACAACTAGGCTATGCTTTAGTCCACCCTCCTAGAGTGCAGGACTTGGCTGAAACCCTGTATTGTGAGATAAAACCTAATCTAGCTGTTGTCAGACAAGCATCCTGGGCTTGGGACAACATCCAGACTAAAGGGATGGCCATCCTGGAGAGGTGCAATAATGTGGCTTCAACTCAGTATTATGAATGGTCTCATGCTAGGGCTCAGCTTTCTGGGATGCCTTTCACCATTGAGGATACACCTGGACCATCCACAAAACCACCTCCAGCCACTGTCAGCCTGGAAGAATTTGAGAAACTGAAGGAGAGGAATGAGAATCTGTCTCAAGCCCTGAAAAAGACCCTCTGGGAGAGGAGTGATGGTCTTCTAGACATTGAGAGGTTAGAAAAGCTTAAAGTGGAGCATCTAGCCAGGATTGAGAAAGTAGAGGACTACATCAAGAAATCAAGAGCTGGAGAGCAAATTTTGAAGAATGCCTGTAAAGAGGCCCAGTTTCAGAAGACTAGTACTGATCTCTATCTGAAAGAAAGTCAAGCTAGGTGGGTCAGAATCACTGAAGCTCGCACTCAAGAAGATAAGAGAACCCAGGCCAGGATTGAGCAGTTGGAGGCTAATGAAAAGAAACAACAGGAGGCTCTGCTAGCAGCCCAGAAGGAGATTTCAGAATTGAAGATTAGGGCTGGTGTGAAGAGGTCAAAGGACCAGGACAGTCACAAGAAGCTGATTGCTGCTATTGCCACCAGGAACCTTCTTATCAGAAACATTACAGAGCATCCGGCTGGTCCTGTAACTGAAGCACTTTTGAAGGAGGTTAAGGAGGATGAGTTCTTTTACACTGACACTTGCATTTTTTCCAGCTTTTGATACACAAATTGCACTGACACTACCCCTTTAAAACACAAATCTTTTAAGCGTGGATCCCGTCGAGTACGGCGGACAATCTGGGTGCTAATACCTTCCCAAGTTGTAACCAACCCCCTTTCTCAGTCTCTCTGGTTCGCAACCGTCTTATCCATATCTTTTCCTAGGTCTATGCAGCATTACCTTTCCTCCGGGATAAAAATGCCTAGCTGGCGACTCTTTTCTTCTCCTGAGTTCACTCCTGTGTGTTCTCAGTCTCCTTTCGCCGACCGTTCGCGTCTGTACCTCATTTTTGAGCCCAGTCTCATCTTTTGGGAGCGACAACTTGGCGACTCTGCTGGGGACCCTTATACTGGAACCAGGGCTTCTGGTTCTTTTTGTGGGTTCCTCCTAGCGCTTGATTGATTTGTGTTTACTGGGGTGTTATGTGCTATTTGTGTTGTATATTTATTTTGTTTATTGCCTTATGTACAATTGTTTTATTGCTTTCTTTATAGCTTTACATATATCATACTGTCATACTGTTCTGGCTGGATCTGGTTTTGTTGCTTTGGTGGGTGGGGTTCTATTGAGAGTTGAGGTCCTGTACCTGGGACCTGAGTGACACCTAGGCTAGAGTGGTTCATGTTCTTTCCCATTCCATTTCGGTTTGGTGCGGGAATATGAAACACGGTTCAGATATGGGTTTCTTCTTGAGAACTCTGTGCTACAGATTTCCTGTAGTGCTAGGGCAATCTGGGAAGCCTGCTAAGTCTGGATGACCTTTAGTATTGACCTTCAGAAACTGAGGTGAATTAGAGGAGGATCTTTTATGGTTATTGTAAACACTGTACCTCCGGGTTAGAAGTGTTTACACTTCTCATAACTGATCCAAGTCTGAGGATCCTTGTTTTAGAACATCACCTGTGAGGGGGTTGGGATGTTTACAGGTTTGCAGGTACCCTTGACCTCAGCATACCCTGTTACTTTGTTTTGATTAAGAGTACCCCATTTTGGAACAGTTCTTGTGATTTTAACCCTGGACATGTGACTCTTTATTTGAGTCCCCTACCTTAGTTACTGGACTTATGAACCTCCATCTGGATTTCTTGAACAATACATGGATCTATATCAAGGCAGTCAATCAGATCCAGCTTGATCACAAACCCTTGCATATCATTTGCATACATCATCATTGCATCATTTAACATTTGCTTATTTGTTTTTTCAGGGTATCCACATCATATATTTTGGCTTGGTTTTGACCCCTTCATCTGCATAGACCTATCTTCATCAGTATCTGCTTCAGCTATCCCCATCAGCTACCTGCTTCAGTCATTTGCACCACCAGTCTCAGCCTGTCAGTGGCCCATCTTCTAGTATCAGTCATCATCATCAGCATCTGTTTCAGCTTTCCTTCAGCAACATGGCACCCAAGAAGAGCAATATCTCCTACCATTTCTTTGAGCCTGAGTTAGCTGGCACCAGGAAGATCCAGACCCTGATTACTCCAGACCATATACCACTATTCAGAGAACATTATGGAGGAATCCTTGATGTGGTTATTGATTTGGACCCTTCCCAGAGGAGCTTGATTCATACTTGCCTGCAGTTCTATGACCCCCCCTCTGAGGTGCTTCACCTTTCAGGATTTTCAGTTTGGACCTTTATTAGAGGAGTATTCATCATTGGTTGGTGTACCTGTCAGGGGTGGGGTCCCCTTCAACCCTGAGATGGCGTTTCCTAGTAATGAAGAAGTGGCAAAGGCACTATATCTGGAACCTTGTCTGATTGGGCAGAATATGACTACCAAGGCTGGAATCTCTGGTCTACATTTGGATTTCTTGACTTCTCAGGCCATCCTGAAGGCCTCCTTGGGAGAATGGAAGGCAGTCTGTGCATTATTGGCCCTTAGCATATATGGGGTCATATTATTTGCAGATGAGCCTAAGTTTATTAGCAAGAATGCAATCCATCTTTTCATCCTGAGGAACCCAGTGCCCACCTTACTGGGAGATTTCTACTACTCTGTTCACCAAAGGAATGAAAAGCAGAGAGGAAGGTTGGTGAGGTGTTGTGCTCCCCTGTTCCATACCTGGTTGCTCAAACACTTGCCCAAGACTGATGCATTCTTGAATCCTCACCAGCAGAGGAACTGGGCTAGAAGACTCATTGCTTTGACCTCAAATGATATCAGGTGGTGCACTCAGGGCACCAAGGGCAGGGACATCATCACTAGTTGTGGACAATTCCCCAATGTACCTTTGATAGGAGTGAAGGGTTGCATCAACTACAACCCTCTGCTATTCAAAAGACAATTGGGCTATGCATTGGTCCATCCTCCTAGAGCACAAGATTTGGCTGAAACTCTCTATTGTGAGATTAAGCCTAATCTAGCTATTGTCAGGCAAGCATCATGGGCTTGGGAAAATGTCCAGACCAAGGGAAGGGCCATTCTTGGGAGATGCAACAATGTGGCCTCAGCTCAGTACTATGAGTGGTCTCATGCCAGGGCTCAAATTTCTGGGATGCCCTTCACCATTGAGGACACCCCTGGGCCATCCACAGCACCACCTCCAGCTACTGTCAGCCTGGAGGAGTTTGAGAAATTGAGAGAGAGGAATGAGAATCTGACTCAGGCTCTACAGAAGACCCTCTGGGAGAGGAGTGATGGTCGTCTGGACATTGAGAGGTTAGAAAAGCTAAAGGTGGAGCATCTAGCTAGAATTGAGAAGTCAGAGGACTACATTAAGAAGTCAAGGGCTGGAGAGCAGATCTTGAAGAATGCCTGCAAGGAGGCTCAGTTCCAGAAGGCCAGGACTGATTTGTATCTGAAAGAGAGTCAAGCTAGGTGGGTCAGGATCACCGAAGCTCGTACTCAGGAAGATAAGAGGACTGAGGATAGGATTGAGCAGTTGGAGGCTAGTGCAAAAGAGTAACAGGAAGCCCTGCTAGCAGCCCAGAGAGAGATCTCAGAGTTGAAGATTAGGGCTGGTGTGAAAAGGTCAAAAAACCAGAGTCGACACAAGAAGCTAACTGCAGCTGTTGCCACCAGGAATCTCCTCATCAGGAACCTCATAGAGCGTCCAGCTGATCCTGTGACTGAAGCACTTCTAAAGGAAGTTCAGGAGGATGAGTTTGGTCTTGGTGTCTGACTTTTGCTTGTTGTTGCTTTCATTTCATTGTACTTTTCTTTTCTTATGTTGTATTTTGACCCCTCAGGGGCATGTATTGTAAAAACCAAACTATGTATCATTCACTTTTTGTAATATATTCATTAGTTTGTTCTATCTGAGTTTCTTTCAAGCAACATCAAAAGCATCTTCCTCAGGGGTCTGGAAAGGTCAAAACCAAGTGCCAAGCCGGATACCTTGGAGACAAATAAGCATACTGCATTGCATACTAACCTTTGTTTTGTTTTGTAGGTTTGTTTTGTTTTTGTTACTAACTCTGTTGTGATCTCAGGAACTATTGCTCGATGTCGGGTGTTCCCACTCAACCGTCCACACAGATATCCTACCCGCAACAACCTTCCGGGTATACAGATGGACCAGGTACAACAGGACTTTACAGAGGTCAGGACTCAAATGGCCAATGAGAGACTGGAAATGAGGAATCAGATGACCCAGTTTATGGAGGTGATTAATGGATTGGCACAGAGCCAAGAAAGATTAAGAGCATTGGTAGAGAGGCAGACTCAGGAAGACCCCCATCTAGGGACTGTTGGAACAAGCAACAATGAGAGGGTTCAGCCTCATGTCAACCCACCTGTGTATGGCCCTCATCTTCACCCAGAGATCAACATCCCTGCTAATGTACAGGGGAATGCTACTACAGGTAGAGTACTACAAGAAGACCCCCAGGAAGATCAGTTCACTGTGATGGGAGCTGGGGATGAAGCCTATGACAGAAGGCTAGATGAAATTGCTGAAAAATTAAGGTCCTTGGAGTCTCAAAACTCCTTGGGTTTTGATGTCATGGACATGGGCTTAGTGGACAGGGTCAGGATTCCCCACAAGTTTAAACCTCCGTGCTTTGAGAAGTACAACGGAACTTCCTGTCCGCGAACCCACTTACAATCCTTTCTGGGGAGGCTGAAGGCATATACTATGGATGAAAAGCTATGGATGTTTTATTTCGAAGATAGCTTAACAGGGGCTTCAAGGGAATGGTACTCTCACTTGACTAGAGCAACCATCAGATGTTGGAAGGACCTGGCTGAGGCTTTCATTAGACAATACCAGTACAACTTGGATATGGCTCCCAACAGGACCCTCCTGATGGGAATGTCACAATCATCCAGAGAAAGCTTCCGGGAGTACGCCCAGAGGTGGAGGCAGCTTGCTGCTGCTGTCCAACCACCCATGTCGGAAAGGGAGATGGCCGACATGTTTATGAACACCCTCTAGGGGACATACATCGATAGGCTAGCTGCCTTTTCTTCCACCAGCTTCGCAGATGTAGTTATAGCTGGAGAAAGAATTGAGAGCCTATTAAAGATGGGCAAAATTTCTGACAACGGTGCAAGCTCGTCCAGCAACCCAAGAAAGCCTTTTGTAGGTCCAAGAAGAACAGGTGAAACTAATGCTATCCATACCAGCAGGGGAAGACCCCAGTATGTTCATAGGTCAGTGGCAGCTGTCACCATTCCCGCTCCGATTCATCCATAACCAACATACCAACCACAGCAACAACCCCATTACCAGCAACAAGCTCAGTATCCACCTCAGAGAAATTATAACAACAACAACACCAGCAACAACAATCAGCAAATACCGTTTCAGCAGAGACCATCTCAGGCTAATAGGGTGATTGATCCGATCCCTATGCCTTATGCTGCATTATTGCCACAACTCCTGAAACTCAACCTGGTTGAGCTAAGGACATTGGCACCTCCAGACCCTGCCATTCTACCCAGAAATTATGACGCCAGCGCCCGATGTGCTTTTCACTCAAATGCACCTGGTCACAGTACAGAGAAGTGCAGAGCTTTGCACATGAAAGTACAGGATCTAGTGGATTCCAAAGCTCTAAACTTTGCACCCCCGCCAAATGTCAATAAGAACCCTATGCCCTACCACGGAGGACCCAGAATCAATGTTATTGAAGAAGATAAGCCGTCTTACTTGATAACTAGTGTGGGACAGATTCGAACACCCCTGGTAGAGATTAAAGCTCAACTCCTTGAATGCCAGATATTTCCTGGGTGTGAGCTCGGGTGCGGTTATTGCAACATTTCGGTAAATGGGTGTGATAACTTGAGAAATGGCATAGATGGTCTCATCCAGAGTGGCCTACTTCAAATCACAACATCAACACCTCCAAATCCAGCAATCTCCTTAACAACAATTCCCGAGTCTTCTACAACTGCAACAACAATTGTTCCAAACAACTCTTCAATCTCATCAACAAATGCTTCATCTGTCACTTCAACAGACCAAATATCAACAAACATCCTTTCTACAACTTCAGCACCCCTTCATTCAGAATCTCCTACAACAGCAACACCCATCCAGTCAACAGTGTCTCCTACAACATCAACAACAAACAATGAAAATGTCTCAACGGTTACAATTTATTATGATCCTGCAAATGATTCTGCCTACAACTCACAAAATGCCACTCCTATCAGGGCACCAGTTACAATATACTATGATCCACATACTATCATGGTCCCTTCTGCAACTGCTATCAGTCCAGTCACTATCACAGTGCCTGGGCCAGTTCCTTATGAAAGCAGTAATGCCATCCCTTAGCATTACGGCTCCGATCTATACTGCGAAGGACAGAAAATCACTTTGGAATCATCAACTTCTTCACCACAAATAGACAATGTGGGGGGAGGCGGAGGCTTCACTCAGAGCGGACGTCTCTTTGCCCCGCAAATTCCAAGACCCATTGCTGAGGCAGAAGCTGCTGCCGAGGCAAAAGGGAAGAGTATGGTGCAAGAAGAACAAGTTGCCAAAGAAGCTTTGAAAACCCCTTTTGATCAAGAGGTTGATGAATTCATGAGAATCATCAAGAAAAGTGATTACAAGATAGTGGACCAGCTTCACCAGACACCTTCCAAAATCTCCATTTTATCATTGCTGATGTGCTCCGAGGCTCACCGGAACGCACTACTAAAAGTCTTGCATGCAGCCTATGTGCCAGAGGAGATTACCGTCAATCAGTTAGAGGCCGTGGTTGGAAATGTTAACGCTAGTAATGGACTAGGATTTACCAACACTGATTTGACTGCGGAAGGCCGCAATCACAACAAGGCTTTGCACATTACCTTGGAGTGTAAAGGTGCAGTTCTTTCCCATGTACTGGTAGACACGGGGTCATCCCTCAATGTCTTACCTAAAAAAGCCCTTGTGAAGCTGGAGTATGAAGGACTGGTATTACGTCCCAGCAACTTGGTAGTAAGGGCCTTTGACGGCTCTAAGAGATCAGTTCTGGGAGAAATTGAGTTGCCTATAACGATTGGCCCACAGACTTTCAAAACAACCTTCTTCGTGATGGATATACAGCCTGCCTACAGCTGTCTATTGGGTAGACCATGGATACACGCCGCTGGCGCCGTGACCTCAACCCTTCACCAGAAGTTAAAATTCGAGTGGGAGGGCCAAGTCGTTACTATTTGTGGAGAGGAAGATATCTTTGTTAGCCATTTGGCTACATACAAATACATTGAGATGGATGGGGAGATCCACGAAACTATGAGTCAAGGGTTTGAGGCCTTGAACATAAATGAAGCATCCGCTGTGCCTGGAACCTCAATGACATCTTATCAACAAGCCCGGAAGGTTGTTGAAGAGGGGACTGCCCAAGGCTGGGGCAAGTTGCTGCCTGTAGAGAAGAAGGAGGATAGATTTGGGTTGGGTTACAAACCAACTCAACAAGATCAAGCAGAGGCTGCTAAAGAGCCCAATTTTGTCAGTGGGGGGATGCTCACCCCAGATGCCGTGAACAACTTGGAAGACGAGGATGAAAGTGACCGCAACCTGGAGAGTTGGATACGTCCAAAGATCCCGGGGAGCAGTATCTCAAACTGGTCTTCCCAGGAAATTATAAGGGTTACTCCTGAAGAGTAATTATTATTTCCTGTATTTTAAAGCATGCATCAAGTCTTGCATCTTGCCCAAGATGACAAGACTCATTTTGTAATCGGGCCATCTGTAATTTTGTGCAAATAGATCAATCAATGATAATCAGACATCTTTTGCAAATGAGTCGTTTTCCTTTCCGCTCGCTGTTTTTCCATTTTTCTTTTTGTACAAAAATAAAATGGCAATGTTTTTAAAATGACAACTTTATTTCACTTTTCTAAACAAGATTAAAATCAATCACTAAAATGAACAAACTGAACCCTTGCAGAGAGTGCCTTCCAGACCGCACCGACAACAGCACGGCTATGACTTCGTATGACTTTGACAATCCGATCAATCAAACTGATGAAGGGGTTGAAGAAGAGTATGAGCTTCCTGAAGAGCTAGCCAGGTTGTTGAGACAAGAGGAAAAGGTTATCACTCCTCATCAGGAGGAGGTCGAAACGATTAATCTTGGTACATATGAAGATGTGAAAGAAGTTAAAATCGGGGCCTGCTTACAAGACTCAGTGAAGAAACAACTGATTGACCTGCTTCAGTAATATGTGGATGTGTTTGCTTGGTCTTATCAAGATATGCCAGGGTTGGACACCGACATTGTTATGCACAAGCTGCCTTTAAGAGAATATTGCCCGCCAGTTAAACAGAAACTGCGCCGTACTCGCCCAGACATGGCAATGAAAATCAAAGAAGAGGTACAAAAGCAGTGGGACGCCGGGTTCCTTGCTGTAACTAGCTATCCACCGTGGGTTGCTAATATAGTACATGTACCTAATAAGGACGGCAAAGTAAGAATGTGTGTTGACTACCGGGATTTGAACAGAGCCAACCCGAAAGATGACTTCCCATTACCTCACATTGATGTATTGGTTGATAATACGACTCAATTCTCGGTGTTCTCCTTCATGGACGGATTTTCAGGATACAATCAGATCAAGATGTCACCTGAAGACATGGAGAAGACAACTTTCATCACACCCTAGGGCACGTTCTGTTACAAGGTGATGCCATTCGGACTGAAGAATGCTGGTGCAACGTATCAACGGGCTATGGTGACATTATTCCATGATATGATCCATAAAGAAATCGAATGTTATGTGGACGACATGATTGCCAAGTCCCTCACAGAAGAAGACCACCTGGTAAATCTGTTGAAGTTATTCAAGCGTCTGAGGAAGTACCAACTGAAGCTCAACCCCAACAAGTGCACATTCGGGGTGCGATCTGGTAAGCTGCTGGGCTTTATTGTGAGTGAGAAAGGGATTGAAGTTGACCCTGATAAAGTCAAAGCTATTCAAGAAATGCCTGCACCAAAGTCAGAAAAAGAAGTTCGAGGGTTCTTGGGACGATTGAACTACATTTCACGGTTCATATCTCACCTTACGGCAACCTGTGAGCCCTTGTTCAAACTGCTAAGAAAAGAACAGACGGTCAGGTGGAACGAAGACTGCCAGAAGGCTTTTGACAAGATCAAGGAGTACTTACAAGAGCCTCCAATCCTTATGCCTCCAGTTGAAGGAAGACCTCTGATAATGTACTTAACAGTACTAGAAGAGTCAATGGGGTGTGTGTTGGGCCAGCATGACGAGTCTGGTCGAAAAGAGTATGCAATATACTACCTAAGCAAAAAGTTTACCGACTGTGAACAACGTTATTCACTGCTCGAGAAAACTTGCTGTGCTTTAGCGTGGGCTGCTCGCCGACTGAGACAGTATATGTTGACCTACACTACCTTATTGATCTCAAAAATGGATCCAGTTAAGTACATTTTTGAGAAGCCAGCGCTTACCGGACGGGTTGCAAGATTGCAAATGATCCTCACAGAATATGACATCCAATACACCTCTCAGAAAGCCATCAAGGGCAGTGTGTTGTCTGAATATCTTGCTGAGCAACCTATTGATGATTACCAGCCTATGAGATTTGACTTCCCTGATGAAGACATCATGTTCATAAAAGCAAAAGATCATGAAGAACCTGTTCACACTGAAGGGCCTGACCCGGAAGAAGAATGGACTATGATGTTTGATGGGGCTGTTAATATGAATGGTCGTGGTGTTGGTGCAGTACTCATTACACCTAAAGAAGTTCACATGCCTTTCTCGGCGAAACTCACTTTCAACTGCACTAACAACGAAGATGAATACAAAGCTTGCATTATGGGTCTTGAAGAAGCCATTGACCTCAGGATCAAGACTTTAACTGTATTCGGAGATTCAGCTCTGGTAGTCAATCAAACCAACGGCAAATGGTACACCCACCAGGATCATCTGATACCTTACAGGGATTATACAAGGAGGTTATTGACTTTCTTCACAACAGTCAAGCTTGAGTATATCCCTCGGGACGAGAATCAGTTTGCAGATGCTCTAGCTACCATTGCATCCATGATCAAAGTTCAAGCCGCCAACTTTGTACCTCAAATTTCAGTATCCAGACTTGACAGACCAGCATATGTGTTCGCAGCAGATGTTGTCAAAGATGATAAGCCTTGGTTCCATGACATTAAGCGCTTCTTGGAGGATCAAACATACCCACCTGGTGCATCTTCCAATGATAAGAAGACTTTGAGAAGGCTTGCTGGTAGTTTCTTTCTGAACACTGATGGTTCCTTGTACAAGAGAAACTTTGATATGGTACTCCTCAGATGCGTTGACAGAACAGAAGCAGACTTGTTAATGCATGAAGTGCACGAAGGATCCTTTGGTACCCATGCAGGAGGACATGCAATGGCCAAGAAATTGCTAAGATCAGGTTATTACTGGATCACAATGGATGCCGACTGTTGTGCTTATGCCAGAAAATGCCATAAATGCCAGATTTATGCGGATAAGGTGCATGTGCCTCCCAATCCTTTGAATGTGATGTCTTCACCCTGGCCTTTTGCTATGTGGGGCATTGACATGATTGGCAAGATTGAGCCAACTGCTTCAAATGGCCACAGATTCATCCTGGTTGCCATTGACTATTTCACCAAGTTGGTCGAAGCAGCTTCATATGCAAATGTTACAAGGCAAGTGGTAGCCCGATTTCTGAAGAGAGACATCATCTGTCGGTATGGAGTGCCCGAACGAATCATTACTGATAATGGTTCCAACTTGAACAACAAAATGATGGCAGAACTGTGTCGGGACTTCAAGATCCAACACCACAATTCTTCTCCTTACAGGCCAAAGATGAATGGCGTTGTTGAGGCAGCAAATAAGAATATCAAGAAGATTGTGCAGAAGATGGTAGTCACATACAAAGACTGGCATGAGATGCTACCGTTTGCCTTACGTGGGTACCGCACGTCAATCAGAACATCCACTGGGGCAACACCGTATCAGCTTGTGTATGGTATGGAGGCAGTCCTACCTGTTGAAGTTGAATTACCCTCCCTACGGGTACTGATGGACGTTAGGCTGAACGAAGCAGAGTGGGTCCGGTCCCGATACGAACAACTGAGTCTGATTGAAGAGAAAAGATTGGCTGCAATCTGTCATGGGCAGTTGTATCAGAAAAGAATGAAGAGAGCCTTCGATCAGAAAGTTAGGCACCGAGAGTACCAAGTAGGGGATCTTGTGCTGAAAAGAATCCTCCCTCCGCATACAGACCACAGGGGCAAGTGGACTCCGAATTATGAAGGACCATTTGTAGTAAAGAAAGTTTTCTCGGGTGGAGCACTGATGCTCAGTACTATGGATGGTGAAGACTTCCCGTCCCCTGTGAATTCAGATGCAGTTAAAAAATACTTCGCATAAAATGACCCGCTGGACATAAAAACAGAATGTAAGTCCAGGCAAAAATAGGGCATCCCGGTGAGTCAAAAACAGAATAAAAGACTCGGGCAAAAATAAGGGAAAATGAAAAGATGTACACCCGCTGAGTTGAAAAGCCGCATTGGACAACTCAGACAAAAATGGGTATCCCGATAGATTGAAAACCCGAAAGGGCGATCCATGCAAAATAAGGGAATAAGCGAACAACTGCATGCTGAATTCATCTGTATCACTTACAACTTGGTAAGCTTCGAAAGGATCAAGATTCTTTCAGAATCAGCCTCCTTCAGAAAGCAAGATGAGAAGAACGTCAAAATGTCATACGAGTCATAGCAAAAGGGAAGCTCCTTGAAGCGTCGACAACATTGCCAGCATTTTGTTTCTCAATTTGTAGCAATCTCCTCATTTCAGGGGATATGTTTCTTTGACTGTATCTTGCCAATTCAGGGCACATGAATTAATAAAATCAGATTTTCAGTCATGTTTCGCCTCGTACACTTCATTTTTTTTTGCAACGAATGTATGATGTCTTTAAAAAACTGATTGCATGAATACAGATGTTTATCTTCAAAAATAAGAATACGTGCTTGCAGGAAATATATTTACTCCCGGGAGTGTCTAAAACTCCTACGACGGAATCCAGTAAGGGATACCCCGGGATTACTTGTGCGTTTCTCTATCTTTGCAGGATTGCAGGTATTCAAAACGCAACATGGGACATGTAAGCTTCATCCCAGCAAGCTGGCGAATCAACACTCGCTCAGTCTTAGCACCCAAAGTGTTCTCTCCCAACTGAGTTGCCACTTGCTATTTTCTCCCCAGCCGAGGTGCCCATCATTCTTCTCTTCTAAGGTACAAAAGTCAGGGAACCATCTCCCCACAGAGTTTTAGCCTCTATCCAGAAGATCAGCGCACGAAGGAATCACAACAGAGTGAAGAAAGCTTCTACAAACTCCTAGTTGGGTCCCTCATTACTGAGATAGGTCTATCAGTGACCTATATCCCCAAGCAGACGCATCTTGTCAGATCTACCAACGATCTCATCCCCAGCTGGGATGTTCATTTCAAACAGATCGACCAGAGATCTTCACGGCAACGGGATCCGAATCCCGGTTTGGTATCCTTGCATAATCATAGCATTCGTATCATATTCACTCCCACAAGGCGTATCATTCCGTCCAACACGGAGCATTACGGCAAAAATCAAACATATTGCATAAATCATAGGCCATGTTCTGAATCAAACACTTGTGAATATTGACATTCCATCAACAATATACAGAATGCTCCCCAGATTCCCCAACGGAGAGTTAAAGCTAAAGCAGTTGCCTTACATTCACAAACATCAGTATATACTCCTTGTGGCAGTCGTCCGTGTCATATCCCCAGTAGAAGGCCAAAGCGTCCCCTTTGCACTCACAAATACATATATACGCAATTCCTTGACATCCGTCCATGTCATTTTCCCCAGCACAGTAACATAAACACTTCGTATATCAGATATTTGTTTATACTATACTTTTCTCCTTTCGACACTCGTCCGTGTCACTCTCCCCAACAGTTTAAATATCTGTCTATACACCGCTCATACTTATATCCCCGCAGATTCAACACTAGTCCGTGTTCTTTGTTAACCAATTGGTACTCGTCAGTATCATCATCTCAGGACATGCGTCAAGCGTTTATTTCTACCTGATACTCGTCCGTATCATAGTCTTAAGGATGCTCGTCCGCATCTTTAATCCATACACCATGTCAAACACTTACGTCTTCTTGAATATAGACACTCGTCTGTGTCTACTATTCCCCAGAAGAGTCCCCTCAGATTCAACGCTCGTCCGTGTTCCTTGTTAACCAGTTGATACTCGTTCGTATCATCATCTTTGAACACGTGTCAGTATTTGTTTCTACCCGATACTCGTCTGTATCGTAGTCTTAGGGATGTTCGTCCGCATCTCTAATCTATACACAACGTCAAAACACTTATACCCTTTATTTCTTGGATATAAACACTCGTCCGTGTTTACTATTCCCCAGTAAATCGCCATCCGAGCAAAATTTATTTTCTATCTGACGTTCGTCCTATGTCATGATAAACCTTGAGAGCAGCCGTACCCTGCTAGGTGATCGTCCTTCACCTCTTGATGATCGTCCTTCATCATGCTCATCCGATGGCCGTCCCCATCATTGATCTTTTCTATCCGACATTCGTCCTATGTCGTGATACTTTTAGCAGCCGTCCCCTGCTAAGGTGATCGTCCTTCACCTTTTGATGATCGTCCTTCATCATTTTATCCGATGGCCGTCCCCATCGTTGATCTTGTTATCTGGCTTTCGTCCTACGTCATGATAAACCTTGAGAGCAGCCGTCCCCTGCTAGGTGATCGTCCTTCACCTCTTGATGATCGTCCTTCATCATGCTCGTCCGATGGTCGTCCCCATCGTTGACCTTTTATCCGGCATTCGTCCTATGTCGCGATATTTTCGGCAGTCGTACCCTGCCCGGTGATCGTCCTTCACCTTTGATGACCGTCCCTCATCATTATTATTTCATTTATTCTTTAACCCGATGGCCGTCCCCGTCGTGGTCCCTTTTCCTTTTCCTGATGATCGTCCTTCATCAATTTAGCCCGATGGCCGTCCCCATCGTTGTTTACGTTACTTTATGAACTTGATGGCCGTCCCCATCATTTTTCATTAATCCCCAGAGAATCTTATAGCTTTACTTGATGGCCGTCCCCGTCAAAATCCCTTTTATCCCCAGCATGTCGGTCGTCCCCGTCATTGCTTTATTTCCCGCACTTTCCCCAGCATGTCGGCCGTCCCCGTCATTGATCTTTCCCCAGCAGTCGTCCTCTGCTCGACGGTCGTCCTCCGTCGCCCACACTTTATAATATACTTTATTTTCTTTTACAATCTATATCCCTTTTCTTCTTCATTCTGTGAGTGCAAATTTTTGGACTGTCTTTGGTATTCAACCACAAGTTATCTTGCTTGCCTGATAAGCCGCTGCTTACATCCTACACAGCTAACTCATGTTTGAATAGGGGCAGCTGTAAACACCCCAAATTTTCCCTCACCTATTCACTCCATGGCTTGTGATCATTTCATATGCATAAACTCAATCATAGCATCTCAATTTACATTTTTGACACATTGCATTGGTTCAAAGTCATCTGCATCCAGGGTTTGTGATCTGAGCAACCCAAGAGCTTCTTGAGCCACTCCAAAGGTCATTAATCACTTCAAAGGGGTCCATGTATGTTCAAACATCATATTATATCCTCTCCAAGTCAAGAATGTCAAAGAATCACAAGAACTGAAAATGGCATGGAAGCAGAGCCAGGTTTGACTGCACAGATGACCTAGAATTAGGGTTTTGTTTTCAAAGGCCATAACTCCAAATTGTTTGGTCATTCTTGTTTCTATTGGTCTCTATATGGTATAGGGAGTATGCATATCAATGTTTATGAAGAAATTCCATGGGGAAGTCATCTGATCAAGAGTTGACTTTTCAAGCAAGTCAGTGTAAAATCAGGGCATCTGAGGCCCCCAATGACCCAACCAAAGGGTGTTATTCATCATTTTGATTGTATGTGATCTTTATTTGATTATAGAAGAAGTTGTAAGTTCACAAAATTGAATAAATTCAAGTCTTTTGCAAAGTTGACTTTTTGGGAAAATTGACTTTTTAATGAAATTGCCATTTTGGGAAACTTTTTCAACCCTTGCTTTTTGATTAAAAAATGCTTCAAATGAAAAAACTTTGGTCATGAAATTTGTAGAATGGATCATTCCCTTTTCAAAAAGTACAAGAACATGACCTAATTCATTTTGGATCAAAAGTTATGGCTTGTCAAAGTTGGCTAAAATCACAAAATTTGAAGTTTTCTACCAAAGAGGCATTTTGCGAAATGACTTGATCAAGTGTTCTAAAGACCTCAAATGTGTACAATTTCTTCACAACATGATTGCATGACCTCTAAAAATCAGAATTGGCCCAAGAATCATCTCATTTCATGCCTTGAACTTCAAGAAATCTCAAAGGAACCAAACTTGAATCAACTTGCAAAACTTATCATAAGTTACAAATCACTTGCTGAATCACCTCATAAACAATTCCATGGCTCTCCCTAAACTCAGCTGAGCCCAAGCATGCCAAAAAGCAAGTTGTACCATTGCCCATACCTCAAGTACAAATCAAGTTGACATTTTGGCCAAAGACCCATACCAATCACAATAGGCCAGCACCCACTCTCTGACCTATCACAATTGTTTATACAAATCAAAAGCAAGCCAAAGCACATAACTCTTCATGCTGAAACACACCCAAGCCCTATTTTTCAAGTTTATGCTCCATTTGCAAAAGCTTTCGAAACTGATTGCACAAGCCTCAAACACACAAACCAACTTCACAATTCAACTCAGCACACTTCACTGATCAAAAACCACCCATCACCATAGCCTGAAACTCCCTGAATCAAAAACACGATTTCAACACACCATTGACCTGAGCTTCTGCCAACTCTCACTAGATGTCACATAAACTCCAACCAAGTGCCAAAAGCTTCTAAGGGAGATCATTGGGACGTGTTTGAGCCAAAGAAACAGCCAGAAAGCTCCTGAATCGAAAGCTCAATCTCAGGTAGCATGATGAACAATTTTTCCAGAACTCTAATTTCTTGTTAGAATATTGTTCTGTATGTTGCCCTGATCATGGGGATCTAATTACTTTTGAAAATGAGCAAGAAATAAGCATGTTATGATGTTCTGAAAGTTTGACCTAAAAACTCCTTTGATTCGATTCGTGTTTGTGTTTGAAGTTAAACATGATTTTATGCTTGATTCGTGTTTGGGGTGGGTAAGAGATGATTTCTGGAGAGTTAGAGCTTCTGAAGTGGCCTGGAGAGGGAGATTGAATTTTTGATTGGCCGGAGAAGATGACCGGAACACTGTTCCGGTCATCTGAAAGTCATTAGGGCATGTAATTAGGGTTTAATCATAATTAGGAGATTTTGAATTTCAGCCCTCGGATATGGCGCCAAGTCAATTCGCGCGCGTGTAGGTTTGAATTCCAGCCATTGATCTTGCTGACTTTCTCATTTTCAGATTTAATTCATTTTATTTTTCATTTAATTGCATTTGTTTTCTTCATTTTATTAAAAATAGTAAAACATTTTCAAAAATTCTGAAAATTTTTATACAAACTTTTATTAATTTTCAGAAACCAAAAACATTTTCATTTTTATTTTTTGCATTAAAAAATATTTTTAAATCATTTAAAAGTTTATTTTTAATTAATTAATGAGAATTAATTATTTAAAAATACTTTTAGGTATTTAAAAATCACCAAAAAATTCATGAAACCTCTAAAATCATTTAGGAACATTGTCAAACCCTCAAACCAAATTTCTTTTTTTGATATTAATGCATTTTGATAATTTTCCATGGAATTAATTCTATTTCAAAGCATTATTTTGATCCAATGTTCAAAAATTCATTTCTGCCTAGTCTTTAAGAGTTGGACTTTGATTCTTTTTGCATTGCATCTTGCATATCATGAGGTTTATAGGATTAAATTGGTATGATTTGATCTTGCATTTTCAATTTGTTTGACATTTTTCTTGACAAGGTACCCTAAAACCCTAGAAATCTTAGGAAATTCATAACTTTCACTAGGTTAAGAATTGGATCCCCTCCTTTGGGCAGTGAGTTTGTGTAAGCTTAGGGTTCCTTTGAGTGCATTTTCAATTTTTCATCTTGATGTTTGCTTCTGGTTTTGATTTTTGTTTTGTGCATTGATCATAAACCCTAAATTGGGTTTCCTTTTGCATTCATCTTGCATTTGCTTGCATACCATGACTTGCCATAGCATTTTGTGCATCCATTAGATCCATTAGACATCTTAAGACATATTAGAATCATGTTTGATCATTGCATCTTTCATTTGCCATGTTGTATGTCATTTGCATTCCATAACTTTTCATGTACATCCATGGTTCTAAGCATGCTTCTCTTGCATTCATTTGTTTGTATGATCATCCCCATGCCTTGTTTCATGTTTGCATCATCTCATAGCATCATTATCATCACTCACATGCTTCTGATTTTGTTTTGCACCATGCCATTTCATTTCATTTTGCATTGCATTGCATTTCTTTCACTAACTTTTCAGGTGGTAAGTCACTTTGAGAAGTGAATTTGCCTTCACTTCTCACAAGTTCTTTTCATTTCCTCTTGTGCATCATTGCTGCACTTTTTTTTTGTGTTTGAGATTGAGCTTGCTCATTCTTCTTCTTCTTACTTTCTTACTTTAAGTAAAAAATATAATAAGGACGGTTTTGTAATAACTGTCGTGATAACCGTCGCAATCAAGTCTTTAATTGTCGTGACAACCGTTGTAATCCAGGAATAAGGACAGTTTAGTGATAACTGTTGCAAAAAATCTACGACGGTTGACTCTAACTGTCGTGGCAACCGTCGAAACCTAGGAATAAGGACGGTTTTGTGATAACTGTCGCAACTCAAGTGTTGTAAATCTCCTTTTTTCTTGTAGTGTTCTTTCGGGATAAAAATGCCTGGCTGGCGACTCTATTCTTTTCCGCGCCACTTTCGCGTTTGTACCAGGATGGAAATCCGGGGAGCGACAGCTGGCGACTCTGCTGGGGAAGGAACCCAGAATCTCTGGTTCCCCTGTGAGTCTCTCTTAGCGCTTGCGTGTTTCTGTTTCTTTGGGTGATGATTGTTTGTTGTTGGGTGTTGTATTTTACTGTTGTGTATTTACAGTTTTGTTTACAGCTTTATTTATAGTTTTCAGTATTTATTTTCCGCATCATATATCATACTGGACTGTCTGGACTTGTTTTCTGTTTGGTGGGCTCGGGTGATACTGTTCTTGAGAGATAAGCCAAGTACCCGACTTGAGTGCACTATAGGATTAGAGTGGACATGTTGTACTCACATGTGACTTGATGAGTGGCGATATGTTTCACGCCTAGATTGCGGCCGTCTTGGAAATATCTTGTGTGGGGATTTCCTCCACTTCGGGATAGGACCTTGATAGTTATGTGCATCTGGGGACCGATCATTGAGAACCTTTGTGGAAACAACCCTCTCCAGTGGTGGCAGTGGCAGACCATATTTTGTGGCAAACCCATTCGCACCCGAGGGTCCACTGGGGACTCGCATAGGATGGCCTGGTTCTCTTATAGGAACTCAGTCAAAGCATCTGGTCGTATGACAATAGTACTGTATCCTACGGGTTGAATGTACTATTGTTTCTCGATTTCAGCGTTTCAAGCTGGGAACTTATAAGGGATGCTTGTTTTTCCCGGACTCAGCTGAGGCCTCCCTACGTAGTACATAATGCCTAACCAATTTCCTGATTTGGTCATGAGCCATTTCTCGGAAATGGTGAAAGTATTATTGCTATTCGGCTTTGAGAGTCCGTGATGTTTGACCCGGAGCACACCTGTGAGATTGGGAGGGGTTTACAGGTTTGCAGGAACCCTTGAATCCATCATACACTTGTTACTAGTGCACTTTTATGTTCTGATACAGTTACTTTGGTTCTGGAGTTCTTGAGTTTATTTGGTTCTAGATTGGGTGTATCTGAGATTATTTGAGTGTTTATGGGTTATTATTCAGAGGATTTGGGTTTCTGATCACTTGGCTTTGGCATCCAGATTTCAGACAGTCCCAGATGGATCATATGTCTTTGCATTTGCATCTGCATTGCATCATTTCATCATTAATCATGTTTTGTTTTCATTCACAGGTTCATATCTTTGCTTCCGGTTCTGCTGTGAATTCTTTTACCATCATTAAAGGAGGTGTACCTGGGTTTTCTTTGGAGGTTTTAGTAAAGAAGGTGGAAGAATTGGCTGTTGAGGAAGAATGGGATTTTGTCTGTGCTATCTTGACTCTTTCTATCTATGGCATTATTTTGTTTGCAGATATGGAGAAGTTTATAGACATGAATGCCATACATCTCTTTTTACTGAAGAATCTTGTGCCTACGTTGCTCGGAAATTTGTATTAGTCGGTGCACTACAAGACTAAGAAGAAGAGGGGAGGTTTAGTTCGTTGATGCGCTCCATTATTTCATATGTGGTTCATGAGGCATCTGCCTAGTACTGGAGTGTTTAGTGATCATACCTTGGTATGGGCTCAGAAGATGGAAAAATTGCTTCCCAAGGATGTCAAGTGGGTTACTCAGAGGCTTCAAGGTGCACGTTTCATCACTAGCTGTGGGAGTTATCTTAGTGTACCTTTATTGGGAGTAACTGGAGGGATTAACTACAACCCGATCTTGTTGAGAAGACAGTTGGGATATGCCTTGAGAGAGGTACCAGAAGAATTGAAGTTGACCCCTATTTTCTACTTCCCTATAAAGGACAATATGCCTTTAGTAAGGAAAGTTGCTGGAGCTTGGAAGTGCATCAAGGGAGAAGGGATAGCTAGCTTTGGAAAGTGCAACAATCAGACTTTCCTGGAGTATGAAGCTTGGTTGAAAGACAGAGCCAGAAGGGTATTGCTGCCATTCTCACCTCCAGTTCCTCCAGTTGCTGAGTCTACTGATACTATGTCTTTAGAGGAGTTCAAGAAGTTAGAAGCCCAGCTGCATGAAGTCAGGGTGGAGAACATTGAAATGGTTAATTTGTATCATCTTGCCAACCGGGCCAAGAATGAAGCTGAAGAGAAGTTGCAGAAGATACAAGCCTCTTTGGAAGCTAAAGAGAAAGACTTTGCTGGAAGGGAAGCTCACTCTCACAGGTTGGGTATGATGGAAAAAAAAAGAGAAGCTGAACGAAAGAAGAATTCGAAGACTCTCAAGGAAGCTCGGATGTTTATTGTCTAGTTGCAGGGACAAAGAGAGCAAGAGTTGAAGAGCTACAAATAAAAAGAAGTTTTTCGAAGTGCAAATGACTTTCAAGAAGGAAGAAGTGGAACAAGCCCACCAGATTCGAAGGGAGAAGACTCAGCAGTTAACAGATAGTCAGCAAGCCTTAGAAACATCACTTAAAGAGATTGAAGACCTCAAGTTGATGGCTGGAGTCAAGAATGCTAGGTCTGAGTTGGGACTTAGTGAGGGAGGTTCAGGGTCCTCAGGCAGTGGTCTTGCTTCTTAGTTTGTTTCCCTTGTATTTGGGTTACCTACAGACATGTTGTAGGAATCCTGGTTGTTTGCTTTTCTTCTTAGAAACTTGTACCCTACGGGGAATTCTGTTGTTTTTGCCTAATAGGTTGTTTTATATTATGCAGTTTTTCAGCTCACCCTTTTTCTGTGCCTGTTGTTATGGTTTGAATGTGGTTTCTATGCGAAGGTTTCTGAAAGTCGAGGATCAGTATCCATCCGGTTTTCTTTGCTAAATACCGGAACCGGGGCATGAATGACCTGGGATTGAAAACATAAACAACTGCATTGCATACATATCACATGTTTTCTTGTTTTACAGGTCTGGCCACCAGTTCCTAATGTCTTTTCTGTTTCAGGCACTATAGCTCCCAGGAAAGTTCGAGAACAGCCAGTCGCACACAGATATCCAACAAAGGTCAACAGAGAGAGAATCATGGATCAAATGCAAGCTGACTTAGCTGACTTGAGACTGAGGATGGACAATTTTATGACCTTGATGGCAGGCATGGGTCAAAATAAGGAACGTCTGCGCGAGTTGGTTGAAAATAGTCAAGCCAGGAACAACGATACTACTGAAGGAGGTAATCGTAACGGTGCGGGCGCCCGTCAGGTTGAAATCCTTGTAACACAGCCAGGGGTCACCATAATCAATGATGGACTGAATAATGTGCAAATGGATGGTCAAGACGAACAGTTCACTCTGCTGGACGAAACTGAAGGCCAGGGGGATGAGATGAACAGGAAGTTCGAGGAGATGGTAGAACAGATCAAGGTTATTTAATCCCAGAATTCTTTGGGATTCGACATTACTGACTTGGGCTTGGTTCCAGGGGTTAGAATCCCTTACAAGTTCAAGGTCCCAAATTTTGAGAAATACAATGGCACAACATGTCCCAAGACTCATCTTCAGTCCTTTGTAGGAAGGATTGTTGCTCACACTGATGATGAAAAGCTATGGATGTACTATTTCCAGGACAGCCTGGTTGGGGCTTCTCTGGAATGGTATATGAAGCTAAGCAGAGTTAACATTAAGAGCTGGAAGGACCTGGCAGAGGCTTTCGTGAAGCAATACCAGTATAATTTGGACATGGCTCCAAATCGCACTCAATTGCAACACATGTCTCAAACTGCTAAGGAGGGATTCAAAGAATATGCTCAGAGGTGGCGTTAGCTCGCTGCCAGAGTGCAACCACCACTGCTGGAGAATGAGATGGATGATATATTTATAGGGACATTTCAAGGTGTGTTTATCGAAAGATTGGCGTCTTGTTCGGCTACCAAGTTCAACGATATAATAATTTCCGGAGAGAGGGTTGAGACTTTGTTAAAGATGGGAAAGATTCAGGATACAAGTGCGAGCAGCTCGAATGGAGCAAGAAAAGCTTTCAGCGGACCCCCGAGAAGGAGGGAAGGTGAGACCAATGTTGTGTTTGGCCGAGGACGAGGCCGAGGATATAGAAGACCATATGAGCATGTGGCAGCTGTCACAATCCCTTCCAATCCTGTGTAGCAAGTACAACCTCAGCAACAACATCAACGACAGCAGCCACAACGTAACAACTATCAACAAAGACCTTATCAGCCAAGGCAAACTCGCCCGGCTAATAGGGTGCTTGAAGCGATTCCCATGACATATACTGCTTTGCTACCAAGATTGCTGGACCTGAATTTAATACAATTGAGGACTTTGGAACCACCACCACCTGGAGAGCTTCCAGTGGGGTACGATGTCAATGCTAGATGGGATTTCCATTCAGGGGCACCCGGGAACTCAATTGAGAAGTGCAGGGCACTACAGCACAAAGTTCAAGATCTGATAGACTCCAAGGCGATTAACTTTGCACCACCGCTAAATGTTACTTCAAACCCTATTCCGAATCATGGAGGGGCTAGAATAAATGTTGTTGAAAGTGGTGAGAAGTTAAGTCTGATTCTGAGCATAGAAGACATGAAGACTCCGCTGTTGGTAGTGAAAGAGAGGCTGTTGAAAGGACAGGTGTTTCCGGGATGCTGTTTTGACTGTGAGAAGTGTGTGAGTTCAGAGAATGGGTGTGAAGACCTGAGGACGGGGTTGCAGAATCTGATTGATGAGGGGTCTTTGGAGTTTAACAAGATTGATAATGAAATTGATGATGTGTCCACTATAACCATATTCTATGATGCAGCTGAGATGCCTGCCAGAAGAGAGCCCGTGACCATTTATGCTCCTGAAGTCAGTCCTGTGACTATCACCGTGCCTGGGCCTGTTCCTTATATAGATGATAGAGCCATTCCATGACATTACGGCTCAGATGTGTATGTGGCTGGGTGTCGCTCCCACCAAATGAGGCTAAGTCAGATGGGGTACAGACGCGAACGGTCGGCGAAAAGAACAATGAGAACACACAGCAGTGAACTCACTGGAAATGAAAAGAGTCGCCAGCTAGGCATTTTTATCCCGGAGGAAAGGCAATGCTGCATAGACCTGGAAAAGATGGATAAGACGGTTGCGAACCAGAGAGACTGAGAAAGGGGGTTGGTTACAACCTGGGAAGGTATTAGCACCCAGATTGTCCGCCGTACTCGACGGGATCCACGCTTAAAAGATTTGTGTTTTAAAAGGGGTAGTGTCAGTGCAATTTGTGTATAAAATAGCTGGAAAAGGATGTACAGGTGTCAGTGTAAAGGAGTGTAAAGTGTAATATGAAAGTGTCAGTGTGAGAACAGGAAAAAGATACTCAAGATCATGAGGTTAAAAGAATAATGCTGAAAGGAGGGGGAATATACAGAGACTTTTGTTCGATAACTGTTAAGTTATGCCTACGTATCCTCTCGTGCAATGAGGAAGTCAGAACACCGTAGTTCGACCCAAAGAGACTGAAAGATGAATTGACTTGTGAACTGCTTGCTTATCTATGCTCAAGTGTATGACCTGTCTGGCTCAGGTGCAAACTGTCTTGCATTAGACGGAAGAAGCAAGTTCTCGTTTGTGAGTGAGTATGATGAGAAAAGAATCCCGGAGGAGACGATTATTGTTTGTTTTATGAGTTTTCAGTCTTTTATTGCTTTTGAAAGTTTGTCATAAGTTAATGAGCTTAAGCCTAAACCAATGGATTTAGTAAACTCATCACATCTTCCCTCTGATTAGGGGTAATGAGAATACCTTAAGTGTGAAGTCAGATTCTCACACTTAATCACCTTTGATGCAGGGTTAAGATCATTAACCTACTTGTGATTAATTAGATGTTTTTGGTGTTTTTGTTTAGTGTTAAGTAATGAGGTTAAGCCATAATCAAGGATTAAACAGACTCATTACACCATCCTAATAGAAGGATAATAGATGAGGGTGTTTAAGCTGAGGAAAGCTCCTCAACTTAATCCATGATTAGGGATTAAACTCATGACAAAACAAGCCTTTGATTAAGTGGATTTTATTTAATGATATGATGATGAAGTGAGTTTTAGGGTTTGTAAGACAGCTTGAGGGGGACTTGTCCATTAACACTAGGGTTAGTCCTTCTTAACCAATTAAGGAAGAATTAGAACCCTAATGCAAGGCCCAAGTTACAAGCTTGATGTCTTGATGATTATTAGATGAATTGATTAAAGGATTTAAACACATTAAGGGTTTAACACTTGGGATTAAAGTTATACACTCCATCCTAATAGAAGGATGCAGGCATAAGCTTAACCACAAAGCCTTAAAGCCTTTAGGGTTTAGTCCCTGATTATGAGATGGGAGGAGGAGACTCAAAAGAGACACAAAGGTAAAACTAAGTGGGGAGACTAATCAAAACCCTAATCATTGTCATGCTTGGTTGTTCCTAAGGTTTGTGAGGTTTAAGAAAGAAGTCTTCAATGGAACCACCAGGAAGCAGATGAAAGGATCAGGAGAAGCAAAGTAACTTGCTTCATTGAAGAAGACAAGTCACTTGAAGAAAGAAAGTAAGAAGAAAAAGAATGAGCAAGCTCAATCTCAAACACATACAAAAATGAAGCAAGGATGCATAAAAGAGATGAAGAGGAGTTATGAGAAGTGAAGGCAAATTCACTTCTCAAAGTTACTTACCACCTGAAAAGTTAGTGAGAAAAATGCAATGCAATGCCAAAATGAAATGAAATGGCATGATGTAAATCAAAACCAGAAGCATGTATGGGATGATAGTGATGCTATGAGATGCTGAAAACATGAATGAAGACAAGAGGGAGATCACATGAGCAAAAGGATGCAAATGAGGCATGTTTAGAACCATGAACATACATGAAAAGTTATGAAGTGCATATGGCATACAACATGGCAAATGCAAGATGCAATGATCAAACATGCTTCAATATGTCTTAAGATGTCAAATGAATCAAATGGATGCATAAAATGTCATGGAAAGTCATGGTATGAATGCAAATGTAAGATGGATGCATAAGGAAGCCCAAATTAGGGTTTATGATCAAAGCATCAAACAAAACCCAAAATCAGAAGCAAACATCAAGATAAAAAATTGAAAATGCATTCAAAGGATCCCTAATCCTATACTAACTCACTGCCCAAAGGAGAAGTTCCAACTCTTAACCTCGTTCAAGTTATGATTTTCCTAAGTTTTCTAGGGTTTTAGGGTTCCTTAACAAGAAAAATGCCAAACAAATGGAAAATGAAAGATCAAATCATGCCAATTTAATCTCACATACTACATGCTAAACACAATGCAATTCAAAAAGAATCAAGGTCCAACCCTTAATGGTTAGGCAGAAATGTTTTTTGAAGTTTGGATCAAAATAATGCATTAAAATGGTTTTAATTCCATGAAAAATCCTCAAAATGCATCAAGATCAAAAAAGAAATTTGGTTTGAGGGTTGGACAATGTTTCTAAATGTTTTTAAATGTTTCATGAATTTTTTGGTGATTTTTAAATACTTAAAGGTATTTTTAATTAATTAATTCTCATTAATTAATTAAAAAGAAACTTTTAAATATTTAAAAATATTTTTTTAAATGCTAAAAATAAAAATAAAAATATTTTTGTGTTCTGAAATTAAATAATAGTGTGCATAAAAAATCTCAGAATTTTTTAATAAGTTTTACTATTTTAAAATAAATGTGCAAATTAAATGAGAAAAATTGAAATAAAAACTAATAAAATGAAAAGTATTCACATCCAACGCATCAGATTCAAAGTTGGGGGTCAGCTGTTGACTTGGCGCGTGAATCAAGGGTCTGGATCATTTCTGGCTTAAATCAAGTTTTATGAATTAATTAATTGGATTAATTAAGCTAATTGAGATTAGGGCAAAATGGATGCATCTGGGCCACACAAACGCGCGCCAGGTCAACTAGGTCAATGGATCCAACGCATCAGATTCAAACGCCAATTAATTATAGGGATTAGGGTTAATGGTTCTCAGGCGGCCGGAGAAGACTTCCGGTCGTCTTCTCCGGCGAACCAAAACCCTAGATCATGATTCAGGCCACAACACTTCAAATTAAACACAGCAAAATGATCCTCTAACATCCTAGAACACAAATCATCCCCCAAACAACATTTAAACTTCAAGAATCAGGCAAATCGAAGAAATCAATTTTCACGGGTGAAATTTCAGAGCATCAGTACAAACTCATTTTTCACTCATTTTCAAATCTAAAAACATCCCCATGACCAGCAAGACATACACTATCCATTTATAACATAAAATGCAATCTCTGTGAGAAAACCTTCATGGCCATACCTGAGGTGGAAGCTTCTGGTTCTGAGCTTTCTGGGTTGTTCTTTGGTGCAAACTCACTCCAATGATCCCCCTGGTGCTAATGGCAAGCTTGGATGGAGTTTAAACAGGCTATTTTGAGAGGTTCAATTCTGGTGTATCAGAAAATGAGGTCTGTGTATATGATGTTTCAGGCTCTACCAATGGTTGATTCTGGTTCCTTTGAGTGTGTTTGATTTGTTGGTGAAGAGAAATGGGGTGTTTGATGGCTGTGGAAGGAGATTCGAAGAAGGGAAGTTCTTTGACAGTTTTTGTGAAGGCTGTGTTCTGGCTTGTTTCAAGGGCCAATGCTTTGCTATAACACTCCCAAGTTGTGTGAGTAGCCTGTGGAGCAGGTCAGTAGGGGTGGCTGCTCACTGTGCTAAGATTATGGGGGTTTTGGCCAAAAAGTCAAGTTGCATTGTACTTGCAGCATGGGCTATGGTAGCAGCAGTTTGAGGGCATGTCTTGCTTCAGCTTGAGTCAGGGATGACCCTTGGATTGCTTGTGAATGACTGCAACATGTGGATCATGAGCTATGCTAGCTTTTGCAACTTGCCCACTTGGTGTTTTCTCATGATTTTGTGCTATGTATGTGAGATGATTCTTGCTGAATTTTGGTGCATAGAACTTTATTTAGTCATGGCAATGCATAGAAATCAGCTAGTGATCACATAACTCTTTGGAAAATGATTTTGCCAAGAATCCCCCTTTTGCACTTGTAATGAAAAATGACTTAAGGATCTTTGAAAACCAAAGCAAACCATGCAAAATCCCTTGGGCCAATTCTGTTTTTAAGGCATGTGTGATGTTTGTATAAGGGTTAGACATCAATTAGAAGTCACAACTTTGATGAGCCATAACTTTTGATCCAAAATGAATTAGGTCATGTTCTTGTACTTTTTGAAAAGGGAAAGATCTATTCTACAACTTTCATGACCAAAGTTTTTCCATTTGAAGCTTTCTTGAATCAAAAAGTAAGGGTTGAAAAAGTTGCATAAAATGACATTTTCATTAAAAGTCAAACTTGCCCAAAAAGTCAACTTTGCAAAAGACTTGAAATTCTTGAATTTTGTGAACTTCCAACTTCTTATATGATCAAATAAAGATCATATACACTCAAAATGATGAAGATCACCCCTTGGTTGGGTCATTGGGGGCCTCAAATGCCCTGATTTTGCACTGACTTGCTTGAAAAGTCAACTCTTGATCAAATGACTTCCCCATGGAATTTCTTCATGAAAATTGATATGCATACTCCCTATACCATATAGAGAACAATAGAAACAAGAATGACCAAAAAATTTGGAGTTATGGCCTCTGAAACCAAAACCCTAATTTTAGGTCATCTGTGCAGTCAAGCCTGGCTCTGCTTCCATACCATTCTCAGTTCTTGTGATCCTTTGACATTCTTGGCTTTGAGAGGATGTAATATGATACTTGAACACACATAGACCCCTTTGAAGTGATTGATGACCTTTGGAGTGGCTCAAGATGCTCTCAGATTGCTCAGGTCACAAACCCTAGATGCAGATGACTTAGAACCAATGCAAAGACTCAAAATTGTGGTATGAGATGTTATGATTGTGTTTATGCATATGAAATGATCACAAGCCATGGTGTGAATGGGTGAGGGAAAATTTGGGGTGTTTACAGCTGCCCCTATTCAAACATCAGTTAGCTGTGCAGGATGTAAGCAACGGCTTAACAGGCGAACAAGATAACTTGTGGTTGAATACCAAAGACAGTCCGAAATTTGCACTCACAAAATGAGGAAGAAAAGGGATATAGATTGTAAAAGAAAATAAAGTATATTGTAAAGTGGGCGACGGAGGACGACCGTCGAGCAGAGGACGACTGCTGGGTAAAGAGCAATGACGGGGAGGGCCGACATGCTGGAAAAAGTGCGAAAAATAAAGCAATGACGGGGACGGCCGACATGCTGGGGATAAAAGAGATTATGATGGGGACGGCCATCAAGTAAAGCTGTAAGATTCTCCGGGGATTAATGAAACATGATGGGGACGGCCATCGAGTTCATAAAGTAAGGTAACTAACGATGGGGACGGCCATCGGGCTAGAAAGAAAAGGGACCACGACGGGGACGGCCATCGGGTTAAAGAATAAATGAAATAAACAGATGATGAGGTACGGTCATCAAAGGTGAAGGACGATCACCTAGCAGGGGACGGCTGCTCTGTAAGGGTTAAGATGAGGGACGGTCATCTAAGGTGGAGGACGACCACCTGGCAGGGTACGGCTGCCGAAAATATCGCGACATAGGACGAATGCCGGATAAAAGGTCAACGATGGGGACGGCCATCGGACGAGCATGATGGAGGACGACCATCAAGAGGTGGAGGACGACCACCTAGTAGGGGACGGCTGCTCTCAGGGTTTGTCATGACATAGGACGAATGTCAGATAACCAAAATCAACAATGGGGACGGCCATAGGATAAAATGATGAAGGACGATCATCAAGAGGTGGAGGACGACCACCTAGCAGGGGACGGCTGCTAAAAATCACGACATAGGACGAATGTCGGATAAAAAGGTCAACGATGGGGACGGCCATCGGACGAGCATGATGGAGGACGACCATCAAGAGGTGGAGGACGACCACCTAGCAGGGTACGGCTGCTCTCAAGGTTTATCATGACATAGGACGAATGTCAGATAAAAAGAAAATTTGCTTTGTTAGCGATCTACTAGGGAATAGTAAACACGGGCGAGTGTTTATATCCAAGAAACAAAAGGTATAAGTGTTTAGATGTTTGTGTATAGAGTAAAGGTGCGGACGAGCATCCTTAAGACTACGATACAGACGAGTATCGGGTACAAACAAATACTGACACATGTTCAGAGATGATGATACGGACGAGTATCAACTGGTTAACAGAGAACACGGACGAGTGTCGAATCTGCGGGGACTCTCCTGGGGGAATAGTAGACACAGACGAGTATCTATATTCAAGAAGACAAGAGTGTTTGACACAGTGTATGGATTAAAGATGCGGACGAGCATCCTTAAGACTATGATACGGACGAGTATCAGGTAGAAACAAACGGTTGATGCATGTTCTGAGATGATGATACGGACAAGTACCATCTGGTTAACAAAGAACACAGATTAGTGTCGAATCTGTGGGGATATAAATGGTGTATACAAGATATGAACGAGTATCTGTATAAATATGAGTGTTTAATTGCTGGGGTGAGTGACACGGACGAGTGTCAAAAGGAGAAGAGTATAATATAAACAAGTATCTGATATACAAAGTGTTTATGCCACTGTGCTGGGGAAAGTGACAGGGACGGGTGTCAAGGAATTGTATATACATATATCCGTGAGTGCAAAGGGGACGCTTTGGCTTTCTGCCGGGGATATGACACGGACGGGTGCCATAAGGAGTATATACTGATGTTTGTGAATGTGAGGCAACCGCTTTTGCTAGGGAATCTGGGGAATCTTTCTGTATATTGTTGGTGAGTTTCAAATACTCACAAGTGTTTGTTTCAAAACATGGCTTATGATTATGCTATATGTTTGATTTTTGCCGTAATACTCCGTATTAAACGGAATGCTACGCTTTGTGGGTGAATATGATGCGAATGCTATGATTATGCGAAGATACCAATCCGGGATTCGGATCCAGTTGCCACGAAGATCTCTGGCCGATCTGGTTGGAGTGAACATCCCAGTTGGGGAGAGATCGTTGGTAGATCTAATCAAGATATATTTGTTTGGGAGAATAGGTCACTGATAGACCCATCCTGGTAACAAGGGACCCAGCTGGGGTTTGTAGAAGCTTTCTTCGCTCTGTTGTGATCCCTTCAGTCGTTTCTCTTCTGGATAGAGGCTGAAGCTCTGTGGGGTGATGGTTCCCTGGCTTCTGTACTTGGCTGAGGAAGAATGATTGGCAACTCGGCTGGGAGAAGTGACAAGTGGCAACTCAGCTGGGGAGAAATAACAAGTGGCAACTCTACTGGGGAGAAAACACTTCGGGTGCTACAACTGAGTGTTGATTTGCCAGCTTGCTGGGGTGAAGCTTTCAGGCCCCGTGCTGTGCTTTGAAAACCTGCAATTCTGCAAAGATAGAAACGTACGAGTAATCCCGAGGTATCCCTTACTGGATTCCGTCATAGGAGTCAGACACCTCTGAGAGTAAGTATATTCCCTGTAAGCACGTGTTTTTTTTTTATTATTTTTGAAGATAAACATCTGTATTTATGCAATCAGTGTTTTAAAGACATCAGACATTCTTTGCAAATAAAAAATGTACAAGACGAAACATGACTGAAAATTCGATTTTATTGATTCATGTGCCCTGAATTGGCAAGGTACAGTCAAAGAAACAAATCCCCTAAAATAAGGAGATTGTTACAAATTGAGAAACAAAAAGCTGGCAATGTTGTTCTCGTCTGACTATGACGTTCTTCTCGTCTTGCTTTCTGAAGAAGGCTGATTCTGACAGAAACATGATCCTTTCGAAGTTTACCAAGTTGTAGGTGATACAGATGAATTCAGAATGCAGTTGTTCGCTTATTCCCTTCTTTTGCATGGATCGCCCTTTCGGGTTTTCAATCCATCGGGATACCCATTTTTTCCTGAGTTTTCCAATGCGGCTTTTCAACTCAGCGGGTGTACATTTTTTGTTTATTTTCCCTTATTTTTTCCCGAGTCTTTTATTCTGTTTTTGACTCGCCGGGATGCCCTATTTTTGCCTGGACTTACATTCTGTTTTTATGTCCAGCGGGTCATTTTTATGCGATGTATTTTCTAACTGCATCTGAATTCACAGGGGACGGGAAGTCTTCACCATCCATAGTGCTGAGCATGAGTGCTCCACCAGAGAAAACTTTCTTTACTACAAATGGTCCTTCATAATTCGGAATCCACTTGCCCCTATGGTCTGTATGAGGAGGGAGGATTCTTTTCAGCACAAGATCCCCTACTTGGTACTCTCGGTGCCTGACTTTCTGATCGAAGGCTCTCTTCATTCTTTTCTGATATAACTGCCCATGACAGATCGCAGCCAATCTTTTTTCTTCAATCAGACTCAGTTGCTCGTATCGGGACCTGACCCACTCTGCTTCGTTTAGTTTAACATCCATCAGTACCCTTAGGGAAGGTAACTCAACTTCAACAGGTAGGACTGCTTCCATACCATACACAAGCTGATATGGTGTTGCCCCATTGGATGTTCTGATTGACGTGCGGTACCCATGCAAGGCAAATGGTAGCATCTCGTGCCAGTCTTTGTAAGTGACTACCATCTTCTACACAATCTTCTTAATATTCTTGTTAGCTGCCTCAACAGCGCCGTTCATCTTTGTCCTGTAAGGAGAAGAATTGTGGTGTTGGATCTTGAAGTCCCGGCATAGCTCAGCCATCATCTTGTTGTTTAAATTGGAACCATTATCAGTAATGATTCGTTCGGGAACTCCATATCGACAGATGATATCTCTCTTCAGAAATCTGGCTACCACTTGCCTTGTAACGTTTGCATATGAAGCTGCTTCGACCCATTTGGTGAAATAGTCAATGGCAACCAGGATGAATCTATGGCCGTTCAAAGCAGTTGGTTCAATCTTGCCGATCATATCAATGCCCCACATGGCAAAGGGCCAGGGTGAAGACATTATATTCAAAGGATTGGGAGGCACATGCACCTTATCCGCGTAAATCTGGCATTTATGGCATTTTCTGGCATAGGCACAACAGTCTGCATCCATTGTGATCCAGTAATAGCCTGATCTTAGCAGTTTCTTAGCCATGGCATGCCCTCCGGCATGGGTACCAAAGGATCCTTCGTGCACCTCGTGCATTAACAAGTCTGCTTCTGCTCTATCAACACATCTGAGGAGTACCATATCAAAGTTTCTCTTGTATAGGGAACCATCAGTATTCAGGAAGAAACTACCAGCAAGCCTTCTTAAAGTCTTCTTATCATTGGAAGATGCCCCAGGTGGGTATGTTTGATCCTCCAAGAAGCACTTAATGTCATGGAACCAAGGCTTATCATCTTTGACAATGTCTGCTGCAAATACATACGCTGGTCTGTCAAGTCTGGACACTGAAATCTGAGGTACAAAGCTGGCAGCTTGCACTTTGATCATGGATGAAATGGTGGCCAGAGCATCTGCAAACTGATTCTCGTCCCGGGGAATATACTCAAGCTTGACCGTTGTAAAGAAAGTTAATAACCTCCTTGTATAATCCCTATAAGGTATCAGATGATCCTGGTGTGTGTACCATTTGCCATTGGTTTGATTAACTACCAGAGCTGAATCTCCGAATACAGTCAATGTGTTGATCCTGAGGTCAATGGCTTCCTCAAGACCCATAATGCAAGCTTCGTATTCAGCTTCGTTGTTAGTACAGTTGAAAGTGAGTTTTGCCGAGAAAGGCGGGTGAACTCCCTTAGGTGTAATGAGTACTGCACCAACACCACGACCATTCATATTAACAGCCCCATCAAACATCATAGTCCATTCTTCTTCCTGGTCAGGCCCTTCAGTGTGAATAGGCTCTTCATGATCTTTTGCTTTTATGAACATGATGTCTTCATCAGGGAAGTCAAATCTCATAGGCTGGTAATCATCAATGGGTTGCTCAGCAAGATAATCAGACAATACACTGCCCTTGATGGCTTTCTGAGATGTGTATTGGATGTCATATTCTGTGAGGATCATTTTCCATCTTGCAACTCGTCCGGTAAGCGCTGGCTTCTCAAAAATGTACTTAACTGGGTCCATCTTGGAGATCAATAAAGTAGTGTGGGTCAACATATACTGTCTCAGTCGGCGAGCAGCCCACGCTAAAGCACAGCAAGTTTTCTTGAGCAGTGAATAACGTTGTTCACAGTCGGTAAACTTTTTGCTTAGGTAGTAAATTGCATACTCTTTTCGACCAGACTCGTCATGCTGGCCCAACACACACCCCATTGACTCTTCTAATACTGTCAAGTACATTATCAGAGGTCTTCCTTCAACTGGAGGCATAAGGATTGGAGGCTCTTGTAAGTATTCCTTGATCTTGTCAAAAGCCCTCTGGAAGTCTTCGTTCCACCTGACCGTCTGTTCTTTTCTTAACAGCTTGAACAAGGGTTCACAGGTTGCAGTAAGGTGAGATATGAACCGTGAAATGTAGTTCAATCGTCCTAAGAAACCTCGAACTTCTTTTTCAGACTTTGGCACAGGCATCTCTTGAATAGCCTTGACTTTATCAGGGTCAACCTCAATCCCTTTCTCGCTTACAATAAAACCCAACAGCTTACCAGATCGCACCCCGAACGTGCACTTGTTGGGGTTCAACTTCAGTTGGTACTTCCTCAGACGTTTGAAAAGGTTCAGCAGATTCACCAGGTGATCTTCTTCTGTGAGGGACTTGGCAATCATGTCATCCACGTAACATTCAATTTCTTTGTGGATCATATCGTGGAATAATGTTACCATAGCCTGTTGATATGTTGCACCGGCGTTCTTCAATCCAAATGGCATCACCTTGTAACAGAACGTGCCCCAGGGTGTGATGAAGGTTGTCTTCTCCATGTCTTCAGGTGACATCTTGATCTGATTATATCCTAAAAATCCATCCATGAAGGAGAATACCGAGAACTGAGCCGTATTATCCACCAATACATCAATGTGAGGTAATGGGAAGTCATCTTTCGGGCTGGCTCTGTTCAGATCCCGGTAGTCAACACACATTCTTACTTTGCCGTCTTTCTTAGGCACAGGCACTATATTAGCAACCCACGGTGGATAGCTAGTTACAGCAAGGAACCCGACGTCCCACTGCTTTTGTACCTCTTCTTTGATTTTCATTGCCATGTCTAGGCGAGTACGACGTAATTTCTGTTTAACCGACGGGCATTCTTCTCTTAAAGGCAGCTTGTGTATAACAATGTCGGTGTCCAACCCTGGCATATCTTGGTAAGACCAAGCAAACACATCCACATACTCTTGAAGCAGGTCAATCAGTTGTCTCTTCACTGAGTCTTGTAAGCAGGCCCCGATTTTAACCTCTTTCACATCTTCATCTGTACCAAGATTAATCGTTTCGACCTCCTCCTGATGAGGAGTGATAACCTTCTCCTCTTGTCTTAACAACCTGGCTAGCTCTTCAGGAAGCTCATAATCTTCTTCAACCCCTTCATCAGCTTGATTGATTGGATTGTTAAAGTCATACGAAGTCATAGCCGTGCTGTTGTCGGTGCGGTCTGGAAGGCACTCTCTGCAAGAGTTCAGTTTGTTCATTTTAGTGATTGATTTTAATCTTGTTTTAGAAAAGTGAAATAAAGTTGTCATTTTGAAAACATTGCCATTTATTTTTTGTACAAAAAGAAAAATGGAAAAACAGTGAGCGGAAAAGAAAAAGACTCATTTGCAAAAGATGTCTGATATTTCATTGATTAATCTTGTTGCACAAAAATTACAGATGGCCCGATTACAAAATGAGTCTTGTCATCTTGGGCAAGATGCAAGACTTGATGCATGCTATAAAATACAGGAAATAATAATTACTCTGCAGGAGTAACCCTTATAATTTCCTGGGAAGACCAGTTTGAGATACTGCTCCCCGGGATCTTTGGACGTATCCAATTCTCCAGATTGCGTTCTTCTTCCAACTCGTCTTCCAAATTGTTGATAGCATCAGGGGTGAGCATCCCCCCACTGACAAAACCAAGCTTCTCAACAACCTCTGCTTGATCTCGTTGAGTCGGTTTGTAACCCAACCCAAATTTGTCCTTCTTCTTCTCCACAGATAAAACCTTGCCCCAGCCTTGGGCAGTTCCTTCCTCAACAACCTTCCGGGCTTGTTGATAAGATGCCATGGAGATTCCAAGCACAGCAGATGCTTCATTTACATTCAGGGCCTCAAACCCCTGACTCATAGTTTCGTGGATCTCCCCATCCATCTCAATGTATTTATAGGTAGCCAGATGGCTAACAAAAATATCCTCCTCTCCACAAATTGTAACGACTTGGCCTTCCCACTCGAATTTTAACTTTTGGTGAAGGGTAGACGTAACTGCGCCAGCGGCATGAATCCATGGTCTACCCAACAAACAGCTGTAGGCAGGCTGAATGTCCATCACGTAGAAGGTCGTTTTGAAAGTTTGTGGGCCAATCGTTACAGGCAACTCAATTTCTCCCAGAAATGATCTCTTAGAGCCGTCAAAGGCTCTCACTACCAAGTTACTGGGTCGCAATGCCAATCCTTCATATTCCAGCTTCACAAGGGCCTTTTTAGGTAAGACATTAAGGGATGACCCTGTGTCTACCAGCATATGGGAAAGAACTGCACCTTTACATTCCATGGTGATGTGCAAGGCCTTGTTATGATTGCGGCCCTCCATAGTCAAATCAGTGTTGGTGAATCCTAGTCCATTACTAGCATTGACATTTCCAACTACAGCTTCCAACTGATTGACGGTGATCTCTTCAGGCACATAAGCAGCGTGCAAGACTTTTAGAAGTGCATTCCGATGAGCCTCGGAGCACATTAACAATGATAAGATGGAGATCTTGGAAGGGGTCTGATGAAGCTGGTCCACTACTCTGTAATCACTCTTCTTGATGATTCTCATGAATTCATCAACTTCTTGGTCGAAAGGGGTTTTCAAAGCTTCTTTGACAACTTGTTCTTCTTGCACCGAGCTTTTCCCTTTTGCTTTGGCAGCAGCTTCTGCTTCTGCAGTGGGTCTTTGAATTTGTGGGGCAAAGAGACGTCCGCTTCGAGTGAAGCCTCCGCCTCCTCCCACATTGTCTATTTGTGGCGAAGAAGTTGATGATTCAAGAGTGATTTTCTGTCCTTCGCAGTATAAATCGGAGCCGTAATGCCAAGGGATGGCTTTACTGCTTTCATAAGGTACTGGTCCAGGCACTGTGATAGTGACTGGACTGATGGCAGCTGCAGAAGGGACCATGATAGTTTGTGGATCATAGTATATTGTGACTGGTGCTCTGATGGGAGTGACATTTTGTGAATTGTAGGCGGAATCATTTTCAGGATCATAATAAATTGTAACCGTTGAGACATCTTCATTGTTTGCTGCTGGTGTTGTAGGAGACATTGTTGGAAGGATGTGTGTTGTTGTTGTAGGAGGTTCTGAATAAAGGGGTGCTGAAGTTGTAGAAGGGATGTTTGCTGATGTATGATTTGCTGACATGATGGATGGAGATGTTGTTGATAGTGCTGATGAGTTGTTGGGAATAATTGTTGCTGAATTTGTAGGAGACTCTGAAACCGTTGTTAAGGAGATTGCTGGATTGGAAGGTACTGAGGTTGTAATTTGAAGCAGGCCACTCAGGATGAGACCATCTATGCCATCCCTCAGGTTATCACAACCATTCACTGAAATGTTGCAATAAGCACACCCTAGCTCACATCCCGGGAATATTTGACATTCAAGGAACTGGGCCTTAATCTCCACCAAGGGTGTCCGAATCTGACCCACACTGGTTATCAAGTAAGACGGTTTGTCTTCTTCAATAGCGTTGATTCTGGGTCCACCATGGTTTGGCATAGGGTTCTTATTAACATTTGGTGGTGGTGCAAAATTTAGAGCCTTGGAGTCTACCAAGTCTTGTACCTTCATGTGCAAAGCTCTGCACTTTTCTGTACTGTGGCTAGGCGCGTTGGAATGGAATGCACATCTGGCGTTGACGTCGTAGTTTCTGGGTAGACTGGATGGATCTGGAGGTGCCAATGTCCTTAACTCAACCAGGTTGAGCTTTAGGAGTTGTGGCAATAGTGCGGCATATGGCATGGGGATCAGATCAATCACCCTATTGGCCTGAGACGGCCTCTGCTGGAATGGTCTTTGCTGATTATTGTTGTTGGCATTGTTGTAGTTTCTAGGAGGATACTGAGTTTGTTGCTGGTACTGGGGTTGCTGTTGATACTGGGGTTGTTGTTGTGGCTGATAAACTGTTTGCTGAGGGAGTGGAGAGGGAATGGTGACTGCTGCCACCGACCTTTGAGCATACTGGGGTCTTCCCCTGCTGGTATGGATAGCATTGGTCTCGCCAGTTCTTCTTGGGCCTACAAAAGGCTTTCTTGGGTTGCTGGATGAGCTGGAACCGTTGTCAGAAATTTTGCCCATTTTTAATAGGCTCTCAATTCTTTCCCCGGCTATGACTACATCTGCAAAGCTGGTTGAAGAAAAGGCAGCTAGCCTATCAATGTATGTCCCTTGGAGGGTGTTCATAAACATATCTGCCATCTCCCTCTCTGACATGGGTGGCTGGACAGCAGCAGCAAGCTGTCTCCACCTCTGGGCGTACTCCCGGAAGCTTTCCCTAGAGGATTGTGACATTCCCATCAGGAGGGTCCTGTTGGGAGCCATATCCAAATTATACTGGTACTGTCTGATAAAGGCCTCTGCCAGGTCCTTCCAGCACCTAATGGTTGCTCTAGTCAGATGGGAGTACCACTCCCTCAAAGCTCCGGTTAAGCTATCCTCAAAATAGAACATCCATAGCTTTTCGTCCATAGTATACGCATTCAGCCTCCCCAAGAAAGATTGCAGGTGGGTCCGGGGACAAGAAGTCCCATTGTACTTTTCAAAACAAGGAGGTTTAAATTTGTGGGGAATCCTGACCCCGTCCACTAGACCCATGTCCATAACATCAAAACCCAAAGAGTTTTGAGACTCCAAGGACCTTAATTTTTCAGCAATCTCATCCAGCCTCCTGTCATAGGCTTCCTCCCCAGCTCCCATCACTGTGAAATGATCTTCCTGGGGGTCTTCTTGCAGTACCCTTCCTGTAGTAGCATTCCCTTGTATATTAACAGGGATGTTGACCTCTGGGTGAAGATGGGGTCCATAGACTGGAGGGTTAACATGGGGTTGAACTCTCTCATTGTTGCTCGTCCCAGCAGTCCCTGGATGGGGGTCTTCATGATTCTGTCTCTCTACCAGTGCTCTTAACCTCTCCTGGCTTTGAGCCATATTATTCATCACCTCCATAAATTGTGTCATCTGATTCCTTATTTCCAATCTTTCATTGGCCATTTGGTTTCTGACCTCTGTAAGGTCCTGCTGTACCTGATCCATCTGTATTCCCGGAAGGTTGTTTCGGGTGGGATATCTGTGTGGACGGTTGAGTGGGAACCCTCGTCGTCGAGCAATAATTCCTGAGATCACAAAGAGTTAGTAACAAAAATAGAACAAAACCTACAAAACAAAACAAAAGGTTAGTATGCAATGCAGTATGCTTATTTATTTCCAAGGTATCCGGCTTGGCACTTGGTTTTGACCTTTCCAGACCCTTGAGGAAGATACTTGTGATGTTGCTTGAAGGGCTTAGATAAAACAAACTAATACATATATTACAAACGGTGAAAGATACATAGTTTGTTTACAAATCATGCCCCAGGGGGTCAAAAATACAACATAAGAAAAGAAAAGTACAAGGAAATGAAAGCAACAACAAGCAAAAGGTCAGACACCAAGACCAAACTCATCCTCCTGAACTTCCTTGAGAAGTGCTTCAGTCACAGGATCAGTTGGGCGTTCTGTGAGGCTCCTAATGAGAAGATTCCTGGTAGTAACAGCTGCAGTTAGCTTCTTGTGCTGACTCTGGCCCTTTGACCTCTTTACTCCAGCTCTAATCTTCAACTCTGAGATCTCTCTCTGTGCAGCTAGTAGGGCCTCCTGTTGCTCCTTGGCACTAGCCTCCAGTTGCTCAATTTTGTCCTGGGTCCTCTTATCTTCCAGAGTACGAGCTTCGGTGATTCTGACCCACCTAGCTTGGCTCTCTTTTAGATACAAGTCAGTCCTGGCTTTCTGGAACTGAGCTTCCTTGCAGGCATTCTTCAAGATCTGTTCTCCAGCCCTTGACTTCTTAATGTAGTCCTCTGACTTTTCAATTCTAGCTAGATGCTCCACCTTTAGCTTTTCTAGCCTCTCAATGTCCAGCCTACCATCACTCCTCTCCCAGAGGGTCTTCTGTAAAGCCTGAGTCAACTTCTCATTTCTCTCCTTCAATTTCTCAAACTCCTCTAAGCTAACAGTGGCAGGAGGTGGTGCTGATGAAGGTCCAGGTACATCTTCCAAGGTGAAGGGCATCCCAGAAAATTGAGCCCTGGCATGGGACCACTTATAGTACTGTGCAGAGGCTACATTGTTGCATCTTCCCAGGATGGCCATTCCCTTGGTCTGGACATTGTCCCAAGCCCAAGATGCTTGCCTGACAATAGCCAGATTAGGCTTAATCTCACAGTAAAGAGTCTCAGCCAAGTCTTGTGCCTTAGGAGTGTGGACCAATGCATAGCCCAGTTGTCTTTTGAATAGCAGAGGGTTGTAGTTGATGCAACCCTTTACTCCTATTAATGGTACATTGGGAAACTGCCCACAGCTGGTAATGATGTCCCTGCCTTTGGTGCTCTGAGTGCACCACCTGATATCAGCGGAAGTCAAAGCAGTGAGTCTTCTAGCCCAATTCATTTGCTGGTGGGGATTCAAAAATGCATCAGTCTTTGGCAGATGTCTGAGCAGCCAAGTATGAAATAAGGGAGCACAGCACCTCACCAATCTTCCCCTTTGTTTTTCATTCCTTTGATGGATAGAATAGTAAAGATCTCCCAGTAAGGTGGGCACTGGGTTCCTCAGGATGAAAAGATGGATTGCATTCTTGCTAACAAATTTAGGCTCGTCTGCAAAAAGTATGACCCCATATATGCTAAGGGCCAACAAGGCACAGACTGCCTTCCACTCTCCCACAGAGGCCTTCAGGGTGGCCTGAAAATCAAGAAATCCAGATGTAAGCCAGAGACTCCAGCCTTGGTAGTCATATTCTGCCCAATCAGAACTGGTTCCAGATGCAAGGCCTTTGCCACCTCTTCATCACTAGGAAAAACCATCTCAGGGTTGAAAGGGACTCCACCCCTGATAGGTATGCCAACCAATGATGAATACTCCTCCAATAAGGGCCCCAACTGAAAATCCTGGAAGGTGAAGCACCTCAGAGGGGGATCATAGAACTGCAGGCAAGTATGAATCAAGCTCCTCTGGGAAGGGTCCAAATCCATAACCACATCAAGTATGCCTCCATAGTGTTCTCTAAACAGTGGTATATGGTCTGGAGTAATCAGGGTCTGAACCCTCCTGATGTCAGCTAGCTCAGGCTGAAAGAAATGGTAGGAGATATTACTCTTCTTAGGTGCCATGTTGCTGAAGAAAAGTTGAGACAGGTGCTGATGAATAACACTGATGATAGGCCACTGACAGGCTGAGACTGGTGATGGAGGTGACTGATAGCTGGAGCTGATACTGATGAAGATAGGTCTATGCAGATAAAAGGGGTCAAAACCAAGCCAAAATATGTGATGGATACCCTGAAAAACAAATAAGCAAATGTTAGAATGATGCAAAGATGATGTATGCAAATGATATGCAAGGGTTTGTGACTGAGATGGATCTGATCAAGTACTCTGATATAAGTCCATGTGTGTCAAGAAATCCAGATGGAGGTTCATAAGTCCAGTAACCAAGGTGGGGGACTCAAATAAAGAGTCACATGTCCAGGGTTAAAATCACAAGAACTGTTCCAAAATGGAGTACTCTTAATCAAAACAAAGTAACAGGGTATGTTGAGGTCAAAGGTACCTGCAAACCTGTAAACAACCCAACCCCCTCACAGGTGATGTTCTAAAACAAGGATCCTCAGACTTGGATAAGTTATGAGAAGTGTAAACACTTCTAACCCGGAGGTACAATGTTTACAATAACCATAAAAGATCCTCCTCTAATTCTCCTCAGTTTCTGAAGGTCATAAATAAAGGTCATCCAGACTTAGCAGGCTTCCCAGATAGCCCTAGCACTACAGGAAATCTGTAGCACAGAGTTCTCAAGAAGAAACCCATATCTGAACCGTGTTTCATATTCCCGCACCAGACCGAGATGGAATGTGAAAGAATATGAACCACTCTATCCTAGGTGTCACTCAGGTCCCAGGTATATGACCTTAACTCTCAGTAGAACACCCACCCACCAAAACAACAGAACCAGATCCAGCCAGACAGTATGACAGTATGATATATGGAAAGCTATAAAGAAAGCAATAAAACAACTGTACATAAAGCAATAAACAAAATAAATACAAACACCAATAGCACATAACACCCCAGTAAACACAAATCAATCAAGCGCTAGGAGGAACCCACAAAAAGAACCAGAAGCCCTGGTTGCAGTATAAGGTTCCCCAGCAGAGTCGCCAAGCTGTCGCTCCCACCAAATGAGGCTAAGTCAGATGGGGTACAGACGCGAACGGTCGGCGAAAAGAACAATGAGAACACACAGCAGTGAACTCACTGGAAATGAAAAGAGTCGCCAGCTAGGAATTTTTATCCCGGAGGAAAGGCAATGCTGCATAGACCTGGAAAAGATGGATAAGACGGTTGCGAACCAGAGAGACTGAGAAAGGGGGTTGGTTACAACCTGGGAAGGTATTAGCACCCAGATTGTCCGCCGTACTCGACGGGATCCACGCTTAAAAGATTTGTGTTTTAAAAGGGGTAGTGTCAGTGCAATTTGTGTATAAAATAGCTGGAAAAGGATGTACAGGTGTCAGTGTAAAGGAGTGTAAAGTGTAATATGAAAGTGTCAGTGTGAGAACAGGAAAAAGATACTCAAGATCATGAGGTTAAAAGAATAATGCTGAAAGGAGGGGGAATATACAGAGACTTTTGTTCGATAACTGTTAAGTTATGCCTACGTATCCTCTCGTGCAATGAGGAAGTAAGAACACCGTAGTTCGACCCAAAGAGACTGAAAGATGAATTGACTTGTGAACTGCTTGCTTATCTATGCTCAAGTGTATGACCTGTCTGGCTCAGGTGCAAACTGTCTTGCATTAGACGGAAGAAGCAAGTTCTCGTTTGTGAGTGAGTATGATGAGAAAAGAATCCCGGAGGAGACGATTATTGTTTGTTTTATGAGTTTTCAGTCTTTTATTGCTTTTGAAAGTTTGTCATAAGTTAATGAGCTTAAGCCTAAACCAATGGATTTAGTAAACTCATCACATCTTCCCTCTGATTAGGGGTAATGAGAATACCTTAAGTGTGAAGTCAGATTCTCACACTTAATCACCTTTGATGCAGGGTTAAGATCATTAACCTACTTGTGATTAATTAAATGTTTTTGGTGTTTTTGTTTAGTGTTAAGTAATGAGGTTAAGCCATAATCAAGGATTAAACAGACTCATTACACCATCCTAATAGAAGGATAATAGATGAGGGTGTTTAAGCTGAGGAAAGCTCCTCAACTTAATCCATGATTAGGGATTAAACTCATGACAAAACAAGCCTTTGATTAAGTGGATTTTATTTAATGATATGATGATGAAGTGAGTTTTAGGGTTTGTAAGACAGCTTGAGGGGGACTTGTCCATTAACACTAGGGTTAGTCCTTCTTAACCAATTAAGGAAGAATTAGAACCCTAATGCAAGGCCCAAGTTACAAGCTTGATGTCTTGATGATTATTAGATGAATTGATTAAAGGATTTAAACACATTAAGGGTTTAACACTTGGGATTAAAGTTATACACTCCATCCTAATAGAAGGATGCAGGCATAAGCTTAACCACAAAGCCTTAAAGCCTTTAGGGTTTAGTCCCTGATTATGAGATGGGAGGAGGAGACTCAAAAGAGACACAAAGGTAAAACTAAGTGGGGAGACTAATCAAAACCCTAATCATTGTCATGCTTGGTTGTTCCTAAGGTTTGTGAGGTTTAAGAAAGAAGTCTTCAATGGAACCACCAGGAAGCAGATGAAAGGATCAGGAGAAGCAAAGTAACTTGCTTCATTGAAGAAGACAAGTCACTTGAAGAAAGAAAGTAAGAAGAAAAAGAATGAGCAAGCTCAATCTCAAACACATTCAAAAATGAAGCAAGGATGCATAAAAGAGATGAAGAGGAGTTATGAGAAGTGAAGGCAAATTCACTTCTCAAAGTTACTTACCACCTGAAAAGTTAGTGAGAAAAATGCAATGCAATGCCAAAATGAAATGAAATGGCATGATGTAAATCAAAACCAGAAGCATGTATGGGATGATAGTGATGCTATGAGATGCTACAAACATGAATCAAGACAAGAGGGAGATCACATGAGCAAAAGGATGCAAATGAGGCATGTTTAGAACCATGAACATACATGAAAAGTTATGAAGTGCATATGGCATACAACATGGCAAATGCAAGATGCAATGATCAAACATGCTTCAATATGTCTTAAGATGTCAAATGAATCAAATGGATGCATAAAATGTCATGGCAAGTCAAGGTATGAATGCAAATGTAAGATGGATCCATAACGAAGCCCAAATTAGGGTTTATGATCAAAGCATCAAACAAAACCCAAAATCAGAAGCAAACATCAAGATAAAAAATTGAAAATGCATTCAAAGGATCCCTAATCCTATACTAACTCACTTCCCAAAGGAGAAGTTCCAACTCTTAACCTAGTTCAAGTTATGATTTTCCTAAGTTTTCTAGGGTTTTAGGGTTCCTTAACAAGAAAAATGCCAAACAAATGGAAAATGAAAGATCAAATCATGCCAATTTAATCTCACATACTACATGCTAAACACAATGCAATGCAAAAAGAATCAAGGTCCAACCCTTAATGGTTAGGCAAAAATGATTTTTTGAAGTTTGGATCAAAATAATGCATTAAAATGGTTTTAATTCCATGAAAAATTCTCAAAATGCATCAAGATCAAAAAATAAATTTGGTTTGAGGGTTGGACAATGTTTCTAAATGTTTTTAAATGTTTCATGAATTTTTTGGTGATTTTTAAATACTTAAAGGTATTTTTAATTAATTAATTCTCATTAATTAATTAAAAAGAAACTTTTAAATATTTAAAAATATTTTTTTAAATGCTAAAAATAAAAATAAAAATATTTTTGTGTTCTGAAATTAAATAATAGTGTGCATAAAAAATCTCAGAATTTTTGAATAAGTTTTACTATTTTAAAATAAATGTGCAAATTAAATGAGAAAAATTGAAATAAAAACTAATAAAATGAAAAGTATTCACATCCAACGCATCAGATTCAAAGTTGGGGGTCAGTTGTTGACTTGGCGCGTGAATCAAGGGTCTGGATCATTTCTGGCTTAAATCAGGTTTTATGAATTAATTAATTGGATTAATTAAGCTAATTGAGATTAGGGCAAAATGGATGCATCTGGGCCACACAAACGCGCGCCAGGTCAACTAGGTCAATGGATCCAACGCATCAGATTCAAACGCCAATTAATTACAGGGATTAGGGTTAATGGTTCTCAGGCGGCCGGAGAAGACTTCCGGTCGTCTTCTCCGGCGAACCAAAACCCTAGATCATGATTCAGGCCACCACACTTCAAATTAAACACAGCAAAATGATCCTCTAACATCCTAGAACACAAATCATCCCCCAAACAACATTTAAACTTCAAGAATCAGGCAAATCGAAGAAATCAATTTTCACGGGTGAAATTTCAGAGCATCAGTACAAACTCATTTTTCACTCATTTTCAAATCTAAAAACATCCCCATGACCAGCAAGACATACACTATCAATTTATAACATAAAATGCAAGCTCTGTGAGAAAAAAGTTCATGGCCATACCTGAGGTGGAAGCTTCTGGTTCTGAGCTTTCTGGGCTGTTCTTTGGTGCAAACTCACTCCAATGATCCCCCTGGTGCTAATGGCAAGCTTGGATGGAGTTTAAACAGGCTATTTTGAGAGGTTCAATTCTGGTGTATCAGAAAATGAGGTCTGTGTATATGATGTTTCAGGCTCTACCAATGGTTGATTCTGGTTCCTTTGAGTGTGTTTGATTTGTTGGTGAAGAGAAATGGGGTGTTTGATGGCTGTGGAAGGAGATTCGAAGAAGGGAAGTTGTTTGACAGTTTTTGTGAAGGCTGTGTTCTGGCTTGTTTCAAGGGCCAATGCTTTGCTATAACACTCCCAAGTTGTGTGAGTAGCCTGTGGAGCAGGTCAGTAGGGGTGGCTGCTCACTGTGCTAAAAGTATGGGGGTTTTGGCCAAAAAGTCAAGTTGCATTGTACTTGCAGCATGGGCTATGGCAGCAGCAGTTTGAGGGCATGTCTTTCTTCAGCTTGAGTTAGGGATGACCCTTGGATTGCTTGTGAATGACTGCAACATGTGGATCATGAGCTATGCTAGCTTTTGCAACTTGCCCACTTGGTGTTTTCTCATGATTTTGTGCTATGTATGTGAGATGATTCTTGCTGAATTTTGGTGCATAGAACTTTATTTAGTCATGGCAATGCATAGAAATCAGCTAGTGATCACATAACTCTTTGGAAAATGATTTTGCCAAGAATCCCCTTTTTGCACTTGTAATGAAAAATGACTTAAGGATCTTTGAAAACCAAAGCAAACCATGCAAAATCCCTTGGGCCAATTCTGTTTTTAAGGCATGTGTGATGTTTGTATAAGGGTTAGACATCAATTAGAAGTCACAAATTGCCTTGGTACAAGAATTTGCAAGTTTTTCCATTTGGTGCATGACTTGAATTTTAGTGATTTTTGCCAACTTTGATGAGCCATAAATTTTGATCCAAAATGAATTAGGTCATGTTCTTGTACTTTTTGAAAAGGGAAAGATCTATTCTACAACTTTCATTACCAAAGTTTTTCCATTTGAAGCTTTCTTGAATCAAAAAGTAAGGGTTGAAAAAGTTGCATAAAATGACATTTTCATTAAAAGTCAAACTTGCCCAAAAAGTCAACTTTGAAAAAGACTTGAAATTCTTGAATTTTGTGAACTTCAAACTTCTTCTATGATTAAATAAAGATCATATACACTCAAAATGATGAAGATCACCCCTTGGTTGGGTCATTGGGGGCCTCAGATGCCCTGATTTTGCACTGACTTGCTTGAAAAGTCAACTCTTGATCAGATGACTTCCCCATGGAATTTCTTCATGAAAATTGATATGCATACTCCCTATACCATATAGAGAACAATAGAAACAAGAATGACCAAAAAATTTAGAGTTATGGCCTCTGAAACCAAAACCCTAATTTTAGGTCATCTGTGCAGTCAAGCCTGGCTCTGCTTCCATACCATTCTCAGTTCTTGTGATCCTTTGACATTCTTGGCTTTGAGAGGATGTAATATGATACTTGAACACACATAGACCCCTTTGAAGTGATTGATGACCTTTGGAGTGGCTCAAGATGCTCTCAGATTGCTCAGGTCACAAACCCTAGATGCAGATGACTTAGAACCAATGCAAAGACTCAAAATTGTGGTATGAGATGTTATGATTGTGTTTATGCATATGAAATGATCACAAGCCATGGTGTGAATGGGTGAGGGAAAATTTGGGGTGTTTACACTGGGCAGAAAGTTGAGAGTAAGTCAGTTGCTGTTGACCCGACTGTAGTGAACGTCGGAGGGGTTGGAGGTTTTACAAAAAATGGTCGTCTATTTGCTCCCCTAGTTCTGAGAGGGGACCCTGTCGCTCCCACCAAATGACACCTGGTCATAAGGGGTACAGACGCGAACGGTCAACGAAAGGAGAATGAAATGAATAGAGTCGCCAGCTAGGCATTTTTATCCCGAAGGAAAGGTAATGCTGCGTAAACCTAGAAAGATATGGATAAGACGGTTGCGAACCAGAGAGACTGAGAAAGGGGGTTGGTTACAACCTGGGAAGGTATTAGCACCCAGATTGTCCGTCGTACTCGACGGGATCCACGCTTAAAAGATTTGTGTTTTAAAGGGGTAGTGTCAGTGCAATTTGTGTATCAAAGGTGGAAAAGAATGCAAGTGTCAGTGTAAAAGAAGTGTGAAGTGTAGTATGTACAGTGTCAGTGTAAGAACAAGAGTATAATGCTCAAGACTATGAGGCTTAAAGAGTGATGCTGGAAGAGGGGGAATATACAAAGACTTTTGTTCGATAACTGTTAAGTTATGCCTATGTATCCTCTCGTGCAATGAGGAAGTCAAAACACCGTAGTTCGACCCAAAGAGACTGAAAGGTGAATTGACTTGATGAACTGCTTACTTGTCTATGCTCAATTGTATGACCTATCTGGCTCAGGTGCAAACTGTCTTGCATTAGACGGAAGAAGCAAGTTCTCGTTTGTGAGTGAGTGAGATGAGAAAAGAATCCCGGAGGAGACGATTATTGTTTGTTTTTGTGTTTTCAATCTTTTATTGATTTTTTGGAGTTTGTCATAAGAAAATGAGCCTAAGCCTAAACCAAAGGGTTAGTAAACTCATCACATCCTCCCTCTGATTAGGGGTAATGAGAATACCTTAAGTATGAAGTAAGCACCTCACACTTAATCACCCTGATGTAGGATTAAGATCATTAAACTACTTGTGATTATTTAGATGTTTTTGTTGTTTTTGTTTAGTGTTAAGTAATGAGATTAAGCCATAATCAAGGATTAAACAGACTCATTACACCATCCTAATAGAAGGATAATATATGAAAATGTTTAAGCTGAGGAAGACTCCTCAACTTAATCCATGATTAGGGATTAACCTCATGACAAAACAAAGCCTTTATTAGATGGATTTTAGTTAATGGTATGATGAAGAAGTGATTTTTTAGGGTTTGTAAGACAACTTGAGGGGGACTTGTCCATTAACACTAGGGTTAGTCCTTCTTAACCAATTAAGGAAGAATTAGAACCCTAATGCAAGGCCCAAGTTACAAGTTTGATGTCTTGATGATTATGAAGTGAATTGATTAAAGGATTCAAACACATTAAGGGTTTAACTCTTAGGATTAAAGTTATACACTTCATCCTAATAGAAGGATGCGGGCATAAGCTTAATCACAAAGCTTTAAAACCATTAGGGTTTAGTCCTTGATTATGAGATGAGAAGAGAAGATTCAATGATGACACAAAGGTTTGTGAGGTTTACAAGAAAGATCTTCAGAGAAACCACCAGGAAGCAGATGAAAGGAGCAAAGAGAAGCAAAGCAACTTGCTTCATTTAAGAAGACAAGTCACTTGAAGAAAGAAAGTAAGATGAAGAAGAATGAGCAAGCTCAATCTCAAGCACAAGACAAAATGCAGAAATGATGCATAAGAGAGATGAAAAGAGATTGTGAGAAGTGAAGGCAAATTCACTTCTCAAAGTAACTTACCACCTGAAAAGTTAGTGAAAGGAATGAAATGCAATGCAAATGAGATGAAATGGCATGATGCAAACCAAAACCAGAAGCATAAGTATGGTTCTAATGATGCTATGAGATGATGCAAACATGAAACAGGGCATGAGAATGGTCTTACAAACATATGGATGCAAAAGAAGCATGCTTGGGACCATGAATGTTCATGAAAAGTTATGAAATGCAAATGACATACAATATGGAAAATGAAAGATGCAATGATCACACATGATTCTAACATGTCCTAAGATGTGTTATGAACCAAATGGATGCACAAAATGACATGGCAAGTCATGGTATGCAAGCAAATGAGAAAAGGATGCAAAGGAAGGCCCAAATTAGGGTTTATGATCAATGCACAAAACAAAATTCAAAACCAGAAGCAAACTTCATGATAAAAATTTGAAAATGCATTCAAAGGAAACTTAAACCTATACAAACTCACTGCCCAAAGGAGGGGTTCTAACTCTTAACCTAATGAGAGTTATGAATTTTCTAAGATTGCTAGGGTTTTAAGGTACCTTATCAAGAAAAATGCAAAACAAATTGAAAATGCAAGATCAAATCATGCCAATTTAATCCTACAAACTACATGCTATACAAGATGCAATGCAAAAAGAATCATTATCCAACTCTCAATGGTTAGGCAGAAATGAATTTTTGAAGTTTGAATCAAAATAATGCCTTGAAATGGATTTAATTCAAAAGAAAATAATCAAAAGGCATCAAGGACAAAAAATAAATTTGGTTTGAGAGTTGGACAATGTTTTTAAATGTCTTTAAATGTTTTATGAATTTTTTTTGTGATTTTTAAATACCTAAAAGTATTTTTAATTAATTAATTCTCATTAATTAATTAAAAATAAACTTTTAAATGATTTAAAAATAATTTTTGATGCAAAAATAAAAATAAAAATATTTTTGTGTTCTGAAAATTAATAAAATGTTTGATAAAAATTTTCAGAATTTTTTAAAGTGTTTTGCTATTTTTAAATAAATGTACAAAAGAAATGAAATTAAATGAAATAAAATAGAATAAAATGAGAAGTCAACTGATCCTAAGGCTGGTATTCAAAGTTGAGACGCGGGAGTTGACTGCGCGCGTGATCCAGTGGTTGAAATTCAAACTGACTAATCTTAATTAATTAATTTAAATAAATGAGATTAGGGTTAAGTGAGGAATCTGGGCCATTGAAACGCGCGGGGGATTGACTTAGTCAGCCTAATCTACGCTCCACATTCAAACTTCATTTAATGACAAAATTAGGGCTAATGACTTTCAGACGGCCGGAACAGTGGTTTCGGTCGTCTTCTCCGACGAGCCATTTTTCTAACTCTCTCCAAACTCCATAAAAATGAAATCTCTCTGCCCAGAATCAAACCCCACTCATCACTGAATCAAAACCCCCAAACAAAAACCATTTTTCATTCATCAATCATGTAAATCGAAGCAAAACAAATTTAGGGCAGAAAGTTTCAGACAACTCATACATACTCAATACTCCACCATTTTCATTTTTAAACACATCATGATGATCAGGATAACATGTAGAATCAATTTATAACAAGTAAATGAAGTTCTGGAAAATTTGTTCTTGATGGATACCTGAACTGAAGTTCTTCGAACAGGAGCTTTCTGAGCCTTTCTCTTATGCAAACTGACTCCTCTGGTCCCCCTGAGCTCAATGGAGTGCTTCAAAACTTTTGTTGATGGCTGATTTGAGAGATTGCAGAAGTTCTGTTCAGTGAGGGGTGAGGGTCGTGTTTTGATTTCAGTGAGTTTCAGGCTGTTTCAATGGTTGGTTTGTGATCAGTGAGTCATGTTGAGATCAATGGTGAAGTTTGTTTGTGTGTTTGAAGCTTGTGTGATGATTTTCGAATGGTTTTGCATATGAGGTGAAAAATGAGAATGTTGTGTTCTTGGAGCTTTCAGGCTTGTGTGTTTTATGAAAATGAAGCCTTGGGGTGTGTTTGTAAAGTCTGGATTGGGCAGAGAGTTGTTGGTGGCCTGTTGTGATTGGTATGGGCAAGTTGCCAAAATGTCAACTTGACTTGTACTTGAGATATGGGAAATGGTATATCTAGCCTTTTCGATTGTCTTGGCTCAGCTGAGTTTAGGGAGAACCATGGAATTGTTTATGAGATAAATCAGCAAGTGGATCAAGGCTTATGGGGTGTTTTGCAATTTTCACAAAGTTTGCCCCCTTTGGAAATTCTTGAGATTCAAGGCACCAAAATGCAATATTCTTTGGCCCATTCTGATCTTTAGAGGTCATGTGATCATGTTGTGAAGAGTTTGTACACTTTTGAAGCTTTTAGAACATTTGATCATACCATTTTGCAAAATGCCTCTTTGGTAGAAAACTTCAAATTATGTGATTTTAGTCAACTTTGACAAGCCATAACTCTTGATCCAAAATGAATTTGGTCAAGTTCTTGTACTTTTTGAAAAGGGAATGATCCATTCTACAACTTTCATGACCAAAGTTTTTCCATTTGAAGCATTTTTGAATCAAAAAGCAAGGGTTGAAAAAGTTTCCCAAAATGGCAATTTTCAATTACAAGTCATTTTCCCAAAAAGTCAACTTTGCAAATGGCTTGGAATTATTTGATTTTGTGAACTTCTAACATCTTCCATGATCAAATAAAGATCATACATAATCAAAATGATGATTAACACCCTTTGGTTGGGTCATTGGGGGCCTCAGATGCCCTGATTTTGCACTGACTTGCTCAAAAAGTCAACTCTTGATCAGATGACTTCCCCATTGAATTTCTTCATGAAAATTGATATGCATGATCCCTATACCATATAGAGACCAATAGAAACAAGAATGACCAAAAAATTTGGAGTTATGGCCTTTGAAACCAAAACCCTAATTTTAGGTCATTTGTGCAGTCAAACCTGGCTCTGCTTCCATGCCAATCTCAGTTCTTGTGATTCTTTGACATTCTTGACTTTGAGAGGATATAATATGATACTTGAACATACATGGACCCCTTTTAAGTGATTGATGACCTTTGGAGTGGCTCAAATGGCTCATGGATTGCTCAGATCACAAACCCTAGATGCAGATGACTTAGAAGCTATGCAGTGGAGCAAATATGCAACATGCGATACTATGATTGAAATTATGCATATTAAATGATCACAAGCCATGGTGTGAATGTGTGAGGGAAAATTTGGGGTGTTTACAGCTGCCCCTATTCAAACATGAGTTAGCTGTGCAGGATGTAAGCGACGGCTTAAACAGGCAAACAAGATAACTTGTGGTTGAATACCAAAGACAGTCCAAAATTTGCACTCACAGAATGAAGAAGAAAAGGGATATAGATTGTAAAGGAAAATAAAGTATATTATAAAGTGTGGGCGACGGAGGACGACCGTCGAGCAGAGGACGACTGCTGGGGAAAGGGCAATGACGGGGACGGCCGACATGCTGGGAAAAATGAGGGAAATAAAGCAATGACGGGGACGGCCGACATGCTGGGGAAAATGCGGGAAATAAAGCAATGACGGGGACGGCCGACATGCTGGGAAAAATGAGGGAAATAAAGCAATGACGGGGACGGCCGACATGCTGGGGAGAATGCGGGAAATAAAGCAATGACGGGGACGGCCGACATGTTGGGGATATAAGAGATTATGATGGGGACGGCCATCAGGACTCTCTGGGGATTATAGGTAGAAATAAATGATGAGGTACGGTTATCAGGTTCATAAAGTAATGCAAACCACGATGGGGATGACCATCGGGCTAAACTGATGAAGGACGATCATCAGGAAAAGGAAGAGGGACCACGACGGGGACGGCCATCGGGTTAAAGAATAAATGAAATAATGATGAGGGACGATCATCAAAGGTGAAGGACGATCACCAGGAAAAGGAAAAGGGACCACGACAGGGACGGCCATCGGGTTAAAGAATAAATGAAATAATGATGAGGGACGGTCATCAAAGGTGAAGGACGATCACCAGGAAAAGGAAAAGGGACCACGACGGGGACGGCCATCGGGTTAAAGAATAAATGAAATAATGATGAGGGACGGTCATCAAAGGTGAAGGACGATCACCTAGCAGGGGACGGCTGCTCTGTTGGGGATAAGATGAGGGACGGTCATCTAAGGTGAAGGACGATCACCTGGCAGGGTACGGCTGCCGAAAGTATCGCGACATAGGACGAATGCCGGATGAAAGGTCGACGATGGGGACGACCATCGGACGAGCATGATGAAGGACGATCATCAAGAGGTGGAGGATGATCACCTAGCAGGGGACGGCTGCTCTCAAGGTTTATCATGACATAGGACGAATGTCAGATAGCAAGATCAACGATGGGGACGGCCATCGGATAAAATGATGAAGGACGATCATCAAAAGGTGAAGGACGATCACCTAGCAGGGGACGACTGCTAAATATCACGACATAGGACGAATGCCGGATAAAAAGATCAACGATGGGGACGGCCATCGGATGAGCATGATGAAGGACGTTCATCAAGAGGTGAAGGACGATCACCTAGCAGGGTACGACTGCTCTCAGGGTTTATCATGACATAGGACGAATGTCAGATGGAAAAGAAATTTTGCTTTGCTGGAGACCTACTGGGGAATAGTAAACACGGACGAGTGTTTATATCCAGGAAAAAAAGGTATAAGTGTTTTGACGTTGTGTATAGATTAAAGACGCGAACGAGCATCCCTAAGACTACGATACGGACGAGTATCGGGTATGAACAAATACTGACACGTGTTCAGAGATGATGATACGGACGAGTATCAACTGGTTAACAAGGAACACGGACGAGTGTTAATTCTGAGGGGACTCTTCTGGGGAAAAGTAGACACAGACGAGTGTCTAAATTCAAGAAGACAAGAGTGTTTGACACAGTGTATGGGTTAAATATGCGGACGAGCATCCCTAAGACTACGATACGGACGAGTATCAGGTAGAAACAAATACTTGACGCATGTTCTGAGATGATGGTACGGACGAGTACCAACTGGTTAACAAAGAACACGGACGAGTGTCGAATCTGAGGGGTTTTGAGTGATATATACAAGATACGAACGAGTATCTGTATGAGGGAAACAGGAGTAACAAGTATGAGTGGTGTATAGACAAGTGTTTAACTTGCTGGGGAGAGTGACACGAACGAGTGTCAAAAAGGAGAAAAGTATAGTATAAACAAGTATCTGATATACAAAGTGTTCGGGTGATTATGCTGGGGAAGGTGACACGGACGGGTGTCAAGGAATTTTGTATATGTGTATCTGTGAGTGCAAAGAGGACGCTTTGGCTTTCTACTGGGGATATGACACGGACGGGTGTCAAGAAGTATCTGTAATATGTAAGTGTCTGTTTGTAAAGAATGCCCGGGCGACTTTACTGGGGAATGATGACACGGACGGGTGCCACAAGGAGTATGTACTGGTGTTTGGTGATGTGTAGGGTAAACGCTTTAGCTTTCTGCTGGGGGTATGACACGGACGGGTGTCAAGAAGTATCTGTTTTGTGAGAGAAAGGTCTGGGCTCTCTGCCGGGGAATCTGGGGAGTTTTCTGTATATTGTTGATGGATTTGTCAATATTTACAAGCGTTTGATTCAGATCATGGCTTATGATTATGCGATATGTTTGTTTTTTTGCCGTAATGCTCCGTATTAGACGGAATGCTACGCTTTGTAGGGTGAATATGATGCGAATGCTATGTTTATGCAAAAGATAACGATCTGGGATTCGGATCCCGTTGCTAAGGAGATCTCTGGTTGATCTGCTTGAAGTGAACATCCCAGCTGGGGTTGAGATCATTGGTAGATCTGGCATATGGGACTCTGCTTGGTGATATAGGTTACTGATAGACCTATCTTTGGTAATGAGGGACCCAGCTGGGGTTTGTAGCAGCTTTTTTCACTCTGTTGTGAATCCTCCAGGCGTTGCTTTTCTGGATAGAGGCTGAAACTCTATGGGGGGATGGTTCCCCGGCTTTTGCACTTGGCTGTGGAGGAATAGTAAATGGCAACTCGGCTGGGGAAGAAGAAAAGACCATGGGAAGGTCTTCCTGGAGATTTCTATAAAGGGGCCTGCTGAGGATGATACTTGACAACTCAGCTGGGGAAAAACCATCTTCGGTGCTAATTGGGAGATAGACTGAGTAGCTAATGATTTGCCAGCTTGCTGGGGAGAAGCTTACATGCCCCGTGTTGAGTTTTGAATACCTGCAATCCTGCAAAGACAGAGAAACGCACAAGTAATCCCGAGGTATCCCTTTCCGGATTCCGTCGTAAGAGTTTAGACACTCCCGGGAGTAAATATATTTCCTGCAAGCACGTATTCTTTAGAAGAGAAGCATCTGTATTTGTGCAATCAGTATCTTAAAGACATCGGACATTTTTGCAAATAAAAGAGTACGAGACAATGCGTGACTGAAAATCTGATTTTATTAATTTGTGTGTCCTGAATTGGCAAGATACAGTCAAGGAAACAAATCCCCTAAAATGAGGAGATTGTTACAAATGGAGAAACAAAAAGATGCTGGCAATGTTGATGACGCCTCAAGGAGCTTCCCTCTTGCTATGACTCGTATGACTTTTGACGTTCTTCTCGTCTTGCTTTCTGAAGAAGGCTGATTCTGAAAGAAGCTTGATCCTTTCGAAGCTTACCAAGTTGTAAGTGATACAGACGAATTCAGAATGCAGTTGTTCGCTTATTCCCTTATTTTGCATGGATCGCCCTTACGGGTTTTCAATCCATCGGGACACCCATTTTTTCCTGAGTTGTCCAATGCGGCTTTTCAACTCTGCGGGTGTACATTTTTTGTTTATTTTCCCTTATTTTTGCCCGAGTCTTTTATTATGTTTTTGACTCGCCGGGATGCCCTATTTTTGCCTGGACTTACATTCTGTTTTTATGTCCAGCGGGTCATTTTTATGCGAAGTATTTTTTAACTGCATCTGAATTCACAAGGGACGGGAAGTCTTCACCATCCATAGTGTTGAGCATCAGTGCTCCACCAGAGAAAACTTTCTTTACTACGAATGGTCCTTCATAGTTTGGAGTCCATTTGCCCCTGTGGTATGTGCGATGAGGGAGGAGTCTTTTCAGCACAAGATCTCCTACTTGGTACTCTCGGAGCCTGACTTTCTGATCGAAGGCTTTCTTCATTCTTTTCTGATACAGCTGCCCATGACAGATTGCAGCCAATCTCTTCTCTTCAATCAGATTCAGTTGTTCGTATCGGGATCGGACCCATTCTGCTTCGTTCAGCTTAACATCCATCAGTACCCGCAGGGAGGGTAATTCAACTTCCACAGGCAGGACTGCCTCCATACCATAAACAAGCTGATACGGTGTTGCCCCAGTGGATGTTCTGATTGATGTACGGTACCCATGCAAGGCAAATGGCAGCATTTCATGCCAATCTTTGTAGGTGACTACCATCTTCTGCACAATCTTCTTGATATTCTTATTAGCTGCCTCAACAGCGCCATTCATCTTTGGCCTGTAAGGAGAAGAATTGTGGTGTTGGATTTTGAAGTCCCGGCATAACTCTGCCATCATTTTGTTATTTAAGTTAGAACCATTATCAGTAATGATTCGCTCGAGAACTCCATACCGACAGATGATGTCTCTCTTCAGAAATCGGGCTACCACCTGCCTTGTAACATTTGCATAGGAAGCTGCTTCAACCCACTTGGTGAAATAGGTAATAGCAACCAAGATGAATCTGTGGCCGTTTGAAGCAGTCGGTTCAATCTTGCCAATCATATCAATGCCCCACATAGCAAAGGGCCAGGGTGAAGACATCACATTCAAAGGATTGAGAGGCACATACACCTTATCCGCATAAATCTGGCATTTATGGCATTTTCTGGCGTAGGCACAACAGTCTGCGTCCATTGTGATCCAGTAATAGCCCGATCTTAGTAGCTTCTTGGCCATGGCATGCCCTCCTGCATGGGTACCAAAGGATCCTTCGTGCACTTCGTGCATCAACAAGTCTGCTTCTGTTCTAACAACGCACCTGAGAAGTACCATATCAAAGTTTCTCTTGTACAAGGAACCGTTAGTGTTCAGGAAGAAACTACCAGCTAGCCTTCTTAATGTCTTCTTGTCATTGGAAGATGCCCCAGGTGGGTAAGTCTGATCCTCCAAGAAGCACTTAATGTCATGGAACCAAGGCTTATCATCTTTGACAACGTCTGCTGCAAATACATATGCTGGTCTGTCAAGTCTGGACACTGAAATCCAAGGCACAAAGTTGGCAGCTTGAACTTTGATCATGGATGAAATGGTAGCCAGAGCATCTGCAAACTGATTCTCGTCCCGGGGGATATACTCAAGCTTGACCGTTGTGAAAAATGTCAATAACCTTCTCGTATAGTCCCTATAAGGTATCAGATGATCCTGGTGGGTGTACCATTTGCTGTTGGTTTGATTAACTACCAGAGCTGAATCTCCGAATACAATCAACGTCTTGATCCTGAGGTCAATGGCTTCCTCAAGACCCATAATGCAAGCTTCGTATTCAGCTTCGTTGTTAGTGCAGTTGAAGGTGAGCTTTTCCGAGAAAGGCAGGTGAACTCCCTTAGGTGTAATGAGTACTGCACCAACACCACGACCATTCATATTAACAGCCCCATCAAACATCATAGTCCATTCTTCTTCTGGGTCAGGCCCTTCAGTGTGAACAGGCTCTTCATGATATTTTGCTTTTATGAACATGATGTCTTCATCAGGGAAGTCAAATCTCATAGGCTGGTAGTCGTCAATAGGTTGCTCAACAAGATAATCAGACAGTACACTGCCCTTGATGGCTTTCTGAGATATGTACTGGATGTCATATTCTGTGAGGATCATTTGCCATCTTGCAACCCGTCCGGTAAGTGTTGGCTTCTCAAAAATGTACTTAACTGGGTCCATATTTGAAATCAGTAAGGTAGTGTGGGTCAACATATACTGTCTCAGTCGGCGAGCAGCCCACGCTAAAGCACAGCAAGTTTTCTTGAGCAGTGAATAACGTTGTTCACAGTCGGTAAACTTTTTGCTTAGGTAGTAAATTGCATACTCTTTTTGACCAGACTCGTCATGCTGGCCCAGTACACACCCTATTGACTCTTCTAATATTGTCAAGTACATTATTAGAGGTCTTCCTTCGACTGGAGGCATAAGGATTGGAGGCTCTTGTAAGTATTCCTTGATCTTGTCAAAAGCCTTCTGGCAGTCTTCATTCCACCTGACTGTTTGCTCCTTTCTCAACAGCTTGAACAAGGGTTCACAGGTTGCTGTAAGGTGAGATATGAACCGTGAAATATAGTTCAATCTACCTAGAAACCCCCGAACTTCTTTCTCAGTCTTCGGTGCAGGCATTTCTTGAATGGCTCTAAATTTATCAGGGTCAACTTCAATCCCTTTCTCGCTCACAATAAAGCCCAGCAGCTTACCAGATCGCACCCCGAATGTGCACTTGTTGGGGTTCAACTTCAGTTGGTACTTCCTCAGACGCTTGAATAACTTCAACAGATTTACCAGGTGGTCTTCTTCTGTGAGGGACTTGGCAATCATGTCATCCACATAACATTCGATTTCTTTATGGATCATATCGTGGAATAGTGTTACCATAGCCCGTTGATAGGTTGCACCAGCATTCTTCAGTCCGAATGGCATCACCTTATAACAGAACGTGCCCCAGGGTGTGATGAAAGTTGTCTTCTCCATGTCTTCAGGTGACATCTTGATCTGATTGTATCCTGAAAATCCGTCCATGAAGGAGAATACCGAGAACTGAGCCGTATTATCAACCAATACATCAATGTGAGGTAATGGGAAATCATCTTTTGGGCTGGCTCTGTTCAGATCCCGGTAGTCTACACACATTCTCACTTTGCCGTCTTTCTTTGGCACAGGTACAATATTAGCAACCCACGGCGGATAACTAGTTATAGCAAGGAAACCGGCGTCCCACTGTTTTTGTACCTCTTCCTTTATCTTCATTGCCATATCTGGGCGAGTACGGCGCAGTTTCTGTTTTACTGGCGGGCAGTCTTCTTTTAAAGGCAGCTTGTGCATGACAATATCGGTGTCCAACCCTGGCATATCCTGATAAGACCAAGCAAACACATCCATATACTCTCGAAGCATATCAATCAGTTGTTCTTTCACTGAGTCTTGTAGGCAGGCCCCGATCTTAACCTCTTTCACGTCTTCTTCCATACCAAGATTAATCGTTTCAACCTCCTCCTGATGAGGAGTGATAACCTTCTCCTCTTGCCTTAACAACCTGGCTAGCTCTTCAGGAAGCTCATAATCTTCCAGTACCCCTTCATCAGCTTGATTGATTGGATTGTCAAAGTCATACGATGTCATAGCAGTGTTGTTGTCGGTGCAGTCTGGAAGGCACTCTCTGCAAGGGTTTAGATTGTTCATTTTAGTGATTGATTTTAATCTTGTTTAGAAAAGAGTGAAATGAAGTTATCATTTTGGAAAACATTTCCATTTTATTTTTGTACAAAAAGAAAAATGAAAAACAGTGAGCGGAAAAGAAAAAGACTCATTTGCAAAAGATGTCCGATATTCATTGATTGATCTGTTTGCACAAAATTACAAGATGGCCCGATTACAAAATGAGTCTTGTCATCTTGGGCAAGATGCAAGAATTGATGCATGCTTAAAAATACAGGAAATAATAATTACTCTGCAGGAGTAACCCTTATAATTTCCTGGGAAGACCAGTTAAGGACTTGGCTCCCCGGGATCCTTGGACGTATCCAGCTCTCCAGGTTGCGGTCGCTTTCATCCTCGTCTTCCAAGTTGTTTACTGCATCAGGGGTGAGCATCCCCCCACTGACAAAACTGGGCTTCTTAGCAGCCTCTGATTGATCTTGTTGAGTTGGTTTGTAACCCAACCTAAATCTGTCCTCCTTCTTCTCCACGGGCAGCAGCTTTCCCCAGCCTTGGGCAGTACCCTCTTCAACAACCTTCTTGGCTTGCTGATAAGACGTTGTAAACACCCCAAATTTGCCCTCACCCATTCACACCATGGCTTGTGATCATTTCATATGCATAGACACAATCATATCACCTCATGTCTCATTTTTGATTCACTGCATAGATTCAAAGTCATCTGCACCTAGGGTTTGTGACCTGAGCAATCCAGGAGCTTCTTGAGCCACTCCAAAGGCCACCAATCACTTCAAAGGGATCCATGTGTGTTCTTATATCATATTGCATCCTCTCAAAGTCAAGAATGCAAAAGAATCACAAGAACTGGGATTGGTGTGGAAGCAGAGCCAAGTTTGACTGCACAGTTGACCTAAAATTAGGGTTTTGGTTTCAGAGGCCATAACCTCAAATTTTTTGGTCATTCTTGATTCTATTGGTCTCTATGTGGTATAGGGAGTATGCATATCAATTTTCATGAAGAAATTCCATGGGGAAGTCATCTGATCAAGAGTTGACTTTTCAGACAAGTCAGTGCAAAATCAGGGCATCTGAGGCCCCCAATGACCCAACCAAGGAGTAATCTTCATCATTTTGAGTGTATATGATCTTTATTTGATCATGGAAGAAGGTTGAAGTTCACAAAATTCAAGAATTTGGAGTTTTTGCAAATGTTGACTTTTTGGGCATAGTTGACTTTTCAAGAATGTGTCATTTTAGGTCATTTTTCAAGCCTTGATTCTTGATCCAAAGAAGCTTCAAATGAAAAAACTTTGGTCATGAAAGTTGTAGAATACATCTTTCCCTTTTCAAAAAGTACAACATGATCTAATTCTTCTTGGATCAAAAGTTATGGTGTGACAAAGTTGGCAAAAATAATTGATTTTCAAGATGTGCACCAAGTGTGAAATTTGCAAGATCATGAACCAAGGCTGTTTGTAACTTCTAGTTGACATCAAACCAATGTACAAACATCACATAAGTCCTAAAAATCAGAATTGGGCCAAAGTTTCTCATGATCATGGTTTGTATAACAAGACTTTTTCACGAAGTTCCAAAAGTAACCAAGTTGCAAAACCATCATGATGCTTCTTACCACTTGCTGCATTGGCCTTTGAACCACTCTAGCCTTCCACACACACCATGCTGCGCCAGCCCTAGCCATTGTACCAAGCTAGAACTCAAGCCATACCTCTCTTACAAAAAAGTTGACTTTTGGCAAAAGCAATCATCCCAATCACAGCAGGCCATGTCACATCATCTGGCCAATTGGGATTGTTTATACTTTCCATTTGCTAGCCAAACATAACACCAAGCCAAGCTGAAACACTCCATAGCCTCACATACACAAAACACACCCCATTTGCATTTCTCTTCGAAACTCTTTGCCCATCTCACAAACATTAAAACAAGTTCCACCACTCAACTCACCATGCCTTATTGAGCATAAACCAACAAAGAACCAAGCCTGAATCCAGCAAGAACCTTGTTTCTCCATTTCCACCCCAACCTGCAGTTTCCTTCGAAACACCTTCCACAGCTCACATACATCCAAACAAACTCCACAAACCTTCTTAAAACATCACCCTGATCACAAAGAACCACTCACATTGGCCTGAAACTGCCTGCATCACCATTGCCATTTTCAACTGAGCTTGAGCAGGAGCTGTTCAAACTCTTCATCTAGCCAGCATAAACTTCTCCAAAGCATTCAAGCATCATCAAGAGGTCATAAGGAGTGGATTTCACAAGGAGGGGAGGTCAGAAAGTTGCTGGAGTGAAAGCTTCGAATCTCAGGTAGCTCAAGAACTTTTTTTCCAGAAATGGATTTTTAAGTTCTAAACTTGTTCTCCATGCTTCACTGATTGTTCTGATGCTTTTAGTTTTGAAAATGGTGATGAAATGAGGATTTAATTGCCTTCTGAAACTCTGTTGACCTAAAAATTGTTTTGTTCGATTCGTGAGTTTGATGAAAGATAAATGAGTTTGGGCCTGGGGTTTTGATTCAGCAAGTTGTGGGGATCATTTCCATGTTTTTAGATTTCGTTTTAGTTAGGATTTGAGAGTTTTAGGGATTTTCAGGTGGGCTTCCCACCGGAGAAGACGACCAGAGGTCTTCTCCGGCCACCTGAAAATCATTAGGGCTTAATCCTGTAATTAATTGCCATTTGAATATTGAGCGTAGGATCAGTGGACTTTGTTGACCTGCCGCGCGAATGAATGGCCCAGATCAATCTGCTTTGCCCTAATCCACTTAATTAGTTTAATTAATCCATAATTAAATTAATTTAACCAGATGCAAAAATATTTAAGACACAAAAATATTTTCATTTTTATTTTTATCATTAAAAAAGTATTTTTAAATATTTAAAAGATTATTTTTAATTGATTAATGAAAATTAATTTATTAAAAATACTTTTAAGTATTTAAAAATCACCAAAAAATTCATGAAATGTTCTAAGACATTTAGAAACATTGTCCAACCTTCAAACCAAATTTCTTTTTTGATCTTGATGCATTTTGAGAATTTTTCATTGAATTAAAATCATTTTTGTGCATTAATTTGATCCAAAGTTCAAAAAAATCATTTCTGTCTATCCATGAAGAGTTGGACATTGATTCTTCTTGCATTGCATTGTGTTTAGAATGTAGTTTGTAATATTAAATGGCCATGATTTGATCTTTCATTTTCAATTTGTTTGGCATTTCTTTTGTTTAGGAACCCTAAAAACCCTAGAAACTTGTGAAAACCATAACTTGAACTTGGTTAAGAGTTGAGACTTCTCCTTTGGGCAGTGGTTTAGTATAGGATTAGGGGTTCTTTGAGTGGCATTTTCCATTTTTTATCTTAGGGTTTGTTTCTGTTTTTGATTTTTGTTTGATGCATTGCTCATAAACCCTAATTTGGGCTTTCATATGCATCCATCTTGCATTCTCTTGCATAACATGACTTGCCATGACATTTCAAGCATCCATTTGATTCATTTGACATCATAAGACATATTGAAAGCATGTTTGATCATTGCATCATGTATTTGCCATGTTGTATGCCATGTGCACTTCATAACTTTTCATGTATGTTCATGTGTCTTAACCTGCTTCATTTGCATCCATAAGCTTGTTTGATCATTTCCATGTGCTGCCTCATGTTTGTAGCATCTCATAGCATCATTAGCACCATGTAATTGCTTCTGGTTTTGTGTCTCATCATGTCATCACATCCCATTTTGCATTGCATTGCATTTCTTTTCTAACATTTCAGGTGGTAAGTGACATTGAGAAGTGAATTTTCCTTCACTTCTCATAACTTTTCTTCTCCTCTCCCTTGCATCCATTGCTGCATTTTTGTTTGTGTGTGAGTTTGAGCTTGCTCATTCTTCTTCCTCCCACTTTCTTTCTTCAAGTGACTTGACTTCTTGAATGAAGCAAGTCACTTTGCTTCTCTTGATCCTTTTCTCTGCTTCCTGGTGGTTCCTTTGAAGATTGTTCTTGCAAACCTCACAAACCTTAGGAACAACCAAGCATGACAATAACTAGGGTTTTGATTAGTCTCCCCTCTTAGTTTTACCTTTGTGTCTCTCTTGAGTCCTCTCTTCTCATCTCATAATCAGGGACTAAACCCTAAAGGCTTTAAGGCTTTGTGATTAAGCTTATGCCTGCATCCTTCTATTAGGATGGAGTGTATAACTTTAATCCTAAGTGTTAAACCCTTAAGGTGTTTAACTCCTTTAATCAATCCACTTAATAATCATCAAGACATTACACTTGTAACTTGGGCCTTGCATTAGGGTTCTAATTCTTCCTTAATTGGTTAAGAAGGACTAACCCTAGTGTTAATGGACAAGTCCTCCTCAAGTTGTCTTACAAACCCTAAAATTCACTTCATCATCATACCATCAAATAAAATCCACTTAATCAAAGGCCTGTTTTGTCATGGGTTTAATCCCTAATCATGGATTAAGTTGAGGAGCATTCCTCAGCTTAAACATTCTCATCTATTATCCTTCTATTAGGATGGTGTAATGAGTCTGTTTAATCCCTGATTACGGCTTAACCTCATTACTCAACACTAAAAAAAAACAACAAAAACATCTAAATAATCACAAGTAGGTTAATGATCTTAATCCTACACCAAAGGTGATTAAGTGTGAGAATCTGACTTCACACTTAAGGTATTCTCATTACCCCTAATCAGAGGAAAGATGTGATGAGCTTACTAATCCATTGGTTTAGGCTTAATCTCATTAACTTATGACAAACTCTCAAAAGCAATAAAAGACTGAAAACTCAAAAACAAACAATAATCGTCTCCTTCGGGATTCTTTTCTCATCTCATTCACTCACAAACAAGAACTTGCTTCTTCCGTCCAATGCAAGACAGTTTGCACCTGAGCCAGACAGGTCACACACTTGAGCATAGGCAAGTAAGCAGTTCACAAGTCAATTCACCTTTCAGTCTCTTTGGGTCGAACTACGGTGTTCTGACTTCCTCATTGCACGAGAGGATACGTAGGCATAACTTAACAGTTATCGAACAAAAGTCTCTGTACATCCCCCCCTCTTTCCAGCATCTTTCTTTAAAGCCTCATTATCATGAGAAATTCCTTCTCATCCTTACACTGATACATCATTTATACATATCACACTTCACTTCTTTACACTGACACCTGTACATTCTTTTCCAGCTATTCTATACACAGATTGCACTGACACTACCCCTTTAAAACACAAATCTCTTAAGCGTGGATCCCGTCGAGTACGACGGACAATCTGGGTGCTAATACCTTCCCAGGTTGTAACCAACCCCCTTTCTCAGTCTCTCTGGTTCGCAGCCGTCTTATCCATATCTTTCTAGGTCTATGCAGCATTGCCTTTCATCCGGGATAAAAATGCCTAGCTGGCGACTCTTTTCTTCTCCAGTGAGTTCACGGATGTGTGTTCTCATTGTCCCTTTCGCCGACCGTTCGCGTCTGTACCCTCATCTGATCCGTTTCATTTGTCGGGAGCGACAGCTTGGCGACTCTGCTGGGGATCCTTATACTGCAACCAGGGCTTCTGGTTCTTTTTGTGGGTTCCTCCTAGCACTTGATTGATTTGTGTTTACTGGGGTGTTATGTGCTTATTTGTGCTTGTATATTTGTATTTATTTTGCTTTATGTACAGTTGCTTTATTGCTTTCTTTATTGCTTTTGAATATATCATACTGTCATGCTGCTGGCTGGATCTGGTTGTTTGCTTTGGTGGGTGGGTGTTCCATTGAGAGTTAAGGTCCTATACCTGGGACCTGAGTGACACCTAGGCTAGAGTGAATCATATTCTTTCCCATTCCATCTCGGTCTGGTGCGGGAATATGAAACACGGTTCAGATGTGGGTTTCTTCTTGAGAACTCTGTGTTGCAGATTTCCTGCAATGCTAGGGCTATCTGGGAAGCCTGCTAAGTCTGGATGACCTTTTAGTATTGACCTTCAGAAACTGAGGTGAATTAGAGGAGGAACTTTTATGGTTATTGTAAACACTGTACCTCCGGGTTAGAAGTGTTTACACTTCTCATAACTGATCCAAGTCTGAGGATCCTTGTTTTAGAACACCACCTGTGAGGGGGTTGGGCTGTTTACAGGTTTGCAGGTACCTTGACCTCAGAATACCCTGTTACTTTGATTAAGAGTACTCCATGTTGGAACAGTTCTTGTAATTCTAAACCCTGGACATATGACTCTTTATTTGAGTCCCCCACCTTGGTTGCTGGACTTATAGACCTCCATCTGGATTTCTTACACACATGGACTTATATCAGAGCACTTGATCAGATCCAGCTCAGTCACAAACCCTTGCATATCATTTGCATACATAATCATTGCATCATATTGACATTTGCTTATTTGTGTTTCAGGGTATCCATCTTCATTTGGTTTTGGTTTTGACCCCATCTTCAGTATTGACCTATCTTCATCAGCACTTGCTTCAGCTGCCTACTTCAGTCACTTGCTCCAGCCAGTCAGTGGCCCATTCTTCAGCATCTTCATCAGCACTTGTCTCTACTCAGTCTCAACATCATGGCACCTAAAAAGAGCAACATCACCTACCACTTCTTCCAGCCAGAGTTAGCTGACATCAGGAGGATTCAGACCCTGATCACTCCAGACCATATACCACTGTTCAGGGAACACCATAGAGATATACTTGATATGGTTATGGATCTGGACCCCTCACAGAGAAGCCTGATCCACACTTGCCTTCAGTTTTATGATCCCCCACTGAGATGTTTCACTTTTCAGGACTTTCAGCTGGGCCCCTTATTGGAAGAATACTCCTCATTAGTGGGCATGCCTATCAGGGGTGGAGTCCCTTTTAACCCTGAGATGGTCTTTCCTGGTAATGAAGAGGTAGCAAAGGCATTGCATTTGGAACCAGTCCTGATTGGGCAGCATATGACTTCTAAGGCTGGAATCCCTGGCCTGCATCTGGATTTCCTGATCTCTCAAGCTACCCTGAAAGCTTCTTTAGGGGAGTGGAAAGCAGTCTGTGCTTTATTGGCCTTGAGCATATATGGGATCATATTATTTGCAGATGAGCCTCGATTCATTAGTAAGAATGCAATCCATCTGTTCATCCTGAAGAACCCAGTGCCAACTTTATTGGGGGATCTCTACTATTCAGTGCATCAGAGGAATGAAAAGCAGAGGGGAAGATTAGTGAGGTGCTGTGCCCCTTTGTTCCATACTTGGCTTCTCAGGCATCTACCCAGGACAGATGCATTTTTGAACACTCATCAGCAGAAAAACTGGGCTGGAAGACTTACTACTCTTACTTCCGCTGATATCAGGTGGTGCACTCAAAGCACGAAAGGCAGAGACATCATCACCAGTTGTGGGCATTTTCCCAATGTGCCCCTAGTGGGAGTTAAGGGTAGTATTAATTACAACCCTCTGCTATTCAAAAGACAACTGGGCTATGCACTGATCCACACTCCTAAGGCACAGGACTTGGTTGAGACTCTTTACTGTGAGAACAAGATTAATCTGGCCATTGTTAGGCAGGCAGCCTGGGCCTGGGACAATGTGCAGACCAAGGGGGTAACCATCCTGGGGAAGTGTAATAATGTGGCATCAGCACAATACTATGATTGGTCCCATGCCAGGGCTCAATTCTCTGGGATGCCCTTTACTATTGAAGATATGCCTGGGCCTTCCACAACACCACCTCAAGCAACTGTCAGCTTAGAGGAGTTTGAGAAGTTGAAAGAGAGAAATGAGAAGTTGACTCAAGCTTTGCAGAAGACCCTCTATGAGAGGAGTGATGGAAGATTGGATATTGAGAGGTTAGAGAAGTTGAAAGTGGAGCACTTGGCTAGAATTGAAAAGTCTGAAGATTACATTAAGAAGTCTAGGGCCGGGGAACAAATCTTGAAGAATGCTTGCAAGGAAGCCCAATTCCAGAAGGCTAGGACAGACTTGTATCTGAAGGAGAGTCAGGCTAGGTGGGTCAGGATCACCGAGGCTCGAACCCTGGAGGACAAGAGGGTCCAAGACAAGATGGAGCAGATGGAAGCTAGTGCAATAGAGCAACAAGAAGCTCTGGCAGCAGCCCAGAGGGAGATATCAGAGCTGAAGATCAGAGCTGGAGTGAAGAGGTCAAAGGACCAAAGTCAGCACAAGAAGCTAACTGCAGCTATTGCTACAAGGAACCTTCTTATCAGGAACCTTACGGAGCGTCCGGCTGATCCTGTGACCGAAGCACTTCTCAAGGAAGTTCGTGAGGATGAGTTTGGTCTTGGTGTTTGACCATTTGCTTGTTGTTGCTTTTATTCCATGTACTTTTATTTTCTTATGATGTATTTTGACCCCTTAGAGGGCTTGTGTTGTAAAAAGAACAAGTTGTATTATTTTACTTTCTGTAATATATATTTGTGTTGGTTTGCTTCATTTGGGTTTTCTTCAAGCAACTTCAACAGCATTTTCAAGAGTCTGGAAGGGTCAAAACTGAATGCCAAGCTAGGATACCTTGAGAGCAAATAAGCATACTGCATTGCATGCTAACCCTTTGTTTGTTTTGTAGGTTTTTATTTTGTTGTTGCTAACTCTGTTGTGATGTTCAGGAATTATTGCTCGACGACGAGGGTTCCCACTCAACAGGCCACACAGATACCCCACCCGTAATAATCTTCCGGGCATACAGATGGATCAGATGCAGCAGGACCTTACTGAGGTCAGGAACCAAATGACCAACGAGAGGTTGGAAATGAGAACTCAAATGACGCAATTTATGGAGGTAATAAACAACATGGCTCAAAGCCAGGAGAGGCTCAGAGCACTGGTGGAAGGGAGAAACCAGGAAGATCATCATCCAGGGACTGCTGGGACTAGCAATAATGAAAGAGTCCAACCTCATGTCAATCCCCCAGTCTTTGGACCCCACCTCCATCCAGAGGCCAACATTCCTGTCAATATACAAGGAACTGCTACAGCCGGGAGGGTACTGCAAGAAGACCCTCAAGAAGACCAGTTCACAGTAATGGGAGCCGGGGAAGAAGCTTATGATAGAAGATTGGATGAGATAGCTGAGAAGTTAAGATCCTTAGAGTCTCAAAACTCTTTGGGTTTTGATGTTATGGATATGGGCTTGGTAGACGGGGTTAGGATTCCTCACAAGTTTAAGCCTCCATGCTTTGAAAAGTATAATGGGACTTCCTGTCCCCGAACCCATCTGCAGTCTTTTCTCGGGAGATTAAAAGCTTATACCATGGACGAGAAATTGTGGATGTTCTACTTTGAGGATAGCTTGACTGGAGCTTCGAGGGAATGGTATTCCCATCTGACAAGAGCAACTATTAGATGCTGGAAGGACCTGGCAGAGGCCTTCATCAGACAGTATCAGTATAACCTAGATATGGCACCCAACAGGACCCTCCTAATGGGAATGTCACAGTCATCTAGGGAGAGCTTCAGAGAATATGCTCAAAGATGGAGACAGCTTGCTGCTGCTGTCCAGCCACCTATGTCTGAAAGGGAGATGGCTGATATGTTCATGAACACCCTTCAGGGGACTTACATTGATAGGCTATCTGCCTTCTCATCTACCAGCTTTGCAGATGTAGTTATAGTCGGGGAGAGAATTGAAAGCCTATTGAAGATGGGTAAGATCTCGGACAACGGTGCAAGCTCATCCAGTAATGCAAGAAAGCCTTTTGCAGGCCCAAGAAGGACTGGTGAGACCAATGCCATCCACACCAACAGGGGTAGGCCCCAATATGTTCATAGGTCTGTGGCAGCAGTCACTATTCCCGCTCCAGCTCATCCACAACCAGCTTATCAACCTCCGCAGCAAAGCTATCAGCAACAACCCCAGTACCATCAACAAAATCAGTATCCTCCAAGAAATTACAACAACAGCAACACCAACAACAACAACCAGCAAAGGCCATTCCAGCAGAGGCCTTCTCAAGCCAACAGGGTAATCGATCTGATCCCTATGCCATATGCTACATTGCTGCCGCAACTCCTAAAACTCAACCTAGTTGAGCTAAGGACGTTGGCCCCTCCAGATCCCAACAGTCTACCCAGGAACTACGACTCCAACGCCAGATGTGCCTTCCATTCTAATGCACCTGGCCATAGTACAGAAAAGTGCAGAGCCTTGCACATGAAGGTACAAGACCTGGTAGACTCAAAAGCTCTGAATTTCGCACCACCACCCAATGTGAATAAGAACCCTATGCCGAATCACGGTGGTCCCAGAATTAACGCTATTGAAGAAGACAAGCCGTCTTATTTAATAACCAGTGTGGGTCAGATCCGGACACCGTTGGTAGAAATTAAGGCTCAGCTCCTCGAATGTAACATGTTCCCTGGGTGTGAGTTAGGGTGTGCTTACTGTAATATTTCAGTAAATGGGTGCGATAATCTGAGGAATGGCATAGATGGCCTTATTCAGAGTGGCCAGCTTCAGATCACCACATCATTTCCAACAAATCCAGCAATCTCATCAGCAACGGTTTCAGAACCTCCTACAACTGCAACAACCATTGTTCCTGACAATTCTTCGGCTTCGTCAACAAGTACTTCATCTGTCTTCTCAACTGATCAGTTATCAACAAATGTTCCTGCTACAACTTCAGCATCACTCCATTTTGAATCTCCTACCACAACAACGTCCATCCTTCTGACAATGTCTCCTACAACTCCAGCAACGAATCATGAAGATGTCTCAACTGTCACAATATTTTATGATCCTGAAAACAACTCTGCCTACAATTCAGAAAGTGCTGCTCCCATTAGAGAACCCGTCACTATTTATTACGATCCACAAACAATTACAGTCCCTTCAGCAGCAGCCATCAGTCCAGTCACTGTCACGGTGCCTGGACCAATACCTTATGAAAGCAGTAGAGCCATCCCTTGGCACTACGGCTCTGACATATACTGCGAGGGACAGAGAATCACTCTTGATACATCAACACCTGCACCACAGATAGATAATGTGGGAGGAGGCGGAGGCTTCACTCGAAGCGGACGTCTCTTTGCTCCACAAATTCAAAGACCCACTGCCGAAGCAGAAGCTGCTGCCAAGGCAAAAGGAAAGAGCCCGGTGCAGGAAGATCAAGCTGTTAAGGAAGCTTTGAAAACACCATTCGATCAAGAAGTTGATGAGTTTATGAGAATCATCAAAAAGAGTGATTACAAAATTGTGGATCAGCTTCACCAGACGCCATCCAAGATCTCTATCTTATCATTGTTTATGTGCTCCGAAGCCCATCGGAATGCACTACTCAAAGTCTTGCACGCAGCTTACGTGCCTGAAGAGATCACTGTCAATCAATTGGAAACCGTGGTTGGAAATGTTACTGCTAGCAATGGGCTAGGGTTCACCAATACTGACTTGACAACGGAAGGCCGCAACCATAACAAAGCCTTGCACATTGTCGCTCCCGGGATTTTCATCCTAGTACAAACGCGAAAGTGGCGCGGAAAGGTTAGAGTCGCCAGCCAGACATTTTTATCCCGAATGAATGGGAAAGGTAATGTTGCACAAACCTGAGGAAGAAGGAAAGGACAAGGCCTTGCGAACCAAAGATCTGAGTTCGGGAGTCGGTTACGAATTGAGAAGGTATTAGCACCCCAATCCGTCCGTCGTACCCGACGGGATCCACGCTTGCTTGCTTGTTTCAAAGGGTGAGAAATAAAGTTGCTGCTGAATAAAACTGCTAACTGGAAACTACGAAGCGGAGAAGTGCTTCGGTGATTGTTGCAAGTATCGGAGCTTGAATCGAAGAGAAAACCGAAAACCGAAAACCGCAAAATAAATGCGTTCTTGAGATTGAATCTTCGCACACTTCCGATAAGCCGAAATCTTCAACAAAATCACTAGCTTCTTCTTCTACGATCCACAATTAATGGAGGTTGGAGGCTTAAGCTTCAAGATCTTCAAGTTTCAATGTGAAACTTGAAGAGCTTATTTGAAAAAGCTTTGGTGAAAGGGAGAGGAAAAGTGAGAGAGAAAAGTGATTCTCAAAGAGTGAAAAATTGGAAAATGGTGTTCAACCTTTTGGTTTGGATGAAAATGGCTTAAATAGAGACTAGGCTAGGAGCTAGGTTTGGGTTTGGGGCCCAAAAATTAGGCTTGGGATCCAAAATTAGGTTTGGTAGTTAGTTAGGGTTAGGGTTGGAAAAGAGAATATTCCTTGGAATATTCCTTGGAATATTCCTTGGAATATTCCTTGGAATACTCTAGAAGATGGTGGAAGGTGGTGGAAGTTTCCAAGGGAAATGGAGTGGAATTGAGATGGAAAAATGAGATGGAAAAAATGAAAGGAAGAGTGGAAAGAAAATGGAAGGAAAAGTGGAGGGAAATGCAAAACCAACTAACTTTCAAATGATTTTTCTTTGATTTTTTTCATGATTCCTCCATCGTTTATCGACCAAATATGAACCATAGGATCATTGTAACCCTAATTTCACGATCTCGATCTTAAAAGTCCGGAGTCGACCCTTTTTACCTAGCTCGGTCGCCTTTTCCCCGATTCCTCGATTTTCCGTCATCCGGCCAGTCGAACCCCTTCCAAAATGAACTTGTGGACGAGATTTGAACCCTGGGCACTTGACATCATATATAAGTCAAAGAAATCCACTTCGAATCAAAAATTTATGTAGAAGCCCTGTAGAAATGAAACCCTAATTCGGCTCTTTTCCCTCAAGAAGTATTGCACTGCTTGCCTCCTTCAATCAAACCAAAACTTTCCATGACTTGTGGCTTCAAGTGAAGACTTGTGGGATATTGTGAACCCTTTGCACAAGGTTGAGAAGCTTTGTGGCCCTTCGGTAGCCTCTTCATAACTTTCGGTTGCTCCGATCATTGATCACATACCCACGCCTCGGCTATGCTATATATGATGCAATGTTTTTGGTTATTTTATGAATCTATATATGCAAAATGCTATGCAAAATGTTTAAGGAAATGAGAGGGCAAATTTTGAGGTATTACAGCTGCCCCTATTCAATCATCTGCAGGCCTGAACGAATAATTGCGAGAGCTTTTAGACGTTCAAGGTATGGAGTGATTGAATACTCGAATAAAACCTGAAAATTTGCACACCGAGGGTAATGGAAATGCCATCTGCCCATTTATATATTTATGTATTTTCTGATTTGTCTTAACCTCTGAATAGGTAGCGAAAATAGAACCAGGTGGAAATAATGCTGGGAAGAATGCCATCCTCGAATGACCACTCACACGGGATCCTCGGATCCAGTACTAAAACCCTCCTTGAATAGAAACACAATGGTATACCGGCCGCAGGAGATAACCATCAACAACAAAGACTGACCTCGGACAGACTTTGCAAAAGAGACAAACTGACCTCGATCAATAAGCTCAAAAAGTGAACTACTATCCTCGAATAATAGCCACACAAAACAAAAACAAGACCAACCGCAGAAGGACTTGAAGAAAAGAATGCCATCCTCGAATGACAATCCAAAAGATCCTCAGATCTAACACGAAACCATCCTCAAATGGAGACGCAAAGGTATACCAGCCTCGACTGATAACCAAACACAAAGCTGACCTCAGACAGACTTTGCAAAAGAGACAAACTGACCTCGATCAATAAGCTCAAAATGTGAACTACCATCCTCGAATAATAGCCACAACAACAAGACCAACCGCAGAAGGACTTGAAGAAAAGAAATGCCATCCTCGAATGACAAATCAAAAGATCCTCGGATCTAACACGAAACCATCCTCGAATGGAGACGCAAAGGTATACCAGCCTCGACTGATAACCAAACACAAAGCTGACCTCAGACAGACTTTGCAAAAGAGACAAACTGACCTTGATCAATAAGCTCAAAATGTGAACTACCATCCTCGAATAATAGCCACAACAACAAGACCAACCGCAGAAGGACTTGAAGAAAAGAAATGCCATCCTCGAATGACAAATCAAAAGATCCTCGGATCTAACACGAAACCATCCTCGAATGGAGACGCAAAGGTATACCAGCCTCGACTGATAACCAAACACAAAGCTGACCTCAGACAGACTTTGCAAAAGAGACAAACTGACCTCGATCAATAAGCTCAAAATGTGAACTACCATCCTCGAATAATAGCCACAACAACAAGACCAACCGCAGAAGGACTTGAAGAAAAGAAATGCCATCCTCGAATGACAAATCAAAAGATCCTCGGATCTAACACGAAACCATCCTCGAATGGAGACGCAAAGGTATACCAGCCTCGACTGATAACCAAACACCCAGAAAATCGGACAAGATGGAACGGGATCGTTGTACATAAACGAGAGCCCAAGCAAACAGGACCGTTGTACCAAACGGGAACCTGCGACGCGACTGTTGTACCAAACAAGACGCGGAGAAATGACGAACATTGACTTGGAAAAGACAAGGATGTCTGAAAAATGATATTGGTATCCTCTGTGCGGAGTACTCCAGGTTGAGAAGATGTTATAGGTAGTATGTAATATACCTCAAAACTGGCCCATGCTGGCATGCATATGTTTGAATTTATGGCGTAATGCTCCATGATAATGGAAATGCTACGCTTTGGAAGATGCAGACGCAATGATGATTATGCGAATGACAATGCAAAGACGATCTCCTGATAAGGAGACTGCAGGTAATTCCATATAACCTGGCGACTTCACTGGGGAGGAGCGATGATCACTGCATTGATCTGGCCCATCCTGACGAGGAGGAAATAACTCTGCGGGGAAAGTTGTTAATAATTCACTGGCTCTGAATAGCCGCCACTGCCAAAAATAAATTGGACTTTGAGATTGGAGCGCCAAGACCCTGCTGGAGGTGGACCATTCTTGAACTCTGATGGGGAAGTGAGGACTTCCTGGGAACCAAAGGCATGACACTGCTGAGGAAGCAACTGCTGGGGAGGCAAAACACTCTTCACGCTGTTAAGAATTGCCCCTGTCTGCACGGAGACTTCTGCTTGGGGATTGCACCCACTCTCTGCTGTCTAGCTGGGAGAAATTTCATCTTGCACATGGCTGGGGATAATTGGAAACACCCTGGGAGACATTTGTTTCTGCTCAAACAAATGGGAATGCCCATCCTGGATAGGGATCTGTTAGCTCTGTTAGCAACACCAGTACCTGTACCTGCATGAACACCATCGATAATACCTGCAACATAGAGAATTAGTTTGGGACCTGCTTGCCCCAGGATCATAGCATGAATCATTGTCTAGGTATCTCAGCACCCTTTCAGAGTTGAATTAAATGTTTCTATTCTCCTGCACGAGTTAGAAAAGCATTCAAATGTTCATAACACAATGCAAGTTACCATTTGCTAGACGTTTTCACAATCAATCAATGCTAGATTAAAAAACAAAAAAGTAAAATAGTCAATTGACTGAAGTTGAACTTTATTGATTTTGAAAGGTGGCCCTGAATAGGCAATACAAAGGAAGCGGTTCCCTGGAATGAGGGAACAACTAAAAGAAAAACAAACTACCCTATTGGCAATGTGAAAAATGAATCTCATCAATTATCAACCCGGTTATGACTCGTATGTCTTCCAGACGCTCCGCTCTTCTGCCTCTTGAGAAAAAGTAAGTGAACTGATCTTCAACCCTTAGTATAGCCTCCACTGTAGGTATGTCATGGATCTCGCAGATCGCAGTCGTTCGTGTTAATCCCTCTTTTGCGTGGATCGCCCTTTCAGGTTTTCAATCCACCGGGATACCCTTTTTTGCCTGAGTTGTCCGATGTGGCTTTTCAACTCAGCGGGTGTACATTTTTCGATATTTCCCTAACTTTTGCCCGAGCCTTTTATTCTGTTTTTGGCTCGCCGGGATGCCCATTTTTGCCTGGATCTTTATTCTGTTTTTATCCAGCGGGTCCTTTTTACACGAAGTATTTTCTTACTGCGTCTGCGTTGACAGGGGATGGAAAGTCTTCTCCGTCCATGGTTGTCAGCATTAAGGCTCCGCCTGAGAAAACCCTTTTAACCACGAACGGTCCTTCATAATTGGGTGTCCACTTGCCCCTGTGATCGTTGAGAGGAGGAAGAATCCTTTTCAGCACTAAGTCTCCTGGCATGTACCTCTGGGGTCGCACCTTCTTGTCAAAAGCTTGCTTCATTCGTCGTTGATACAACTGTCCACGGCATACAGCTGCTAGACGCTTCTCTTCAATGAGGCTCAACTGATTATATCTGGATCGGAGCCATTCAGCTTCATCTAGCTTGATGTCCATCATCAGCCTCAAGGAGGGGATTTCCACCTCGATCGGTAGAACTGCTTCCATACCATACACCAATGAGAATGGAGTTGCCCCAGTTGAAGTGCGCACTGATGTTCTGTACCCATGCAACGCGAAAGGTAACATCTCGTGCCAATCTTTGTACGTCACAACCATCTTCTGAACAATCTTCTTGATGTTTTTATTAGCCGCCTCGACGGCGCCATTCATCTTAGGACGATATGGAGAAGAGTTGTGATGTTCTATTTTGAAGTCTCGACACAAGTCAGCCATCATCTTGTTGTTGAGATTAGAACCATTATCAGTAATGATCCTTTCAGGGACTCCATACCGGCAAATGATGTCCCGCTTAATAAACCTAGCAACCACTTGCTTGGTGACATTGGCGTAGGAAGCAGCTTCGACCCACTTTGTGAAATAATCAATAGCAACTAGGATGAAGCGATGTCCATTAGAGGCTGTTGGCTCAATCTTTCCAATCATATCGATGCCCCACATAGCGAACGGCCACGGTGAAGACATGACACTCAAAGGATTCGGAGGAACATGGACCTTGTCAGCATAAATTTGACACTTATGGCATTTACGGGAGTATTTGCAACAATCAGACTCCATGGTAATCCAATAGTATCCCGATCTCAATAATTTCTTGGCCATGGCATGTCCTCCAGCATGGGTACCAAAGGAGCCTTCGTGAACCTCCTGCATTAACATGTCTGCCTCGTGTCTGTCCACACATCTGAGCAGCACCATGTCAAAGTTCCGTTTGTACAACACACCATCCTGATTCAAGAAGAAACCTCTCGCCAGTCTCCTAAGAGTTTTCTTATCTTTACTGGATGCCCCAGCCGGGTATTCTTGAGCTTTCAGGAATTGTTGGATGTCGTGGTACCAAGGCTTGTCATCTTCCCCATCACCCACTGCGAAGACATAAGCCGGTCTTTCAAGACGAGAGATCGAAATTCGTGGCACGAAATTCTCTTGGCATACTTTAATCATGGATGATAAAGTTGCGAGAGCATCGGCGAACTGGTTTTCGTCCCTAGGAACATAGCTCAGCTTTACTTTGGTAAAGAAGGTTAACAGCCTCCTGACGTAGTCTCGGTAAGGAATCAAACGAGCTTGATGAACTAGCCATTTGCCATTGACTTGATTTACTACCAAAGCAGAATCTCCGAAGATCTCAAGGTTCTTGACTCGCAAGTCTATTGCCTCTTCGATCCCCATGATGCAAGCTTCATATTCGGCTTCGTTATTAGTGCACTCAAAGGTCAACCGAGCAGCAAGAGGTGTGTGGACTCCTTCTGGTGAGACAATAACAGCACCTACTCCACTCCCATTCATGTTTACAGCTCCGTCAAACATCAACTTCCATCTGGATTCAGGGTCAGGCCCCTCCTCCGGAAGTGGTTCTTCATGGTCTTTCGACTTGAGGAACATGATGTCCTCATCCGGAAACTCAAACCTCATGGGTTGGTAATCATCAATCGGCTGCTGGGCCAAGTATTCTGACAACACACTCCCCTTTATAGCTTTTTGTGAAGTGTATTGTATGTCATACTCCGTGAGTATCATCTGCCAACGGGCCACTCTTCCTGTCAAAGCCGGCTTCTCAAAGATGTATTTTACAGGATCCATCTTGGAAATTAGGAGAGTAGTGTGAGTCAGCATGTACTGTCTCAGTCGGCGAGCAGCCCATGCCAAAGCGCAGCAAGTTTTCTCGAGTAGTGAGTATCGTGTCTCACAATCGGTAAACTTTTTGCTAAGGTAATAAATGGCATGCTCTTTTCGACCAGACTCGTCCTGCTGACCCAGCACACATCCCATCGATCCTTCCAGCACAGTGAGATACATAATCAGAGGTCTCCCTGGCACTGGAGGCATAAGAATTGGTGGTTCCAACAAGTATTCTTTGATTCGGTCGAAGGCCCGCTGACAATCTTCATTCCATTCAATGGCCTGATTCTTCCTCAGAAGCTTGAAGATGGGCTCGCATGTGGCCGTTAGGTGAGAAATAAACCGTGCAATGTAGTTTAGTCTCCCTAAGAAGCCACGCACTTGCTTTTCAGTCTTCGGCTCAGGCATTTCCTGGATTGCTTTCACTTTGGCCGGATCGACCTCAATTCCTCGTTCACTAACGATGAAGCCGAGCAACTTGCCAGAACGAACCCCGAAGGTGCATTTATTCGGATTTAACCTCAGTCTGAACTTTCGAAGCCTATCAAATAATTTTGCTAGATTGACCAAGTGTTCTTCTTCCGTCTGGGACTTTGCTATCATGTCATCAACATAAACCTCAATTTCATGATGGATCATGTCGTGAAACAACGTCACCATTGCCCGTTGGTAGGTAGCTCCTGCATTCTTTAAACCAAACGGCATGACCTTATAACAAAAGGTGCCCCAAGGAGTGATGAAAGTTGTCTTTTCCATATCCTCGGGAGCCATCTTGATTTGATTATAGCCTGAGAATCCATCCATGAAGGAGAACACGGAAAACTGAGCAGTATTATCGACAAGTACATCAATGTGAGGTAAAGGGAAATCATCTTTGGGGCTAGCCCTATTCAAATCCCTGTAATCCACACACATTCTGACTTTGCCATCTTTTTTAGGAACCGGCACAATGTTAGCAACCCATGGAGGATAACTAGTCACGGCCAAGAAGCCAGCATCAAACTGTTTTTGCACTTCTTCTTTTATTTTGATTGCCATGTCTGGACGTGTGCGCCTCAACTTCTGCTTTACCGGAGGACAACCTTCTCTGAGAGGTAGCTTGTGTACCACAATGTCAGTGTCTAAACCAGGCATATCTTGGTAGGACCATGCGAAGACGTCAACGTACTCTCGAAGCATAGCCATCAAACGAGTCTTGACAGATTCTTCTAATGCAGCTCCGATCTTAACTTCTTTCTTGTCCTCTTCAGTACCCAAGTTTATCACTTCAACATCTTCCTCATGCGGCTGAATCATCTTCTCCTCTTGTTTGAGCAGTCTGGCCAATTCTTCGGGTAAATCACAATCCTCTTCACCTTCCTCATCGGCTTGATAAATTGGATTGTCGAAGTCATACTTAGCCATAACAGGGTCGTCATTGATAAGATCCGGTGACGAGCACCTGCATGAATGATGATTCATGCAAGGCTTTAGCAACAGTTTGAGAAGATGAGAAACATTGCCATTTTAAAACTTTTCTTTCTTTTTGAAAAACAAAGGTAAAAACGACAGACAGGGAACAACATGAATGAATGCGGAACGTCAATTTTATTGATGATTGTGTTAATGAACAAATGAACCCTTACAAAGAGACACTATGCCCCGGGTAAGACATAGTGCTTTAGTACAGGAAAAATAGAAACAAAACAATATTACTCTTTGAAGGAAGTGACCGAAATAAGCCTTTCCGAGGTCCAGTTGCTAAGTTGAGTTCCTGGAGCGGCAGGCCTGATCCATTCATCTAAGTCACAATCACTATCGACGATGTCATCCTGTACGGCACTGATGTTCTCGTAGTTTACCATTCCCGCACTTGTGAAGGTAACTGGGCTTTGACAACCTTTTGTACTTGTTCCAGACGAGGATCCTCCAGGGTGATAGCCAATCCCGAACATGTCTTTCTTCTCTGTCACTTCTACCGGGCTGCCCCAACCTTCTCGGATCCCGGATTCTACCAATTCGCGCGCTTGTTTATAGGAAGCTATGGAAGCCACCTTCTTCGGTTCTTCAGGAGAAATTGCTACTGCAGATGCTTGCTCGGACTTCACAGGCTCAAAAGCTTGACAAGGGGTCTCGACTATTTCGCCATCCATCTCCACATATTTGAATGAGGCTAGATGACTGACGAAGATATCCTCTTCCCCGCTGACTGTCACAACTTGACCTTCCCAGACAAACTTTAATTTCTGATGAAGTGTAGAAGAAACCGCTCCTGCCGAGTGAATCCAGGGCCTTCCAAGTAAACAACTATATGCCGGCTGGATATCCATCACGTAAAACGTGGTATTGAAGACTTGTGGACCTATCTTGATAGGTAACTCCACCTCTCCAAATACCGATCTTCTTGATCCATCAAACGCTCGGACTACTAAATCACTGGGCCTTAGCACCACTCCATCATAGTCTAGCTTCATCAATGCCTTCTTAGGCAAGACATTCAGAGATGAACCAGTATCCACCAGCACATGGGAGAGCACTGCACCCTTGCATTCCAAAGAAATATGCAATGCCCGATTGTGAGCACGCCCATCAGAAGTTAAGTCCAAGTCTGTGAAACCCAATCCATGACTGGCGTTAACGCTGGACACCACCGTTTCTAACTGGTTCACAGAAATATCCTGAGGCACGTATGCCTTGTTCAGAATATTTAAAAGGGCCTTCCTGTGAGAATCCGAACACATGAGCAATGATAAGATGGAGATCTTTGATGGCGTCTGCTGCAAGTGATCTACAATCTTATAGTCACTCTTCTTGATGATCCTCAGGAATTCTTCGGCTTCTTTATCAAAGGTGAGATCTGGATCAGCTGATGGAGCTGAATCATTGACAACTACAGGTTGCTTCCCTCTGGCTCTTGCTTGGGCTTCGGCAGTATCTCTAGGTGGTATCACATTGTTTCTCAATGCTTCCGGCGCAAACAATCTTCCACTTCGAGTAAAACCCCCTACTCCAACATTCTCTACTTGAGCTGGGGTTATACTAGTCGTGGCCAATTCTTGCCTCTGGCCATTGTAATACACTTCACCACCGTAATGCCAAGGAACTGCTCTGTCACTTTGGTACATTATGGGTCCAGCAGTAGTAATAGTTATTGGCGCCGCTCTGGCACGCGAAGGAACTTGGGATGGATCATAAAAGATAGTCACTGTAGATACTTCACTTTCTTTCACGATCTTATCAAATTGCAGCACTCCTTCATCAATCATACCTTGAATTCCGGCCTTCAATCGTTTGCAACCGTTGGTAGCTTCTGTACATTCTGAACAATCATCCTCGCACCCGGGGAAAATGCCTTTCTTCAACAAACAAACCTTGATAGCAACCAAAGAAGTCTTCAAGTCATCTACATCGTCCACCAGATTCAATTTCTCCCCTTCACCAATTGCACCAACCGTGCCCCTGTGATGAGGCATGGGATTTTCCAGCACATTAGGAGAAGGAGCGAAATTGATCGCTTTAGAATCCAACAGGTCCTGAACGGCATGCTTTAATGCTTTACAATTCTCAGTACTATGGCCGGGAGCTCCAGAATGAAACTCGCATCTAGCATTCGAATCATAACCTTCAGGAATTTGGTCTGGCCTCGGGGGTTGCAAGGTACGGAGTTGAATCATTTGAAGCTGCAGGAGATTCTTCAACAGTTGGGAGTAAGACATTGGTGGAGCTTCAAAATGTCTATCTCTCGGCTTTTGAGGGTAATATGGACGGGGGGGTCTTGGCTGATACCCCTGTGAGCGTTGCGGCTGCGGAGGCTGAACCCGTTGTTGAACTGGAGGAGTTGAAATAGTGACGGGGGCCACTTGTTGATAATATCCTTGGCGCATCGTTCCTCTCTGCGCGTATACTGCTCCTGTTTCTCCTTCCCTCCTTTTCACAAAGGGTTTCTTGATACCAGACGCTGAAGCGCTTCCATTTTGAATCTTCCCCTGCTTGAGCCAGCTTTCAATTCTTTCTCCAGTCAGAATAATGTCCGAAAAACCACTTGAGGAACAACCAGCCAACCTTTCCATGAAATGCCCTGGGAGGGTATTCAGGAAAAGATCAACCATCTCTCTTTCCAGTAAAGGTGGTTGCACTCGGGCGGCCACCTCACGCCACCTCTGTGCATAGTCTTTGAAGCTCTCCGAGCTCTTCTGTGCCAAGCTTTGAAGCTGAGTACGGCTAGGTGCCATGTCAATGTTGTATTGATATTGTCTGAGGAAGGCCTCTCCCAAATCCTTCCAGCTTCTGATAGAACTTCTTTCCAACTTCATGTACCACTCCAAGGACCCTCCAGAAAGGCTATCCTGGAAATAGTACATCCATAGTTTCTCGTCTCGCGTGTGAGCCGCAATCTTCCTGTAGAAAGCCTGTAGGTGAGTTTTCGGGCAAGAGTTGCCATTGTATTTATCGAATGCTGGTGGCCTGAACTTGTGTGGAATGACCACCCCAGGTACTAAACCCATATCTGACACGTCAATTCCCAAAGTATCCTTGCACTCTAAGGCCTTGACCTTCTCTGCAAGCACCAAGAAGTCGTTGAGATTTCCGTCACCGCCGAAACCCATATCATTGTTGAAGTACTGGAATTGGTCTTCCTGCCTGTCCTGCACAGGAACATACGTAGCCATAGCTGGATCTGGAACATGAGGTCCACCTGTACCGTTGTTGGTATTGGGAGGAGCCCCTAGTCCGCCGGAAGTAGTTTCCTGAGCATTAGTGTTAGGAGGAGTTAACCCTTGAATTGCATTTCTCAGCTCCTGCTGCCCCTGGGCCATCCCTTGCATCAGAGTCACAAATTCTGCCATCTTGGTACGGACATCGTTGAGTTCTGTTTGCATGGCGTCCATTGCTGTTCTTTGATTACTGCGTGTCGCGTACCGATGAGGAATATTCTGTCGAATGTACCGGGTCTTGGCGGCCCTCGCAATCTTTGCCTAATGAACACAGATAAATTAGACATCCCGAAGAAAAACCTGCAAAGACAAAGACAAAATGCAAATGATGCGTATGCAATGCAATGTGTTCCTTTTATTCCCGAGTATCTTACTGTGTCCGGTCCTGGCATTAAGAAGATAAGGATTGGGAAGAAGACCCAAATGATATTCAGACATAATGACGGCTGTGAAAAACTGGTGCTCATTACCCCGTGTCGGTGCAAATAACAAACAAGAAATCCGGAACAAATCAATCATATAAACTGGAGTTTGAAAATACAAAGTCCCCGAAGGGTGCCAATCATGATAACAAAAGTACATCACATATAAGGAACCCCACAACAAGCCTGTGGGTAATCCAAATACAACAAAATGAAATTAAACCCTAGGGAACTCTATATCTTTCAATCTCCAACTAAGGCGTTGGACGCTCTGGAACAGCTGAACCACATCTGGATGACCGGGTTCCTGGATAAGCTTCTGAATAAGGAGGTCCCTCGTATCAGAAGAAGCATGTAACTCCTCGATCTGCTGTAGAAATGCTGCTTCATTCTCCTTGCTTTGACTCGACTCGGCTTTCGACCTTTTCACATCAGCTTTCAACTTCAAGTCTTCAATCTCCTTTTGAGCTTCCTTCAGTGCCTGCTGGCTTTCTGCTACGCGCCGGATACGATCTTCCTCTTGATAATAAGCTTTACTGAGAAGCTCTTTCTGCCCATCCACAGAATCCTGAAGGCTTTTGACTTCCTGTTTATGCTTGGCGTCCAACTCTTTTTGTTTCTTCAGATTTTCGTCCCATTTCTCCTGCCATAAAGTGACAGCTTCATTGGCTTCACTAAGATCTTTCTTCTCTCTTCGGCGCTGGGCCGTCATATGAGTCTCAGCTAAACCTTTCTTTCGGAAATAGAGCTCTCTATCTTCAAAGTCCTTCTGCTTGAGACGGACTATCTCCTCGGCTTGCTCAGCTCTATCTTTCAATTGACGGTTTTGGATCATCAGCGCTTGACAAGAATTAAGAGCCTCTTGATTTTCAACCCTCAGTTGCTTAACCAAAGCTTCTAACTTCTGATATTCTTCCAAAGGCACCGTAGTAGGTGGTGGTAACGGTGCAGAGAAAGGGATTAGAGTCACTTGAGCTTTTTCTCTTACCCACGCTTCAAACTCGGGAAACATTTGATTGTTGCTCCTGCCCAAACGATCTATACCCTTCTTAATAACCGTTTTCCAAGCACCTGCAGCCTCCCGCACCAATGAGAGATTATCCTTCATAGAAAAATAGAAAGTCTGATCCAACTCTGAATCCTTGGGAACATTCTTCAAAGCGTACCCTAATTGTCTTCTCAAGAGTATGGGGTTGTAGTTAATGCAACCTGCTACTCCTAAGAGGGGAACATTAGGATACTTTCCACAACTGGAGATGAGCTCTCTCCCTTTTAACCTCAAAGTGAACCATCTGATGTCTTTGGCAGTCAACGTGTTGAGCTTCTGCGACCACATTACATTGGGATCCCTAAACACTCCAACAATAGGGATGTGCCTCATAAACCAAGTGTAGAACAACTGAGCACAACATCTAACCAAGCCACCTCGTCTCTTCTCATTCCTATAGTGCACCGAATAATACAAGTCACCCAGGAGAGTAGGTATCGGATTCTTCAACACAAACAAATGAATTGCATTTATGTCCACAAACTTGTCCATATCAGCAAACAAAACTATCCCGTACACAGATAATGCCAAGATAGCGCAAACTGAATCCCACTGCTTTTCCACGGCACACTCTTCAGCTTTTCCGACCAGAAACTCTAAGGGAACACCAAGCACCCCGGCCTTGGTGGAAACCAGATTAGCAGATACTTCTGATGGGCTCAAATAAAGAGCCTTAGCAATGTCGGTGTGAGTTGGTCTTGTCATCTCTGAATTGAACGGAATCTGATCCTGAATCGGTAGTCTTAGAATCTCAACATACTCTTCTAGCAACGGACCTAGCTGGAAATCCGGAAATGTGAAACATCGGAGTCTAGGATCATAGTACTGTAGCAAAGTATGAATGGCACTCTTCTGTGAACTATCCAAGCTGAAAACCATATCCAAAATATCACCATACTGCTGTTTGAAGAAATCCAAATGACCCGGGGTAATGAGAGACACCATCTGCTTGAGCAAGTCCACTTTGGTATCAAAAAACTTGTAGAAAATATTCTTCTTTCTGACGTCTTCCATTCTGAAGCAAAGATATGACCAGGAACCGGGAATAATGCAAACCCTGAGAATAAAAGAAACACAAATGATTAATGATGATATGATGTTTATGCAAGGCAAGGCATGTGATCAGTGAAGTGTCTGTGATGTGCCAATCATATAATCAGGTGTCGGTGCACAGTCTCAAAATCCAGATATCACAATAATCATCCCTCTGATCCGGGGTCCATAACTTAAGAACAGAGATCCAGATCACAAAAACTGAACCAAAGGCAAAGTGGGTATGCTGAAGGTACCAGGGTTCCTGCAAACCTGTAAACCCCTCCCAATCTCACGGGTGTGCTACTCGGGTCAACATCACGGACTCTCAAAGCCGAGTAGCAATAATACGTTCACCATCTCCGAGAACTGGCTCATGACCAAATCAAGGAATCGGTTTGGTATTATGTACTACTCAGGGAGGTCTCAGTTGAGTCCGGAAAAAACAAGCATCCCTCACAAGTCTCCAGCTTCAAGCACTGAATCGAGAAACAATAGTACATTCATCCCGAAGGGTACAATACTATCGTCATACGAACAGTTTGCTTTAACTGAATTCCTATGAGAGAACCAGGCCATCCTATGCGAGTTCCCAATGGACCCTCGGATGCGAGTGGGTTTGCCAACAAATGTGGTCTGCCACTGTCATCACTGGAGAGGGGTGTTTCCATTAAGGTTCTCGAAGATCGGTCACCAGATGCACATAACTATCAAGGTCGTACCCTGAAGTGAGGTAATCCCCACACAGAGTAGTTCCAAGACGGTCGCAATCTGGGTGTGGAACACATCGCCACCCATCATGGTGAGATACCATAAGAGTACAATGTCTGTCCACGCTAATCCTATGGTGCACTCAAGCCGGGTATTTGGCTTATCTCACAGTAACTCCCAACCCACAGAAAAAATGAAAACCAGCACAGCCAGACAGTCCAGTATAATATGATGCATGGAAAATAAAATACTGAGAGCGGTAAATAAATGCGATAAAGTAAAGCTGTAAATAAAACTGTAAATAAAAAACAGTAAAGCTAAACTAATGCACTCAGCAACAAACACATATACACCCAAAGAACAAAACCAAACAGGCGCTAGGATTGACTCTACAAGGGAAACCGGAAGAATCGGGTTCATCCCCAGCAGAGTCGCCAGCTGTCGCTCCCGGGATTTTCATCCTAGTACAAACGCGAAAGTGGCGCGGAAAGGTTAGAGTCGCCAGCCAGACATTTTTATCCCGAATGAATGGGAAAGGTAATGTTGCACAAACCTGAGGAAGAAGGAAAGGACAAGGCCTTGCGAACCAAAGATCTGAGTTCGGGAGTCGGTTACGAATTGAGAAGGTATTAGCACCCCAATCCGTCCGTCGTACCCGACGGGATCCACGCTTGCTTGCTTGTTTCAAAGGGTGAGAAATAAAGTTGCTGCTGAATAAAACTGCTAACTGGAAACTACGAAGCGGAGAAGTGCTTCGGTGATTGTTGCAAGTATCGGAGCTTGAATCGAAGAGAAAACCGAAAACCGAAAACCGCAAAATAAATGCGTTCTTGAGATTGAATCTTCGCACACTTCCGATAAGCCGAAATCTTCAACAAAATCACTAGCTTCTTCTTCTACGATCCACAATTAATGGAGGTTGGAGGCTTAAGCTTCAAGATCTTCAAGTTTCAATGTGAAACTTGAAGAGCTTATTTGAAAAAGCTTTGGTGAAAGGGAGAGGAAAAGTGAGAGAGAAAAGTGATTCTCAAAGAGTGAAAAATTGGAAAATGGTGTTCAACCTTTTGGTTTGGATGAAAATGGCTTAAATAGAGACTAGGCTAGGAGCTAGGTTTGGGTTTGGGGCCCAAAAATTAGGCTTGGGATCCAAAATTAGGTTTGGTAGTTAGTTAGGGTTAGGGTTGGAAAAGAGAATATTCCTTGGAATATTCCTTGGAATATTCCTTGGAATATTCCTTGGAATACTCTAGAAGATGGTGGAAGGTGGTGGAAGTTTCCAAGGGAAATGGAGTGGAATTGAGATGGAAAAATGAGATGGAAAAAATGAAAGGAAGAGTGGAAAGAAAATGGAAGGAAAAGTGGAGGGAAATGCAAAACCAACTAACTTTCAAATGATTTTTCTTTGATTTTTTTCATGATTCCTCCATCGTTTATCGACCAAATATGAACCATAGGATCATTGTAACCCTAATTTCACGATCTCGATCTTAAAAGTCCGGAGTCGACCCTTTTTACCTAGCTCGGTCGCCTTTTCCCCGATTCCTCGATTTTCCGTCATCCGGCCAGTCGAACCCCTTCCAAAATGAACTTGTGGACGAGATTTGAACCCTGGGCACTTGACATCATATATAAGTCAAAGAAATCCACTTCGAATCAAAAATTTATGTAGAAGCCCTGTAGAAATGAAACCCTAATTCGGCTCTTTTCCCTCAAGAAGTATTGCACTGCTTGCCTCCTTCAATCAAACCAAAACTTTCCATGACTTGTGGCTTCAAGTGAAGACTTGTGGGATATTGTGAACCCTTTGCACAAGGTTGAGAAGCTTTGTGGCCCTTCGGTAGCCTCTTCATAACTTTCGGTTGCTCCGATCATTGATCACATACCCACGCCTCGGCTATGCTATATATGATGCAATGTTTTTGGTTATTTTATGAATCTATATATGCAAAATGCTATGCAAAATGTTTAAGGAAATGAGAGGGCAAATTTTGAGGTATTACACACATCACCATAGAATGTAAAGGAGCAGTCCTTTCCCATGTGCTGGTAGATACAGGGTCATCCCTTAATGTCTTACCAAAGAAGGCCCTGGTGAAGCTAGAGTATGAAGGATTAGCATTGCGTCCCAGCAACCTGGTAGTAAGAGCCTTTGATGGTTCTAAGAGATCGGTGCTGGGAGAGATTGAGCTACCTGTGACAATTGGCCCACAAACTTTTACAACTATCTTCTATGTGATGGACATTCAGCCTGCCTACAGCTGTTTGTTGGGTAGACCTTGGATTCACGCCGCTGGCGCAATAACGTCTACCCTTCACCAGAAGTTAAAATTTGAGTGGGAAGGCCAAGTTGTTACAATCTGTGGGGAGGAGGATATATTTGTTAGCCATCTGGCTACTTATAAGTATATTGAGATGGATGGGGAGATCCATGAAACAATGAGCCAAGGTTTTGAAGCCTTGAATGTCAATGAAGCATCTGCTGTATCTGGAATCTCCATGGCATCTTATCAACAAGCCCGGAAGGTTGTTGAGGAAGGAACTGCCCTAGGCTGGGGCAAGGTTTTATCTGTGGAGGAGAAGAAGGACAAATTTGGGTTGGGTTACAAACCAACTCAACAAAATCAAGCAGAGGCTGCCGAGAAGCCCGGTTTTGTCAGTGGGGGGATGCTCACCCCTGATGCTATCAACAACTTGGAAGACGAGCTGGAAGAAGAACGCAATCTGGAGAATTGGATTCGTCCGAAGATCCCGGGGAGCAGTGTCTCGAACTGGTCTTCCCAGGAAATTATAAGAGTTACTCATGCAGAGTAATTATTATTTCCTGTATTTTATAGCATGCATCAAGTCTTGCATCTTGCCCAAGATGACAAGACTCATTTTGTAATCGGGCCATCTGTACTTTTTGTGCAAACAAGATTAATCAAAGAAATATCAGACATCTTTTTGCAAATGAGTCTTTTTTCTCTTCCACTCACTGTTTTTCCATTTTTCTTTTTGTACAAAAAATAAATGGCGATGTTTTCAAAATGACAACTTTATTTCACCTTTTTAAAGCAAGATTAAAATCAATCACTAAAATGAACAAACTGAACCCTTGCAGAGAGTGCCTTCCAGACAGCACCGACAACAGCACGGCTACGACTTCGTATGACTTTGACAATCCGATCAATCAAGCTGATGAAGGGGTTGAAGAAGAATATGAGCTTCCTGAAGAGCTAGCCAGATTGTTGAGACAAGAGGAAAAAGTTATCACTCCTCACCAGGAGAAAGTTGAAGTGATTAATCTTGGTACAGATGAAGACGTGAAAGAGGTTAAAATCGGGGCCTGCCTGCAAGACTCAGTGAAGAGACAACTGATTGATCTGCTTCAAGAATATGTGGATGTGTTTGCTTGGTCTTATCAAGATATGCCAGGGTTGGACACCGACATCGTTGTGCACAAGCTGCCTTTAAGGGAAGAATGCCCACCAGTTAAACAGAAACTGCGCCGTACTCGCCCAGACATGGCTATGAAAATCAAAGAAGAGGTACAAAAGCAATGGGACGCCGGGTTCCTTGCTGTAACTAGCTATCCGCTGTGGGTAGCTAATATAGTACCTGTGCCTAAGAAAGACGGCAAGGTAAGAATGTGTGTTGACTACCGGGACCTGAACAGAGCCAGCCCGAAGGATGATTTCCCATTACCTCACATTGACGTATTGGTGGATAATACGGCTCAGTTCTCGGTATTCTCCTTCATGGACGGATTTTCAGGATACAATCAAATTAAGATGTCACCTGAAGACATGGAGAAGACAACCTTCATCACACCCTGGGGCACGTTCTGTTACAAGGTGATGCCATTCGGACTGAAGAATGCTGGTGCAACATATCAACGGGCTATGGTAACATTATTCCACGATATGATCCATAAAGAAATCGAATGTTATGTGGATGACATGATTGCCAAGTCCCTCACTGAAGAAGATCACCTGGTGAATCTGCTGAAGCTATTCAAGCGTCTGAGGAAGTACCAGCTGAAGCTGAACCCCAACAAATGCACATTTGGGGTGCGATCCGGTAAGTTGCTGGGATTTATTGTGAGCAAGAAAGGGATTGAAGTTGACCCTGATAAAGTCAAAGCCATTCAAGAGATGCCTGCACCGAAGACTGAGAAAGAAGTTCGAGGGTTTCTAGGTAGATTGAACTACATCTCAAGGTTCATATCTCATCTTACGGCAACCTGTGAACCCTTGTTCAAGCTGTTAAGAAAAGAACAGACGGTCAGGTGGAACGAAGACTGCCAAAGGGCTTTTGACAAGATCAAGGAGTACTTACAAGAACCTCCAATCCTTATGCCTCCAGTTGAAGGAAGACCTCTGATAATGTATTTGACAGTATTAGAAGAGTCTATGGGGTGTGTGCTGGGCCAACATGACGAGTCTGGTCGAAAAGAGTATGCAATATACTACCTAAGCAAAAAGTTTACCGACTGTGAACATCGTTATTCACTGCTCGAGAAAACTTGCTGTGCTTTAGCGTGGGCTGCTCGCCGATTAAGACAGTATATGTTGACCCACACTACCTTATTAATCTCAAAAATGGACCCAGTTAAGTACATTTTCGAGAAGCCAGCTCTTACCGGACGGGTTGCAAGATGGCAAATGATTCTCACGGAATACGACATCCAGTACACTTCTCAGAAAGCCATCAAGGGCAATGTATTGTCTGAATATCTTGCTGAGCAACCCATTGATGACTACCAGCCTATGAGATTTGACTTCCCTGATGAAGACATCATGTTCATTAAATCAAAAGATCATGAGGAGCCTATTCACACTAAAGGGCCTGACCCGGAAGAAGAATGGACTATGATGTTTGACGGGGCTGTTAACATGAATGGTCGTGGTGTGGGTGCAGTACTCATTACACCTAAAGGAGTTCACATGCCTTTCTCGGCAAAACTCACTTTCAACTGCACTAACAACGAAGCTGAATACGAAGCTTGCATTATGGGTCTTGAGGAAGCCATTGACCTCAGGATCAAAACATTGACTGTATTCGGAGATTCAGCTTTGGTAGTCAATCAAACCAACGGCAAATGGTACACCCACCAGGATCATCTGATACCTTACAGGGATTATACAAGGAGGTTACTGACTTTCTTTACAACGGTCAAGCTTGAGTATATCCCTCGGGACGAGAATCAGTTCGCAGATGCTCTTGCTACCATTTCATCCATGATCAAAGTCCAAACTGCTAACTTTGTACCTCAAATTTCAGTGTCCAGACTTGACAGACCAGCATATGTATTCGCAGAAGATATTGTCAAAGACGATAAGCCTTGGTTCCATGACATTAAATGCTTCTTGGAGGATCAAACATTCCCACCTGGGGCATCTTCCAATGATAAGAAGACTTTGAGAAGGCTTGCTGGTAGTTTCTTTCTGAACACTGATGGGTCTTTATACAAAAGGAACTTTGATATGGTACTCCTCAGATGTGTTGATAAGACAGAAGCAGACTTGTTGATGCACGAGGTGCACGAAGGATCCTTTGGTACCCATGCTGGAGGACATGCCATGGCTAAGAAGTTGTTAAGATCGGGTTATTACTGGATCACTATGGATGCAGACTGTTGTGCTTACGCCAGAAAATGCCACAAATGCCAGATCTATGCAGATAAGGTGCATGTGCCTCCCAATCCTCTGAATATAATGTCTTCACCATGGCCCTTTGCCATGTGGGGCATTGATATGATTGGCAAGATTGAGCCAATTGCTTCAAATGGCCACAGATTCATCTTGGTCGCCATTGATTATTTCACCAAGTGGGTTGAAGCAGCCTCATATGCAAATGTTACAAGACAAGTGGTAGCCAGATTTCTGAAGAGAGATATCATCTGTCGATATGGAGTTCCCGAGCGAATCATTACTGATAATGGTTCCAACTTGAACAACAAAATGATGGCAGAGCTATGCCGGGACTTCAAGATCCAACATCACAATTCTTCTCCTTACAGGCCAAAGATGAATGGCGCTGTTGAGGCAGCTAATAAGAATATCAAGAAGATTGTGCAGAAGATGGTAGTCACTTACAAAGACTGGCATGAAATGCTACCGTTTGCCTTGCATGGGTACCGCACGTCAATCAGAACATCCACTGGGGCAACACCGTATCAGCTTGTGTATGGTATGGAGGCAGTCCTACCTGTTGAAGTTGAACTACCCTCCCTACGGGTGTTGATGGATGTTAAACTGAACGAAGCAGAATGGGTTCGATCCCGGTTCGAACAACTGAGTCTGATCGAAGAGAAAAGACTAGCTGCAATCTGTCATGGGCAGTTATATCAGAAGAGGATGAAGAGAGCCTTTGATCAGAAAGTCAGGCACCGGGGGTACCAGGTAGGAGATCTTGTGCTGAAAAGAATCCTCCCTCCACATACAGACCACAGGGGCAAGTGGACTCCAAATTATGAAGGACCATTTGTGGTAAAGAAAGTTTTTTCTGGTGGAGCACTGATGCTCAGCACCATGGATGGTGAAGACTTCCCGTCCCCTGTGAATTCGGATGCAGTTAAAAAATACTTCGCATAAAAATGACCCGCTGGACATAAAAACAGAATGTAAGTCCAGGCAAAAATAGGGCATCCCGGCGAGTCAAAAACAGAATAAAAGACTCGGGCAAAAGTAAGGGAAAATGAACAAAAATGTACACCCGCTGAGTTGAAAAGCCGCATTGGACAGCTCAGGCAAAAATGGGTATCCCGATGGATTGAAAACCCGAAAGGGCGATCCATGCAAAATAAGGGAATAAGCGAACAACTGCATTCTGAATTAGTTTGTATCACCTACAACTTGGAAAGCTTCAAAAGGATCAAGCTTCAATCAGAATCAATCTTCTTCAGAAGGCGAGACGAGAAGAACGTCAAAAGTCATACGAGTCATAGCGAAAGAGGAAGCTCCTTAAAGCGTCTTCAACATCGCCAGTACTTTGTTTCTCAATTTGTAACAATCTCTTCATTTTAGGAGATTTGTTTCCTTGGCTGTATCTTGCCAATTCAGGGCACATGAATTAATAAAATCAGATTTTTCAGTCATGTTTCGTCTTGTACATTTTTATTTGCAAAGAATGTCTGATGTCTCTAAAAAACTAATCGCATGAGTACAGATGCTTTTCTCTAAAAGAATAAAAACGCATGCTTACAGGAAATGTACTTACTCTCAAGAATGTCTAACTCCTATGACGGAATCCGGTAAGGGATACCTCGGGACCATTTGTGCGTTTCCTTATCTTTGCAGGATTGCAGGTATCCAGAGCACAGCTTAGGGTATGAAAGCTTCACCCTCGGCAAGCTGGCAGATCATTATCAACTCGGTCTATCTTCCACGTGGCACTGGAAGGTGCTCATTTCCCCAGCGAAGTTGCCAAATCAATACTCGCTCAGTCTTAGCACCTGAGTTGCTTCTTCCCCAGCTGAGTTGCCTCTCATTACTTTCCCCAGCTGAGTTGCCACCTATTACTTATCCCCATCAGAGTTGCCAGGCATCACAGAAGACGCCCATATCCCCGTCTTAGTCAGGAATCCACCTCAATAGAATTTCTAGGGAGGTCTTTCAGTGATCTCTCTCTCTCCCCCAGCCGAGTTGCCATTTCGTCCTCAGCCGAGTACAAAGTCAGGGAATCATCTCCCCACGAAATCCTCAGCCTCTATCCAGAAGAGCAACGCATAAAGAAGTCACAACAGAGCAACGAAAGCTTCTACAGACCCCAGCTGGGTCCTATATTACAAGGATATGTCAATCAGTGACTTATATCCCCAAGCAGATACATCTCATCAGATCTATCAATGGTCTCATCCCCAGCTGGGATACTCACTCCAAGCAGATCGACCAGAGATCTTTACAGCAATGGGACCCGAATCCCGAGTCTGTACCCTCGCATAATCATAGCATTCGCATCATATTCACCCACAAAGCGTAGCATCCCGTCTAAAACGGAGCATTACGGCAAAAATCAAACATAGCATAATCATAAGTCATGTTGTGAATCGAACACTTGTGAATATTAACCATTCATCAGAATGCAGAATACAATACACAAAAATCCCCACCAGGGTCCCCAGCAAGAGCAGTTGCCTCACCAAATCACAAACACCAGTATATGCTCCTTTTGACACCCATCTGTGTCATCTCTCCCCAGTAAAGTCGCCTGAACACTATTTACAAGCAAGATCACCCGTATTACAGATACTTCCTGACACCCGTCCGTGTCAAATCACCAGCAGAAATCCAAAGACACCATCTTTGCACTCACCTACTTGTATGTCTACGCTTTCTTGACACCCGTCCGTGTCATATCCCCAGCGCAGTCACACTTTTACAACCCGTATATTTGTTGATATTATTATACTTTTCTCTCTTGACACTCGTCCGTGTCGCTCTCCCCAGCAGATAAACACTCATCTATACAATACTCATGCTCACTACTCATGTTGCAGATACTCGTCCGTATCTTGTATATACCACTTATATACCCACAGATTCAACAATAGTCCTTGTTCTTTGTTAACCCGTTGGTACTCGTCCGTACCATCATCTCAGAACATTGCGTTTAGTGTTTGTTTCTACATGATACTCGTCCGTATCATAGTCTTAAGGATGTTCATCCGCATCTTTAATCCATACACCGTGTCAAACACTTATGTCTTCTTGAATATAGATACTCGTCTGTATCTATTATTCCCCAGAAGAGTCCCTTCAGATGCAACACTTGTCCGTGTTCTTTGTTAACCCGTTGATACTCGTCCGTATCATCATCTCTGAACACGTGTCAGTATTTGTTTCTACCCGATACTCGTCCGTATCGTAGTCTTAAGGATGCTCGTCCGCATCTTTAATCTATACACAACATCTAAACACTTATACTTTCTCTCCTTGGTTGTAAATACTCGTCCGTGTTTACTATATCCCCAGTAGATTGCCAACAAAACAAATTTTCCTTCTTATCTAACACTCGTCCTGTGTTATGATAAACCCTGAGAGCAGCCGTACCCTGCTAGGTGGTCGTCCTCCACCTCTTGATGGTCGTCCTCCATCATGCTCATCTGATGGCCGTCCCCATCGTTGATTTTTAGCAGCCGTCCCCTGCTAGGTGGTCGTCCTCCACCTCTTGATGATCGTCCTTCATCATTTTATCCAATGGCCGTCCCCATTGTTGATTTTGGTTATCTGGCATTCGTCCTATGTCATGACAAACCTTGAGAGCAGCCGTCCCCTGCTAGGTGGTCGTCCCCCACCTCTTGATGGTCGTCCTCCATCATGCTCATCCGATGGCCGTCCCCATCGTTGACCTTTTATCCGATGGCCGTCCCCATCGTTGATACTTTTGGCAGCCGTACCCTGCCAGGTGGTCGTCCTCCACCTTAGATGACCGTCCCTCATCTTAACCCCAACAGAGCAGCCGTCCCCTTCTAGGTGATCGTCCTTCACCTTTGATGACCGTACCTCATCACCTGTTTATTTCATTTATTCTTTAACCCGATGGTCGTCCCCGTCGTGGTCCCTTTTCCTTTCCCTTTAGCCCGATGGCCGTCCCCATCGTTGGTTACTTTACTTTATGAACTTGATGGCCGTCCCCGTCATGTTTCATTTGATCCCCAGAGAATTTTACAGCTTTACTTGATGGTCGTCCCCATCATAATATTTTATTTTTTCCAGCTAGTCGGTCGTCCCCGTCTTAGCTTTATTTTTTATCCCCAGCATGTCGGCCGTCCCCGTCATTGCTCTTTACCCAGCAGTCATCCTCTGCTCGACGGTCGTCCTCCGTCGCCCACACTTTACAATATACTTCATTTTCTTTTGTGATCTATATCTCTTTTCTTCTTCATTCTGTGAGTGCAAATTTTGGACTGTCTTTGATATTCAACCACAAGTTATCTTGTTTGCCTGTTAAGCCGTTGCTTACATCCTGCACAGCTAACTCATGTTTGAATAGGGGCAGCTGTAAACACCCCAAATTTGCCCTCACCCATTCACACCATGGCTTGTGATCATTTCATATGCATAGACACAATCATATCACCTCATGTCTCATTTTTGATTCACTGCATAGATTCAAAGTCATCTGCATCTAGGGTTTGTGACCTGAGCAATCCAGGAGCTTCTTGAGCCACTCCAAAGGCCACCAATCACTTCAAAGGGATCCATGTGTGTTCTTATATCATATTGCATCCTCTCAAAGTCAAGAATGCAAAAGAATCACAAGAACTGGGATTGGTGTGGAAGCAGAGCCAAGTTTGACTGCACAGTTGACCTAAAATTAGGGTTTTGGTTTCAGAGGCCATAACCTCAAATTTTTTGGTCATTCTTGATTCTATTGGTCTCTATGTGGTATAGGGAGTATGCATATCAATTTTCATGAAGAAATTCCATGGGGAAGTCATCTGATCAAGAGTTGACTTTTCAGACAAGTCAGTGCAAAATCAGGGCATCTGAGGCCCCCAATGACCCAACCAAGGAGTAATCTTCATCATTTTGAGTGTATATGATCTTTATTTGATCATGGAAGAAGGTTGAAGTTCACAAAATTCAAGAATTTGGAGTTTTTGCAAATGTTGACTTTTTGGGCATAGTTGACTTTTCAAGAATGTGTCATTTTAGGTCATTTTTCAAGCCTTGATTCTTGATCCAAAGAAGCTTCAAATGAAAAAACTTTGGTCATGAAAGTTGTAGAATACATCTTTCCCTTTTCAAAAAGTACAAGAACATGATCTAATTCTTCTTGGATCAAAAGTTATGGTGTGACAAAGTTGGCAAAAATCATTGATTTTCAAGATGTGCACCAAGTGTGAAATTTGCAAGATCATGAACCAAGGTTGTTTGTAACTTCTAGTTGACATCAAACCAATGTACAAACATCACATAAGTCCTAAAAATCAGAATTGGGCCAAAGTTTCTCATGATCATTGTAGATGTTTAAGAATTGGCAGAATTTTTGACCAAACAAGAAATGTTAAATTCAGTTCAGAATGTCCTATCAGATGTTGGGACATTATCAAACAGAGTATGTGAATTTATTTCAGGATGTCTCATCAGATGTTGGGACATTGTGTGAATAAATTAAGTTCAGTTTTTCAGGATGTCCCAACAGATGTTGAGACATCTCAGACCTGCTACTAGAATTAATTATTGATTAACAGATCAGAGATATTTAAGGAGAACTATCTGGGATTAATTAATGCTGGATAAAAACAGAACAAGGCGCATCTGTAGGGAGTTTTAAATTGAAGATTCAGATTAAAACAGAAGACCTAATGCACCTAGAATATAGGAGGTAACAAACCCTAAATTCAAGGTGACAGTTGCTGCACATTAGGGCTGGATCATTCTACAGAAAGCCCAAAATTCAGATACCTATTTAAACAACAGAAACTCATAGAATTGAGTGCGAATTTCAGAAGACCAAATAGGGTGTCTAGTGTTTTAATAGCAGGTTGTTTTTATGTACCACTTTATGAGCTTTTAAGCAAAAGTGCATTTGTGACTTGATTGAAACTGTGAAGTAAGATCAAGTTGTTATTGTTTGAAGGATGTCTTCAACTTTTGTAAACTTGTAAACTTGATCACTGGGTGATTGAGGGGGAGTGAGTAGGGTACTCTTATCTAAGTGAGTCTTAGGTAGAAATTGCATTGGGTAAGTATTAAGTGATAGATTAAACAGGGTGGTTTAAGTCTAGAATTAATATTACTAATAGTGGATTTCCTCCTGGCTTGGTAGCCTCCAGATGTAGGTGTGGTTATACACTGAACTGGGTTAACAAACTTCTGTGTTGTTTACTTTTCTTGCTGTTTAAGTTTTGGTTAAATTTGTAAAATGTCCTATTAAGTGTTGGGACATCTCTTAGGACATCTCATACCTGATCACAGAATTTCAATTGGCATCAGAGCAGGCACCCTGCCTGTTTATACTGGGTGAGATCTAGGGAAAACAAATTCTGTAACATGGACAGAGATATAGGGTCAGTAAATAGACCACCTATACTGGATGGTTCTAATTATGACTACTGGAAGCCAAGAATGACTGCATTCTTAAAGTCACTTGACAACAGGGCATGGAGAGCAGTAAATGTTGGATGGAAACATCCTGTTCAAGACACCAAAGATGGATCAATAGTTCTGAAACCTGAAGAAGAATGGAGTAAAGAGGAAGAAGATTCAGAACTAGGCAACTCAAAAGCCCTAAATGCTTTATTCAATGGCATTGATAGAAATATTTTCAGACTAGTGCATCATTGTGAGCTGGCCAAAGATGTGTGGGATACCCTCAAGACAACTCATGAAGGAACATCAAAAGTAAAAATGTCAAGACTTCAACTTCTCACCACCAAGTTTGAGAACTTAAGAATGAAGGAAGATGAATCAATTCATGAGTTCTACTTGAACATCTTGGATATAGCCAATACTTCTGGAGCCTTGGGAGAAAAGATGACTGATGAAAAGCTTGTAAGGAAGATTCTCAGATCTTTGCCAAAAAGATTTGACATGAAAGTCACAGCAATAGAAGAAGCACAAGACATATGCTCCATGAAAGCTGAAGAACTAATTGGTTCCCTTCAAACTTTTGAAATGGGAATGAATGACACACATGCTAAAAAGAACAAAAGCATAGCCTTGGTGTCAAATACAGATGAAGAAGAAGATGATGAATCAGCAAATGACAAAAGCTTATCAGAAAACCTTGCCTTGCTTGGAAGACAATTCAAACAGATTCTCAGAGGAATGGAAGGCCAATCCAAATCCAGTGGAAGAAACACAAACTCTGAGAACAGGAGACCATATGATGCTAACAGAAAGTCAAAGTTTGCTGAAAAGACCAGTCAAGATAAAGGAGTCAAATGCCATGAATGTGAAGGATATGGACACATCAAGTTTGAATGTCCTACCTACTTAAAGAGGCAAAAGAAAGGACTCTCTGTGACCTGGTCTGATGAAGACTCAGGAGAGTCAGAAGAAGAATCAGCTAAGCATATTACTGCTCTAGCTGGACTGTGTGAATATGATAGTGATTCCAGTTGTGGAGAACTTACTTATGAAGAACTTGAGCAAGCATTCAAAGATCTATACAAAAGAAGCTCTGAAATATGCAGTGATGTTATAAAGCTAAAGAAGCTGAATGAGACTTTAGAAGATGACAAAGCAAATGATCAGGAGATCATTGAAACCTTAAAAAGTGAAGTAAGCCTTCTCAACTCTAAATTGGAACATATGTCCAAATCTGTTAGAATGTTGAACAGCAGCTCAAACACACTGGATGTTATTCTCAGCAATAATAAACATTCAGGGGACAAAAGTGGACTGGGATATGACAGAGATGAAGCAAGCTCTAGCAGAACTACTTCAAAAACTACACAGTCAAACAAGATGTCCCAACAGATGCTCCAACATCAGAACACAAAGACAAACATAATGTTCCAACAGATGTCTCAACATTCTGGAAAGAACAAAATGAAGAAAAAATATCAAAGATGGAGATGTCATCACTGTGGAAGATTTGGGCATATCAAACCTCACTGTTATAAGCTACATGGATATCCAAATCAGATGTGTCAGCAACCTTCCAAGCAGAAAGTAGTAGGTACCAAGAAAGTCTGCATAAAAGTCAGCAATTTCCTAAGCAAAAGACAGAAGTAATCAAGAAAGTTTGGAGACCAAAAGCTGACATTCAGACTGATCAAAGCCACATACACAAGAACAAGATCAACAATCAAGCTTGGATATCAGCTGAACAACACTCAGAGCAGAGGCATCAAAAGAAATCTCAACTCATCTGGTCAAAGAAAAGTACTGCATTCATAGTACATACATCATTGAAAGTATCAGCTAAAGAAGACTGGTACTTTGACAGTGGATGCTCAAGACACATGACTGGATTGAAGAATTTGCTAGTAAACTTAAAGCCACATTCATCCAGGTATGTTACCTTTGGAGATGGAGCTAAAGGAGAGATCAAGGGAGTTGGAACCTTGGATTGTCAAGATGTTCCAAGATTAGATGATGTGCTGCTTGTTAAAGGTTTAACTGCTAATCTGATCAGCATAAGTCAACTATGTGATCAAGGATACAGTGTAAACTTTACCAAATCTGAATGCATAGTGACTAACAAAGAACAAGAGGTTGTCATGAAAGGAGCCAGATCTAAAGACAACTGTTACATGTGGGAATCCCAAAATCTCAGTCTCACTTCAACCTGCTCTCTAGCTAAGGAAGAAGAAGTGAAACTGTGGCATCAAAGACTAGGTCATCTTCATTTCAGAGGCATAAAGAAGATCATATCTATGGATGCTGTAAGAGGTATTCCTAAACTGAAGATTGATGATGGCAAGATATGTGGTGAATGTCAAATAGGAAAACAAACCAAGATGTCCCATCCAAAGCTCCAACATCTGACAACTTCCAAAGTTTTGGAACTTCTACATATGGACCTTATGGGACCTATGCAAGTTGAAAGTCTTGGTGGTAAAAGGTATGCCTATGTTGTAGTTGATGATTTTTCAAGATATACATGGATAAACTTCATCAAAGAAAAGTCAGATGTATTTGATGTATTCAAAGAATTATGTCAAAGATTGCAAAGGGAAAAATCCAGCTGTGTGATCAGAATAAGAAGTGATCATGGAAAAGAATTTGAGAATCAAAAGTTCTTAGATTTCTGTTCTTCAGAAGGAATCAACCATGAGTATTCCTCTCCTATCACTCCTCAACAGAATGGGATTGTTGAAAGGAAGAATAGAACTATTCAAGAATCAGCAAGAGCTATGATCCATGCTAAAAAGTTACCTCTGTATTTCTGGACTGAAGCTATGAACACTGCATGCTACATCCATAACAGAGTTACCTTGAGAAAAGGAACCCTGTCCACAATATATGAAGTCTGGAAGGGCAGAAAACCCACTGTGAAGTACTTTCATGTGTTTGGAAGTAAATGCTATATTCTGGCAGATAGGGAGCAAAGGAGAAAAATGGATCCTAAAAGTGATGAAGGGATTTTCCTTGGATACTCTATAAACAGCAGAGCATATAGAGTATTTAATTACAGAACAAAGGTTATCATGGAGTCCATAAATGTGGTAATTGATGATGTTTCTACAGATGTCCCAGAAGATGTTGGAACATCTGCTGATGTCAAGATTGAAGCTGAAGAAAAGAATGATCAATATAACTTCACTCAAAATGATACAAGGTCAGAAGATTCAAGCAAACCTCCCTCCATCAGAATACAGAAGGATCATCCCAAAGATTTGATAATTGGTGATCTCAACAGAGGAGTGAGCACTAGATCAAGAGAAGTGATTTCAGGTTCTTGTTTTGTTTCCAAAATAGAACCTAAAAATGTCAAGGAAGCTCTCACTGATGAATACTGGATTTGTGCTATGCAAGAGGAATTAGGTCAATTCACAAGGAATGAAGTGTGGAATCTTGTACCTAGACCTGATGACATAAATGTGATTGGTACAAAATGGGTGTATAAGAACAAGTCAAATGAACAAGGAATTGTTACAAAGAACAAAGCTAGACTTGTGGCTCAAGGATACACTCAAATTGAAGGGGTAGACTTTGATGAAACCTTTGCACCAGTAGCAAGGCTTGAATCAATAAGACTACTGTTGGGAATTGCTTGTATCTTAAAGTTCAAGCTATTTCAAATGGATGTGAAAAGTGCCTTTCTTAATGGTTATCTTAATGAAGAGGTATATGTAGAACAGCCTAAAGGATTTGTTGATCCAAGCTGTCCAAATCATGTATACAAACTCAAGAAAGCACTTTATGGTCTGAAGCAAGCTCCAAGGGCATGGTATGAAAGACTTACCACATTTCTTGTCAAGCAAGGATACAGAAAAGGTGGGATTGATAAAACCCTGTTTGTTAAAGATGAAGAAGGAAATGTCATGATTGCACAAATATATGTTGATGACATTGTGTTTGGTGGGATGTCTGATAAGATGGTCAAACATTTTGTCAAGCAGATGGAAGCTGAATTTGAAATGAGTCTAGTAGGTGAATTAACCTATTTTCTTGGTCTGCAAGTTAAGCAAATGGAAGACTCAATGTTCATCTCACAAAGCAAGTACTCCAAGAACATAGTGAAGAAATTTGGAATGGAAAATGCTTCTCATAAAAGAACTCCTGCTCCTACACATTTAAAGCTGACTAAAGATGAGAAGGGTGAGAATGTAGATCATAGTTTATATAGAAGCATGATTGGAAGCTTGTTATACTTGACTTCTAGCAGACCAGATATTGCATTTGCAGTAGGAGTTTGTGCAAGATATCAAGCTGATCCAAAAGTCAGTCATCTCAATCAAGTCAAGAGAATCCTTAAATATGTTAATGGTACTTGTGACTATGGCATAATGTACTTTCATGGTTGCAAACCTATTCTCACTGGCTTCTGTGATGCTGATTGGGCAGGAAGTGCTGATGACAGAAAAAGCACTTCAGGAGGATGCTTCTTTCTAGGAAACAATCTGATTTCTTGGTTCAGTAAGAAACAGAATTGTGTATCTTTATCTACAGCTGAAGCTGAATACATAGCAGCAGGTAGCAGTTGTTCTCAGTTGGTTTGGATGAAGCAGATGCTCACTGAGTACAATGTCCCACAGGATGTCATGACATTGTACTGTGACAACTTAAGTGCAATCAACATATCTAAAAATCCTATTCAACATAGCAGGACAAAGCATATTGATATCAGACATCATTTCATCAGAGATCTTGTAGAAGAGAAGGTGATTTCATTGGAGCATGTTGCTACAGATCTGCAATTAGTTGATATCTTTACCAAAGCATTGGATGCTACACAATTTGAGAACTTAAGGGGCAAACTTGGAATATGTTTATGTTATATTTAGCAGTTAATGAGATGTGCCAACATGTCATATGACATTGCATGGCATAAGTTCCAGATGGCAAAGCTAGTCTGGACAAGATCCTTGGGAATTCCATTCTTAATCATTTGGACTGTAACGGCTACTTATTTAGTAACTACTTATAAGAAGCTATCAAGATTCTCATCATATCATCACAAGCGAATCACATTAACTCTCAAATCTTCAGAAATCATAAACCCTAAAGCTGTTCATCCTTCTTCCTCTACAATGTCTCAAAACCCTAAAACAGCTGAGGAAATTCTCAACAAGGAAGACGTGGTTCATGCCACTCCAATCTCTGTTGTTCCAATGCCTTCAACACCATTGGAAGAGCTCAAGGGAAGCGCCTCTCACACTAAAAAGGCAAGAACACCAAAGAGATGTAAAGATCAAATCAGAAGCAAAGCTAAAGGCATTCCCTCTCCTGCTAACATGTCTACAAGATACTCCAAATATGTTGATGATTCCATCAAGGAGATTGTTAACCAAGTCTTTTCTGAACAAAGAGTGGTGAAAGGGATCTCTGTTCCTTTGAACACCATTCCTGCACCTCAAGAAGAACCAGCTCAGGCTACAAAGGACACTGCTGCAGAACAAGATGTCCCAACAGATGTTGGAACATCTGAAGATAAGAAAAAGAACTTATCTGATGTTGAACAATCTAAGGACAAAGTCTCAAATGAAAATGATGAAGAGGTCTCTGAAGAACAGGCTCAAGGCTCAAATGAAGATCAAATCCCTGCTGATCAACCAGCTGAAGAGGAGGCTGCTCAATCTCCTCCAGTGGCCAATCTGGAGCAGGACTCTGATGCAGAGATCATAGCATCTGTGAAACCCAGCATTGCTAAAAGACTAAGGTCCAGGAAAGGAAAGATGCAAGCTGAACCTGTCATCCCTGAGAAAAATAAGGCTAGTTCAAAGAAAGGCAAAGCTAAAGCTATCTTTGGTCCAACAAAACCATGGAGCAAAGTTCAAACCCAGAAGAGAAAAGCTGCAACACCATCAGATTCAGATGTTGGATCAGATGTCCCAACATCTCCTCCCAAGAAGAAACCAGCACAAGCTAGAGTTTCAACTGCTGTCCCAGAAGCTCCCTTGGACAACATATCCTTCCATCATGTCTCCAGTGTCAACAGATGGAAATATGTGTATCAAAGAAGGGTTGCCTTGGAAAGAGAACTAAGCAGCAATGCACTTGAGTGCACAGAACTGATAGACCTCATCTCTGCTGCAGGACTATTCAAAACAGTCTCAGATCTCTCTCCCTGCTATGAACTACTTGTCAAAGAGTTCATTGTGAATCTTCAGGAGGATTGCTCAAATGGTAAGTCTTCTGAGTTTAGAAAAGTTTTTGTTAGAGGTAAATGTGTACAGTTTTCTCCTCAAATCATCAATGAGTATCTAGGAAGAGAAACAGATGGACCTAATGAATTAGGTAAGACAGATAATCAAGTCTGTAAAGTGATCACTGCAAACCAGGTCAAGGCATGGCCTGTGAAGGGAAAGCTCTCTGTGAGCATGCTTACCAGAAAGTATGCCATGCTGAACAGAATTGGAACTGCTAACTGGGTGCCTACTAACCACACTTCCTCAATCTCAACTGGTCTAGCCAGATTCATCTATGCTGTGGGAACTCAAACCAATCTGGACTTTGGAGCTTTTATCTTTGATCAAACCATGAAGCATGCCAGCTCCTCAGCAACAAAGCTTCCAATAGCCTTTCCATCATTGCTGTGTGGAATAGTGCTCAATCAATACCCTGGAATTCTCACTGACAAGGATACAGCATGCAAAAGAGAGAGCCCCCTGGCTTTTCACTACAAATTATTTCTCAGTCACCATGCTGCAGATGTTGAAACACCTGCTGGGACATCTGCTGGTCCCTCCTCTGCTAAGAATCCAATCTCCAAGAAAGAATTAATTGCTGAGCTAAAGTGCACCTGCAAAGAGCTTGAAGCTAGAAAGAAGAAGCTGGAGGAAATAATTAAGAGGTTGGAAAGTGAAGAAGATCAGACAGCTGCATCTGATGAAGACAGTGAAGCTGAAAGTGAAGCTGATAAAGATGAAGACACTGAAGTGGAGGAAGCTACTGAGAGTGATGAATCTGAGTGATCTGTGTATGTGAGGCATTTGTAATGACAGCAATAATTTGTAATTCTGGATAATAGTTCTTTGGCCCTTAATTTTGTGTCTACCAAGGGGGAGAACAACAACAAATTTGTACTGCTGTTTAATTTTTGAATGAAATCTATTTGTTTCTGTCTGAACTGAATCAGTGTGTATTTCTGTTGCAACAAGACTGGACTCATATTTGTTTGAGGGGGAGTAATCTCAAATAAGAATCAACAGAAAAGTAATGATATACTCTGATAAAAAGATCTTCTGCTGCACTCTGAAAACCAGGAAAGATGTTAGCCAAAAATTAGCCAAAGGGGGAGTTTGTAGATGTTTAAGAATTGGAAGAATTTTTGACCAAACAAGAAATGTTAAATTCAGTTCAGAATGTCCTATCAGATGTTGGGACATTATCAAACAGAGTATGTGAATTTATTTCAGGATGTCTCATCAGATGTTGGGACATTGTGTGAATAAATTAAGTTCAGTTTTTCAGGATGTCCCAACAGATGTTGAGACATCTCAGACCTGCTACCAGAATTAATTATTGATTAACAGATCAGAGATATTTAAGGAGAACTATCTGGGATTAATTAATGTTGGATAAAAACAGAACAAGGCGCATCTGTAGGGAGTTTTAAATTGAAGATTCAGATTAAAACAGAAGACCTAATGCACCTAGAATATAGGAGGTAACAAACCCTAAATTCAAGGTGACAGTTGCTGCACATTAGGGCTGGATCATTCTACAGAAAGCCCAAAATTCAGATACCTATTTAAACAACAGAAACTCATAGAATTGAGTGCGAATTTCAGAAGACCAAATAGGGTGTCTAGTGTTTTAATAGCAGGTTGTTTTTATGTACCACTTTATGAGCTTTTAAGCAAAAGTGCATTTGTGACTTGATTGAAACTGTGAAGTAAGATCAAGCTGTTATTGTTTGAAGGATGTCTTCAACTTTTGTAAACTTGTAAACTTGATCACTGGGTGATTGAGGGGGAGTGAGTAGGGTACTCTTATCTAAGTGAGTCTTAGGTAGAAATTGCATTGGGTAAGTATTAAGTGATAGATTAAACAGGGTGGTTTAAGTCTAGAATTAATATTACTAATAGTGGATTTCCTCCTGGCTTGGTAGCCTCCAGATGTAGGTGTGGTTATACACTGAACTGGGTTAACAAACTTCTGTGTTGTTTACTTTTCTTGCTGTTTAAGTTTTGGTTAAATTTGTCAAATGTCCTATTAAGTGTTGGGACATCTCTTAGGACATCTCATACCTGATCACAGAATTTCAATCATGGTTTGTATAACAAGACTTTTTCATGAAGTTCCAAAAGTAACCAAGTTGCAAAACCATCATGATGCTTCTTACCACTTGCTGCATTGGCCTTTGAACCACTCTAGCCTTCCACACACACCATGCTGCGCCAGCCCTAGCCATTGTACCAAGCTAGAACTCAATCCATACCTCTCTTACAAAAAAGTTGACTTTTGGCAAAAGCAAACATCCCAATCACAACAGGCCATGTCACATCATCTGGCCAATTGGGATTGTTTATACTTTCCATTTGCTAGCCAAACATAACACCAAGCCAAGCTGAAACACTCCATAGCCTCACATACACAAAACACACCCCATTTGCATTTCTCTTCGAAACTCTTTGCCCAGCTCACAAACATTAAAACAAGTTCCACCACTCAACTCACCATGCCTTATTGAGCATAAACCAACAAAGAACCAAGCCTGAATCCAGCAAGAACCTTGTTTCTCCATTTCCACCCCAACCTGCAGTTTCCTTCGAAACACCTTCCACAACTCACATACATCCAAACAAACTCCACAAACCTTCTTAAAACATCACCCTGATCACAAAGAACCACTCACATTGGCCTGAAACTGCCTGCATCACCATTGCCATTTTCAACTGAGCTTGAGCAGGAGCTGTTCAAACTCTTCATCTAGCCAGCATAAACTTCTCCAAAGCATTCAAGCATCATCAAGAGGTCATAAGGAGTGGATTTCACAAGGAGGGGAGGTCAGAAAGTTGCTGGAGTGAAAGCTTCGAATCTCAGGTAGCTCAAGAACTTTTTTTCCAGAAATGGATTTTTAAGTTCTAAACTTGTTCTCCATGCTTCACTGATTGTTCTGATGCTTTTAGTTTTGAAAATGGTGATGAAATGAGGATTTAATTGCCTTCTGAAACTCTGTTGACCTAAAAATTGTTTTGTTCGATTCGTGAGTTTGATGAAAGATAAATGAGTTTGGGCCTGGGGTTTTGATTCAGCAAGTTGTGGGGATCATTTCCATGTTTTTAGATTTCGTTTTAGTTAGGATTTGAGAGTTTTAGGGATTTTCAGGTGGGCTTCCCACCGGAGAAGACGACCAGAGGTCTTCTCCGGCCACCTGAAAATCATTAGGGCTTAATCCTGTAATTAATTGCCATTTGAATATTGAGCGTAGGATCAGTGGACTTTGTTGACCTGCCGCGCGAATGAATGGCCCAGATCAATCTGCTTTGCCCTAATCCACTTAATTAGTTTAATTAATCCATAATTAAATTAATTTAACCAGATGCAATCCTGTCCCTCCAAAAACGCGCGCGGTCAACCCTTTTGAATCCAGACTCAATCTCTGCCTTCCATTCTGTTGACTTCTCCATTTTTCAATTTTTATTTTATTTCTTTTCATTTAACTTGTATAATTTATTAAAAATAGCAAAATTGTTTTAAAAATTATGAAACTTTTTCTCAAGAGTTTTATTAATTTTTAAGACACAAAAATATTTTCATTTTTATTTTTATCATTAAAAAAGTATTTTTAAATATTTAAAAGATTATTTTTAATTGATTAATGAAAATTAATTTATTAAAAATACTTTTAAGTATTTAAAAATCACCAAAAAATTCATGAAATGTTCTAAGACATTTAGAAACATTGTCCAACCTTCAAACCAAATTTCTTTTTTGATCTTGATGCATTTTGAGAATTTTTCATTGAATTAAAATCATTTTTGTGCATTAATTTGATCCAAAGTTCAAAAAAATCATTTCTGTCTATCCATGAAGAGTTGGACATTGATTCTTCTTGCATTGCATTGTGTTTAGAATGTAGTTTGTAAGATTAAATGGCCATGATTTGATCTTTCATTTTCAATTTGTTTGGCATTTCTTTTGTTTAGGAACCCTAAAAACCCTAGAAACTTGTGAAAACCATAACTTGAACTTGGTTAAGAGTTGAGACTTCTCCTTTGGGCAGTGGTTTAGTATAGGATTAGGGGTTCTTTGAGTGGCATTTTCCATTTTTTATCTTAGGGTTTGTTTCTGTTTTTGATTTTTGTTTGATGCATTGCTCATAAACCCTAATTTGGGCTTTCATATGCATCCATCTTGCATTCTCTTGCATAACATGACTTGCCATGACATTTCAAGCATCCATTTGATTCATTTGACATCATAAGACATATTGAAAGCATGTTTGATCATTGCATCATGTATTTGCCATGTTGTATGCCATGTGCACTTCATAACTTTTCATGTATGTTCATGTGTCTTAACCTGCTTCATTTGCATCCATAAGCTTGTTTGATCATTTCCATGTGCTGCCTCATGTTTGTAGCATCTCATAGCATCATTAGCACCATGTAATTGCTTCTGGTTTTGTGTCTCATCATGTCATCACATCCCATTTTGCATTGCATTGCATTTCTTTTCTAACATTTCAGGTGGTAAGTGACATTGAGAAGTGAATTTGCCTTCACTTCTCATAACTTTTCTTCTCCTCTCCCTTGCATCCATTGCTGCATTTTTGTTTGTGTGTGAGTTTGAGCTTGCTCATTCTTCTTCCTCCCACTTTCTTTCTTCAAGTGAGTTGACTTCTTGAATGAAGCAAGTCACTTTGCTTCTCTTGATCCTTTTCTCTGCTTCCTGGTGGTTCCTTTGAAGATTGTTCTTGCAAACCTCACAAACCTTAGGAACAACCAAGCATGACAATAACTAGGGTTTTGATTAGTCTCCCCTCTTAGTTTTACCTTTGTGTCTCTCTTGAGTCCTCTCTTCTCATCTCATAATCAGGGACTAAACCCTAAAGGCTTTAAGGCTTTGTGATTAAGCTTATGCCTGCATCCTTCTATTAGGATGGAGTGTATAACTTTAATCCTAAGTGTTAAACCCTTAATGTGTTTAACTCCTTTAATCAATCCACTTAATAATCATCAAGACATTACACTTGTAACTTGGGCCTTGCATTAGGGTTCTAATTCTTCCTTAATTGGTTAAGAAGGACTAACCCTAGTGTTAATGGACAAGTCCTCCTCAAGTTGTCTTACATACCCTAAAATTCACTTCATCATCATACCATCAAATAAAATCCACTTAATCAAAGGTCTGTTTTGTCATGGGTTTAATCCCTAATCATGGATTAAGTTGAGGAGCATTCCTCAGCTTAAACATTCTCATCTATTATCCTTCTATTAGGATGGTGTAATGAGTCTGTTTAATCCCTGATTACGGCTTAACCTCATTACTCAACACTAAACAAAAACAACAAAAACATCTAAATAATCACAAGTAGGTTAATGATCTTAATCCTACACCAAAGGTGATTAAGTGTGAGAATCTGACTTCACACTTAAGGTATTCTCATTACCCCTAATCAGAGGAAAGATGTGATGAGCTTACTAATCCATTGGTTTAGGCTTAATCTCATTAACTTATGACAAACTCTCAAAAGCAATAAAAGACTGAAAACTCAAAAACAAACAATAATCGTCTCCTTCGGGATTCTTTTCTCATCTCATTCACTCACAAACGAGAACTTGCTTCTTCCGTCCAATGCAAGACAGTTTGCACCTGAGCCAGACAGGTCACACACTTGAGCATAGGCAAGTAAGCAGTTCACAAGTCAATTCACCTTTCAGTCTCTTTGGGTCGAACTATGGTGTTCTGACTTCCTCATTGCACGAGAGGATACGTAGGCATAACTTAACAGTTATCGAACAAAAGTCTCTGTACATCCCCCCCTCTTTCCAGCATCTTTCTTTAAAGCCTCATTATCATGAGCAATTCCTTCTCATCCTTACACTGATACATCATTTATACATATCACACTTCACTTCTTTACACTGACACCTGTACATTCTTTTCCAGCTATTCTATACACAGATTGCACTGACACTACCCCTTTAAAACACAAATCTCTTAAGCGTGGATCCCGTCGAGTACGACGGACAATCTGGGTGCTAATACCTTCCCAGGTTGTAACCAACCCCCTTTCTCAGTCTCTCTGGTTCGCAGCCGTCTTATCCATATCTTTCTAGGTCTATGCAGCATTGCCTTTCCTCCGGGATAAAAATGCCTAGCTGGCGACTCTTTTCTTCTCCAGTGAGTTCACGGCTGTGTGTTCTCATTGTCCCTTTCGCCGACCGTTCGCGTCTGTACCCTCATCTGATCTGTTTCATTTGTCGGGAGCGACAGACGTCATGGAGGTTCCAAGTACAGCAGAAGCTTCATTTATGTTCAGGGCTTCAAATCCCTGGCTCATGGTTTCATGGATTTCTCCATCCATCTCAATGTATTTGTACGTAGCCAGATGGCTAACAAAGATATTGAAATTCTGTGATCAGGTATGAGATGTCCTAAGAGATGTCCCAACACTTAATAGGACATTTGACAGATTTAACCAAAACTTAAACAGCAAGAAAAGTAAACAACACAGAAGTTTGTTAACCCAGTTCAGTGTATAACCACACCTACATCTGGAGGCTACCAAGCCAGGAGGAAATCCACTATTAGTAATATTAATTCTAGACTTAAACCACCCTGTTTAATCTATCACTTAATACTTACCCAATGCAATTTCTACCTAAGACTCACTTAGATAAGAGTACCCTACTCACTCCCCCTCAATCACCCAGTGATCAAGTTTACAAGTTTACTGAAATTGAAGACATCCTTCAAACAAAACAGCTTGATCTTACTTAACAGTTTCAATCAAGTCACAAATGCACTTTTGCTTAAAAGCTCATAAAGTGGTACATAAAAACAACCTGCTATTAAAATACTAGACACCCTATTTGGTCTTTTTAAATTCGTACTCAATTCTATGAGTTTCTGTTGTTTAAATAGGTATCTGAATTTTGGGCTTTCTGTAGAATGATCCAGCCCTAATGTGCAGCAACTGTCACCTTGAATTTAGGGTTTGTTACCTCCTATATTCTAGGTGCATTAGGTCTTCTGTTTTAATCTGAATCTTCAATTTAAAACTCCCTACAGATGCGCCTAGTTCTGTTTTTATCCAGCATTAATTAATCCCAGATAGTTCTCCTTAAATATCTCTGATCTGTTAATCAATAATTAATTCTGGTAGCAGGTCTGAGATGTCTCAACATCTGTTGGGACATCCTGACAAAACTGAACTTAGTCATTTACACAATGTCCCAACATCTGATGAGACATCCTGAAATAAGTTCACATACTCTGTTTGCTAATGTCCCAACATCTGATAGGACATTCTGAACTGAATTTAACATTTCTTGTTTGGTCAAAAATTCTGCCAATTCTTAAACATCTACAAACTCCCCCTTTGGCTAATTTTTGGCTAACATTTTTCCTGGTTTTCAGAGTTCAGCAGAAGATCTTTTTATCAGAGTATATCATTACTTTTCTGTTGATTCTTATTTGAGATTACTCCCCCTCAAACAAATATGAGTCCAGTCTTTATCCAGTCTTGTTCCAACAGAAAAACTCACTGATTCAGTTCAGACAGAAACAAACAGATTTCATTCAAAAATTAAACAGCAGTACAAATTTGTTGTTGTTCTCCCCCTTGGTAGACACAAAATTAAGGGCCAAAGAACTATTATCCAGAATTACAAATTATTGCTGTCATTACAGATGCCTCACATACACAGATCACTCAGATTCATCACTCTCAGTAGCTTCCTCCACTTCAGTGTCTTCATCTTTATCAGCTTCACTTTCAGCTTCACTGTCTTCATCAGATGCAGCTGTCTGATCTTCTTCACTTTCCAACCTCTTAATTATTTCCTCCAGCTTCTTCTTTCTAGCTTCAAGCTCTTTGCAGGTGCACTTTAGCTCAGCAATTAATTCTTTCTTGGAGATTGGATTCTTAGCAGAGGAGGGACCAGCAGATGTCCCAGCAGGTGTTTCAACATCTGCAGCATGGTGACTGAGAAATAATTTGTAGTGAAAAGCCAGGGGGCTCTCTCTTTTGCATGCTGTATCCTTGTCAGTGAGAATACCAGGGTATTGATTGAGCACTATTCCACACAGCAATGATGGAAAGGCTATTGGAAGCTTTGTTGCTGAGGAGCTGGCATGCTTCATGGTTTGATCAAAGATAAAAGCTCCAAAGTCCAGATTGGTTTGAGTTCCCACAGCATAGATGAATCTGGCTAGACCAGTTGAGATTGAGGAAGTGTGGTTGGTAGGCACCCAGTTAGCAGTTCCAATTCTGTTCAGCATGGCATACTTTCTGGTAAGCATGCTCACAGAGAGCTTTCCCTTCACAGGCCATGCCTTGACCTGGTTTGCAGTGATCACTTTACAGACTTGATTATCTGTCTTACCTAATTCATTAGGTCCATCTGTTTCTCTTCCTAGATACTCATTGATGATTTGAGGAGAAAACTGTACACATTTACCTCTAACAAAAACTTTTCTAAACTCAGAAGACTTACCATTTGAGCAATCCTCCTGAAGATTCACAATGAACTCTTTGACAAGTAGTTCATAGCAGGGAGAGAGATCTGAGACTGTTTTGAATAGTCCTGCAGCAGAGATGAGGTCTATCAGTTCTGTGCACTCAAGTGCATTGCTGCTTAGTTCTCTTTCCAAGGCAACCCTTCTTTGATACACATATTTCCATCTGTTGACACTGGAGACATGATGGAAGGATATGTTGTCCAAGGGAGCTTCTGGGACAGCAGTTGAAACTCTAGCTTGTGCTGGTTTCTTCTTGGGAGGAGATGTTGGGACATCTGATCCAACATCTGAATCTGATGGTGTTGCAGCTTTTCTCTTCTGGGTTTGAACTTTGCTCCATGGTTTTGTTGGACCAAAGATAGCTTTAGCTTTGCCTTTCTTTGAACTAGCCTTATTTTTCTCAGGGATGACAGGTTCAGCTTGCATCTTTCCTTTCCTGGACCTTAGTCTTTTAGCAATGCTGGGTTTCACAGATGCTATGATCTCTGCATCAGAGTCCTGCTCCAGATTGGCCACTGGAGGAGATTGAGCAGCCTCCTCTTCAGCTGGTTGATCAGCAGGGATTTGATCTTCATTTGAGCCTTGAGCCTGTTCTTCAGAGACCTCTTCATCATTTTCATTTGAGACTTTGTCCTTAGATTGTTCCAGATCAACATCAGATAAGTTCTTTTTCTTATCTTCAGATGTTCCAACATCTGTTGGGACATCTTGTTCTGCAGCAGTGTCCTTTGTAGCTTGAGCTGGTTCTTCTTGAGGTGCAGGAATGGTGTTCAAAGGAACAGAGATCCCTTTCACCACTCTTTGTTCAGAAAAGACTTGGTTAACAATGTCCTTGATGGAATCATCAACATATTTGGAGTATCTTGTAGACATGTTAGCAGGAGAGGGAATGCCTTTAGCTTTGCTTCTGATTTGATCTTTACATCTCTTTGGTGTTCTTGCCTTTTTAGTGTGAGAGGCGCTTCCCCTGAGCTCGTCCAATGGTGTTGAAGGCATTGGCACAACAGAGATTGGAGTGGCATGAACCACGTCTTCCTTGTTGAGAATTTCCTCAGCTGTTTTAGGGTTTTGAGACATTGTAGAGGAAGAAGGATGAACAGCTTTAGGGTTTATGATTTCTGAAGATTTGAGAGTTAATGTGATTCGCTTGTGATGATATGATGAGAATCTTGATAGCTTCTTATAAGTAGTTACTAAATAAGTAGCCGTTACAGTCCAAATGATTAAGAATGGAATTCCCAAGGATCTTGTCCAGACTAGCTTTGCCATCTGGAACTTATGCCATGCAATGTCATATGACATGTTGGCACATCTCATTAACTGCTAAATATCACATAAACATATTCCAAGTTTGCCCCTTAAGTTCTCAAATTGTGTAGCATCCAATGCTTTGGTAAAGATATCAGCTAATTGCAGATCTGTAGCAACATGCTCCAATGAAATCACCTTCTCTTCTACAAGATCTCTGATGAAATGATGTCTGATATCAATATGCTTTGTCCTGCTATGTTGAATAGGATTTTTAGATATGTTGATTGCACTTAAGTTGTCACAGTACAATGTCATGACATCCTGTGGGACATTGTACTCAGTGAGCATCTGCTTCATCCAAACCAACTGAGAACAACTGCTACCTGCTGCTATGTATTCAGCTTCAGCTGTAGATAAAGATACACAATTCTGTTTCTTACTGAACCAAGAAATCAGATTGTTTCCTAGAAAGAAGCATCCTCCTGAAGTGCTTTTTCTGTCATCAGCACTTCCTGCCCAATCAGCATCACAGAAGCCAGTGAGAATAGGTTTGCAACCATGAAAGTACATCATGCCATAGTCACAAGTACCATTAACATATTTAAGGATTCTCTTGACTTGATTGAGATGACTGACTTTTGGATCAGCTTGATATCTTGCACAAACTCCTACTGCAAATGCAATATCTGGTCTGCTAGCAGTCAAGTATAACAAGCTTCCAATCATGCTTCTATTTAAACTATGATCTACATTCTCACCCTTCTCATCTTTAGTCAGCTTTAAATGTGTAGGAGCAGGAGTTCTTTTATGAGAAGCATTTTCCATTCCAAATTTCTTCACTATGTTCTTGGAGTACTTGCTTTGTGAGATGAACATTGAGTCTTCCATTTGCTTAACTTGCAGACCAAGAAAATAGGTTAATTCACCTACTAGACTCATTTCAAATTCAGCTTCCATCTACTTGACAAAATGTTTGACCATCTTATCAGACATCCCACCAAACACAATGTCATCAACATATATTTGTGCAATCATGACATTTCCTTCTTCATCTTTAACAAACAGGGTTTTATCAATCCCACCTTTTCTGTATCCTTGCTTGATAAGAAATGTGGTAAGTCTTTCATACCATGCCCTTGGAGCTTGCTTCAGACCATAAAGTGCTTTCTTGAGTTTGTATACATGATTTGGACAGCTTGGATCAACAAATCCTTTAGGCTGTTCTACATATACCTCTTCATTAAGATAACCATTAAGAAAGGCACTTTTCACATCCATTTGAAATAGCTTGAACTTTAAGATACAAGCAATTCCCAACAGTAGTCTTATTGATTCAAGCCTTGCTACTGGTGCAAAGGTTTCATCAAAGTCTACCCCTTCAATTTGAGTGTATCCTTGAGCCACAAGTCTAGCTTTGTTCTTTGTAACAATTCCTTGTTCATTTGACTTGTTCTTATACACCCATTTTGTACAATCACATTTATGTCATCAGGTCTAGGTACAAGATTCCACACTTCATTCCTTGTGAATTGACCTAATTCCTCTTGTATAGCACAAATCCAGTATTCATCAGTGAGAGCTTCCTTGACATTTTTAGGTTCTATTTTGGAAACAAAACAAGAACCTGAAATCACTTCTCTTGATCTAGTGCTCACTCCTCTGTTGAGATCACCAATTATCAAATCTTTGGGATGATCCTTCTGTATTCTGATGGAGGGAGGTTTGCTTGAATCTTCTGACCTTGTATCATTTTGAGTGAAGTTATATTGATCATTCTTTTCTTCAGCTTCAATCTTGACATCAGCAGATGTTCCAACATCTTCTGGGACATCTGTAGAAACATCATCAATTACTACATTTATGGACTCCATGATAACCTTTGTTCTGTAATTAAATACTCTATATGCTCTGCTGTTTATAGAGTATCCAAGGAAAATCCCTTCATCACTTTTAGGATCCATTTTTCTCCTTTGCTCCCTATCTGCCAGAATATAGCATTTACTTCCAAACACATGAAAGTACTTCACAGTGGGTTTTCTGCCCTTCCAGACTTCATATATTGTGGACAGGGTTCCTTTTCTCAAGGTAACTCTGTTATGGATGTAGCATGCAGTGTTCATAGCTTCAGCCCAGAAATACAGAGGTAACTTTTTAGCATGGATCATAGCTCTTGCTGATTCTTGAATAGTTCTATTCTTCCTTTCAACAATCCCATTCTGTTGAGGAGTGATAGGAGAGGAATACTCATGGTTGATTCCTTCTGAAGAACAGAAATCTAAGAACTTTTGATTCTCAAATTCTTTTCCATGATCACTTCTTATTCTGATCACACAGCTGGATTTTTCCCTTTGCAATCTTTGACATAATTCTTTGAATACATCAAATACATCTGACTTTTCTTTGATGAAGTTTATCCATGTATATCTTGAAAAATCATCAACTACAACATAGGCATACCTTTTACCACCAAGACTTTCAACTTGCATAGGTCCCATAAGATCCATATGTAGAAGTTCCAAAACTTTGGAAGTTGTCAGATGTTGGAGCTTTGGATGGGACATCTTGGTTTGTTTGCCTATTTGACATTCACCACATATCTTGCCATCATCAATCTTCAGTTTAGGAATACCTCTTACAGCATCCATAGATATGATCTTCTTTATGCCTCTGAAATGAAGATGACCTAGTCTTTGATGCCACAGTTTCACTTCTTCTTCCTTAGCTAGAGAGCAGGTTGAAGTGAGACTGAGATTTTGGGATTCCCACATGTAACAGTTGTCTTTAGATCTGGCTCCTTTCATGACAACCTCTTGTTCTTTGTTAGTCACTATGCATTCAGATTTGGTAAAGTTTACACTGTATCCTTGATCACATAGTTGACTTATGCTGATCAGATTAGCAGTTAAACCTTTAACAAGCAGCACATCATCTAATCTTGGAACATCTTGACAATCCAAGGTTCCAACTCCCTTGATCTCTCCTTTAGCTCCATCTCCAAAGGTAACATACCTGGATGAATGTGGCTTTAAGTTTACTAGCAAATTCTTCAATCCAGTCATGTGTCTTGAGCATCCACTGTCAAAGTACCAGTCTTCTTTAGCTGATACTTTCAATGATGTATGTGCTATGAATGCAGTACTTTTCTTTGACCAGATGAGTTGAGATTTCTTTTGATGCCTCTGCTCTGAGTGTTGTTCAGCTGATCTCCAAGCTTGATTGTTGATCTTGTTCTTGTGTATGTGGCTTTGATCAGTCTGAATGTCAGCTTTTGGTCTCCAAACTTTCTTGATTACTTCTGTCTTTTGCTTAGGATATTGCTGACTTTTATGCAGCACTTTCTTGGTACCTACTACTTTCTGCTTGGAAGGTTGCTGACACATCTGATTCGGATATCCATGTAGCTTATAACAGTGAGGTTTGATATGCCCAAATCTTCCACAGTGATGACATCTCCATCTTTGATATTTTTTCTTCATTTTGTTCTTTCCAGAATGTTGAGACATCTGTTGGAACATTATGTTTGTCTTTGTGTTCTGATGTTGGAGCATCTGTTGGGACATCTTGTTTGACTGTGTAGTTTTTGAAGTAGTTCTGCTAGAGCTTGCTTCATCTCTGTCATATCCCAGTCCACTTTTGTCCCCTGAATGTTTATTATTGCTGAGAATAACATCCAGTGTGTTTGAGCTGCTGTTCAACATTCTAATAGATTTGGACATATGTTCCAATTTAGAGTTGAGAAGGCTTACTTCACTTTTTAAGGTTTCAATGATCTCCTGATCATTTGCTTTGTCATCTTCTAAAGTCTCATTCTGCTTCTTTAGCTTTATAACATCACTGCATATTTCAGAGCTTCTTTTGTATAGATCTTTGAATGCTTGCTCAAGTTCTTCATAAGTAAGTTCTCCACAACTGGAATCACTATCATATTCACACAGTCCAGCTAGAGCAGTAATATGCTTAGCTGATTCTTCTTCTGACTCTCCTGAGTCTTCATCAGACCAGGTCACAGAGAGTCCTTTCTTTTGCCTCTTTAAGTAGGTAGGACATTCAAACTTGATGTGTCCATATCCTTCACATTCATGGCATTTGACTCCTTTATCTTGACTGGTCTTTTCAGCAAACTTTGACTTTCTGTTAGCATCATATGGTCTCCTGTTCTCAGAGTTTGTGTTTCTTCCACTGGATTTGGATTGGCCTTCCATTCCTCTGAGGATCTGTTTGAATTGTCTTCCAAGCAAGGCAAGGTTTTCTGATAAGCTTTTGTCATTTGCTGATTCATCATCTTCTTCTTCATCTGTATTTGACACCAAGGCTATGCTTTTGTTCTTTTTAGCATGTGTGTCATTCATTCCCATTTCAAAAGTTTGAAGGGAACCAATGAGTTCTTCTACTTTCATGGAGCATATGTCTTGAGCTTCTTCTATTGCAGTGACTTTCATGTCAAATCTTTTTGGCAAAGATCTGAGAATCTTTCTTACAAGCTTTTCATCAGTCATCTTTTCTCCCAAAGCTCCAGAAGTATTGGCTATATCCAAGATGTTCATGTAGAACTCATGAATTGATTCATCTTCTTTCATTCTCAAGTTTTCAAACTTGGTGGTGAGAAGTTGAAGTCTTGACATTTTTACTTTTGATGTTCCTTCATGAGTTGTCTTGAGGGTATCCCACACATCTTTGGCCAGCTCACAATGATGCACCAGTCTGAAAATATTTCTATCAATGCCATTGAATAAAGCATTTAGGGCTTTTGAGTTGCCTAGTTCTGAATCTTCTTCCTCTTTACTCCATTCTTCTTCAGGTTTCAGAACTTTTGATCCATCTTTGGTGTCTTGGACAGGATGTTTCCATCCAACATTTACTGCTCTCCATGCCCTGTTGTCAAGTGACTTTAAGAATGCAATCATTCTTGGCTTCCAGTAGTCATAATTAGAACCATCCAGTATAGGTGGTCTATTTACTGACCCTATATCTCTGTCCATGTTACAGAATTTGTTTTCCCTAGATCTCACCCAGTATAAACAGGCAGGGTGCCTGCTCTGATGCCAATTGAAATTCTGTGATCAGGTATGAGATGTCCTAAGAGATGTCCCAACACTTAATAGGACATTTGACAGATTTAACCAAAACTTAAACAGCAAGAAAAGTAAACAACACAGAAGTTTGTTAACCCAGTTCAGTGTATAACCACACCTACATCTGGAGGCTACCAAGCCAGGAGGAAATCCACTATTAGTAATATTAATTCTAGACTTAAACCACCCTGTTTAATCTATCACTTAATACTTACCCAATGCAATTTCTACCTAAGACTCACTTAGATAAGAGTACCCTACTCACTCCCCCTCAATCACCCAGTGATCAAGTTTACAAGTTTACTGAAATTGAAGACATCCTTCAAACAAAACAGCTTGATCTTACTTAACAGTTTCAATCAAGTCACAAATGCACTTTTGCTTAAAAGCTCATAAAGTGGTACATAAAAACAACCTGCTATTAAAATACTAGACACCCTATTTGGTCTTTTTAAATTCGTACTCAATTCTATGAGTTTCTGTTGTTTAAATAGGTATCTGAATTTTGGGCTTTCTGTAGAATGATCCAGCCCTAATGTGCAGCAACTGTCACCTTGAATTTAGGGTTTGTTACCTCCTATATTCTAGGTGCATTAGGTCTTCTGTTTTAATCTGAATCTTCAATTTAAAACTCCCTACAGATGAGCCTAGTTCTGTTTTTATCCAGCATTAATTAATCCCAGATAGTTCTCCTTAAATATCTCTGATCTGTTAATCAATAATTAATTCTGGTAGCAGGTCTGAGATGTCTCAACATCTGTTGGGACATCCTGACAAAACTGAACTTAGTCATTTACACAATGTCCCAACATCTGATGAGACATCCTGAAATAAGTTCACATACTCTGTTTGCTAATGTCCCAACATCTGATAGGACATTCTGAACTGAATTTAACATTTCTTGTTTGGTCAAAAATTCTGCCAATTCTTAAACATCTACAGATATCTTTTTCACCACAGATGGTGATGATCTGGCCTTCCCACTCGAATTTCAGCTTCTGGTGAAGGGTAGACGTAACAGCGCCAGCGGCATGGATCCAAGGTCTACCCAACAAACAGCTGTAGGCCGGCTGAATGTCCATCACATAGAAGGTAATTTTGAAGGTCTGCGGGCCAATCATCACAGGCAGATCAATCCCCCCTAGCACTGATCTCTTAGAGCCGTCAAATGCTCTTACCACCAAATTACTTGGACGCAGTCCCAAGCCATCAAATTCCAGCTTCACCAAGGCTTTCTTTGGTAGAACATTGAGTGAAGACCCATTGTCCACCAGTATATGTGACAGCACAACACCCTTGCACTCTAGAGTGATGTGTAAAGCCTTGTTGTGGTTACGTCCCTCAGTTGTTAAATCAGTATTGGTAAAACCCAATCCATGGCTGGTATTGACATTTGCTACCACGGTTTCCAGCTGATTAACGGTGATCTCTTCTGGCACATATGCTGCGTGCAAGACTTTCAGTAATGCATTCCGGTGAGCTTCAGAACACATCAGCAGGGATAATATGGAGATCTTTGAGGGAGTTTGGTGAAGCTGATCCACCACCTTGTAATCACTTCTCTTTATAATTCTCATAAACTCATCTACATCTTGTTCAAAAGATGTCTTCTGAGTTTCTTTGATGAGTGGTTCTTCAGGCATTACACTCTTTCCTTTTGCTTTGGCGGCAGCTTCTGTTTTGGCATTAGGTCTTTGCATTTGTGAGGCAAAAAGGAGTCCGCTTCGAGTGAAGCCTCCGCCTCCCCCAACATTATCAATTTGTGGAGAAGAGGTTGAAGAGTCCAAAGTGATTTTCTCCACATTGCAGTAGAGGTCAGAGCCATAATGCCAAGGTATGGCATTACTGCTTTCATATGGAACTGGTCCAGGCACCGTGATGGTAACCGGACTGACTGCAGCAGAGGAGGGTACTGAAATAGTGTGCGGATCGTAGTATATGGTGACTGGTGACCTGGCAGGAGGTGCCACTGTTTGTTGTTGAAATTTGTTGTTTGGAGGAACATAAGATGGATCATAATAAATGGTGACTGCTGAGATATCTGTTGGCGTTGTAGAAGATTCTGTTGAATGAACGGGTGTTGATGTTGTAGAAGAGATGGTTGTTGATATCTGGTTTGTTGAAGTGATAGATGAAGCATTGGTTGATGAAATTGATGAATTGTTCGGAATGATTGTCGTTGCAGTTGTAGAAGACTCAGGAATTGTTGTCAAAGAGATTGCTGGATTTATAGGTGCTGATGTTGTGATTTGAAGTATGCCACTCTGGATAAGACCATCTATGCCGCTTTTAAGGTTATCACACCCGTTGACCGAAATGTTGCAATAACCACAACCGATCTCACACCCGGGGAACATCTGGCATTCTAGGAGCTGAGCTTTAATTTCTACCAGAGGTGTCCGAATCTGCCCAACACTGGTGATTAAGAAAGATGGCTTATCCTCCTCAATGGCATTAATTCTTGGTCCTCCATGGTTGGGGATGGGATTCTTGTTGACATTTGGCGGGGGTGCAAAGTTGAGGGCTTTGGAATCCACTAGATCCTGTACTTTCATTTGTAAAGCCCTGCATTTCTCTGTATTGTGGCCAGGTGCATTGGAATGGAAAGCACATCTGGCATTGGCATCATAATTTCTTGGAAGACTGGAGGGATCTGGTGGTGCCAATGTCCTTAATTCAACCAGGTTGAGTTTCAGGAGTTGTGGCAATAAAGCGGCATAAGGCATAGGGATTGGATCAATCACCCTATTGGCCTGAGATGGTCTCTGCTGAAAAGGTCTTTGTTGATTGTTGTTGTTGTTGTTGTTGTAGTTTCTCTGAGGCGGATACTGAACTTGTTGATGGTAGTGGGGTTGTTGTTGTGGTTGATATGCTGGTTGTTGAGGAATCGGAGCTGGAATAGTGACAGCTGCCACTGACCTATGAACATACTGAGGTCTGCCCCTGTTGGCATGAATAACATTAGTCTTACCGGTTCTTCTAGGCCCTACAAAAGGCTTTCTGGGGTTGCTTGACGAACTTGCACCATTATCAGAAATCTTACCCATCTTCAGAAGGCTCTCAATTCTTTCTCCAGCTATGACTACGTCAGCGAAGCTGGTGGAAGAAAAGGCAGCTAGCCTATCAATGTATGTCCCTTGCAGAGTGTTCATAAACATGTCGGCCATTTCCCTTTCCGACATGGGTGGCTGGACAGCAGCAGCAAGCTGTCTCCACCTCTGGGCGTATTCCCTGAAGCTTTCTCTGGAGGACTGAGCCATTCCCATCAGGAGGGTTCTGTTAGGAGCCATGTCCAAGTTGTATTGGTATTGTCTAATGAAGGCTTCAGCTAGGTCCTTCCAGCATCTGATTGTAGCTCTGGTCAAGTGAGAGTACCACTCCCTTGAAGCCCCAGTCAAACTGTCTTCGAAATAAAACATCCACAGTTTTTCATCCATGGTGTATGCCTTAAGTCTCCCCAAGAAAGACTGCAAGTGGGTTCGTGGACAGGAAGTTCCGTTGTACTTCTCGAAGCACGGGGGTTTAAACTTGTGGGGAATCCTTACCCCGTCCACTAACCCCATATCCATGACATCAAAGCCCAGGGAATTTTGAGACTCCAGAGATCTCAACTTCTCAGCAATTTCATCAAGTCTCCTATCATATACTTCATCCCCAGCTCCCATCACAGTGAACTGTTCTTCCTGGGGGTCTTCTTGTAATATTTTGCCTGCAGTAGCATTTCCTTGTACATTAGTCGGGATGTTGATCTCCGGATGAAGATGAGGCCCATACACTGGTGGATTAACATGAGGCTGAACCCTCTCATTGTTACTCGTTCCTTCAGTTCCCAGATGGGGTTCTTCTTGGGTCTGCCTCTCTACCAATGCCCTCAATCTTTATTGACTTTGAGCCAAGCCATTCATTACTTCCATGAACTGGGTCATCTGGTTTCTCATCTCTAGCCTTTCATTGGCCATCTGAGTCCTGACTTCTGTCAGATCTTGTTGTACTTGGTCCATCTGTATACCAGGAAGATTGTTGCGAGTAGGATATCTGTGCGGACGGTTGAGAGGGAACACCAGACGGCGAGCAATAATTCCTGATTCATAACAGAGTTAGAAACAGACAAAACAAAAACCTACAAAACAAAACAAAAGTTAGTATGCAATGCAGTATGCTTATTTGTTTCCAAGGTATCCGGCTTGGCATTTGGTTTTGACCTTTCCAGACCCCTGAGGAAGATGCTTTGATGTTGCTTGGGAGAAAGAAACTCAAATGAAACAAACTAATGAATATATTACAAATGGTGAATCATACATAGTTTGTTTTTTACAACACATGCCCTTGAGGGGTCAAACTACAACATAAAAAAGAAAAGTACATGAAATGAAAGCAACAACAAGCAAAAAGTCAGACACCAAGACCAAACTCATCCTCCTTAACCTCCTTCAGAAGTGCTTCAGTTACAGGATCAGCCGGATGCTCTGTGAGGTTTCTGATAAGAAGATTCCTGGTGGTGATAGCAGTGGTCAACCTCTTGTGCCTGTCTTGGTCCTTTGACCTCTTCACACCAGCCCTAAGCTTCAATTCTGAAATCTCCTTCTGGGCTGCTAGCAGGGCCTCCTGTTGCTTCTTTTCATTATCCTCCAACTGATCAATCCTGTCTTGAGTTCTCTTATCTTCTTAAGTGCGAGCTTCAGTGATCCTGACCCACCTAGCTTGACTTTCTTTCAGATATAGATCAGTCCTAGCCTTTTGAAACTGGGCCTCTTTACAGGCATTCTTCAAAATTTGCTATCCTGCTCTTGATTTCTTGATGTAGTCCTCTTCTTTCTCAATCTTATCCAGATGCTCTACTTTAAGCTTTTCCAACCTTTCAATGTCCAGACGACCATCACTCCTCTCCCAGAGGGTCCTCTTCAGAGCTTGAGACAGATTCTCATTCCTCTCCTTTAGTTTCTCAAACTCTTCCAGGCTGACAGTGGCTGGAGGTGGTGCTGTGGATGGTCCAGGTGCATCCTCAATGGTGAAAGGCATCCCAGAAATCTGAGCCCTAGCATGGGACCATTCATAATACTGAGTTGAGGCCACATTGTTGCATCTCCCAAGAATGGCCATCCCTTTGGTCTGGAAGTTGTCCCAAGCCCAGGATGCTTGCCTGACAACAGCTAGATTAGGCTTTATCTCACAATACATGGTTTCAGCCAAGTCTTGTACTCTAGGAGGGTGAACTAAAGCATAGCCCAATTGTATTTTAAACAGCAAAGGGTTGTAGTTGATGCAACCCTTCACTCCTATCAGAGGTACATTGGGGAACTGCCCACAACTAGTTATTATGTCCCTGCCTTTGGTGCTCTGGGTGCACCACCTGATGTCATCTGAAGTCAAAGCAATAAGTCTTCTAGCCCAATTCTTCTGTTGGTGAGGATTCAGGAATGCATCAGTCTTGGGCAAGTGTTTGAGCAGCCAGGTATGGAACAGGGGAGCACAGCATCTCACCAACCTTCCTCTTTGCTTCTCATTCCTTTGGTGAACAGAGTAATAGAAATCTCCCAGCAATGTGGGCACTGGGTTCCTCAGAATGAAAAGATGAATGGCATTCTTGCTTATAAACTTGGGCTCATGTGCAAACAGTATAACCCCATATATACTGAGGGCTAATAATGCACAAACTGCCTTCCATTCCCCCAAGGAGGCCTTCAGGATAGCCTGAGAAGTCAAGAAATCCAAGTGTAGACCAGAGATTCCAGCCTTTGTTGTCATGTTCTGCTCAATCAGAATAGGCTCCAGGCACAGTGCTTTTGCCACTTCTTCATTGCTGGGAAAAGCCATTTCTGGGTTGAAGGGGACACCACCCCTGACAGGTACCTCCAACAGGGGTCCTAACTGAAAATTTTGAAAAGTGAAGCATCTCAAAGGAGGATCATAGAACTGTAGGAAAGTGTGAATCAAACTCCTCTGAGAAGGGTCCAGGTCTATAACCATATCAAGGATGCCTCCATAATGCTCTATGAATAATGAGATGTGGTCTGGAGTGATAAGTGCCTGGACCTGTCTGATGCCAGTCAGCACAGGTTCAAAGAAATGATATGAGATGTTGCTCTTCTTAGGTGTCATGACTGCTGATGAAGAGCTGAGACAAATGCTGATGATGATGACTGATACTAGAAGTGAGCCACTGATAGGCTGAGGATGATGATGGAGGTTGCTGAAGCAGACAACTGATAGCTGAAGCGGATAGCTGATGAGCAGGGGTTTATGCAGATGAAGGGGTCAAAACCAAGCCAAAATATAAGGTGGATACCCTGAAAAACAAATAAGCAAATGTTAAATGATGCAATGATGATGTATGCAAATGATATTCAAGGTTTTGGGATCAAGTCGGATCTGATTACTGCCTTGATATAAGTCCATGTATGTCTAAGAAGTCCAGATGGAGGTTCAAAAGTCCAGTAACCAAGGTGAGGGACTCAAATAAAGAGTCACATGTTCAGGGTTAAATCACAAGAACTGTCCAAAGTGAAGCATTCTTAAACAAAACAAGGTAACTGGGTATGATGTGGCCATGGGTACCTGCAAACCTGTAAACAGCCCAACCCCCTCACAGGTGATGTTCTAGAACAAGGATCCTCAGACTTGGATCAGTTATGAGAAGTGTAAACACTTCTAACCCGGAGGTACAGTGTTTACAATAACAATAAAAGATCCTCCTCTAATTCACCTCAGTTTCTGAAGGTCATAATAAAAGGTCATCCAGACTTAGCAGGCTTCCCAGATAGCCCTAGCACTACAGGAGATCCGTAGCACAAGTTCTCAAGAAGAAACCCATATCTGAACCGTGTTTCATATTCCCGCACCAGACCGAAATGGAATGGGAAAGAACATGAACCACTCTAGCCTAGGTGTCACTCAGGTCCCAGGTATAGGACCTTAAACTCTCAATGAACCCCACCCACCAAAGCAACAAAACCAGATCCAGCCAGATAACAGTATGACAGTATGATGTATATAAAGCTATAAAGAAAGCAATAAATAACTGTACATAAAGCAGTAAATAAAGCAAATATACAAACACAAATAGCACCTAACACCCCAGTAAACACAAATCAAACAAGCGCTAGGAGGAACCCACAAAAAGAACCAGAAGCCCCGGTTACAGTATAAGGGTCCCCAGCAGAGTCGCCAAGCTGTCGCTCCCACCAAATGACACCTGGTCATAAGGGGTACAGACGCGAACGGTCGACGAAAGGAGAATGAAATGAATAGAGTTGCCAGCTAGGCATTTTTATCCCGAAGGAAAGGTAATGCTGCGTAAACCTAAAAAGATATGGATAAGACGGTTGCGAACCAGAGAGACTGAGAAAGGGGGTTGGTTACAACCTGGGAAGGTATTAGCACCCAGATTGTCCGTCGTACTCGACGGGATCCACGCTTAAAATATTTGTGTTTTAAAGGGGTAGTGTCAGTGCAATTTGTGTATCAAAGCTGGAAAAGAATGCAAGTTTCAGTGTAAAAGAAGTGTGAAGTGTAGTATGTATAATGTCAGTGTAAGAACAAGAGTATAATGCTCAAGACTATGAGGCTTAAAGAGTGATGCTGGAAGAGGGGGAATATACAGAGACTTTTGTTCGATAACTGTTAAGTTATGCCTACGGATCCTCTCGTGCAATGAGGAAGTCAGAACACCGTAGTTCGACCCAAAGAGGCTGAAAGGTGAATTGACTTGATGAACTGCTTACTTGTCTATGCTCAAGTGTATAACCTGTCTGGCTCAGGTGCAAACTGTCTTGCATTAGACGGAAGAAGCAAGTTCTCGTTTGTGAGTGAGTGAGATGAGAAAAGAATCCCGGAGGAGACGATTATTGTTTGTTTTTGTGTTTTCAATCTTTTATTGATTTTTTGGATTTTGTCATAAGAAAATGAGCCTAAGCCTAAACCAAAGGGTTAGTAAACTCATCACATCCTCCCTCTGATTAGGGGTAATGATAATACCTTAAGTATGAAGTAAGCACCTCACACTTAATCACCCTGATGTAGGATTAAGATCATTAACCTACTTGTGATTATTTAGATGTTTTTTTTGTTTTTGTTTAGTGTTAAGTAATGAGATTAAGCCATAATCAAGGATTAAACAGACTCATTACACCATCCTAATAGAAGGATAATAGATGAGAATGTTTAAGCTGAGGAAGACTCCTCAACTTAATCCATGATTAGGGATTAACCTCATGACAAAACAAAGCCTTTATTAGATGGATTTTAGTTAATGGTATGATGAAGAAGTGATTTTTTAGGGTTTGTAAGACAACTTGAGGGGAACTTGTCCATTAACACTAGGGTTAGTCCTTCTTAACCAATTAAGGAAGAATTAGAACCCTAATGCAAGGCCCAAGTTACAAGTTTGATGTCTTGATGATTATGAAGTGAATTGATTAAAGGATTCAAACACATTAAGGGTTTAACTCTTAGGATTAAAGTTATACACTTCATCCTAATAGAAGGATGCGAGCATAAGCTTAATCACAAAGCTTTAAAATCTTTAGGGTTTAGTCCTTGATTATGAGATGAGAAGAGAAGATTCAATGATGACACAAAGGTAAAAGCTAAATGGGAGACTAATCAAACCCTAATTATTGTCATGCTTGGTTGTTCCTAAGGTTTGTGAGGTTTACAAGAAAGATCTTCAGAGAAACCACCAGGAACCAGATGAAAGGAGCAAAGAGAAGCAAAGTAACTTGCTATATTTAAGAAGACAAGTCACTTGAAGAAAGAAAGTAAGATGAAGAAGAATGAGCAAGCTCAATCTCAAGCACAAGACAAAATGCAGCAATGATGCATAAGAGAGATGAAAAGAGATTGTGAGAAGTGAAGGCAAATTCACTTCTCAAAGTAACTTACCACCTGAAAAGTTAGTGAAAGGAATAAAATGCAATGCAAATGAGATGAAATGGCATGATGAAAACCAAAACCAGAAGCATAAGTATGGTGCTAATGATGCTATGAGATGATGCAAACATGAAACAAGGCATGAGAATGGTCTTACAAACATTTGGATGCAAAAGAAGCATGCTTGGGACCATGAATGTTCATGAAAAGTTATGAAATGCAAATGACATACAATATGGCAAATGAAAGATGCAATGATCACACATGATTCTAACATGTCCTAAGATGTGTTATGAACCAAATGGATGCACAAAATGTCATGGAAAGTCATGGTATGCAAGCAAATGAGAAAAGGATGCAAAGGAAGGCCCAAATTAGGGTTTATGATCAATGCACAAAACAAAATTCAAAACCAGAAGCAAACTTCATGATAAAAATTTGAAAATGCATTCAAAGGAAACTTAAACCTATACAAACTCACTGCCCAAAGGAGGGGTTCTAACTCTTAACCTAATGAGGGTTATGAATTTTCTAAGATTGCTAGGGTTTTAAGGTACCTTATCAAGAAAAATGTAAAACAAATTGAAAATGCAAGATCAAATCATGCCAATTTAATCCTACAAACTACATGCTATACAAGATGCAATGCAAAAAGAATCATTGTCCAACTCTCAATGGTTAGGCAGAAATGAATTTTTGAAGTTTGAATCAAAATAATGCCTTGAAATGGATTTAATTCAAAAGAAAATAATCAAAAGGCATCAAGAACAAAAAATAAATTTGGTTTGAGAGTTGGACAATGTTTCTAAATGTCTTTAAATGTTTTATGAATTTTTTTGTGATTTTTAAATACCTAAAAGTATTTTTAATTAATTAATTCTCATTAATTAATTAAAAATAAACTTTTAAATGATTTAAAAATATTTTTTGATGCAAAAATAAAAATAAAAATATTTTTGTGTTCTGAAAATTAATAAAATGTTTGATAAAAATTTTCAGAATTTTTTAAAATGTTTTGCTATTTTTAAATAAATGTACAAAAGAAATGAAATTAAATGAAATAAAATAGAATAAAATGAGAAGTCAACTGATCCTAAGGCTGGTATTCAAAGTTGAGACGCGGGAGTTGACTGCGCGCGTGATCCAGTGGTTGAAATTCAAACTGACTAATCTTAATTAATTAATTTAAATAAATGAGATTAGGGTTAAGTGAGGAATCTGGGCCATTGAAACGCGCGGGGGATTGACTTAGTCAGCCTAATCTACGCTCCACATTCAAATTTCATTTAATGACAAAATTAGGGCTAATGACTTTCAGACGGCCGGAACAGTGGTTCCGGTCGTCTTCTCCGACGAGCCATTTTTCTAACTCTCTCCAAACTCCATAAAAATGAAATCTCTCTGCCCAGAATCAAACCCCACTCATCACTGAATCAAAACCCCCAAACAAAAAATATTTTTCATTCATCAATCATGCAAATCGAAGCAAAACAAATTTAGGGCAGAAAGTTTCAGACAACTCATACATACTCAATACTCCACCATTTTCATTTTTAAACACATCATGATGATCAGGATAACATGTAGAATCAATTTATAACAAGTAAATGAAGTTCTGGAAAATTTGTTCTTGATGGATACCTGAACTGAAGTTCTTCGAACAGGAGCTTTCAGAGCCTTTCTCTTATGCAAACTGACTCCTCTGGTCCCCCTGAGCTCAATGGAGTGCTTCAAAACTTTTGTTGATGGCTGATTTGAGAGATTGCAGAAGTTCTGTTCAGTGAGGGGTGAGGACCGTGTTTTGATTTCAGTGAGTTTCAGGCTGTTTCAATGGTTGGGTTGTGATCAGTGAGTCATGTTGAGATCAATGGTGAAGTTTGTTTGTGTGTTTGAAGCTTGTGTGATGATTTTCGAATGGTTTTGCATATGAGGTGAAAAATGAGAATGTTGTGTTCTTGGAGCTTTCAGGCTTGTGTGTTTTATGAAAATGAATCCTTGGGGTGTGTTTGTAAAGTATGGATTGGGCAGAGAGTTTTTGGTGGCCTGTTGTGATTGGTATGGGCAAGTTGCCAAAATGTCAACTTGACTTGTACTTGAGGTATGGGCAATGGTATAGCTAGCCTTTTGGCTTTTCTTGGCTCAGCTGAGTTTAGGGAGAACCATGGAATTGTTTATGAGATAAATCAGCAAGTGGATCAAGGCTTATGGGGTGTTTTGCAATTTTCACAAAGTTTGCCCCCTTTGGAAATTCTTGAGATTCAAGGCACCAAAATGCAATATTCTTTGGCCCATTCTGATCTTTAGAGGTCATGTGATCATGTTGTGAAGATTTTGTACACTTTTGAAGCTTTTAGAACATTTGATCATACCATTTTGCAAAATGCCTCTTTGGTAGAAAACTTCAAATTATGTGATTTTAGTCAACTTTGACAAGCCATAACTCTTGATCCAAAATGAATTAGGTCAAGTTCTTGTACTTTTTGAAAAGGGAATGATCCATTCTACAACTTTCATGACCAAAGTTTTTCCATTTGAAGCATTTTTGAATCAAAAAGCAAGGGTTGAAAAAGTTTCCCAAAATGGCAATTTTCAATTACAAGTCATTTTCCCAAAAAGTCAACTTTGCAAATGGCTTGGAATTCTTTGATTTTGTGAACTTCTAACATCTTCCATGATCAAATAAAGATCATACGTAATCAAAATGATGATGAACACCCTTTGGTTGGGTCATTGGGGGCCTCAGATGCCCTGATTTTGCACTGACTTGCTCAAAAAGTCAACTCTTGATCATATGACTTCCCCATTGAATTTATTCATTAAAATTGATATGCATGATACCTATACCATATATAGACCAATAGAAACAAGAATGACCAAAAAATTTGGAGTTATGGCCTTTGAAACCAAAACCCTAATTTTAGGTCATCTGTGTAGTCAAACCTGGCTCTACTTCCATGCCAATCTCAGTTCTTGTGATTCTTTGACATTCTTGACTTTGAGAGGATATAATATGATGCTTGAACATACATGGACCCCTTTGAAGTGATTGATGACCTTTGGAGTGGCTCAAATGGCTCATGTATTGCTCAGATCACAAACCCTAGATGCAGATGACTTAGAAGCTATGCAGTGGAGCAAATATGCAACATGAGATACTATGGTTGAACTTATGCATATTAAATGATCACAAGCCATGGTGTGAATGGGGAGGGCAAATTTGGGGTGTTTACAGACCCTGAGGCTGAGACTTCGGCAAAGGCTAAAGGAAAGCAAGCTGTGACTGAAGAATCAACAACTCTTGCTGCTGGACAGGGAACTTTTGAGAAAGAGGTCGAGGAATTTATGCGCATAATTAAAAAGAGTGATTATAAGGTGGTCGAGCAGTTGAACCAGACACCTTCTAAGATATCCATTATGTCTTTGCTGATGTGTTCTCCTGCACATAGAGAAGCCTTGTTGAAAGTGTTGCAGATGGCTTATGTTCCTCAAGAAATAACTGTTAATCAACTGGAAGCTGTAGTGGGCAGTGTGAATGCAAGCCACGGGCTGGGCTTTACAGATCGAGACCTTACGTCAAAGGGCCATAGCCATAACAAAGCACTGCATATTGTAACACCCCAAAATTTGCCCTCTTATTTATCATCAACCTCGAGCGATTCACGCTTCATTCTTGCATCATTCCGCATATCATCGCATCGCATTTGAAAAAAAAAAATAATAAATAAGTCATTCATCGTCCTTTGCATGAGGTGTGTGGTCGATCGAGGCTTGGCAAACATTGGAGTTCGAGAGAAAATGATGTACCAAAAATAATCCACACCACTTTCAAGCTAACCCATTAAAAAGGAAGAATTCACCACTTTCCTCCCCTTTTCTTTCCGCTTTTCCTTCCACTTTCTTTCCACACTTCCTTTCATTCTTTCCATTCCATTTTTCCACTCCAATTCAACTCCATTTCCCTTGGAAACTTCCACCACCTTCCACCATCTTCTAGAGTATTCCAAGGAATGTTCTAGAGTATTCCAAGGAATGTTCTAGAGTATTCCAAGGAATATTCCAAGGAATATTCCATTTTCCAACCCTAACCCTAACTAACTTCCAAACCTAATTTTGGATCCCAAACCTATTTTTTGGGCCCCAAACCTCATTCCATTCCAAACCTAGCTCCAAGCCTAGCCTCTATATAACCTTTAATCACTTCAATGCAAAAGGTTCCCACAATTCCAAATTTTTCACTTTTTTTCATAATCACTTTTTCTCTCTCACTTTTCCTCCATTTTCCCTCCTTTCACCAAAGCTTCTTTGAATAAGCTCTTCAAGTTTCACATTGAAACTTGAAGATCTTGAAGCTTAAGCCTCCAACCTCCATTAATTGTGGATCATAGAAGAAGAAGCTAGTGATTTTGTTGAAGATTTCGGCTTATCGGAAGTGTGCAAAGGTTCAAGCATCAAGAACGCATTTATTTTGCGGTTTCTCGGTTTTCACGGTTTTCTCTTCGGTCAAGCTCCGATTTTTGCAACAATTACCGAAGCACTCCTCCGCTTCGTAGGTTGGTGATCTTAATCACTTCTTCTTTAAGTTATTCTCTTCATCTCGCCACTTTTGGCATTCTTTAATTGCTTTTTTTCGCTTTGCTTGAAATCGTTTCGTTTCGATTATGTTTACTTGTGATTTGTGATTTTTGTTGATTTAAAAGTTTAAGGTGTTAATAGATATAGGTGCTAGCATGTGTAAATAAGCTCAAAATAAGTAGAAATTAGTGTTAGCATGATTAGGTGGGGGTTAGGATTATTTAGAAGCAAGATTGTGGCCAAAAGCACTTATTTCAAAAGCATTTTTCACTTTTCGTTCAGTGTTAACCGGTTAACGCATATGGTTAACCGGTTAACACATGCGTTTTTGGCCAGAATGCTGTATTTTTTGCCCGTTAACGGGTTAACCTATATGGTTAACCGGTTAACGCTGTCCATTTTTGGATTTTTAGCCTATTTTCTTGCTCAATCTTGCTTCCTAGTGCCTCTAATGTTTATGTATGTTTAGGTAGTGATTTTAGGGAATTTTTGGATCCATTTCCAGTAGCTAGTTCCCCCATTTCGAGTCGTTTCGACACGATTCCGTTCATGTTGCGTTTTATGCATTTTTGTGTTTCTTTGTGCATAGCTTGAATTCTTGCATGTTGTTACCATGTTTGTGCATTATTTGACACATAATAATCATTTTGCATTCTGGTTTTATATGTTTGCATTGCATTAAAACATTTTGGCATTTCATTATGTTGATATATGTTGCATTTTGCATAATCATATGCATGTGCATTTGGTGGTATTTTGTTGCATACTTGATCATAGTATTCATATCAATTTAATTCTGAATTTTGCATTAAGTTTAGCATGCTTGTTGAGCTATCATGTTGCATGTTCATAATCAATAATCACCATGTTCAAATACCATGTTCATATGCATGTTTAAGTACTACTTTGTGCATTACTTGTTGCATAATCTATGTGATTCATTCTTGCATAATCTTTCTAAAGGTTCATGTTCTTGCATTTATGTATGTCGATCCATGTTTAAATGCATGTTCATGATGAGATTAGTGCATTTTTCCTTGTGTTTGTGCATTAAAATATGAAAATAATCAATTCTGGATTTTGCATTCCATAGCTGCTTTTTGCATAAGTGCTGTAAAATACATGCTGTTTGTTGTAAATTCATGTTGTTTGTGACTTTTAACACCTGTTTTTGCATACATATAGGTGCTGTAAAAAGCTGTTGCATTGCATAGTGCATCTCATAGCTGTTTGTGCATTAAGTGTTGTAAATAGGTTGCTGAATTTTGCATTGCATTAGTTTTAGGTCCTTTAAACTATAGATTGAGTCTAGTTTAGGTCCTAGTTCCCTTAGGAATTAATTAGGTAATTTTGTTTGCCTTATTTTTATCATGTTTACCATGCTAACCTTTGTTTTGTAGGGAGGGCAAGGTATGTCTAAAAACCCTATCCTCTTTGGTATTTCTAATGCATTTAATTTGCACCATTTTGCCTTACATAATGTTTGTGCTTGTTAGGTTTTCCCCTTTTGGAACCAACTTAACTTCATTAGGAAGTAAGTTGTGTTCTTCTTCCTTTTCTCTTCCTCTTTCCTCTCCTCCTTAGGATTAGAAACCTCACTAACCTTTAGGATCTCCTTGATATTGAATAAACAACTTAGGGTTGGTCTTAGTTCCCCTTAGTTTTTGTCCCTTTTCCCATTTGAGTCATTCTTTCTCATCTCAAAAGAAAAGCAATAAAACATTTAATAAAAACCGAACAATCTTGTACGACACGAGACTTTGTTGCGGAGTGTTTATACGCGTCCTGTTTCGGGGCGAGGTGTAAATACTTCCCGCGATGGATAGGTCTTCGTACAAGACCGTTCACAAACAAATTCAAAACATTTCTTCTAAAAGACAACAAACCAAGAAGTCACATCTTCTCATCCCATCTCATACTCTTCATGACTTGTCTCGACAGTTCAAACAGCGATACGGTAAACACCCTCGTGTCAGAGCCGGTAACACCTGAGCTAGAGCTATGGCAACGTCATCCTAAAAAACACAAACCAATCAGTTCCCGCCTAGGTTAGGCGAACTACGTCGACTCTGATCCTCATTATCCCGATGAGGTACGTAGGCAGCGGGGTAGGGCCCGTTCGAACACATTCTTTATTTTCCCTACATTTCCCCCTTTCTTTTCATTCTCTTTTTCAGCTCCTTTTCTCATTCCCGTCCATTCCAGTTAGCGGTTTTATTCAGCAACAGTTATTTTTCTCACCCTTTGAAACAAGCAAACAAGCGTGGATCCCGTCGGGTACGACGGACGATCTGGGGTGCTAATACCTTCCCAGGTCGTAACCGACTCCCGAACCCCGATCTTTGGTTCGCAAGGCCTCGTCCTTTTCCTTCTTCCTCAGGTTTGTGCAACATTACCTTTCCCATTCATTCGGGATAAAAATGTCTGGCTGGCGACTCTAACCTTTTCCGCGCCACTTTCGCGTTTGTACTAGGATGAAAATCCCGGGAGCGACAGCTGGCGACTCTGCTGGGGACCTAACCTGATTCTTCCGGTTTCCCTTGTAGAGTCAATCCTAGCGCCTGTTTGGTTTTGTTTCTTTGGGTGTTTACCTGTTTGTTGCTGTGTGCTTTAGTTTAGCTTTACTGTTTATTTACAGTTTTTATTTTACAGCTTTACTTTATCGCATTTATTTATCGCTTTCAGTATTTTATTTTCCATACATCATATTATACTGGACTGTCTGGCTGTGCTGGTTTTCATTTTTTCTGTGGGTTGGGAGTTACTGTGAGATAAGCTAAATACCCGGCTTGAGTGCACTATAGGATTAGCGTGGACACGTTGTGCTCGCATGGTTACATGATGAGTGGTGATGTGTTCCACACCCAGGTTGCGACTGTCTTGGGACTATTCTGTGTGGGGGTTCTTCCCCACTTCAGGGTACGACCTTGATGGTTATGTGCAGCTGGGGACCGATCATTGAGAACCTTAATGGAAACAACCCTCTCCAGTGATGACAGTGGCAGACCACATTTGTTGGCAAACCCACTCGCATCCGAGGGTCCATTGGGAACTCGCATAGGATGGCCTGGTTCTCTCATAGGAATTCAGTTAAAGCAAACTGTTCGTATGACGATAGTATTGTACCCTTCGGGATGAATGTACTATTGTTTCTCGATTCAGTGCTTGAAGCTGGAGACTTGTGAGGGATGCTTGTTTTTCCGGACTCAACTGAGACCTCCCTGAGTAGTACATAATGCCAAACCGATTCCCTGATCTGGTCATGAGCCATTTCTCGGAGATGGTGAACGTATTATTGCTATTCGGCTTTGAGAGTCCGTGATGTTGACCCGTAGTAGCAATACCCGTGAGATTGGGAGGGGTTTACAGGTTTGCAGGAACCCTGGTACCTTCAGCATACCCACTTTGCCTTTGATTCAGTTTTGTGATCTGGATTTCTGTTCTTAAGTTATGGACCCCGGATCAGAGGGATGATTATTGTGATATCTGGATTTTGAGACCATGCACCGACACCAACATCAGATCATTGATCACATGCCTATTGCATACATGACATCATATCATTCTAGCATACATGTTCAGTTATTTCCGAGGATCACATATCTGAGTCATGCCATTGGACTTTTTCTGTGTCAAAACTTGTATCAAAGCAGATAGATTCCTCAGAAATAATTGAACATGGCATTTGCATACATCCTTGCATTCTTGACAGGTGTTCAGAGACAGGTTCTATCCAGACTTGGTTTCTCATCAGAATGGACAACTTGAATCACAGTCATCAAAGTATATATTTGAAGCAACTCCGGGCGGAGGTAGTCGAAGGAACACCCAGCTGAGGCCATTCAGGGCAGAGGTATAAGCTGTATTTCAAAACCAGAAACTGCTGAAACAGGAAGTCAACTAGATGAAGACTCAGATGAGCTTGGTCATGGAAATTCTGAATGAAGCTATTTTCATCCCTATTGAGGGGAACTACGCTGCTCTGATTCTCCATTGGTCAATGGAGATACGTAGGCAGGAGATCGTGCAAGATCTTTCCGAGCAACCTTATTTATCAACTTCATTTATCAACCTCTTCCCTCCAGACGTCACTTGTCGGCATCCAATTTCAGCTTCCCAAGAGAGTCCTAAGGGTCAGCAACAACAGGTACAGAGACCGTTTCAAGAAAGAGCAAGAGCGAGAAATCGCAGACTCGACCCCGTCCCATGCCCATATGTTGTATTGCTTCCAGAGCTGCTAAAGTTGAACCTGGTCGAGCTTCGTACCATGAGACCTCCCGCTCCTGACAATCTACCTCCGAATTTTGATGCTAACGCCAGGTGCGAATTCCATTCAGGTGCCCAGGGGCACAGTATTGAGAAATGTTGGGCCTTTCAGAACAAGGTACAGGACCTAGTTGACTCCAAGGCGATCAATTTTGCTCCTCTCCCAAATGTACTTCATAATCCGATGCCTAGTCATAATGGAACTGGTGTCACGGTCGTTCTACCAGATGGTTCACGTTAAGCTGAAGTCTTCAAGCTGATCACCCAGGACGCCAGGGTATTCATGAAGCAAATAAAGCCAGCAGTATTCAAATACTCTCAGTGATGGCATTTATGTGATTGCCTGTCTTCATTGTTCGTTTTTCATCCCTATTGAGGGGAACTACGTCGCTCTGATTCTTCATTGGTCATCTGGTCAATGGAGATACGTAGGCAGAAGATCGTCAGGTCTTTCCGAGCAACCTTCTGGGGCCACTTTACTCCCCAGCTTCACTCTTTCCTCCAGATGTCTCGCGTCAAAGTCAGAATAGCTAGAAGAGGAAGTATTACTGCCATGGTTGAGCATGCAACTGCGAATAAAAGATTACAAGTCCGTAAAAGAGATATTGATCGTTGAAAGTATCCAAGTCTGACAGGTCCAGACGGAGCCAAGTCTCCTCAACTATGGCAATATTCAGTTTCTTTACTGCATTTCCATTTGTAGTTTCTTTTATGTGTTAAACATTTGTCTACATGTATGAAACTTGTTTGCTTTTGAATGTCAGAAATAATAAAACTCACATGTTTTTCTTGAAGTAAATTCATTTGCATTCCCTTATAATTTTGCATATGTATATCGCAATACCAATTGTCATGCTTAAATTCTATGAGGGAGAATGACGAAACGAAAACGCAATATCTCTGAATTGTGTGCTCTCAAGTAAGACCCTGTTGACGATGTACAGGCATTGTTTCAAATCCTAAACACTGGAGATATAAGGAAGATAAACCCTTGCTAACCCCTTCGAGCCTTGAAGTAGGAGTTTCTTTTCACATAAAAAACCCTCACGTGTAACCCAGGGGCAGGGTAGACGTCAGCTAATCAGATCAAGCGTTCAGACTTTCATAAAGAAGTGTATTTGAAGATCCGTTGCATCCTACTATGTTAATCAAGAGGTCCAAAGACCCAAAACCACAATGGTTATCCAAGTCAAAAGGTCCAAAGATTGACAACCACAATGGTTATCCTTCGCCGACCCCAAAATGAGGCAGTCACAACCCTCGTGAAGCAATCAAGACAAGCAATGTCACGCGACTTGTTCAAAATGCAAAAAGAAAAAGAAAAAAGGCCCGCTAAGTCGAAACTTGAAAACAAGCGACTTAGGCAAAAGTTAGGGCATCCCGCTGGACTTCACAATCAAAGATTCACAAGAATCAGTCCAGGCAAAAGTTAGGGATAAGCAAAATAATGCAAAAGCGAAAGACAAAAAGGATTACACAAGAAAGATCCTCAAATAAGAACAAAGTCGTGTGGCATAAACACAAAAGATAGAGGAGTGACTGACTCTCAATAATAACCTGATTGGTGCTTGAACGGATAGCAGCAATGGTTCCTCAATCAACACGAAACCCTTATGAAAGGTGAATGCTTGTGAAAACTAGCTGAACATAGGAATGGAGAACATCACGAAGAGCGGGTGGGCACAAATAAACTTCGAGCCTTTATCCTTTGTTTCTATAACCGTGAACCAGGCCACGATATAACCCTTGAAAGTCCTAACTGAAACAGGGTTAATTTGAGAGCATACTACCACGAGACCGCGTTCCTGACTCCTATGAGTTGTGCTAAAAGACGTTTGTTGGTATTGCATGTACATACTTTCATTCAAATAAAGGTCGTATTTTAACCAGTGATTAGCTCATGAAGGTTAACGATCCATTTTCAAAATTTCAAGATTAACATGTTTGTTGAATTAGGATTTTCATTCTAAGAATAAACATTTTCTCACTTGCATACATTTGTCGAGCATCATAAATGGTTCACATACGGAAATTCAATCCAGAAGCTCAAGCTTGCCAGGTTGAGGAGTCTAAAACTTCTGAAAGACTGTCACGTCAAGGTGCACTTATCCGAATAAAGCTTCATTGAGCAGAGATCTCCCCAGTTAGTCATGGTAAGAGCCAGCTAATCCGGGGCAGTCACGTCGAGCAGTCTCTTCAAAATTAAAGTACTGGGCCAATCTGGGGCAGTTATGTTGAGCAATCCCTTCAAATTTCAGCTAATCTGGGGCAAGCACCTCGAGATTCAAATCTCTCCAAGAGCGAAGATTAGTCAGTCAAGAGCAAAACTATTCAAGTACTCATCCTGGGGCAGGCCACCCTAATAGTACGAGAATTCATTCTTTCCCGAAGACAGACGATCAGAAGCATTTACCCGGAGTCTAGAATACCGTGGTTACTTGTCAAGTCAACTATCTCGTTCAACACTTCTGACAGATACAAACTCATCTGCATTGACAATGGTTACTTCCTCAGCAAGGTTGTTACACTGAATCATGTAGTCGTTATGATACCTAAGAGTTTAAAGACGCCAAGTCTTTTGTAAAATCCTCTTAAGGTAAAATCCATACAGAAGCAACTGATCCCCAGCACGAGACAATTTGAAATCTTTCCTCCTCAGCAGGACGTGTCTCGGTGTTGTCATCACCAACAGGTCTAAGGCAATCCCTATTCCCCTAGAAGATTTCAGATAAATCATTCTCCTCCCCAGCAGATCCATAAGAGTGGATATTCCTCAATGGTCCGAGTATCCCCGGGCACGGCCCTCAAATCTAAAAGTCCAATTTATTTTTGGCAAAGGTGATAATTCGGGACAGATGAATTATTCACGCTCCTCTCCAACAGAGATGTCATCCCCACAGGGCTACTTGATATTGAATTCGCGATCATTGTGGTTCCCCACAGAGTCAACAGAGACTTATCACTTCCGCGTCAGGAATTTCTTTTACAGTCACCAGTTCATCAACAATACTCAAGACATAATATCCCCAGTGTCATGGGGCAACATGCCGTGCAAATTCAGCATATGTAAAGTCCAGCCGCAGACTGGCCAAAGTCCATCTTCGGGTGGCAAATTTCAAAGTCCAGCCGCAGACTGGCCAAAGTCCATCTTCGGGTGGCAAATTTCAAAGTCCAGCCGCAGACTGGCCAAAGTCCATCTTCGGGTGGCACATTTCAAAGTCCAGCCGCAGACTGGCCAAAGTCCATCTTCGGGTGGCAAGCTTCAAAGTCCAGCCGTAGACTGGCCAAAGTCCATCTTCGGGTGGCAAATCTCAAAAGTCCAGCCGCAGACTGGCCAAAGTCCATCTTCGGGTGGCAAATCTCTAAAGTCTCCCGTAGTGAGCAAAAGTCTCCCGTAGTGAGCAAAAGTCTCCCGTAGTGAGCAAAAGTCTCCCGTAGTGAGCAAAAGTCTCCCGTAGTGAGCAAAAGTCCAGCCGTAGACTGGCCAAAGTCCATCTTCGGGTGGCAAATATCAAAAGTCCACCCGCAGCGTGGCAATTTCTAAAGTCCCCCGCAGTGGGCAAAAGTCTCCCGTAGTGAGCAAAAGTCTCCCGTAGTGAGCAAAAGTCTCCCGTAGTGAGCAAAAAGTCTCCCGTAGTGAGCAAAAGTCTCCCGTAGTGAGCAAAAGTCCAGCCGCAGACTGGCCAAAGTCCATCTTCGGGTGGCAAATCTCTAAAGTCCCCCGCAGTGGGCAAAAGTCTCCCGTAGTGAGCAAAAGTCTCCCGTAGTGAGCAAAAGTCTCCCGTAGTGAGCAAAAGTCTCCCGTAGTGAGCAAAAGTCCAGCCGCAGACTGGCCAAAGTCCATCTTCGGGTGGCAAATCTCTAAAGTCCCCCGCAGTGGGCAAAAGTCTCCCGTAGTGAGCAAAAGTCTCCCGTAGTGAGCAAAAGTCTCCCGTAGTGAGCAAAAGTCTCCCGTAGTGAGCAAAAGTCCAGCCGCAGACTGGCCAAAGTCCATCTTCGGGTGGCAAATCTCTAAAGTCCCCCGCAGTGGGCAAAAGTCTCCCGTAGTGAGCGAAAGTCTCCCGTAGTGAGCAAAAGTCTCCCGTAGTGAGCAAAAAGTCTCCCGTAGTGAGCAAAAGTCCAGCCGCAGACTGGCCAAAGTCCATCTTCGGGTGGCAAATCTCAAAGGTCTCCCGTAGCGAGCAAAAGTCCAGCCGCAGACTGGCCAAAGTCCATCTTCGGGTGGCAAATCTCAAAGGTCTCCCGTAGCGAGCAAAAGTCCAGCCGTAGACTGGCCAAAGTCCATCTTCGGGTGGCAAATCTCGAAGGTCTCCCGTAGTGAGCAAAAGTCCAGCCGCAGACTGGCCAAAGTCCATCCTCAGGGTGGCATCATATCCAAAGTCCACCCGCAGTGTGGCAACGTATTTTGAAGTCCACCCGCAGTGTGGCAACGTATTTTGAAGTCCAACCGCAGATTGGCGAAAGTCCATCCTCAGGGTGGCATCATTTCCAAAGTCCACCCGAAGTGTGGCAACTCTTTAAAGTCCACCCGTAGTGTGGCAAAGTATTTTGAAGTCCAACCGCAGATTGGCGAAAGTCCATCCTCAGGGTGGCATCATTCCCAAAGTCCACCCGAAGCGTGGCAATTTCCAAAGTCCACCCGCAGTGTGGCAAAGTATTTTGAAGTCCAGCCGCAGACTGGCCAAAGTCCATCCTCAGGGTGGCATCATATCAAAAGTCCACCCGCAGCGTGGCAAGTTATTCAGCAATCCACCCGCAGTGTGGTAAAGTATCTGAAAGTCCACCCGCAGTGTGGCAAAGATTCCCAAGTCCACCCGCAGCGTGGCAATTTCCAAAGTTCACCCGTAGCGTGACAAATCAACAATCTCCCAATGATATTCCAAAAACATTCACCAATTCGCTACTCTTCATGTCCGAGTTCTCCACAAGCAGAGTTTGGATGGTTGGGTTTATTTCCCTGTTCTCTTCCACCGAGTGCAAATTTTCTGGTTGTTTCTAGTATTCAATCCCTGCATACTTCAAATGTCTGGAAGCAGCTGCTATCATCCATTCAAGTCTACAGTGATTGAATAGGGGCAGCTGTAACACCCCAAAATTTGCCCTCTTATTTATCATCAACCTCGAGCGATTCACGCTTCATTCTTGCATCATTCCGCATATCATCGCATCGCATTTGAAAAAAAAAAATAATAAATAAGTCATTCATCGTCCTTTGCATGAGGTGTGTGGTCGATCGAGGCTTGGCAAACATTGGAGTTCGAGAGAAAATGATGTACCAAAAATAATCCACACCACTTTCAAGCTAACCCATTAAAAAGGAAGAATTCACCACTTTCCTCCCCTTTTCTTTCCGCTTTTCCTTCCACTTTCTTTCCACACTTCCTTTCATTCTTTCCATTCCATTTTTCCACTCCAATTCAACTCCATTTCCCTTGGAAACTTCCACCACCTTCCACCATCTTCTAGAGTATTCCAAGGAATGTTCTAGAGTATTCCAAGGAATGTTCTAGAGTATTCCAAGGAATATTCCAAGGAATATTCCATTTTCCAACCCTAACCCTAACTAACTTCCAAACCTAATTTTGGATCCCAAACCTATTTTTTGGGCCCCAAACCTCATTCCATTCCAAACCTAGCTCCAAGCCTAGCCTCTATATAACCTTTAATCACTTCAATGCAAAAGGTTCCCACAATTCCAAATTTTTCACTTTTTTTCATAATCACTTTTTCTCTCTCACTTTTCCTCCATTTTCCCTCCTTTCACCAAAGCTTCTTTGAATAAGCTCTTCAAGTTTCACATTGAAACTTGAAGATCTTGAAGCTTAAGCCTCCAACCTCCATTAATTGTGGATCATAGAAGAAGAAGCTAGTGATTTTGTTGAAGATTTCGGCTTATCGGAAGTGTGCAAAGGTTCAAGCATCAAGAACGCATTTATTTTGCGGTTTCTCGGTTTTCACGGTTTTCTCTTCGGTCAAGCTCCGATTTTTGCAACAATTACCGAAGCACTCCTCCGCTTCGTAGGTTGGTGATCTTAATCACTTCTTCTTTAAGTTATTCTCTTCATCTCGCCACTTTTGGCATTCTTTAATTGCTTTTTTTCGCTTTGCTTGAAATCGTTTCGTTTCGATTATGTTTACTTGTGATTTGTGATTTTTGTTGATTTAAAAGTTTAAGGTGTTAATAGATATAGGTGCTAGCATGTGTAAATAAGCTCAAAATAAGTAGAAATTAGTGTTAGCATGATTAGGTGGGGGTTAGGATTATTTAGAAGCAAGATTGTGGCCAAAAGCACTTATTTCAAAAGCATTTTTCACTTTTCGTTCAGTGTTAACCGGTTAACGCATATGGTTAACCGGTTAACACATGCGTTTTTGGCCAGAATGCTGTATTTTTTGCCCGTTAACGGGTTAACCTATATGGTTAACCGGTTAACGCTGTCCATTTTTGGATTTTTAGCCTATTTTCTTGCTCAATCTTGCTTCCTAGTGCCTCTAATGTTTATGTATGTTTAGGTAGTGATTTTAGGGAATTTTTGGATCCATTTCCAGTAGCTAGTTCCCCCATTTCGAGTCGTTTCGACACGATTCCGTTCATGTTGCGTTTTATGCATTTTTGTGTTTCTTTGTGCATAGCTTGAATTCTTGCATGTTGTTACCATGTTTGTGCATTATTTGACACATAATAATCATTTTGCATTCTGGTTTTATATGTTTGCATTGCATTAAAACATTTTGGCATTTCATTATGTTGATATATGTTGCATTTTGCATAATCATATGCATGTGCATTTGGTGGTATTTTGTTGCATACTTGATCATAGTATTCATATCAATTTAATTCTGAATTTTGCATTAAGTTTAGCATGCTTGTTGAGCTATCATGTTGCATGTTCATAATCAATAATCACCATGTTCAAATACCATGTTCATATGCATGTTTAAGTACTACTTTGTGCATTACTTGTTGCATAATCTATGTGATTCATTCTTGCATAATCTTTCTAAAGGTTCATGTTCTTGCATTTATGTATGTCGATCCATGTTTAAATGCATGTTCATGATGAGATTAGTGCATTTTTCCTTGTGTTTGTGCATTAAAATATGAAAATAATCAATTCTGGATTTTGCATTCCATAGCTGCTTTTTGCATAAGTGCTGTAAAATACATGCTGTTTGTTGTAAATTCATGTTGTTTGTGACTTTTAACACCTGTTTTTGCATACATATAGGTGCTGTAAAAAGCTGTTGCATTGCATAGTGCATCTCATAGCTGTTTGTGCATTAAGTGTTGTAAATAGGTTGCTGAATTTTGCATTGCATTAGTTTTAGGTCCTTTAAACTATAGATTGAGTCTAGTTTAGGTCCTAGTTCCCTTAGGAATTAATTAGGTAATTTTGTTTGCCTTATTTTTATCATGTTTACCATGCTAACCTTTGTTTTGTAGGGAGGGCAAGGTATGTCTAAAAACCCTATCCTCTTTGGTATTTCTAATGCATTTAATTTGCACCATTTTGCCTTACATAATGTTTGTGCTTGTTAGGTTTTCCCCTTTTGGAACCAACTTAACTTCATTAGGAAGTAAGTTGTGTTCTTCTTCCTTTTCTCTTCCTCTTTCCTCTCCTCCTTAGGATTAGAAACCTCACTAACCTTTAGGATCTCCTTGATATTGAATAAACAACTTAGGGTTGGTCTTAGTTCCCCTTAGTTTTTGTCCCTTTTCCCATTTGAGTCATTCTTTCTCATCTCAAAAGAAAAGCAATAAAACATTTAATAAAAACCGAACAATCTTGTACGACACGAGACTTTGTTGCGGAGTGTTTATACGCGTCCTGTTTCGGGGCGAGGTGTAAATACTTCCCGCGATGGATAGGTCTTAGTACAAGACCGTTCACAAACAAATTCAAAACATTTCTTCTAAAAGACAACAAACCAAGAAGTCACATCTTCTCATCCCATCTCATACTCTTCATGACTTGTCTCGACAGTTCAAACAGCGATACGGTAAACACCCTCGTGTCAGAGCCGGTAACACCTGAGCTAGAGCTATGGCAACGTCATCCTAAAAAACACAAACCAATCAGTTCCCGCCTAGGTTAGGCGAACTACGTCGACTCTGATCCTCATTATCCCGATGAGGTACGTAGGCAGCGGGGTAGGGCCCGTTCGAACACATTCTTTATTTTCCCTACATTTCCCCCTTTCTTTTCATTCTCTTTTTCAGCTCCTTTTCTCATTCCCGTCCATTCCAGTTAGCGGTTTTATTCAGCAACAGTTATTTTTCTCACCCTTTGAAACAAGCAAACAAGCGTGGATCCCGTCGGGTACGACGGACGATCTGGGGTGCTAATACCTTCCCAGGTCGTAACCGACTCCCGAACCCCGATCTTTGGTTCGCAAGGCCTCGTCCTTTTCCTTCTTCCTCAGGTTTGTGCAACATTACCTTTCCCATTCATTCGGGATAAAAATGTCTGGCTGGCGACTCTAACCTTTTCCGCGCCACTTTCGCGTTTGTACTAGGATGAAAATCCCGGGAGCGACACATATTACTATGGAGTGCAAGGGTGCTGTGTTGTCACATGTCCTTGTAGACACAAGCTCTTCTCTTAATGTACTTCCGAAGAAAGCATTAATGAAGCTCAATGTTGAAGGTATTATCCTGAGACCCAGTGATTTGATTGTCGAAGCTTTTGATGGGTCCAGAAGGTCAGTGTTTTGAGAAGTTGAGTTACCCGTGAAAATAGGTTCTCAAGTATTCAAAAGTATCTTCTACGTCATGGACATTCAACTTGTGTACAGCTGCTTGTTGGGACGCCCATGGATTCATGCTGCCGGAGCTGTAACTTCCACTCTACATCAGAAGCTCAAATATGTGGTTGATGGCCAAGTAATCATAGTGTGCAGAGAGGAAGATATCTTTGTGAGCCACTTATCAACTTTCAAATATGTAGAGATGGACGGAGAAATCCATGAGACTTTATGTCAAGCCTTCGAAGCATTTAATGTCAGCATTTTGACTCTTGTAGAGAGAAGCAGTGAGAAAGAAGGTACCTCCATTCATTCCTACAAGCAGGCAAAGGAAGTGGTTCAGTCGGGAAGCGCCCAAGGCTGGGGCAAATTGCTAGAGCTAGAGAAGAAGGACGACGAGTTTGGTTTGGGTTATCAGCCTGGTGGATCTAATCCAAGTGGTAAAGTCATTACTTTTACAAGCGCTGGGATGCTCGACCGCAACCAAATCTGTGTGACAAGCCAAGAGGGAGACAGTGATGGTGATTGGGACAACTGGATTCATCCGTGTGCGCCCGGAGAGGAGCTAAAGAACTGGTCTGCTGAAGACATTGTCCAAGTTACCTGACACTCAGAGTAATTTATTTGTTTCCTTTTCTTATCATGCTGCATTGTCAAATCCAGCATTCTGCCCAAGATGCTAGGATCCATTGTATGGGCCACCATGTTTGTTATGCACTTATTTTACCATGAAATAAAGGACATTTTAAGACAAATTTGTGTTCTCTTTCTTTTGTTTTTAAATTTTTCACAAAAATATAAAATGGCAATGTGTTTTTCCTTTTTGTTTTGTGTTTGCGTCTCTTTTGCAAAATAAGCAGATTCTGAAATAAGCACATCATCTGTGCAGTGTTGATCATCCGGATTCCATTGATAACGTTCCTGCTATGACCATGCATGACTTTCACAATCCTGTATACCAAGCTGATGAAGGAGTTGATGAAGACTGTGAACTCCCTGAAGAATTGGTCAAATTGTTGAAACAAGAGGAACGGGTTATTCATCCTCATCAAGAAGAAATTGAGATCATCAACATCGGCACTAAAGATGTGAAGAAATAGATCAAAATTAGGGCCAGTCTGCAGGCCGAGATAAAGAAGGAGCTGATTGGTATGCTACGAGAGTATGTGGATATCTTTGCTTGGTCGTATCAAGATATGCTAGGGTTGGATACCGACATCATTGTGCATAAGCTACCTTTGAGAGAAGATTGTCCTCCTGTGAAACAAAAGTTGAGAAGAACTCGTCCTGACATGGCGATGAAGATCAAGGAGGAGGTTCAGAAGCAATGGGATGCCGAATTCCTTGCCGTAACTAGTTACCCACCTTAGGTAGCTAACATTGTACCTATACCAAATAAGGACGGCAAGGTCCAAATGTGCATTGACTACCGGGATTTGAATTGAGCGAGCCCAAAAGATGACTTTGCCTTGCCACACATTGATGTGTTGGTAGATAACACTGCTCAATTCTCGGTATTTTCCTTCATGGATGACTTCTCCGGATATAATCAGATTAAAATGACACCGGAAGACATGGAGAAGACAACGTTCATTACCCCGTGGGGTACATTCTTCTATAAGGTCATGCCCTTTGGTTTGAAGAACGCCGGGGCAACTTATCAGCGGGCTATGGTCACATTGTTTCACGATATGATACACAAGGAGATAGAGTGTTATGTGGACGATATGATTGCTAAGTCCCGAGACGAAGAAGAGCATCTGGTTAATCTCAAGAAGCTGTTTGATAGACTTGAAATTCTGTGATCAGGTATGAGATGTCCTATGAGATGTCCCAACACTTGACAGATTTAACCAAAGCTTAAAGTGCAAGAAAATTAAACAACACAGAAGTTTGTTAACCCAGTTCAGTGTATAACCACACTTACATCTGGAGGCTACCAAGTCAGGAGGAAATCCACTATAAGTAATATTAATTCTAGACTTAAACAACCCAGTTTAATCTTTCACTTAATATCTACCCAATGCAATTTCTACCTAAGACACAACTTAGGTATGAGTACCAACTCACTCCCCCTCAATCACACAGTGATCAAGTTTACAAGTTTAATAAAATTGAAGACATTCTTCAAACAATACAGCTTGATCTTACTTCACAGTTTCAATCAAGTCACAAATGCACTTATACTTAAAAGCTCATAAAGTGGTACAATAAAAGCAACCTGCTATTAAAAACACAACACCCTATTTTGTCTTCTGAAATTCGTACTCAATTCTGTGAGTTTCTGTTGATTAAATAGGTGTTTGTAATTTGGGCTTTCTGTAGGTTAATCCAGTCCTAAAAGCATGCAGCTTCCACCTTGAATTAGGGTTTGTTACTTCCTAGATTCTAGGTGATTTAGTTCTTCTGATTAATCTAAATCCTCATAATAAAACTCCCTACAGATGCGCCTTGTTCTGTTTTTATCTATCCATAATTAATTCCAGATAACTCTCCTTAAATATCTCAGATCAGTTAGTCATTAATTAATTCTGGTAGCAGGTTTGAGATGTCTCAACATCTGTTGGGACATCCTGAAAAACTGAACTTAAGTCATTTACACAATGTCCCAACATCTGGTGTGACATCCTGAAATAAGTTCTTATACTCTGTTTGATAATGTCCCAACATCTGATAGGACATTCTGAACTGAATTCAATATTTCTTGTTGGTCAAAAATTCTGCCAATTCTAGACATCTACAAACTCCCCCTTTGGCTAATTTTTGGCTAACATCTTTTCTGGTTATCAGAGTGCAGCAGAAGTTCTTTTATCAGAGTATAACATTAATTTTCTGTTGAATCATATTTGAGATTACTCCCCCTCAAACATACATGTATCCAGTCTTGTTGCAACAGAAATATTTTATAAACACACAATGATTCAGTTCAGAAACAAACAGTCAGAAACAAACAGAAGATTTTTCATTCATAGCTAAATAGCATCATATATTGTTGTTGTTCTCCCCCTTGTTAGACACAAATTTGGGGCCAAAGTCACTAATTCTGAATTACAATGCAACTGTCATACAATTTTCCTCACATACAATTATTCACTCAGACTCCTCACATTCAGTTTCTTCATCATCCTCAGTTTCTTCATCAGAAGCAGCTTTCTGATCACCTTCACTCTCCAGCCTTTGGATGATTTCCTCAAGCTTCTGCTTCCTTGCTTCAAGTTCTTTGCAAGTGCTCTTCAGTTCAGCAATCAATGCAGCTTTGGAGATTGGAGTCTTGGCAGTTGAAGGACCTGCAGATGTCCCAGAGGGTGCTTCAACATCTGCTGCATGATGACTTAGGAACAGTTTGTAGTGAAAGGCCAGAGGGCTTTCTCTTTTGCAGACTGTGTCCTTCTCAGTGAGGATCCCAGGGTACTGACTTAGCACTATACCACACAGCAGGGAAGGGAAAGCTATTGGAAGCTTTGTTGCAGATGAGCTAGCATGCTTCAAGGTCTGATCAAAGATGTAGGCACCATAATCCAGCTTAGTCTGAGTGCCCACAGCATAAATAAACCTGCCCAAGCCAGTGGATATTGAAGATGTGTGATTGGTAGGCACCCAGTTTGCTGTACCAATCCTGTTCAGCATGGCATATTTTCTTGTCAGCATGCTCACTGAGAGCTTTCCTTTAACTGGCCAAGCCATGACCTGGTTTGCAGTGATAACCTTGCAGACCTGGTTATCAGTCTTCCCTAGTTCATTTGGACCATCAGATTCTCTTCCAAGGAATTGGTTGATGATCTGAGGAGAGAACTCTACACACCTGCCTCTAACAAAAACTTTTCTAAATTCAGCAGACTTACCATTGGCACAATCTTCCTGAAGATTGACTATGAATTCTTTGACAAGTAGCTCATAGCAGGGAGAGAGATTGGAGACTGTTTTGAAGAGACCAGCAACAGATATGAGATCAATTAATTCAGTGCACTCAAGTGCATTACTGCTCAACTCTCTTTCAAGTGCTACCCTTCTTTGGTACACAAACTTCCATCTGTTTACACTAGAAACATGATGAAATGAGATGTTGTCCAAGGGAGCTTCTGGAACAGCAGTTGATGCCCTAGAGGGTGCTGGTTTCTTCTTTGGAGGAGATGTTGGGACATATGCTTCAACATCTGAGTCTGAAGGAGTGACAGCTTTCCTCTTTTGAGTTTGGACTTTACTCCATTGTTTTGTAGGACCAAAGACAGCTTTAGCTTTGTCTTTCTTTGGGGTATCTTGCTTCTTCTCAGGAATTGCATTTCCTGCTTGCATCTTTTCTTTCCTAGTCCTGAGCCTTTTGGCTATGCTAGGTCTTACAGAGGCAATGATCTCTGTATCAGAATCCTGCTCTAGATTCACCACAGGAGGAGATTGAACAGTCTCTTCTTTAGCTGGTTGATCAGCAGAGATATGCTCTTCAGTTGAGGCTTTGGTCTGATCCTCAGATTCTTTTTCATCACTTTCATTTGAGGCCTTTTTCTGGTCCTCAGATTCTTCTACAGCAGCATCAGATGAGGCCTTTTGTTCATCCTCAGATGTTTCAACATCTATTGGGACATCCTGTTGAGCAGGAGTGTCCTTTGCAGCTTGAGTTTGTTGATCTTCTTGTGGAGCTGGCATGGTGTTCAGAGGGATAGATATGCCACTAACCACTCTTTGTTCAAAAAGAATCTTGTTTACTATCTCCTTTATGGAAGCATCCACATATTCAGAAGATTTTGGAGGCATGTTTGCTGGTGAAGGAATGCCTTTGGATTTGCTGCAGACTTGATCTTTTGCTCTTTTTGGAGTTCTTGGCTTTTTAGCATGAGGAACACTTCCTCTGATTTCGTCCAATGGGGTTGACTTCATGGGTACCACAGAAATGGGGGTTGCATGAACCACATCTTCTTTGTTGAGAATTTCTTCAGGAGTGTTGGGTTTTGAGACATTTTCAAAGAAGATGGATGAAGAGTTTTAGGGTTGATGATTTCTGAAGAACAGCTAGATAATGCAATTCGCTTTTGATAGTATGATGAGAATATGGATAGCTGAATGCAAGCTGTTATTATATAAGTAGCCGTTACATTGAAAATGATTAGGAATGGAATACCCAAGGTTCTTGACCAGACTGGTGTTGCCATCTGGTACTTATGCCACACAATGTCATATGACATGTTGGCACATCTCCTTAACTGCTAAATTTCACATAAGCAGATTCCTAATTTGCCCCTCAAGTTCTCAAATTGTGTAGCATCTAATGCTTTGGTAAAGATATCAGCCAACTGCAGATTTGTAGCTACATGTTCCAATGAAATCACTTTTTCTTCTACAAGATCTCTGATGAAATGATGTCTGATATCAATATGCTTGGTCCTGCTATGTTGGATAGGATTCTTTGATATGTTAATTGCACTTAAGTTGTCACAGTACAATGTCATGACATCTTGTGGGACATTGTACTCAGTGAGCATTTGCTTCATCCAAACCAACTGAGAACAACTGCTTCCAGCTGCTATATATTCAGCTTCAGCTGTAGATAAGGATACACAATTTTGTTTCTTACTGAACCAAGAAATCAAATTGTTTCCTAGAAAGAAGCATCCTCCTGAAGTGCTTTTTCTGTCATCAGCACTTCCAGACCAATCAGCATCACAGAAGCCAGTGAGAATTGGGTTACATCCATGAAAGTACATTATGCCATAGTCACAAGTACCATTAACATATTTCAGAATTCTCTTAACTTGATTAAGATGACTGACTTTTGGATCAGCTTGATATCTTGCACATACACCCACTGCAAATGCTATGTCTGGTCTGCTAGCAGTCAGGTATAACAAGCTTCCAATCATACTTCTGTACATGCTTTGATATACATTCTCACCCTTTTCATCTTTAGTCAGCTTTAAATGTGTAGGGGCAGGAGTTCTCTTATGAGTAGCACTGTCCATTCCAAATTTCTTGACTATGTTCTTAGCATACTTGCTTTGAGAAATGAACATGGAGTCCTCCATTTGTTTTATTTGCAATCCAAGAAAGTAGGTTAGTTCTCCTACTAGGCTCATTTCAAATTCAGATTCCATTTGGTTGACAAAATGTTTGACCATCCTATCAGACATCCCACCAAAGACAATGTCATCTACATATATTTGAGCAATCATGACATTTCCTTCTTCATCTTTAACAAACAAGGTTTTGTCAATTCCACCTTTCCTGTACCCTTGCTTGATAAGAAAAGTAGTCAGTCTTTCATACCATGCCCTTGGAGCTTGCTTCAGACCATAAAGAGCCTTCTTTAGTTTGTATACATGATTTGGACAGCTTGGATCAACAAATCCTTTAGGCTGTTCTACATATACCTCTTCATTAAGATAACCATTTAAAAAGGCACTTTTCACATCCATTTGAAATAGCTTGAATTTTAAGATACAAGCAATTCCCAAAAGTAGTCTGATTGATTCAAGCCTTGCTACTGGTGCAAAGGTTTCATCAAAGTCTACTCCTTCAATTTGTGTATCCTTGAGCTACAAGTCTAGCTTTGTTCTTTGTAACAACTCCTTGTTAATTTGACTTGTTCTTATACACCCATTTTGTTCCAATCACATTTATGTCATCAGGTCTAGGAACAAGATTCCACACTTCATTCCTTGTGAATTGACCTAATTCCTCTTGCATAGCACAAATCCAGTATTCATCAGTAAGAGCTTCCTTGATGTTTTTAGGTTCTATTTTAGAAACAAAACAGGAACCTGAAATCACTTCTCTTGATCTAGTGCTCACACCTCTGTTGGGATCACCAATTATTAAATCTTTGGGATGATCCTTCTGTATTCTGATGGAGGGAGGTTTGCTGGATTGTTCTGTCCTTGCATCAGTTTGAGTGAAGTCATAATGATCACTCTTTTCTTCATCTTCAATCTTGATATCAGCAGATGTTCCAACATCTTCTGGGACATCTGTGGGAGCATCATCAATTATCACATTTATAGACTCCATGATAACCTTGGTTCTAGAATTAAATACTCTATATGCTCTGCTGTTTATAGAGTATCCAAGAAAAATCCCTTCATCACTTTTAGGATCCATTTTTCTCCTTTGCTCCCTATCTGCCAGAATATAACAGTTACTTCCAAACACATGGAAGTACTTAACTGTGGGTTTTCTGCCCTTCCAGACTTCATAGATTGTGGACAAAGTTCCTTTCCTTAGAGTAACTCTGTTGTGGATGTAACAAGTTGTGTTCATAGCTTCAGCCCAGAAGTACAAAGGTAACTTTTTAGCATGGATCATAGCTCTTGCTGATTCTTGAATAGTTCTATTCTTCCTCTCAACAATCCCATTCTGTTGAGGAGTGATTGGTGAAGAATATTCATGATTGATTCCTTCTGAAGAGTAGAAATCTAAGAACTTTTGGTTCTCAAATTCTTTTCCATGATCACTTCTTATTCTGATCACACAGCTGGCTTTTTCCCATTGTATTCTTTGGCATAAGTCTTTGAATACATCAAATACATCAGACTTTTCCTTGATAAAATTTATCCATGTATACCTTGAAAAGTCATCAACCACCATATAGGCATACCTCTTGCCACCAAGGCTTTCAACCTGCATAGGTCCCATAAGATCCATATGCAATAGTTCCAAAACTTTGGAAGTTGTCAGATGTTGGAGCTTTGGATGGGACATCTTGGTTTGCTTGCCTATTTGACATTCACCACATATTTTGCCATCATCAATCTTCAGTTTAGGAATACCTCTTACAGCATCCATAGATATTATCTTCTTTATGCCTCTGAAATGAAGATGACCTAGTCTTTGGTGCCATAGTTTCACTTCTTCTTCTTTAGCTAAGGAGCAAGTTGAAGTAAGACTGAAGTCTTGAGATTCCCACATGTAACAGTTGTCTTTAGATCTGGCTCCTTTCATGACAACCTCTTGTTCTTTGTTAGTCACTATGCATTCAGTTTTGGTAAAGTTTACACTGTACCCTTGATCACATAATTGACTTATGCTGATCAGGTTAGCAGTTAAACCTTTAACTAGCAACACATCATCTAGTCTTGGAACATCTTGACAGTCCAAGGTCCCAACTCCCTTGATTTCTCCTTTAGCTCCATCTCCAAAGGTTACATACCTGGATGAATGTGACTTTAAGTTTACTAGCAGATTCTTCAATCCAGTCATGTGTCTTGAACATCCACTGTCAAAGTACCATTCTTCTTTAGCTGATACTCTTAGTGATGTATGTGCTATATATGCAGCACTTTTCTTTGACCATTTGAGTTGAGATTTCTTTTGATGCCTCTGCCCTGTGTGTTGTTCATCAGTAGATTGTCGCTCCCGATAAGTGACACCAGGTCAGATAAGGGTACAGACGCGAACGGTCGGCGAGAGGGACAATGAGAACACACAGCCGTGAACTCACTGGAGATGAATAGAGTCGCCAGCTAGGCATTTTTATCCCGGAGGAAAGGTAATGCTGCATAAACCTAGAAAGATACGGATAAGACGGTTTGCGAACCAGAGAGACTGAGAAAGGGGGTTGGTTACAACCTGGGAAGGTATTAGCACCCAGATTGTCCGTCGTACTCGACGGGATCCACGCTTGAAAGATTTGTGTTTTAAAGGGGTAGTGTCAGTGCAATCTGTGTATAAAGTAGCTGGAAAGAATGTACAGGTGTCAGTGTAAAGTGTGTAAGTGATGTGAAGTATGAAAGTGTCAGTGTAAAAGAGAAAGAGGTGAAATGCTCATGATAATGAGGCTTAAAGAAGGAGGCTGGAAGAGGGGGAATATACAGAGACTTTTGTTCGATAACTGTTAAGTTATGCCTACGTATCCTCTCGTGCAATGAGGAAGTCAGAACACCGTAGTTCGACCAAAAGAGACTGAAAGATGAATTGACTGATGAACTGCTTGCTTGTCTATGCTCAAGTGTATGACCTGTCTGGCTCAGGTACAAACTGTCTTGCATTAGACGGAGGAAGCGAGCTCTCGTTTGTGAGTGAATGAGATGAGAAAAGAATCCCGGAGGAGACGATTATTGCTTGTTTTTGTGTTTTCAGTCTTTTATTTCTTTTTGGAGTTTGTCATAAGATAATGAGCTTAAGCCTAAACCAATGGATTTAGCAAACTCATCACATCTTCCCTCTGTTTAGGGGTAATGAGAATACCTTAAGTGTGAAGTCAGATTCTCACACTTAATCACCTTTTGATGTAGAGTTAAGATCATTAACCTACTTGTGATTATTTAGATGTTTTTTGGGATTTTTGTTTAGTGTTGAGTAATGAGGTTAAGCCATAATCAAGGATTAAACAGACCCATTACACCATCCTAATAGAAGGATAATAGATGAGAGTGTTTAAGCTGAGGAAAGCTCCTCAACTTAATCCATGATTAGGGATTAAACCCATGACAAAACAAGCCTTTGATTAAGTGGATTTTATTTAATGGTATGATGATGAAATGGATTTTATTGTTTGTAAGACAACTTGAGGGGGACTTGTCCATTAACACTAGGGTTAGTCCTTCTTAACCACTTAAGGAAGAATTAGAACCCTAATGCAAGGCCCAAGTTACAAGTGTGATGTCTTGATGATTATTAGATGGATTGATTAAAAGATTTAAACACCTTAAGGGTTCAAGACTTAGGATTAAAGTTATACACTCCATCCTAAGAGAAGGATGCAGGCATAAGCTTAATCACAAAGCCTTAAAGCCTTTAGGGTTTAGTCCCTGATTATGAGATGAGAAGAGAAGACTCAAAGAGGGACACAAAGGTAAAATTAATGGGGGAGACTAATCAAAACCCTAATTCATTATCATGCTTGGTTGTTCCTAAGGTTTGTGAGGTTTACAAGAGAAGATCTTCAATGGAACCACCAGGAAGCAGATGAACAGGATCAAGAGAAGCAAAGTGACTTGCTTCATTCAAGAAGTCAAGTCACTTGAAGAAAGAAAGTGGGAGAAGCAAGAATGAGCAAGCTCAAACTCAAACACATGTATAAATGCAGCATGCTATGCAAGAGAGATGAGAAGAAAAGTTATGAGAAGTGAAGGCAAATTCACTTCTCAAGTTTACTTACCACCTGAAATGTTAGAAACAAATGCAATGCAATGCTAAATGAAATGAAATGACATGATGCTAGGCCAAACCAGAAGCATGCACATGATGATTATGATGTTATGAAGTGCTATAAACATGAGGCAAGGCATGGAGATGTTCCTACAAGTTCATGGATGCAAATGGTGCAAGCTTAGCAGCATGGATATACATGAAAAGTTAGGAAGCATACAAAGCATACAACATGGCAAATGCAAGATGCAATGACCAAAGATGCTTTCTATATGTCTTATGATGTCAAATGAATCATAAGAATGCACAAAAAGCAATGGCAAGTCAACTTATGCAAGGAAATGCAAGAAGGATGCAAAAGAAAGCCCAAATTAGGGTTCATGGAACAAACATCAAATAATAACTCAAAACAGAAACAAACCCTAAGATAAAAAATGGAAAATGGTACCCAAAGAAACCCTAGACCTATACTAAACCACTACCCAAAGGGGAACTCTCAACTCTCAACCAAACTCAAGATATGAATTTTACAAGTTATTAGGGTTTTCTAGGGTTCTTAACAAAACAAATGCCAATCAATTAGGAAATGCAAGATCAAATCATGGCCTTTTTATCCTTGAAAATACATGTCAAATGGAAAACAATGCAAAAAGAATCAATGTCTCAACCTTCACCAATAGGCAGAAATGAATTTTTAAACTTGTGATCAAAGTAATGCACAAAATATGATTTAATTCCATGAAAAATTCTTAAAATGCATCAAGATCAAAAAAGAAATTTGGTTTGAAGGTTGGACAATGTTTCTAAATGTCTTAGAACATTTCATGAATTTTTTTGTAATTTTTAAATACCTAAAAGTATTTTTAATTAATTAATTCCCATTAATCAATTGAAAATAATCTTTTAAATATTTAAAAATACCTTTTTTAATGATAAAAACAAAATAAAAATATTTTTGTGTCATAAAAATTAATAAAACCTTAAAGAAAAAGTTTCATAATTTTTATGATTTTTCTGCTATTTTAAATAAATTGTGCAATTTAAATGAAATAAATATGAATAAAAATTAAATTAAATAAAAGTAAGCAGAATGCAAGGCTGGGATTCAATCTGGAAATGAGAGGGTTGACTTGGCGCGTCATCTAGTGGTCCAGATTCAAACTTCTTAATCCTAATTAATTAAATAAATTAATGTGATTAGGGCTAATGAAACAGATCCTGGCCATCAAAAAGGGTGGGAAGTCAACCAGTCAACGGGAATCAACGGCTCATATTCAAACTAACATTAATTACTGGTTTATGCCCTAATTACATTCAGGTGGCCGGAGAAGACTTCCGGTCGTCTTCTCCGGCCAGAAGCTCGCCTGAAAATCACCCAACTTCCTCAAAACGTAATATAAATGAAATCTATGAATTGGGAAACGTTTCTAACACCCTCACGAATCAAACCCCTAACCTAAAACAAATTTATCTTTCCTAAATCATCTGAATCGAAGAGGGAAAGTTCTAGGGTTCGTAAGCTTCAAACACAAATTAAATTCTCAAAACACAACCATTTCAAAAACTAAAAGCATCAGGATGATCAGGAGAGCATAAAGAACAAGTTTGTAACAAGAAAAATCATTTCTGGAAAAATTAATTTCGAGCTACCTGAGATTTGCAACTTTCAATTTAGGAACTTTCAGGCCTCTTCCTTCAGTGCAAGCTGCTCCTCTTGGTCCCCCAAGTGTGTTTGAATGCTCAAAATGAGTTGGTGTTGGCTGGAAAAGAAGATTCGAAAGGAACTGCTTCAGTTCAGTCAACAATAGCAGATGAGATTCTGGCACTCTCAGGCTGTGAAAAGGGGTTGTTTGTGATCTATGAAGTGTGTTGAGAAGGTTTGTGGTGTTGGTTGGTGTGTTTGTGAGCTAGGATAAGAGTTTCGAATGAAACTGCAGTTTGAGGTGAATGATGGCAATGGAGTTTTCAGGCTTGTTTCAGGCTTATGCTTGGGGTGTTTCTTGTCTATGAGGTGTGGTGAGTTGAGTGATGATGAGAGTTTGAGTGTTTGAAGACTGTGGAGAGTGATTCGAATGAACTTGCAATGAGGTGAGTTTTTGTGTAAGTGTTTAATGTGTGTGTTTCAGCCTTGGCTCTTGATGTCTTTAGCTTGCCAATTGATAACATATTTTAATCCAAGTGGCCAGAGGATGTGACTTGTGCAGCTGTGATAGGTAAGTTTGCTTTTGCATAAAAGGTCAACTTTGTGTAAGATAGGGCATGGGCAAGGTCTAGGCAAGTACAAGGCATGGCTGGCGCAGCAAAGGTGAGGGAGAGGCCTAGCAAAGCTCAGCAGCCAATGCACCAAGTTGTAGGAAGTGAAATGAGTAGTTTTGCAAGTTGGTTGGCTTATGTTTCACATGTGATCCTTTGCATAACCAAGCATGAAACCAAGGGCAAACTTAGTTCAATTCTGATTTTTGTAACTTAGAGAAAGTTCACATGCTAATTTGAGATGCATTAGAGGCTGCAATGTGTTTTGATCCAAGACTTTGCAAAATTTCCTCTTGATGCATAACTTGAAAATAAATGATTTTTGGCAACTTTGCATGGTCATAACTTTTGATCCAAGAAGAGTTTGATCATGTTCTTGTACTTTTTGGAAAGGGAAAGATGAGATCTACAACTTTCATGACCAAAGTTTTTCCATTTGAAGCCTTTTTGGATCAAGAATCAAGGCTTGAAAAAATGACCTAAAATGATGCATTCTTGAAAAGTCAATTATGCCTCAAAAAGTCAACTTTTGCAAAAACCCTAAATTCTTGATTTTATGCACTTCAACCTTCTTCCATGATCAAATAAAGATCATATACACTCAAAATGATGAAGATCACCCATTGGTTGGGGTCATTGGGGGCCTCAGATGCCCTGATTTTGCACTGACTTGTCTGAAAAGTCAACTCTTGATCAGATGACTTCCCCATGGAATTTCTTCATGAAAATTGATATGCATACTCCCTATACCATATAGAGATCAATGGAAACAAAAATGACCAAAAAATTTGGAGTTATGGCCTCTGAAACCAAAACCCTAATTTTAGGTCAACTGTGCAGTTCAACCTGGCTCTGCATCCACTCAAACCCTAGTTCTTGTGATTCCTCTGCATTTTTGACTTTGTGAGGATGTAACATGATACAAGAACACATATGTACCTCTTTGAGTTGATTGGTGGCCTTTGGAATGGCTCAAGAAGCATTGGGATTGCTCAGATCACAAACCCTAGGTGCAGATGCCTTAGAAGCTATGCAGTGAATCAAAAAAAATGAGATATGAGATGATATGATTGTGTTTATGCATATGAGATGATCACAAGCCATGGTGTGAATGGGTGAGGGCAAATTTGGGGTGTTTACAGCTGCCCCTATTCAAACATGAGTTAGCTGTGCAGGTTGTAAGCGACGGCTTAACAAGCAAACAGGATAACTTGTGGTTGAATACCAAAGACAGTCCAAAATTTGCACTCACAGAATGAAGAAGAAAAGGGATATAGATTGTAAAGGAAAAAATAAAGTATGTTGTAAGGTGTGGGCGACAGAGGACGACCGTCGAGCAGAGGACGACTGCTGGGTAAGGTGGTATGTGAAGCAAAGCGATGACGGGGACGGCCGACAGGCTGGGGAAAGTGCAGGAAAATAAAGCAATGACGGGGACGGCCGACATGCTGGGGATTAAAGCTAAGACGGGGACGGCCGACTAGCTGGGGAAAATAAAATCATGATGGGGACGGCCATCACGATAAAACTGTAAAATTTCTGAGGATTAATGAAACATGACGGGGACGGCCATCAAGTTCATAAAAGGTAAAGTAACCAACGATGGGGACGGCCATCGGGCTAAAAAGGAAAAGGGACCACGACGGGGACGGCCATCGGGTTAAAGAATAAATGAAATAAACAGATGATGGGGTACGGCCATCAAAGGTGAAGGACGATCACCTAGCAGGGGACGGCTGCTCTGTTGGGAATAAAAAGTAAATATGATGGGGACGGCCATCAAAGGTGGAGGACGACCACCTGGCAGGGTACGGCTGCCGAAGATATCGACGATGGGGACGGCCATCGGATAGAAAAGGTCAACGATGGGGACGGCCATCGGATAGAAGAGGTCAACGATGGGGACGGCCATCGGACGAGCATGATGGAGGACGACCATCAAGAAGTGGAGGACGACCACTCAGCAGGGGACGGCTGCTCTCAAGGTTTATCGTGACATAGGACGAATGCCAGATAACCAAAATCAACAATGGGGACGGCCATTGGATAAAATGATGAGGGACGATCATCAAGAGGTGGAGGACGACCACCTAGCAGGGGACGGCTGCTAAAATCAACGACGGGGACGGCCATCGGATGAGCATGATGGAGGACGACCATCAAGAAGTGGAGGACGACCACTCAGCAGGGTACGGCTGCTCTCAGGGTATCATAACACAGGACGAGTGTTAGATAAAAAGATAATTTGTTGGTGATCTACTGGGGATAGTAAACACGGACGAGCGTTTACATCCAAGAAACAGAAGGCATAAGTGTTTGGTATTGTGTATAGATTAAAGATGCGGACGAGCATCCTTAAGGTTATGATACGGACGAGTATCACGTAGAAACAAACTGACACATGTTCAGAGATGATGATACGGACGAGTATTAACTGGTTAACAAAGAACACGGACGAGTGTTGCATCTGAAAAGACTCTTCTGGGGAAAAGTAGGCACGGACGAGTATCTATATCCAAGAAGACATAAGTGTTTGACACGGTATACGGATTAAAGATGCGGACGAGCATCCCTAAGACTATGATACGGACGAGTATCATGTAGAAACAAACACTAGACGCAATGTTCTGAGATGATGGTACGGACGAGTACCGACTGGTTAACAAAGAACAAGGACTATTGCCGAATCTGTGGGGATATGGGTGGTGATGTATACAAGATACGGACGAGTATCTGTATAAGCGTACCGTGAGTAGTGAGTATATATAATGTATTGATGAGTGTCTATCTGCTGGGGAGAATGACACGGACGGGTGCCAAGAGAGAAAAGTATAATATTAACAAGTATATGGGTTGCAAAAGTGTAAGCGACTGCGCTGGGGACATGACACGGACGGGTGTCAAGAAAGTGTATATACAAGTATGTGTGAGTGCAAAGAGGGTGTCTTTGGCTTTCTGTTGGTGATTTGACACGGATGGGTGTCAGGGAGTATCTGTAATACGGGTGATCTTGTTTGTTCAGGCGACTCTATTGGGGAACAATGGCGCGGACGGGTACCAAAAGGTGCATGCTGGTATTTGAATATGGGGCAAATGCTTTTTGCTGGGATTCTGGGGGATTTTGGGGGGACTATTCTGTATAACGACGGATTGCCAATATTTACAAGTGTTTAATTCACAACATGACTTATGATTATGCTATGCGTTTGATTTTTGCCGTAATGCTCCGTATTAGACGGAATGCTACGCTTTGAGGGTATATTATGATGCAAATGCTATGATCATACAAAGAAGCACAGATCCGGGATTCGGATCTCGTTGCTGCGAAGATCTCTGGCTGATCTGCTGAGGAAGACATCCCAGCTGGGGATGAGATCATTGGTGTATCTGCTTGGGGGATATAGGTCAATGATCGACATATCCTTATAATATGGGAGACCCAGCTGGGGTTCGTAGAAGCTTTCTTCACTCTGTTGTGACTTCTTCGTGCGTTGCTCTTCTGAATAGAGGCTGGGGACTTTGTGGGGAGATGATTCCCTGATTTCTGCATTCTGCTGAGGAAGGATGGCAACTCGGCTGGGGAATGCTGTTGATAACTCAGCTGGGGAAAGCAACAAGAGGCAACTCCGCTGGGGATAGAGCATTCTGAGTGTTAAGCTTGTTTGTTGACTTGGCAACTTTGCTGGGGAAGGCAATGGGGAGCTACTCAGCTGGGGGAAGAGCATTTCAGATGCTGAGATTGAGTGCATGCTGATTCGGCAGCTCCGCTGGGGAAATGGGCACCTTCTAGTGCCATGTGGAAGATAGACCAAGTTGATCATGATTCGCCTACCTGTTGAGACGTAACCTGCATGCCCCAGGTTGCGTTCTGGATACCTGCAATCCTGCAAAGATAATGAAACGTACAAAAGGTCCCGAGGTATCCCTTACTGGATTCCGTCATAGGAGTTAAGTACTTTCGAGAATAATCACATTCCCTGTAAGCATGTGTTTTTTTAGAGAAGGCATCTGTACTTATGCCATTGTATTTTAGAGATATCAGACAACTCTTTGCAAAACGTAAATGTAAAAAGACGAAGCGTGACTGAAAATCTGATTTTATTAATTCATGTGCCCTGAATTGGCGAGATACAGTCAGAGAAACATATCTCCTGAAACGAGGAGATTGTTACAAATTGAGAAATAAAGTGCTGGCGGTGTTGACGACGCTTTGAGGAGCTTCCTCTCCTGCTATGACTCGTATGACAATGACGTTCTTCTCGTCTTGCTTTCTGGAGAGAGTTGATTCTGATTGAAGCTTGATCCTTTGAAGCTTACCAAGTTGTAGGTAATACAGACGAATTCAGAATGCAGTTGTTCGCTTATTCCCTTATTTTGCATGGATCGCCCTTTCGGGTTTTCAATCCATCGGGATACCCATTTTTGCCTGAGCTGTCCAGTGCGGCTTTTCAACTCAGCGGGTGTACATTTTTTATTCATTTTCCCTTACTTTTGCCCGAGTCTTTTATTCTGTTTTTGACTCGCCGGGATGCCCTATTTTTGCCTGGACTTACATTCTGTTTTTATGTCCAGCGGGTCATTTTATGCGAAGTATTTTTTAACTGCATCTGAATTCACAGGGGATGGGAAATCTTCACCATCCATGGTGCTGAGCATCAGTGCTCCACCAGAGAAAACTTTCTTCACCACGAATGGTCCTTCATAATTTGGAGTCCATTTGCCCCTGTGGTCTGTATGAGGAGGGAGGATTCTTTTCAACACAAGATCTCCCACTTGGTACTCCCGGTGCCTAACTTTCTGATCGAAGGCTTTCTTCATTCTCTTCTGATATAGCTGTCCATGGCAGATCGCAGCCAATCTCTTCTCTTCGATCAGAATCAGTTGTTCGAATCGGGACCGTACCCATTCTGCTTCACTCAGTTTAACATCCATCAAAACTCGTAGAGAGGGTAATTCAACTTCAACAGGTAGGACTGCTTCCATACCATACACAAGCTGATACGGCGTTGCCCCAGTGGATGTTCTGATTGATGTGCGGTACCCATGCAAGGCGAACGGTAGCATTTCATGCCAGTCTTTGTAGGTGACTACCATCTTTTGCACAATCTTCTTGATATTCTTATTTGCTGCCTCGACAGCGCCGTTCATCTTTGGCCTGTAAGGAGAAGAATTGTGATGTTGGATCTTGAAGTCCCGACATAATTCAGCCATCATTTTGTTGTTGAGATTGGAACCATTATCAGTAATGATTCGCTCGGGCACTCCATATCTACAGATGATATCTCTTTTCAAAAATCGCGCTACCACTTGCCTGGTGACATTTGCATATGAGGCTGCTTCAACCCACTTTGTGAAATAGTCGATGGCGACCAGGATGAATCTGTGGCCATTTGAAGCAGTTGGCTCAATCTTACCAATCATATCGATGCCCCACATGGCAAAGGGCCAGGGTGAAGACATTATGTTCAAAGGATTGGGAGGTACATGCACTTTATCTGCGTAGATCTGGCATTTATGACATTTCCTGGCATAGGCACAACAGTCTGCATCCATTGTGATCCAGTAATAGCCTGATCTTAAAAGCTTCTTAGCCATTGCATGCCCTCCAGCATGGGTACCGAAAGAGCCTTCATGCACTTCATGCATCAGTAGATCTGCTTCCGTCTTGTCAACACATCTGAGGAGTACCATATCAAAGTTCCTCTTGTATAAAGATCCATCAGCGTTCAGAAAGAAACTTCCAGCAAGCCTTCTTAAAGTCTTCTTATCATTGGAAGATGCCCCAGGTGGGTATGTTTGATCCTCCAAGAAGCATTTGATGTCGTGGAACCAAGGCTTATCATCTTTAGCAATATCTGCTGCAAATACATATGCTGGTCTATCAAGTCTCGATACTGAAATCTGAGGTACAAAGTTAGTAGCTTGAACTTTGATCATGGACGAAATGGTAGCAAGAGCATCCGCAAACTGATTCTCGTCCCGAGGGATATACTCGAGTTTGACTGTTGTGAAGAAAGTCAGTAACCTTCTTGTATAATCCCTGTAAGGTATCAGATGATCCTGGTGTGTATACCATTTTCCGTTGGTCTGATTGATTACCAAAGCTGAATCTCCGAATACGGTCAATGTCTTAATCCTGAGGTCAATGGCTTCCTCAAGACCCATAATGCAAGCTTCGTATTCAGCTTCGTTGTTAGTGCAGTTGAAAGTGAGTTTTGCCGAGAAGGGCATGTGAACTCCTTTAGGTGTAATGAGTACTGCGCCAACACCACGGCCATTCATGTTAACAGCCCCGTCAAACATCATGGTCCATTCTTCTTCTGGGTCGGGCCCTTCAGTGTGAATAGGCTCTTCGTGATCTTTTGATTTAATGAACATGATGTCTTCATCAGGGAAGTCAAATCTCATAGGCTGGTAGTCATCAATGGGTTGCTCAGCAAGATATTCAGATAATACACTGCCCTTGATGGCTTTCTGAGATGTGTACTGTATGTCGTATTCTGTGAGAATCATCTGCCATCTTGCAACCCGTCCGGTAAGAGCTGGCTTCTCGAAAATGTACTTAACTGGATCCATTTTTGAGATTAATAAGGTAGTGTGGGTCAACATATACTGTCTCAGTCGGCGAGCAGCCCACGCTAAAGCACAGCAAGTTTTCTCGAGCAGTGAATAACGCTGTTCACAGTCGGTAAACTTTTTGCTTAGGTAGTATATTGCATACTCTTTTCGACCAGACTCGTCATGCTGACCTAGTACACACCCCATTGACTCTTCTAATACTGTCAAGTACATGATCAGAGGTCTTCCTTCAACTGGCGGCATGAGGATCGGAGGTTCTTGCAGATATTCCTTGATCTTGTCAAAAGCCTTCTGGCAATCTTCGTTCCACCTGACCGTTTGTTCTTTTCTTAGCAGCTTGAACAAGGGTTCACAAGTTGCCGTGAGGTGAGATATGAACCTTGAGATGTAGTTCAGTCGACCTAAGAACCCTCGAACTTCATTCTCAGTTTTCGGTGCAGGCATCTCTTGGATGGCTTTGACTTTATCAGGGTCAACTTCAATCCCCTTCTCACTTACAATAAAACCCAGCAGCTTACCGGATCGCACCCCGAATGTGCATTTGTTGGGGTTCAACTTCAGTTGGTACTTCCTCAGACGCTTGAATAACTTGAGCAGATTCACCAGATGGTCTTCCTCTGTAAGGGACTTGGCAATCATGTCATCCACATAGCATTCTATTTCCTTATGGATCATATCGTGGAATAATGTTACCATAGCCCGTTGATACGTTGCACCGGCATTCTTCAGTCCGAATGGCATCACCTTATAACAGAACGTACCCCAAGGTGTAATGAATGTCGTCTTCTCCATGTCTTCAGGTGACATTTTGATCTGATTGTACCCTGAAAATCCGTCCATGAAGGAGAATACCGAGAACTGAGCCGTATTATCCACCAATACATCAATGTGAGGTAATGGGAAGTCATCTTTCGGGCTAGCTCTGTTCAGATCTCGGTAATCAACACACATTCTTACTTTGCCATCCTTCTTAGGCACAGGTACTATGTTAGCAACCCACGGCGGATAGCTAGTTACGGCAAGGAACCCGGCGTCCCATTGCTTTTGTACCTCTTCCTTGATTTTCATAGCCATGTCTGGGCGAGTTCGGCGCAGCTTCTGTTTGACCGGTGGGCATTCTTCTCTCAAAGGCAGCTTGTGCACAACAATGTCGGTATCCAACCCTGGCATGTCTTGGTACGACCAAGCAAACACATCAACATACTCTTGAAGCAGATCTATCAGTTGTCTCTTCACTGAGTCTTGCAGGCAGGCCCCGATTTTAACCTCTTTCACGTCTTCGTCTGTACCAAGATTAATCACTTCAACCTCCTCCTGGTGAGGAGTAATAACCTTTTCCTCCTGTCTCAACAACCTGGCTAGCTCTTCAGGAAGCTCATATTCTTCATCAACCCCTTCATCAGCTTGATTGATTGGATTGTCAAAGTCATACGATGTCATAGCCGTGCTGTTGTCGGTGCTGTCTGGAAGGCACTCTCTGCAAGGGTTAAGTTGGTTCATTTTAGTGATTGATTTTAATCTTGCTTTAGAAAAAGTGAAATGAAGTTATCATTTTGAAAACACCGCCATTTATTTTTTGTACAAAAAGAAAAATGGAAAAACAGTGAGCATAAAAGAAAAAAAAAGACTTGTTTGCAAAAAGATGTCTGATATTTCATTAATTTAATCTTGTTTGCACAAAAGTACAGATGGCCCTGGTTACAAAATGAGTCTTGTCATCTTGGGCAAGATGCAAGACTTGGATGCATGCTACATAAAAATACAGGAAATAATAATTACTCTGCTCGAGTAACACTTATAATTTCCTGGGAAGACCAGTTCGAGACACTGCTCCCCGGGACCTTCGGACGAATCCAAATCTCCAGGTTGCGCTCCTCTTCCAGCTCGTCTTCCAGACAGTTGATAGCATCGGGGGTAAGCATCCCCCCACTGACAAAACCAGGCTCTCCAGCAGCCTTTGCTTGATGTTGAGTTGGTCTGTAACCCAACCCAAATTTGTCCTTCTTCTCCTCCACAGCTAAGACCTTGCCCCAGCCTTGGGCCGTTCCTTCTTCAACAACCTTCCGGGCTTGTTGGTAAGATGACATTGGAGTACCAGATACAGCAGATGCTTCATTGACGTTCAAGGCCTCAAACCCTTGGCTCATTGTTTCATGGATCTCTCCATCCATTTCAATGTATTTGTAGGTTGCCAGGTGGCTGACAAAAATGTCCTCCTCTCCACAGATTGTGACAACTTGACCTTCCCACTCGAATTTTAACTTTTGGTGAAGGGTAGACGTTATTGCGCCGGCGGCGTGAATCCAGGGTCTACCCAACAAACAGCTGTAGGCGGGCTGAATGTCCATCACATAAAAGATAGTTTTAAAGGTCTGTGGGCCAATTGTCACGGGCAGCTCAATCTCTCCCAGAACCGATCTCTTCGAGCCATCAAAAGCTCTAACCACCAGGTTGCTGGGTCTCAATGCCAGTCCATCATATTCAAGCTTCACCAGAGCCTTCTTTGGTAAGACATTCAGGGATGATCCTGTGTCCACCAGCACATGTGAAAGGACAGCTCCTTTGCATTCCATGGTTATGTGCAAGGCTTTGTTGTGATTGCGGCCATCCACTGTCAGGTCAGAATTGGTAAACCCTAGCCCATTGCTAGCAGTAACATTTCCAACAACGGTTTCCAATTGGTTGACAGTAATCTCCTCGGGCACGTAAGCTGCGTGCAGTACTTTCAGTAGTGCATTCCGATGGGCTTCGGAGCACATAAGCAGTGAGAGGATAGAGATTTTGGATGGCGTCTGGTGAAGTTGATCCACAATTTTGTAGTCACTCTTTTTGATGATTCTCATAAACTCATCAACTTCCTGATCGAATGGAGTTTTCAGGGCTTCTTTGGCAGCTGGATTTTCCTGCACCGGGGCTTTTTCCTTTTGCCTTGGCAGCAACTTCTGCTTCGGCAGTAGGTCTTTGAACTTGTGAAGCAAAGAGACGTCCGCTTCGGGTGAAGCCTCCGCCTCCGCCCACATTATCAATTTGTGGTGCAGGTGCTGATGTTTCAAGAGTGATTCTTTTCCCCTCGCAATACAAGTCGGAGCCATAGTGCCAAGGGACGGCCCTATCGTTTTCATATGGTACAGGTCCAGGCATCGTGACAGTAACTGGACTAATTGCTGCTGCTGAAGGGACTGCTATTGTTTGTGGATCATAAAAGATTGTGACTGGTGCTCTAGTGGGAGCAGCACCTTCTGAATGGTAGGCGGAGTTATTTTCTGGATCGTAGAATATGGTAACTGTGGAGACATCTTCATGATTGTTTGCTGGTGCTGTAGGAGGTTCTGTTGGAAGGACTGTTGTTGTTGCTGATGGAGAGTCGAAATGGAATGAAGCTGATGTGGTAGCAGGAGAAACTGTTGAAAGCCGATCATTTGGTAGGACAGATGAAGTACTTGCTGATGCTGTTGATGAATTATCGGGAACAATTGTTGTTGCATTTGTAGGAGGATCTGAAACCGTTGTTGATGAAGTTGTAGGATTTGCCGGAAACGACGTAGTGATCTGAAGTAGGCCACTCTGAATAAGGCTGTTAATGCCATTCCTCAAGTCCTCACACCCATTCCATGAAATATTGCAGTAGGGACATCCCAGTTCGCACCCCGGAAATATATTGTTTTCACGGAGTTGAGCTTTGATTTCCACCAATGGTGTCCTGATCTGATCCACACTAGTTATCAAATAAGACTGTTGGTCTTCTTCAATAGCATTAATTCGAGGACCACCATGGTGTGGCATTGGATTTTTGTTGACATTGGGCGGAGGTGCAAAATTCAGAGCCTTGGAGTCTACCAAGTCTTGTACCTTCATATGCAGAGCCCTGCATTTTTCTGTACTGTGGCCAGGTGCGTTTGAATGAAAAGCACACCTAGCATTGGAGTCATAGTTTCTTGGTAGACTGTTGGTATCCGGCGGTGCCAACGTTCTTAGCTCAACCAGGTTAAGTTTCAGAAGTTGTGGCAGCAAAGCAGCATACGGCATTGGGATCGGGTCGATCACTCTGTTAGCTTGGGAGGGCCTCTGTTGAAATGGCCTCTGTTGATTGTTGTTGCTATTGTTGTTGTTGTAGTTGTTTCTTGGAGGATATTGATTCTGATGATACTGAGGTTGTTGTTGGAAGTTTTGTTGAGGAGGTTGATAGACTGGCTGAGGATGAGCTGGAGCAGGGATAGTGACTGCTGCTATTGACCTCTGAGCATATTGGGGCCTACCCCTGTTGGTGTGGATGGCATTGGTCTCGCCAGTTCTTCTCGGGCCTGCAAAAGGCTTTCTTGTACTACTGGACGAGCTTGCACCGTTGTCTGAGATCTTACCCATCTTTAACAGGCTTTCAATTCTCTCCCCAGCTATGACAACATCTGCGAAGCTGGTGGAGGAGAAGGCAGCTAGCCTATCAATATAGGTTCCTTGCAGGGTATTCATGAACATATCAGCCATTTCTCTTTCAGACATTGGTGGCTGGACAGCAGCAGCAAGCTGTCTCCATCTTTGGGCATATTCTCTGAAGCTCTCTCTGGATGATTGTGACATCCCCATTAGGAGGGTCCTATTGGGTGCCATATCCAGATTATATTGATACTGTCTGATGAAGGCCTCTGCCAGGTCCTTCCAGCATCTCACAGTTGCTCTCGTCAGATGGGAATACCATTCCCTAGAAGCTCCAGTCAAGCTATCTTCGAAGTAGAACATCCACAATTTCTCGTCCATGGTGTAAGCTTTTAATCTTCCGAGAAAAGATTGCAGATGGGTTCGAGGACAAGAAGTCCCATTATACTTTTCAAAACATGGAGGCTTGAACTTGTGGGGAATCCTAACCCCGTCTACTAAGCCCATATCCATCACGTCAAAACCCAAAGAATTTTGAGATTCTAAGGATCTTAACTTCTCAGCTATCTCTTCCAGTCGTCTATCATATGTTTCCTCTCCGGCACCCATTACTGTATACTGGTCCTCCTGAGGATCTTCTTGAAGTACTCTGGCTGCTGTGGCTGTTCCTTGAACATTGGCAGGGATGTTAACCTCAGGATGTAGATGTGGACCAAACACAGGGGGGGTAACATGTGGTTGCACCCTTTCATTATTACTTGTGCCTGCAGTCCCCACATGAGGCTCATCTTGGTTCTGCCTTTCCACCATAGCTCTCAGTCTCTCCTGGCTCTGAGCCATGTTGTTCATAACCTCCATGAACTGCGTCATTTGCGTTCTCATCTCCAATCTTTCATTGGCTAGCTGATTTCTGACATCAGCAAGATCTTGTTGAACTTGATCCATCTGAATTCCCGGAAGGTTGATTCTAGTTGGATACCTGTGTGGCCTGTTGAGAGGAAATACCCGGCGGCGAGCAATAATTCCTGAACATCACAACAGAGGTTAGCAACAACAAAACAAAAACCTACAAAACAAACAAAGGGGTTAGCATGCAATGCAGTTACGCTTATTTGCTCTCAAGGTATCCGGTTTGGTCTTCAGTTTTGACCCTTCCAGACCCTTGAAGATGATGCTGTTGCAGTTGCTTTTGATGTGAACCCAGATAGAAACCAACACAAATATATTACAAAGGTGAAATAATATAATTTGTTCATTTTACAACACAAACCCTCAAAGGGGCCAAAATACATCACAAAAGCAAAAGTACAAGGAAAAGGAACAACAACAAGCAAATGATCAAACTCCAAGGCCAAACTCATCCTCACGAACTTCCTTGAGAAGTGCTTCGGTCACCGGATCAGCCGGACGCTCCGTGAGACTTCTGATGAGAAGGTTTCTTGTTGCAACAGCTGCAGTCAATTTCTTGCTCTGACTTTGGTCCTTAGACCTCTTCAATCCTGCTTTGATTTTCAGCTCTGATATTTCTTCCTGGGCTGCTGCCAGGGCCTTTTCCATCTGCTCCATCTTGTCTTGAGCTCTCTTGTCTTCTAGAGTACGGGCCTCAGTGATCCGGACCCACCTGGCCTGACTCTCTTTCAAATACAAGTCTGTTCTTGCTCTTTGGAACTGGGCTTCTTTACAAGCATTCTTCAGAATCTGCTCACCAGCTTTAGACTTGTTGATATACTCCCCAGACTTCTCAATCTTGGTCAAGTGTTCTATCCTCAATTTCTCCAATCTCTCAATCTCCCTCATACCTTCACTCCTCTCCCGGAGGGTCTTCTGCAAGGCTTGGGATAACTTCTCATTCCTTTCCTTCAGGCTTTCAAACTCCTCCAGACTGATAGTGGCAGGGGGTGGTGCTGAAGATGACTCAGGCATGTCTTCTATGGTAAAGGGCATTCCAGAGAATTGGGCCCTAGCATGGGACCACTCATAATATTGGGCTGATGCCACATTATTGCACTTCCCCAAAATGGTGATTCCCTTAGTCTGAACATGATCCCAGGCCCAGGCAGCCTGCCTAACAGTTGTCAGACTAATCTTGTTCTCACAGTAGAGGGTCTCAACCAGGTCTTGTTCCCTTGGAGTGTGGACCAATGCATAGCCCAATTGCCTCTTGAACAGCAAAGGGTTGTAATTGATACTTCCCTTAACTCCTATTAAGGGCACATTGGGAAAGTGCCCACAGCTGGTGATTATATCCCTGCCCTTGGTGCTTTGAGTACACCATCTGATGTCTGCTGAAGTTAGGACAGTGAGTCTCTTAGCCCAGTTGCTTTGCTGATGAGGGTTGAGAAATGCATCTGTCCTGGGTAGATGCCTGAGAAGCCAAGCATGGAATAATGGAGCACAAATCCTCACTAGTCTTCCCCTCTGCTTCTCATTTCTCTGATGTACTGAGTAATAGAGATCACCCAGTAAAGTTGGCACAGGGTTCTTCAGGATGAACAAGTGGATTGCATTCTTGCTAATGAATCGAGGCTCATCTGCAAACAACACAATTCCATATACACTTAAGGCCAACAGAGCACAAACAGCTTTCCATTCCCCCAAAGAGGCCTTCAAACTAGCTTGAGAAATCAGGAAGTCCAGATGAAATCCAGGGATCCCAGCTTTAGAGGTCATATGTTGCTCAACCAAAGCAGGCTCCAGGTGCAAAGCTTTTGCTACCTCTCCATTGCTGGGAAAGACCATTTCAGGGTTGAAAGGGATTTCTCTCCTGATAGGCAGACCAATCAATGATGAGTATTCTTCCAGAAGAGGACCCAACTGAAAGTCTTGAAAGGTGAAACATCTCAATGGGGGATCATAGAACTGAATGCAAGTGTGGATGAGGCTCCTCTGTGAAGGGTCCAGATCCATAACCATGTCCAGTATATCTCCATAACTCTCCCTGAACAAGGGTATGTGATCTGGAGTGATCAGGGTTTGAATCCTCCTGATGTCTGATAAGTCTGGTTGGAAGAAATGATAGGTGATGTTGCTTTTCTTTGGAGCCATAAGTGCTGAGGACTGAGTAGGATAAGTGCTGATGAAGATGCTGAGAAGTGGGCCACTGGCTGGCTAGTACAAGCAACTGAAGTATATGGCTGGCAAACTGAAGCAAGTGCTGGTGGAGATAGGTCAAAATAGCAGATGGGGTCAAAACCAAAACCAGAAGAAAATGGATACCCTGAAACACAAATAAGCACATGTTAATATGATGCAATGAGTATGTATGCAAATGAAATGCAAGGGTTTGTGACTGAGCCGGATCTGATTAACTGCCTTGGTATAGACCCATGTGTGTTCAAGAATTCCTGATGGGGGTCTATAAATCCAGTAACCAGGGTGGGGGACTCAAATAAAGAGCCACATGTCCAGGGTTTTAGAATCACAAGAACTATCCAACATGGAGCATTCTTAACAAAGTCAAAGTAGCAGGGTATTCTGAGGTCAAGGTACCTGCAAACCTGTAAACAGCCCAACCCCCTCACAGGTGGTGATCTAGAACAAGGATCCTCAGACTTGGATCAGTTATGGGAAGTGTAAACACTTCTAACCCGGAGGTACAGTGTTTACAATAACCATAACAATTCCTCCTCTAATTCACCTCAGTTTCTGAAGGTCAAACTAAAAGGTCATCCAGACTTAGCAGGCTTCCCAGGTCCCCCTAGCATTGCAGGAAATCCGCAACACAGAGTTCTCAAGAAGAAACCCATATCTGAACCGTGTTTCATATTCCCGCACCAGACCGAAATGGAATGGGAAAGAATATGATTCACTCTATCCTAGGTGTCACTCAGGTCCCAGGTGTAGGACCTTAACTCTCAATGAAATACCCACCCACCAAGGCAAACAACCAGATCCAGCCAGCAGCAGTGACAGTATGATATAAATAAATGCAATAAAGAAAGCAGTAAAGTAACTGTACATAAAGCAATAAACAAAAATAAATACAAGCACAAACAAGCACATAACACCCCAGTAAACACAAATCAAACAAGCGCTAGGAGGAACCCACAAAAAGAACCAGAAGCCCTGGTTGCAGTATAAGGGTCCCCAGCAGAGTCGCCAAGCTGTCGCTCCCGATAAGTGACACCAGGTCAGATAAGGGTACAGACGCGAACGGTCGGCGAGAGGGACAATGAGAACACACAGCCGTGAACTCACTGGAGATGAATAGAGTCGCCAGCTAGGCATTTTTATCCCGGAGGAAAGGTAATGCTGCATAAACCTAGAAAGATACGGATAAGACGGTTTGCGAACCAGAGAGACTGAGAAAGGGGGTTGGTTACAACCTGGGAAGGTATTAGCACCCAGATTGTCCGTCGTACTCGACGGGATCCACGCTTGAAAGATTTGTGTTTTAAAGGGGTAGTGTCAGTGCAATCTGTGTATAAAGTAGCTGGAAAGAATGTACAGGTGTCAGTGTAAAGTGTGTAAGTGATGTGAAGTATGAAAGTGTCAGTGTAAAAGAGAAAGAGGTGAAATGCTCATGATAATGAGGCTTAAAGAAGGAGGCTGGAAGAGGGGGAATATACAGAGACTTTTGTTCGATAACTGTTAAGTTATGCCTACGTATCCTCTCGTGCAATGAGGAAGTCAGAACACCGTAGTTCGACCCAAAGAGACTGAAAGATGAATTGACTGATGAACTGCTTGCTTGTCTATGCTCAAGTGTATGACCTGTCTGGCTCAGGTACAAACTGTCTTGCATTAGACGGAGGAAGCGAGCTCTCGTTTGTGAGTGAATGAGATGAGAAAAGAATCCCGGAGGAGACGATTATTGCTTGTTTTTGTGTTTTCAGTCTTTTATTTCTTTTTGGAGTTTGTCATAAGATAATGAGCTTAAGCCTAAACCAATGGATTTAGCAAACTCATCACATCTTCCCTCTGTTTAGGGGTAATGAGAATACCTTAAGTGTGAAGTCAGATTCTCACACTTAATCACCTTTTGATGTAGAGTTAAGATCATTAACCTACTTGTGATTATTTAGATGTTTTTTGGGATTTTTGTTTAGTGTTGAGTAATGAGGTTAAGCCATAATCAAGGATTAAACAGACCCATTACACCATCCTAATAGAAGGATAATAGATGAGAGTGTTTAAGCTGAGGAAAGCTCCTCAACTTAATCCATGATTAGGGATTAAACCCATGACAAAACAAGCCTTTGATTAAGTGGATTTTATTTAATGGTATGATGATGAAATGGATTTTATTGTTTGTAAGACAACTTGAGGGGGACTTGTCCATTAACACTAGGGTTAGTCCTTCTTAACCACTTAAGGAAGAATTAGAACCCTAATGCAAGGCCCAAGTTACAAGTGTGATGTCTTGATGATTATTAGATGGATTGATTAAAAGATTTAAACACCTTAAGGGTTCAAGACTTAGGATTAAAGTTATACACTCCATCCTAAGAGAAGGATGCAGGCATAAGCTTAATCACAAAGCCTTAAAGCCTTTAGGGTTTAGTCCCTGATTATGAGATGAGAAGAGAAGACTCAAAGAGGGACACAAAGGTAAAATTAATGGGGGAGACTAATCAAAACCCTAATTCATTATCATGCTTGGTTGTTCCTAAGGTTTGTGAGGTTTACAAGAGAAGATCTTCAATGGAACCACCAGGAAGCAGATGAACAGGATCAAGAGAAGCAAAGTGACTTGCTTCATTCAAGAAGTCAAGTCACTTGAAGAAAGAAAGTGGGAGAAGCAAGAATGAGCAAGCTCAAACTCAAACACATGTATAAATGCAGCATGCTATGCAAGAGAGATGAGAAGAAAAGTTATGAGAAGTGAAGGCAAATTCACTTCTCAAGTTTACTTACCACCTGAAATGTTAGAAACAAATGCAATGCAATGCTAAATGAAATGAAATGACATGATGCTAGGCCAAACCAGAAGCATGCACATGATGATTATGATGTTATGAAGTGCTATAAACATGAGGCAAGGCATGGAGATGTTCCTACAAGTTCATGGATGCAAATGGTGCAAGCTTAGCAGCATGGATATACATGAAAAGTTAGGAAGCATACAAAGCATACAACATGGCAAATGCAAGATGCAATGACCAAAGATGCTTTCTATATGTCTTATGATGTCAAATGAATCATAAGAATGCACAAAAAGCAATGGCAAGTCAACTTATGCAAGGAAATGCAAGAAGGATGCAAAAGAAAGCCCAAATTAGGGTTCATGGAACAAACATCAAATAATAACTCAAAACAGAAACAAACCCTAAGATAAAAAATGGAAAATGGTACCCAAAGAAACCCTAGACCTATACTAAACCACTACCCAAAGGGGAACTCTCAACTCTCAACCAAACTCAAGATATGAATTTTACAAGTTATTAGGGTTTTCTAGGGTTCTTAACAAAACAAATGCCAATCAATTAGGAAATGCAAGATCAAATCATGGCCTTTTTATCCTTGAAAATACATGTCAAATGGAAAACAATGCAAAAAGAATCAATGTCTCAACCTTCACCAATAGGCAGAAATGAATTTTTAAACTTGTGATCAAAGTAATGCACAAAATATGATTTAATTCCATGAAAAATTCTTAAAATGCATCAAGATCAAAAAAGAAATTTGGTTTGAAGGTTGGACAATGTTTCTAAATGTCTTAGAACATTTCATGAATTTTTTTGTAATTTTTAAATACCTAAAAGTATTTTTAATTAATTAATTCCCATTAATCAATTGAAAATAATCTTTTAAATATTTAAAAATACCTTTTTTAATGATAAAAACAAAATAAAAATATTTTTGTGTCATAAAAATTAATAAAACCTTAAAGAAAAAGTTTCATAATTTTTATGATTTTTCTGCTATTTTAAATAAATTGTGCAATTTAAATGAAATAAATATGAATAAAAATTAAATTAAATAAAAGTAAGCAGAATGCAAGGCTGGGATTCAATCTGGAAATGAGAGGGTTGACTTGGCGCGTCATCTAGTGGTCCAGATTCAAACTTCTTAATCCTAATTAATTAAATAAATTAATGTGATTAGGGCTAATGAAACAGATCCTGGCCATCAAAAAGGGTGGGAAGTCAACCAGTCAACGGGAATCAACGGCTCATATTCAAACTAACATTAATTACTGGTTTATGCCCTAATTACATTCAGGTGGCCGGAGAAGACTTCCGGTCGTCTTCTCCGGCCAGAAGCTCGCCTGAAAATCACCCAACTTCCTCAAAACGTAATATAAATGAAATCTATGAATTGGGAAACGTTTCTAACACCCTCACGAATCAAACCCCTAACCTAAAACAAATTTATCTTTCCTAAATCATCTGAATCGAAGAGGGAAAGTTCTAGGGTTCGTAAGCTTCAAACACAAATTAAATTCTCAAAACACAACCATTTCAAAAACTAAAAGCATCAGGATGATCAGGAGAGCATAAAGAACAAGTTTGTAACAAGAAAAATCATTTCTGGAAAAATTAATTTCGAGCTACCTGAGATTTGCAACTTTCAATTTAGGAACTTTCAGGCCTCTTCCTTCAGTGCAAGCTGCTCCTCTTGGTCCCCCAAGTGTGTTTGAATGCTCAAAATGAGTTGGTGTTGGCTGGAAAAGAAGATTCGAAAGGAACTGCTTCAGTTCAGTCAACAATGGCAGATGAGATTCTGGCACTCTCAGGCTGTGAAAAGGGGTTGTTTGTGATCTATGAAGTGTGTTGATAAGGTTTGTGGTGTTGGTTGGTGTGTTTGTGAGCTAGGATAAGAGTTTCGAATGAAACTGCAGTTTGAGGTGAATGATGGCAATGGAGTTTTCAGGCTTGTTTCAGGCTTATGCTTGGGGTGTTTCTTGTCTATGAGGTGTGGTGAGTTGAGTGATGATGAGAGTTTGAGTGTTTGAAGACTGTGGAGAGTGATTCGAATGAACTTGCAATGAGGTGAGTTTTTGTGTAAGTGTTTAATGTGTGTGTTTCAGCCTTGGCTCTTGATGTCTTTAGCTTGCCAATTGATAACATATTTTAATCCAAGTGGCCAGAGGATGTGACTTGTGCAGCTGTGATAGGTAAGTTTGCTTTTGCATAAAAGGTCAACTTTGTGTAAGATAGGGCATGGGCAAGGTCTAGGCAAGTACAAGGCATGGCTGGCGCAGCAAAGGTGAGGGAGAGGCCTAGCAAAGCTCAGCAGCCAATGCACCAAGTTGTAGGAAGTGAAATGAGTAGTTTTGCAAGTTGGTTGGCTTATGTTTCACATGTGATCCTTTGCATAACCAAGCATGAAACCAAGGGCAAACTTAGTTCAATTCTGATTTTTGTAACTTAGAGAAAGTTCACATGCTAATTTGAGATGCATTAGAGGCTGCAATGTGTTTTGATCCAAGACTTTGCAAAATTTCCTCTTGATGCATAACTTGAAAATAAATGATTTTTGGCAACTTTGCATGGTCATAACTTTTGATCCAAGAAGAGTTTGATCATGTTCTTGTACTTTTTGGAAAGGGAAAGATGAGATCTACAACTTTCATGACCAAAGTTTTTCCATTTGAAGCCTTTTTGGATCAAGAATCAAGGCTTGAAAAAATGACCTAAAATGATGCATTCTTGAAAAGTCAATTATGCCTCAAAAAGTCAACTTTTGCAAAAACCCTAAATTCTTGATTTTATGCACTTCAACCTTCTTCCATGATCAAATAAAGATCATATACACTCAAAATGATGAAGATCACCCATTGGTTGGGGTCATTGGGGGCCTCAGATGCCCTGATTTTGCACTGACTTGTCTGAAAAGTCAACTCTTGATCAGATGACTTCCCCATGGAATTTCTTCATGAAAATTGATATGCATACTCCCTATACCATATAGAGATCAATGGAAACAAAAATGACCAAAAAATTTGGAGTTATGGCCTCTGAAACCAAAACCCTAATTTTAGGTCAACTGTGCAGTTCAACCTGGCTCTGCATCCACTCAAACCCTAGTTCTTGTGATTCCTCTGCATTTTTGACTTTGTGAGGATGTAACATGATACAAGAACACATATGGACCTCTTTGAGTTGATTGGTGGCCTTTGGAATGGCTCAAGAAGCATTGGGATTGCTCAGATCACAAACCCTAGGTGCAGATGCCTTAGAAGCTATGCAGTGAATCAAAAAAAATGAGATATGAGATGATATGATTGTGTTTATGCATATGAGATGATCACAAGCCATGGTGTGAATGGGTGAGGGCAAATTTGGGGTGTTTACATAGATCTCCAAGATTGATTGTTGATCTTGTTCTTGGGTATGTAGCTTTGATCAGCCTGAATGCTAGCTTTTGGTCTCCATACCTTCTTGATGACCTCTGTCTTCTGCTTAGGAGGTTGCTGATTTCTTTGATGTTTATGCAGCACTTTCTTGGTAACTTCTATTTTCTGCTTAGAAGGTTGCTGATACATTTGATTTGGATATCCATGCAGCTTATAACAATGAGGTTTGATATGTCCAAATCTTCCACAATGATGACATCTCCATCTTTGATACTTCTTCTTCATTTTGTTCTTTTCAGAATGTTGAGACATCTGTTGGAACATTATGTTTTACTTTGTGTTCTTTTCCTGATGTTGAAGCATCTGTTGGGACATCTTGTTTGACTGTATGGATTTTGAAGTAGTTTTGCTAGAGCTAGCTTCATCTTTATGTACTCTGTTAAATCCCAGTCCACTTGTATCCCCTGAATGCTTATTGTTGTTGAGAATAACATCCAGTGTATTTGAGCTGCTGTTTAACATTCTAACAGATTTGGACATGTGTTCCAATTTGGAGTTGAGAAGACTTACTTCACTTTTCAAGGTGTCAATGATTTCTTGATCACTTGATTTTTCATCTTCTAGTGCCTCATTCTGCTTCTTTAGCTTTATAACCTCACTGCATATTTCAGTGCTTCTTTTGTATAGATCTTTTTATGCTTGCTCAAGTTCTTCAAAAGTAAGCTCCCCATCACTGGATTCACTTTCAGATTCACATAATCCAGCTAGAGCAGTGATATGCTTAGCTGATTCTTCTTCTGAATCACCTCCTGAGTCTTCATCAGACCAGGTTACAGAGAGACCTTTCTTTTGCCTTTTTAAGTAGGTAGGACATTCATTCCTGATGTGTCCATATCCTTCACATCCATGGCACTTAATTCCTTTTTCTTGACTGGTCTTTTCATCATAATTTGATCTTCTGTTAGCATCATAAGATCTTTTGTTCTCAGAAGAGTTTGTGTATCTTCCACTGGGTTTGGATTTGCCTTCCATTCCTCTGAGAATCTTTTTGAATTATCTTCCAAGCATAGCAATGTTGTCTGATAAGCTTTCACCAGTTTCTGATTTATCATCTTCTTCTTCATCAGTATTTGTCACCAAGGCTATGCTTTTGTTCTTCTTTACATTTGTGTCATTCATTCCCATCTCAAATGTTTGAAGGGAACCAATGAGCTCTTCAACTTTCATTGTGCATATGTCTTGAGCTTCTTCTATTGCTGTGACTTTCATGTCAAATCTTTTTGGCAAAGATCTGAGAATCTTTCTTACAAGCTTTTCATCAGTCATCTTTTCTCCCAAGGCTCCAGAAGTATTGGCTATATCCAAGATGTTCATGTAGAATTCATGAATTGACTCATCTTCCTTCATTCTCAAGGTTTCAAACTTGGTGGTGAGAAGTTGAAGTCTTAACATTTTTACCTTTGATGTTCCTTCATGAGTTGTTTTGAGAGTGTCCCAAACATCTTTGGCCAGCTCACAGTGATGCACAAGTCTAAAGATGTTTCTATCAATGCCATTGAATAAAGCATTTAAGGCCTTAGAGTTGCCTAGTGCTGAATCTTCTTCCTCCTTACTCCATTCATCTTCAGGTTTCAACACTTTTGATCCATCTTTGGTGTCTTGAACAGGATGTTCCCATCCATTGTTGACTGCTCTCCAGGCCCTGTTGTCAAGTGATCTTAAGAATGCAATCATTCTTGGCTTCTAGTAGTCATAATTAGAACCATCCAGTATAGGTGGTCTATTTACTGATCCTATATCTCTGTCCATGTTTCCAGAATTTGTATTCCCTAGATCTCACCCAGTATAAACAGGCAGGGTGCCTGCTCTGATGCCAATTGAAATTCTGTAATCAGGTATGAGATGTCCTATGAGATGTCCCAACACTTGACAGATTTAACCAAAGCTTAAAGTGCAAGAAAATTAAACAACACAGAAGTTTGTTAACCCAGTTCAGTGTATAACCACACTTACATCTGGAGGCTACCAAGCCAGGAGGAAATCCACTATAAGTAATATTAATTCTAGACTTAAACAACCCAGTTTAATCTTTCACTTAATATCTACCCAATGCAATTTCTACCTAAGACACAACTTAGGTATGAGTACCAACTCACTCCCCCTCAATCACACAGTGATCAAGTTTACAAGTTTAATAAAATTGAAGACATTCTTCAAACAATACAGCTTGATCTTACTTCACAGTTTCAATCAAGTCACAAATGCACTTATGCTTAAAAGCTCATAAAGTGGTACAATAAAAGCAACCTGCTATTAAAAACACAACACCCTATTTTGTCTTTTGAAATTCGTACTCAATTCTGTGAGTTTCTGTTGATTAAATAGGTGTTTGTAATTTGGGCTTTCTGTAGGTTAATCCAATCCTAAAAGCATGCAGCTTCCACCTTGAATTAGGGTTTGTTACTTCCTAGATTCTAGGTGATTTAGTTCTTCTGATTAATCTGAATCCTCATAATAAAACTCCCTACAGATGCGCCTTGTTCTGTTTTTATCTATCCATAATTAATTCCAGATAACTCTCCTTAAATATCTCAGATCAGTTAGTCATTAATTAATTCTGGTAGCAGGTTTGAGATGTCTCAACATCTGTTGGGACATCCTGAAAAACTGAACTTAAGTCATTTACACAATGTCCCAACATCTGGTGTGACATCCTGAAATAAGTTCTTATACTCTGTTTGATAATGTCCCAACATCTGATAGGACATTCTGAACTGAATTCAATATTTCTTGTTGGTCAAAAATTCTGCCAATTCTAGACATCTACAAGACTGATAAAGTACAAGCTGAGGTTGAATCCAAACAAGTGCACTTTCGGAGTGCGTTCCGGGAAACTGCTGGGTTTCATTGTTAGTCAGAAAGGAATTGAGGTAGATCCTGCAAAAGTAAAAGCAATTCAAGATATGCCTGCACCGAGAACAGAAAAAGAAGTGTGCGGGTTTTTAGGGAGGTTGAACTACATTTCACGGTTCATATCTCATCTAACTGCCATGTGCGAACCAATATTCAAATTTCTAAGAAAGCAGCAAACGGTCAGGTGGAACGAAGACTGCCAAAGAGCTTTCGACAAGATAAAAGAATATTTGCAGGAGCCTCCAATTCTAATGCCTCCAGTTGAAGGAAGACCTTTAATCATGTACTTGACTATGCTAGAAGGGTCAATGGGGTGTGTTCTAGGCCAACATGACGAGTCTGGTCGAAAAGAGTACGCAATTTATTACCTTAGCAAAAAGTTTACCGACTGTGAATCCCGTTACTCACTGCTCGAGAAAACTTGATGCGCTTTGGTATGGGCTGCTCGCCGACTGAGGCAGTACATGTTGACTCATACCACACTGCTAATTTCCAAAATGGATCCTGTCAAGTACATCTTTGAGAAACCAGCGTTAACCGGAAGGGTTGCTAGGTGGCAAATGATTTTAACTGAATATGAAATCCAGTATACTTCTCAAAAAGCCATCAAGGGAAGTGTATTGTCGGATTACCTTGCACAACAACTTCTTGAAGATGATTATCAGCCAATGAAGTTTGATTTCCCTGATGAGGACATCATGTACCTCAAAGCAAACGATTGCGAGGAACCACTTCCGGAGGAGGGGCCAGACCATGAATCCAAATGGAAGTTGATGTTTGATGGGGCAGTCAATATCAATGGAAGTGGAGTTGGTGTTGTTCTTATTACTCCCGAAGGTGTTCACTTTCCCTTCACTGCCAGAATTACTTTTGGCTGCACCAACAATGAAGCGGAATACGAGGCATGCATAATGGGAATAGAGGAGGCTATTAATCTTTGGATTAAGAACCTCGATATATTCGGAGATTCAGCCCTCGTCATTAACCAAGTTACCGACAAGTGGTATACGCATCAAGAGCATCTAATTCCTTACAGGGATTATGCAAGAAAATTTTTGACGTTCTTCACAACAGATAAGCTTCAGTACATACCACGTGATGAAAATCAATTTGCCGACGCATTGGCCACTCTTTCTTTGTCTATCAAAGTCTTGTGTTGGAACTATGTGCCTAGAATTGACATTGCTAGGCTTGATGCTCCAGCTCATGCTTTCTCTGTAGACACAGTGTCTGACGAGAAACCTTGGTATTTTGATATCAAGCTATTCCTGGAAAAGCAAGAATACCCAGCTGGGGCATCTTCCAATGACAAGAAGACCTTAAGGCGACTTGTTGCTAGCTTCTTCTTGAATACAGACGGGGTTTTGTACAAGAGAAACTTTGACATAGTCTTGCTCAGATGCATGGATAGACACGAAGCAAGCCTGTTAATGCAGGAAGTCCACGAGGGATCTTTTGGTACCCATGCAGGAGGGCATGCTATGGCTAAGAAATTGTTGAGATCGGGGTATTATTGGATGACAATGGATGCAGACTGTTGTTCATTCGCTCGTAAGTGCCACAAGTGCCAGATTTATCACTGCGCCAAAAATGACTTTTAACAGTGCATCTTAGACAGCGCTTTAAAAAGAAAGCGCTGTCTAAGGTTAAAATTAAAATAAAACACGGAAAATGTTCCAAAAAAATAATGAAAGCGCTGTCTAAGGGGGGGTCTTAGACAGTGCTTTCTAAAAGCGCTGTCTAAAACCCCCCCTTAGACAGCGCTTTTAGAAAGCGCTTTTAAATATATACCTTAGTCAGCGCTTTTGATAAAGCGCTGTTTAAAGTCTTTAAATTAAAAAAAAATAAAACCAAAAGCGCTGTCTAAGGGGGGGTTTAGAAAGCACTTTTGGAGAGCACTTTCTAAGGCATACCTTAGAAAGCGCTTTCCACAAAAGCGTTGTCTAAGGTCTAATTAAAATAAAATTTCAGACTTCTATTTTCATTCTCTTTTTTTTTGTTTTCCCTCCTGCGAACGAAACCCTAACAGCGAAACCCATTACAGCGAACTTGAATACACTGTCATCCTTCGGTTTCAATCATTGAACGTGTTTGAAGAATCGTACGTGTCTTGACATTTGTGTGTTGACTTCGTTTTTTGTTTCTACTGTTCTTCATTTCTTGCGGTATGCTCTACATTTCTTCATATCTTCGTTTCTACTGTATAATCTTGTTGAGAATGTTGAGAATGTTTATAGTCTTGTTGAGAATGTTGAGAATGTTTATAATCTTTTGGTAGTTTACTAATGTTGAGAATGTGCATAATCTTGTTGACTGAGTTTAGTGTATTATTCTTATTTAAGTTGTTTTGATTCATAAAAACTGAGTTTAGAAGTTGACAATAGAAAAATGTTGATGTTTGTAAGGAAAACAATAAGGTGCATTGTTGTTGTTATGTTTTATTAGAAAACTGAGTTTGTAAAAACTGAGTTCATAAGGTACATTGTTGTTGTTATGTTTGATAAGTAATAATGTTGATAATAGAAAAATGTTGATAATAGAATAATGTTTATAAGAGAAAAGTAATGGAAGAAAAAGTTTGATTCTTGTAATAGAAAAAATGAAAGTGATGAGGTAATTAAAGTTGTTATGTTTGATAAGTAATAATGTTGTAATAGAAAAATGTTCTTCCTTGAAAAATGTTGTAATACAAAAATGTTTGTAATAGAAAATGTTTATAGGTATAGTTATAGGTATAGTTATAGGTATATTCTAATAGAAAATTAAAGTTAGTTATAGAAAAATTAACGTGTTATAGGTATAGTTATAGGTATATTGTAATAGAAAAAGTTTGATTCTTGTAATAGAAAAAATGAAAGTGATGAGGTAATTAAAGTTGGTATATCAGCGTATCGGATACGTTATTTAAGTTTATATTAATATTGGTTATGTATACGTTATTGAAGTTTAAAATGAATTGAACTTTAAAATTGTTAGAATATTCAAAGATACTACCTTAGTTATGTATTTTCGTCTGGATTGATTGTTTACCTTAATAAGTAGGAAAACCATAGATAAAACATGGATCTGTGCCGATCGAATGACCAAAGAGTACGAGAGTGGGGTTGCGGAATTCGTTAAGTATGTTGTTCAACACGCTGAAAACCCTAGAAGAATGCATTGTCCTTGCTTGCGTTGTTGTTATATTGGTAAGGTTGACGCACATGGATTGAAATCGCATTTGCTGAGGCATGGAATTGATCAAAGTTATCAGTGTTGGATATTTCATGGTGAGAAAATTAACGAGAATGTTGAATCGAGTGGAAAAGGTAATACGACCTATGCTTCATACGACAAAGACACGGAAACATACGATTGTGATCGAGTTGAAGAGATTGTAGAAGCACTGGAAGAAGATCTTCATGATTGTCCTGAAATGTTTGAGAGGATGGTAAGCGATGCAGAGAAACCGTTGTACAAAGGTTGCACTAAATTCTCAAGACTGTCTGTGGTATTAAAGTTGTACAACTTAAAGGCGGGCAATGGATGGTCGGATAAAAGTTTCACAGAGTTGTTGGCCCTTATGAGAGAAATGCTACCGGATGATAATGTTCTTCCTAATCGAACCTATGAGGCAAAAAAAATGTTGTGCTCTATTGGCATGAGCTATGATAAGATACATGCTTGTCCTAACGATTGCATTTTGTTTCGTAACGAATATGCAATGTTACCTGAGTGCCCTAAATGCGGTTTGTCTCGATATAAGAAAAGATTATCTCCCGCAAAAGTCTTATGGTATTTTTCGATAATTCCGAGATTTACGCGCATGTTTCATAGTGAAACCGATGCAAGACATCTTACTTGGCATGCAGATGAAAGAATTATTGATGGAAAGTATCGGCATCCGGCTGATTCACCACAGTGGTCGAAGATTGATAATGATTATCCTGAGTTTGGATCAGAAGCAAGAAACCTTAGATTGGCATTATCTACTGATGGAATGAACCCACATTATGATTTATAACCTACCTCCGTGGTTATGTATGAAGCGTAAGTACATGATGTTATCTATGTTAATCTCTGGGCCTAAACAACCAGGGAATGACATAGACGTATACTTGACACCTTTGATCGAAGATTTAAAGATTTTGAGGGAGAACGGTGTGGAGGTTTATGATGGATATAGGAAAGAAAGTTTCAATTTGAGGGCAATGTTGTTTGGCACAATTAATGATTTTCCAGCATACGGGAATCTATCTGGGTATAGCATTAAAGGTCAACGTGCATGTTCTGTTTGTGAAGACGGAACCGATACGATTCGATTGGAACTTTGCCAGAAGAATGTGTTTCTCGGTCATCGTAGATTCTTACATTCTAAACGTCACTAACGTGGGTGGAGAAAAGCATTCAATGGAGACACCGAACATCATAGAGCTCCACCCTCATTGTCAGGTGAACAAGTTTTTGAAAAGGTGAAAGATGTGCGTACTGAGTTTGGCAAGCCTTTTGCACATAAGATTATGAAAGGTGGGTGGAAGAAAAGGTCGATATTTTTTGAATTGCCATATTGGAAGTTTTTATACGTGAGACATTTTCTCGATGTTATGCATATTGAAAAAAACGTATTTGAAAGTGTTATCGGTACATTACTCAATATAAAAGGCAAGTCTAAGGATGGCCTTAAAGCAAGGGAGGACATGTTAAAAATGGGAATGAGAATTGAATTAACACCCGTGAAGAAAGCAAGACGAACATATCTACCACCTGCTGCTTTTACTTTATCTAGAAAGGAGAAAAAAAATTTGTGTAAGTCTTTGAGTGAAGTTAAGGTTCCAGAAGGATACTCATTAGATATCAGAAGACTTGTTTCTATGAAAGACCTCAAGTTGAAGAATTTGAAGACACATGATTGCCATGTTATAATGGAACATTTTCTACTGATAGGTATACGTTTTATTTTTCCAGAAAAAGTAAGAAGTGCCATAACTAAATTGTGTTTTTTCTTTAGGTCAATCTGTAGTAAGGTGATCGATCCAGAGATCTTACCAACACTACAAAAAGAGATTGTAATTACCTTGTGTGAGCTTGAAATGTATTTTCCTCCTTCTTTTTTTGACATAATGGTTTATTTAGTTGTTCATCTTGTGAAAGAGACACAGGTGTGTGGACCAGCTTATATGAGATGGATGTACCCTGATGAACGGTATATGAAAATATTAAAAGGGTACGTGAAATCCTGAAGTCGACCAGAGGGGTGTATTGTTGAACGATACATTGTTGAAGAAGCTGTTGAGTTTTGTACTGAATATTTGTCTAACGTTCAATCGATTGGACTCCCCAGAGCTCAGATTTTCGAAAAAATGGAAGGTAAAAAATTAATTGGGAATAAAATTGTGAAAATATCAAGGGATGAACGGGATCAAGTTCATTTGTATGTTCTGCACAATAATAATGAGGTTGAGCCATATGTTGAAATGCACAAGGATGTACTCCGAAGGTTAAATCCGAACAGAAATGAAAATTGGATAGTTATAGAGCACAATCAAAGTTTCATACAATGGTTGAAGGATCATATTTATTCGAAGCGCTCTTCAGATCCTTCTCCGGTAACAGAAAGGTTGAGATGTTTGGCATATGGTCCAAGTTTGCATGTGTTTTCTCATAGCGCATACTCAATTAATGGATACACATTTTATACCAAAGAACAAGATGATAAGAGTACTATGCAAAATAGTGGTGTCACCGTGTTAGCTGAAGCAATGCATATATCAAGTATGAAGGACTTAAACCCCAAATATGCTTTGATTATAAGTTATATCTGATAATGCATGATTTCTTTATTTTTTTTGTTTTCAATTGCTTTGATTATAAGTTATATCTGATAATGCATGATTTCGTTATATTTTCTTAATTGCTTTGATTATAAGTTATATTTTATATTTGATGGTTTCCTTGGTTTATTACAGGTTAGACATGGCTGATAACCAACATGAGGAAGTTAGTAAAAAAGTATCCGCGGAAGAAGAGATTCGAAGAGGCATCACAGTAATGAGAAGGGTGGTCCTAGGAAGATCTCGAGGCATCATACTAGATGTTTATTGGAGCCAACAGGGACAGCTTGTAGAACCTAATGGGCATACCTTAACTAGTTTTATCGGTGCACTAGTAAGGAATGAAATTCCCATTACCTGTGATGATTGGAGAAACAAAGAGCTGAATGACTCCAAAGAAAAAATTTGGAGTGAGATAAAGGTACAATCATTTGGCCCTTAATTATACGGTATCAATTATGTTTTTTCAATTATCGGTACTAACTATCAATCTGTATGTTTTTCTTAGCGATGTTTTAACATCGAAGAAGAAAGAAGAGGTTTTTGTATGAAATTGGCCGGAAAGCTTCTAAGAGGGTTTCGAACATTTTTATCATCCAAGTTCCTTAGGGATGCGGATGGTAATTATGTGGATGCGGAGCTTCCTAAAAAATATGAAAGTTTGATATCAGCTGAAGAATGGGAAGCTTTCAAATCCAAACGACAAGACCCGATTTTTAAAATAATAAGTGCCACTAATTGGGAAAGAGCATCAAGTCCCGCATATCTGTACCGAAAAGGACGTGTCGGATATGGACGCTTAGAACAATCCATGGTAAGTATTTATAAATTGCGATAACAAATTTGTTCATCATATATTAGTTTTATCTGATCAAATTGTATGACTTAATGTGTAGCTGCAGAAGGAGAAAAGTTCAGAAACATCTCTTCCTGCACATGTTTTGTGGAAGGAAGCCCGTGTGGGCAAATCTGGAGTTCCTCAAGAAGACGTTTTACACGTATACCAGAAATGTGTAAGTATAACACTTTTTCATTAATTGAATAACATTTTTATACACAAATATTTGACAAGTATACGGTATTCATCTGATTTTTCAGGAGGCGCTATCTCAGTCTTTATCTCCCGATGATACTTGGAGCATACTTAGTCGGGCATTAGATGTCCCTGAGTATTCTGGTCAGGTGAGGGGTAAGGGATTTGGAGTCACTCCGACCTCCCTGAGTGTTAAAAAATGAAAGGCTCCTAGTAATCGGGAGCTTCATGCAAAATTGGAAGCCATGCAAGCTGAGCTTGATGCATTGAGGAGAGAAAGAGAGGCTAGCGCCTCAGCATGTTTCAAAGATGGTTCGGACAAAAACAGTATCAACTGTACCTTTTAGCCGAACATTCCAGAGGTAATTACATATAATTGTCTTAAATTGAACTATTTGCTCAAATTATGTATTTGACATATATACACATTAACAATTTCTTGTTATTATTGGTTTTAGGGCATTTCCCATTGTCAGCTATATTTTTCGTCACCATACTATCGGATGGTTGGCAAGGGAAAAGTGCATAACGTTAGCGGAGTATTACTCCACACTAGAGAGCTCCCTGCTGGATGTTTGAAGGTATCGGTTGATATTGCAGTTGAGCCGAATGCATCATTACCATATCCTAACGATGATTCAGATGCAACAACGGTGGACGAAGCAGTAGGTTCGTTTGTTGCATGGCTGACAAACCTCATATGCGTAGGATATGAGGTATGCCTAAAACCTATGTTAACTTTAATGTGTATATTCAAAGTTTTTACGCGCATTTTACGTACATATTTTCCTTAGTTATGTTAAATAGACTCCCACAAAATCCAAATCAAAAGATAATGCGATTCCGCGGCATACCGAGTCCGTGGTTTCAAGAAAAGAGGTAATATACAATTATATGACATATATTCATGGAATTTGTTACATTCTTAATTTGATCTAACTATTTATATGACATGTAGCTTCAAGAAAATGAGGTTAGCAACGCCTCCGCACAACAACAAAAAGGAGGTTAGCAACGCCTCCACACGGGTAAAAGGTGCTGGTCCTAAGAAGACCGTAGCTAGGAAAAAACCTACCACCAAGTATAGGTCGTGCCTCAGGACATTTCTAGAGATGACCGATATACCGACCGGAGGTGTTCGGAATGTACATATGGAGGTAGGGATTTTCGGCTTTGATTACGACCAAATGATTGGTAATGAAGACTTCATGCAAGTTTTTGGTCGTGAAGAAATCGGCGTCACCGTTGTCAATACATATATTAGGTAAATTCGGTCTACTTTGTTTTATTAATTGAATAACTTATTTACTTTATGTTTCAAAAGAGGTGTCTAATGTTAATGATGTTTTTATATTAGGTTTTTGTATGACAAATTGATGTGCCCCAATGGTTTGGACGTGTCATTCAGATTCTTAGCACCCGCGACCGTCAACTTAAGTTCAATCTTAAGTAGACCGGATACGTGATGGAGTACGTTCTTCAGATCCTCATGGCCAATAAAGATGCAGATAAGTTATTTTTTATACCGTTTAATACCGGGTTAGAATTTCATTCTAAATTCATCTATTATAATTTTTTTCCAAGTTGACATCTAACATTTGCTTAATCATTACAGTGGACATTGGTTGTTGCTCGCAATCAATCCTATCCGAGAAATCGTGTATTATCTTGACTCGTTAGGAAATGATTGAACAACATACCCGGATATGAAAGTCATAATTGACACGTAAGTGAGAATGTTCAAAATTTTTGTGTGTGTATTTCTTAGTTTATGTGAATTGTTCTAATTACTTCATTTTTATTTTATTAGCATCCTACAAGCTTTTCGGGCCCAACGAGATATCCAAACCTCAAAGAGGGGCGCCAACTCCATCACATGGATTCAAGTGGCGGTATATTTTTAATTATCACATTTTTTATTATATTAGTGATGAAACTTGATAAAACTTAGGATTTATCCATTTTTTTTTTCATATGTAGTGTCCTCAACAACGTAATCAAATAGATTGCGGGTATTTCATGTTGAGGTTTATGCGAGATACTCTTGTTTTGGGCCGATTAGAGATTCCCACCGATGTATGTATTTCTAACTTATGAGTTATTTTTATATTTACACATATCTCATATAATTAAATAGTTGAAATTAAATCAAACTATGTTATATTATTATGTAGTACTTTGATGAATTCAAGTGTGCATTTTATACAAAGGATCAAGTGGACGAAATCAAAGAGGAATGGTGTCAATTCATCATAGAGCTCTATGTTTTAAGTAATGACTTGTAAATTTGTAGTATATTGTACATGACTTGTAAATTTGTACATAAATTTGTGTAATTATATTGTACATTTGTAGTATATGTAATGACTTGTAAATGTGTACATAAATTTGTATATATTTTGATACATTTAAGGCAAAATTGGTTTGAATTGGTATATATATATTTGTTAGCAAAAAATTGGTAGAAAAAAGGCCAAAATGGTTTGAAATGACATATATAAAATGTGATATTTGTCTGCCAAAATTTGGTTGAAAACAGGTAGAAATTCTGGTTTATAAACCTGGAAAAAATGTGGTTTAAAACAAAAGCTGCAAAAAATTTCGTATACCTTAGACAGCGCTTTTGGCAAAAGCGGTGTCTAAGGGGGGGCTTAGAAAGCGCTTTTGGCAAAAGCGGTGTCTAAGGGGGGGCTTAGAAAGCGCTTTTGGCAAAAGCGTTGTCTAAGGGGGGGCTTAGACAGCGCTTTTGAAAAGCGCTGTCTAAGGTATACCTAAAAAAATTAAAATAGGAGGGGATTAGACAGCGCTTTCACCAAAAGCGCTGTCTAAGGTATATGGCTTAGAAAGCGCTTTTTCAAAAGCGTTGTCTAAGGTATTCCTAAAAGCGCTGTCTAAGGGTACCTTAGACAGCGCTTTTAAGATTTAAAAAAGCCATGTCTAAACCTTTAGCAGTGGAGGTTTAGACAGCGCTTTAAAGCGCCATCTAAGGCAAAAAAAGCGATGTCTAAGGTCTTGTTTGGCATAGTGTATGCAGACAAGGTGCATGTTCCTCCAAGTCCGCTCAACGTCATGTCATCTCCTTGGCCCTTTTCTATGTGGGGCATTGACATGATCAGAAAGATAAAGCCTACTGCTTCAAATGGTCATCGCTTCATCTTGGTCGCGATCGATTACTTCACAAAGTGGGTTGAAGCAGCATCTTATGCCAACGTCACTCGTCAAGTGGTTGCCAGATTTTTGAAAAGAGACATTATATGCAGATATGGAGTGCCCGAAAGGATCATTACTAACAATGGTTCTAACTTAAACAACAATATGATGGCAGAGTTGTGTCGGGACTTCAAAATTCAGCATCACAATTCTTCTCCTTACCGACCAAAGATGAATGGTGCGGTAGAGGCAGCAAACAAGAATATCAAGAAGATTGTGCAAAAAATGGTTGTCACTTACAAATATTGGCATGAGATGTTACCATTTGCTTTGCATGGGTACTGAACGTCATTCAAGACGTCAACTGGGGAAACTCCATTCTCTCTGGTATATGGTATGGAAGTAGTCTTGCCTGTGGAAGTAGAGATTCCTTCATTGCGTATGATGATGGATGTGAAGCTTGATGAGGCTGAATGGGTGCGTGCTCGTTACAATCAGCTATGTCTAATTGAGGAAAATAGATTAGCGGCTATCTGTCATGGTCAGCTTTATCAAAGGAGAATGAAGCGAGCATTCGACCAACGAGTACGTACTCGGGAGTATCAAGTAGGAGAGCTTGTGCTCAAAAGGATTGTTCCTCCAGGTTCAGATCGCAGGGGCAAATGGACCCCAAACTACGAAGGACCATTCATAGTGAAGAAAGTTTTCTCAGGAGGAGCGCTGATGCTCACCACTATGGATGTAGATGACTTCCAATCCCCTATTAACTCGGACGCAGTTAAAAAATACTTCGCATAAAGAGACCCGCTGGACACAAAAACAGAATTAAAGTCCAGGAAAAAAAGGGCATCCCGGCGAGCTAAAAACAGAATAAAAAGCTCGGGAAAAAGTTAGGAAAAATAAATAAAAAAATGTACACCTGCTGAGTTGAAAAGCCACATCGGACAACTCAGGCAAAAAAGGGTATCCCGGTGGATTGAAAACCCGAAAGGGCGATCCACGCGAAACAAGGGAATAAGCGAACAACTACGATCCGAGTAATCTGAACCAAATCATCGTTTTGTACAACTTGACAATATCAGAAGGATAGGAATCAGTCCCCTCATCTTCTCAGAAAGCAAAGGCAAGAATGGAGAGTTTTGAAGACATGCTGGTCATAGCAGAAATGGAAATCATTGGGATGCCGTGCCCATTGCCATTAGGATAATTTGTTTTCTCAATTTTTATGGTGGCTACCTCTTTCCAGGTGGTTGCTTCCTGATGTAAATCTTTGCCTATTCAGAGGCCTTTCAATAAAAGAATATTCAGTCAAAAAGCTGTGTTGTGTTTATTTTTGTTTGCAAAATGTCCTGAATTTTTGGCAAAAATAGCATTGCATTTAAACATGGTGATAATTTGAAAGAAAATGACATTGCAGGGAAACATTTGAAACCCTCTTTGAGTGTCGGGCGACGATGGATGAACAGATCATACCATGCAAGTCCCCGGGGCACACTTGTGTTTTCTGTTGTTGCAGGTTGCAGGATGGCGTCACATTCTCCCAAGCAGAATTGTTCCCTAGCTAAGTCTTAGCAGGTAGCCCAAGCAGTTTATTATTCCCTAGTGGAGTATGCCCAGCAGGAAGCTGAATGCCTGATGTCCCCACAGAGCTTAGAATTAGCAAAATTCTCTCCCCATCTAGAGCATTGTTGAAGCATCTTTCCCAGCCAAGTCTGAAGATGATCCTTCCCCGCAGAGTTCATATTTGATTTTCACTCTCATCAATGAAATATTCCCCAGCGAAGCTGCCATTCTTTTGGTCAATATGATGATACAGACAAGTATTCATCACCCCAGTCAGAGTTAGGTGTCAAGACCTTTCGACTTGTTTTTCCCCTGCAGAGTTGTAACTCTTATGGCCAATCAAGCATTAATTTGTTGCTCGTCTGCACCTCTCCAGCACTCGTCTGTGTTCATACTTTATCGCTGCTTGTCTGCACCTCTCAACACTCGTCTGTGTTATCACTTTGTTTTTACTCGTCTGCACTTTCCAACACTCGTTTGTGTTTGATATTTGATCTTTGTTGTTGCTCGTTTGCAATTCCCAACACTTGTCTGTGTTTGATATCTGTCATGTTGAAGCTCGTCTTCATTCTCCGGCACTCGTCTATGTTCATTATCTGTTTGAAGCGCGTCTGCTTTGTTTGGATACTCGTCTGTATCACCCCTAACACTCGTCTGTGTTAGCTTATATCTGTATGTGTGGATTTGCTGTTTATCTTGGTACTCGTTTGTATTGCTGCTCCAAATGCTCGTCTGTGTTTGAATTTCTGGTATTTCGTCTATACCTGTGGCCGTTTGTATCATCGCCTGAAGCGCTCGTCTGTGTTTCTTAGATCATCGTCTGATACTCGTCTGTATCATTGACTTTTGGCACCCGTCTGTGTTATCTTGATGATCATCCAATACTCGTCTGTATTGAAGAGGTTTAAAATCCTGATTGTGGGAATAAATGTCAAAATGGTTACCGGTCTTGGCGTAACAGGTTTATCCGAAGGAGGCTCGTCTGTCTCAAGCACCAATTATTATTGCTGCACCAGGCGTAACAAGTTTACTCAAAGAAGACTCGTCTGTCTTATACCATATATCCACGGATAATATATGAAGAGGGTTTGTCTACCTTGATTATGCATGTCTATCCCACAGACTTAAGTGCGTCACCGGTCCTGGCGTAACAGGTATATCCGAAGGAGATTCGTCTGTCTCAAGTTATATGTTTTGCAAAGTGTTTGAGGACTCGTATGTCCAGTTCCTGGCATAACAGGATTGTTCGAAGAAGACTCGTCTGTCAAAGTATTCTTATCCCAGATAATAGTTTCAACTTAGAAGGAGCTCGTCTGCTTTTTTTTTCTCCCCTGCAGTCGCCAAGGTGTCATTTGGTTGGGTTTATTTCCCAGTTTTTCATTCTTCGTCAGAGTGCAAATTTCAGGTCTTTTTGGTATTCAACCACAGTTTATCTTGAACGGTCGATAGCCCGTGCTACCGTCCTTTTCAGATTAACATTTGCTTGAATAGGGGCAGGTGTAACACCCCAAATTTGCCCTCTTCATTTTAAGCATCATGTCACATCATATTCATCATGAACATATCATATTCTTAGCATCCTAGCATGGAAAGATGAGGCATAACATTTCTCATGACCTAGCGTTAGGCATAGGATCATCTGTGGAGACTTTTGAAGCATCACAAGCCATGACAATGGGCCCAATGGTTTTGTACAAGTCCTATGAGGAGTCTACATTGCGTTTACAAGTTCAAGTTTATTTGCAAAAGCTCAGAAGGTTGGAAGATCATCAGGGATTCCAGGCTAGGGCAAAGCTCCTACACAATGGTCCTAAACTAGGGTTTGAGATTCAAGCATGAAAACCTCACAACTTTGACCATTTCATTTGGGAAAAGTCTTTTATATGTTAAGAGGATCCTAGGTACCAAATTTTATGAAAAAATTCCTTGTGGAAGTCAAGTATTTCTTCAGTTGCTTGCAGATGAAGTAATTGGTCAACTATGCCTTAAAAAACGTCAACTGTGTGATTTCAAGGGGTCTAATCCAATTTTTTCTAGCCAAGGGATGTTCTTACAAATTTAGAAGAGGTTTGGCAAGTTCAAAGATCAAGAATCATGAGGTTTTGAGGTGTTTTTCAAAATTGGTGCAAAGTTGGTTTTGAGAAAATGCCATTTTTGGCAAGTTTTGCCCTAAAATTCAAGTGAGCATAACTTAATGAAAAATTCTTCAAATGGACCAAAGTCAAACATGAAAGTTGGAGATTAAGGCCTCCCATTTTCAAAAAGTACAAGTAATTTTTCATATCCTTCATGGTTAGAAAGCTAAGGCCCTCGAAAATTTCATCAAATTAGGGCAAAAAGTTGATTTTCACTTATGCACCAAGAGCCAAATGTCATGAAACTTGATTCTAAGTGTTGGTATGGATCAAATAAGTTCACAATGTTAAAATTCAATGCATTTGGCATACTTTTCTCAAAGAATTACACAAAATTCATGCCATGTGAGGATTCCATTCCAAAAGTGCAATTTGTGCATGAACATGAAAAAAGTGTGACTCTCTAATCTAATGGCCAAGAATTGTTTGGATTGTGATTAAGGGTCAGATTAGAAGTGCACATGGGAAGAAGGCAAGGGAAAGTATGAGGATTACATGAGATCACAACAAATTGGCCAAAATTGCAAAATTACTCAAACTTTTCATTCCCACGTGCAAACTTCCTCATTCCTTCAGCACTAATTCATGACACCATATAAAAGAGAATTAGGGTTTTAACTTGCCTCAGTTCTCTCTCATTGCTCAGTTTCCAAGTTCTTGCACAATTTGAATTTTCTCTCAAATCTCTTCACACACTTGCTCTCTCCAAAAACAAACCACAGATCCTTCATCCTTGAAAGCTCAGGATCACAAATCTCACCCTTGTGCAAGCTAATTCTCAAGTTTCATCACCTTGCCATTTCAGGGTAGTTTGTTGCAAATCCTCAGATCCAGCAAGATTCAAGGCTCTAGTTGCATTTATTTTGCAACTAGAGTGCATTTGGAGTGGATTGGCTTCATCATCTGGACTTCTAGCAAGCTTTCTCAAGATCTGCAAGCTCAGGTAAGCATCCAAATCTTCAGATCTAGAAATGAAATTGGTTGTGTGCATTATGATCCTTGATGTTCACTGATCACTCTACTTGTTTTGGTTTTGAATTTGATGCAATATTGAGCTAGATATATGAATTTGAAATTTCATGGTCCCACCTGTTTGTCTTCGATCCGTGAGATACTTTGATCTATTGAATTTTTCATGCTCATTTTTGAACTCAGGATGGTTGGTTTACTTGATCTGGAGGTTTTTATGCATTTTGGTTGTGATTTGATCATGCTGTGTAATTTCCGGTGCCGGAGCCCTAGCTCCGGTCACCGGAATCTGGAAAAGTTTGTTCTAGGGTTTCACAGGTAGGAGACGAGTTCTATGCCCTTGGATCATTTCATCTCACGCACATAAACCTGCCACCTCAATTAGTGACACAGCCTCTCTCACACGTGCCCTTTGTTTCAATTTTAATTCATTGTGTTTCTCACTCCACAATAACTCTCATACTCCCTCACCTCTCATCCTATCATTTGGCCACGTCATTTAATGAGACCAACTTCAGGATGCGTTGGTTTCATCTGAAGGCTTGTGTTTTTTACATTTTATTTCCTGAATTTCCACCTTTATTTTCATATACCTGCACAGACCAATGGGCCCAGACTGCTCTTCGCACCCCCCTGACTCATAAGCCCATTCCATTTTAACTGAAACTTCTTCTATTCACACCCCATTCCTCTTATTTCTTTTTTATTTCTTTTCTTTTATTTCTTTTTCCTACCATTTTGCTTTTCAATTATTAAAAATACTTCCAAGTGTCAATAAATTCTGAATTAATTCATAAAAGTTCATTGGAGTTTTCTATAATTTTCTATATTTTTCTTTTCCATTTATTTTCATCAGCCACGTGTCAATTAATCGTGCATCTTAATTAATTCATTTTAAGTCCTATTTGAGCATCCTGCCTTGTCCAATTTCCCTAGTGATCATCATTTTGAGTTTTGTGTTGGTTCTTTTTGCTCTGGGTTCCTAAGAGGATGTAGTTTATGTGTGATTTTTTCCCTGATTTTTAGAAATTTTTTCATTGTGTTTTGGTCCTTGACTTGTGATGGAAGTTTCTTAACCCTAGTTCATATTTATGTCCCCATTTGACCTACTTGGCTTCTGAATTTCTTCCAATCCTTTTGGCTCATTGTTATATCATGTTTGAAGATCATTTGTCCTAAGTTGTGGAATTTTTGGGTTCATGTTTGATTTGATTTGAATTTTGTCTTGTAACTTGTCCCATTTTGCTTCCTTTTGATCATAAGCTCTCTCTTTAACTTAGAAGGGCACTTGTGCCAACTTCTTCTTCTCATTTTGGGTCTCTTTGGGGTATGAGTACCTTTCTTGTCTTGGTTTAGGGTTTGTGTCTTGGAAATTTTGTGTTTGGCTTACCTTTTAAGTTCATCCTTTCTTATGTGCATTCACCTCACTTCTTTGCTCCTTTCCATCTCATTTTTGTGATTGTTTAGCTTTGTGTTCTCTTTTCCTCATATCTCTTGCTTCTTAAGCACTTCTTTGATTTGAATTGGTTCTGTTCTTGTGCTTTTAGTTCTTGTTTTGTGCATTTTGCTTTGCATCTTTCTTAAGTTTACTTTGTTTTGCCATGTGTTTCATGTTGCTTCATAATTGACTTGTATGCTTCTTCTCTCATTCTTGTTTCTTGCATTTGCATTGAGCATTTGTATGTATAACTTCACTTCTGTTTGTATGATTTTTGCATGTCATTATAGTCATTTTATTTCACTTGTATGCTTATGTTGCTAACCTTTTCAGGGGCTATGGTAAGTGAGAGGTGTGGAAGTGATTCCCACATCTCCAAATCTCACATCTTCTCTTCTTATTCTTACTTATGCTAACCCTTTGATTGTTGGGCTTAGGCCTTACTCCCTTCTTCTTCTTTCTTCTTCTTCCTTCTTCTTTCTTTCTTCTTTAGGATAGAAAACCACATTAACCTTAGGATATCCATGCATGACAACACTTAAGGATTTTTTAATCCCCCATTAGACTTTTACCTTTGTGATCCTTTTGGTGCTTTCTCTTCTCATCTTCAAACTTAATTCTAATTCACTTAATAAATGTTGAGTACTTTCATGTGACATGAGACTTTGCTATGAGATACTTGTGCGCGTTCCGTTTCGGGGCGAGGTGTAAGTTATCCCTTGTGGTGGATAGGTCTTAGCATGAGATTACTTCACAAAGAAAAGCTAAAAAACACTTCTTAATCAAAAAGTACAAAAACACTTAATAAATGTTAATAGGTCAGTGTGGCTGAGCCTTCACTTATGGGACTAGCTTTGGGGATTTCCTCCATAGATAGGTGTGCCTCTTGCGCATTCCATTTCGGGATGATGTGAGACGTACACATCCCAGTAAGTAAGACTTAGGTACACTTACCTATGCAAACTTCACTCATAAAAAACTCATAAAAAAACACCAAACAAACAATAAACGTCTTTCCTTCGGGAATTCTTTTCTCATCTCCTTCGCTCCGTACGCGAACTTGCTCCTACTTGTCATTTTGCAAGACGGTTATGCACTCGTCGTCCGAGTCTACAACACTTAAGCATTGGCATAGGCAGTTCAAGCCTTAATTCACAAGCAATTTCTTTTTTACCCCTAGTTAGGTAAACTACGACGTCTCTGATCCTCATTGTCCAGATGAGGTATGTAGGCAGCGGGGTAGGGCCCGTTCGAGCACCATCTTTATTTTCCCTACATTTTTCTCTTTGTTTTCTCATTCAGTTCCTTTTTCAGCTTTCTTTTCTAGTTCCAGTTTCTTTTCTTTTGCAGCAGCTTTCATTTCTTCACCCTTTGAAACAGTTTCTTTGCAAGCGTGGATCTCGTCGGGTACGGCGGACGATCTGGGGTGCTAATACCTTCCCAGGTCGTAACCGACTCCCGAACTCAGTCTCTTTGGTTCACAGGACCCGTGTCCTTCCTTTTCTTTTCTTCTGGTCTATGCAGCATTACCATTCCCGTTCTTTCGGGATAAAAATGCCTGGCTGGCGACTCTATTCTTTTCCGCGCCACTTTCGTGTTTGTACCAGGATGGAAATCCGGGGAGCGACAGTCCCTTAGATTTTGCCTTTTTGCAATTTGAGTCCCTCTTTCTCGTCTCATGAAAAAAATAATAAAATACCTAATAAAGGTTGAACGTTCTTATACGCCATGAGACTTTGTTGTGGAGTACTTATACGCGTCCTATTTTGGGGCGAGGTGTAAGTATATACCACGATGGATAGGTATTAGTATGAGAATATTCACAAACAAATTCAAAACATTTCTCATAAAAGACAAAAAACAAATAATAAGCGACTATCCTGCGGGAACTTCTTTTCTCATCTCATTCACTCACAACGCGAACTTGCGACGACTTGTCTCGCATGCAAGACGGTAAACGCACTTGTATCAGACGAGCCTGCAACACCTGAGCATAAACATACGCAGTTCCAGCTTTAAAAAACACAAACCAATAGTTCCCGCCTTAGTTAGGCGAACTACGTCGACTCTGATCCTCATTTTCCCAATGAGGTATGTAGGCAGTGAGGTAGGGCCCGTTCGAGCACATTCTTTATTTTCCCTACATTTCCCTTTTTCTTTTTGTTCTCTTTTTCAGTTCCATTTCTTATTTCCATTCCCATTCCAGTCAGCAGTTTTATTCAGCAGCATCTTATTTCTCACCCTTTGAAACAAACAAGCAAGCGTGGATCCCGTCGGGTACGGCGGACGATCTGGGGTGCTAATACCTTCAAAGGTCGTAACCGACTCCCGAACCCAGATTTTTGGTTCGCAGGACCTTGTCATTTCCTTCTTCCTCGGGTTTGTGCAACATTACCTTTCCCATTCTTTCGGGATAAAAATGTCTAGATGGCGACTCTACCTTTTTCGCGCTACTTTCACGTTTGTACTAGGATGAAAATCCTGGGAGCGATAGCTGGCGACTCTGTTGGGGATCGAACCCAGAATCTCTGGTTTCCCTCGTAGAGTCAATCCTAGCGCCTGTTTCTTTTTGTTTCTTTGGGTGTTTATATGTTTGCTGTTGTGTGCTTTAGTTTAGCTTTACTGAATTTTATTTACAGTTTTACTTTACAACTTTACTTTACAGCTTTACTTTACAGCATTTATTTACTACTTTTAGTATTTATTTTCCATGCATCATAGTATACTGGATTGTCTGGTTGTGCTGGTTTTCATTTTTTCTGCGGGATGGGAGTTACTGTGAGATAAGCCAAATACCGTGCTTGAGTGCATTATAGGATTAGTGTGGACATGTTGTACTCGCATGGTTACATGATGAGTGGCGATGTGTTCCACACCCAGGTTTCGACCGTCTCGGAACTATCTTGTGTGGGGGTTCTTCCCCACTTCGGGATACAACCTTGATGGTTATGTGCAGCTGGGAACCAATCATTGAGAACCTTAGTGGAAACAACCCTCTCCAGTGATGACAGTGGCAGACCACATTTGATGGCAAACCCACTCGCATCCGAGGGTCCACTGGGAACTCGCATAGGATGGCTTGGTTCTCTCATAGGAACCCAGTCAAGGCAAACTATCCGTATGACGATAGTATTGTATCCTTCGGGATGAATGTACTATTGTTTCTCGATTCAGTGCTTGAAGCTGGGGACTGATGAGGGATGCTTGTTTCCTTGGACTCAGCTGAGACCTCCCTGAGTAGTACATAATGCCAAACCGATTCCCTGATTTGGTCATGAGCCATTTCTCGGAAATGGTGAACGTTATATTGCTATTCGGCTTTGAGAGTCCGTGATGTTGACCCGAGTAGCACACCCGTGAGATTGGGAGGGGTTTATAGGTTTACAAGAACCATAAACTTCAACATACCCACTTTTCCAGTATTGTTCAGTATTCTATGGTTCTTTGATTCTGAGATCCAGGATTTCTATTCAGAGAAATTGTTACTGTGATTACCATTGTAACCTTGATATTGTGATTGTTATTATGACTCTCCACATACACTTGGATCATTGTTCAACTTCAACACCATCAGTGATTGTTCTATTATGTGATCCAGTTCTACAGTTATTGGGTTCTCAGTTATGGAGTTCTATACAGAGATGCTAATGCTATTATGATTCTATACAGACAGTTGGTTCACTGCTCAACACCAACATCAGACCATTGATCACATGCCTGTTGCATGCATAACATCATATCATTCCAGCACACATGTTCAGTTATTTCCGAGGATTACATATCTGAATCATTCCATTGGAATTTTTCTGTGTCAAAAGGTGAATTAAAGTAGATAGATTCCTGGAAATAACCGAACATGGCATTCACATACATCCTTGCATTTATTACAGGTGTTCAAAGACAAATTATTATCTTGACTTGGTTTCCCTTCTAAATGACCAACTTGAATCACATTCATCAAGGTATATATTTGAAGTAACTCCGGGCGGAGGTAATCAAACGAAGACCCAGCTGAGGCCATTCAGGGCAGATGTGCAAGCTTTATTTCAGAACCAGAAACTGATGAAAGTGGAAATCAACCAGATGAAGACTCAAATGAGCATGGTTATGGAAATTCTGAACGAAGCTATTTTCATCCCTAGTGAGGGGAACTACGTCGCTCTGATTCTCCATTAGTCAATGGAGATACGTAGGCAGGAGATCCTGAGATCCTTCCGAGAAACCTTATTTATTAACTTTATCAACCTCTTCCCTCTAGATGTCGTTGTCACCATCCAACCTCAGCTTCCCAAGAGAGTCATAGGACCAAAGCATATGGTTAAAGGCCAGAACAACTCGAGAAGAAGTTTGATCATATTCTGATGTCGTACGCGCAACAAGTTTCCTCATTTTCTCATATTCAAAATGGTTGAGCTAGCCGCATCAGGATCATCTCCAACAAAGCTTCCTTTTAGGTTTCAATTCCAAGTATGATTACCATTCTGGGGCACCTGGCCTTTTAATTGAAGATTGTAAGTCTTTCAGTGGTAGAGATAAATACAAGGTCCTGAATCTGATTGACTTCAAGACTATTGTATTCGCACCAGGTAAAAGTGAGAATATGGCACCAAATCAGTAATAGAATGAACATCCAGACCGCTAACTACTGAAAGCCTCCGAAAGAAATAAGTCCAGAAGGAGTCAGGCCTCCTCAACAATGACCACCACAAAGTGAATGCTAGATGTAAGTACCACTCAGGGGCATTTAGGCATACAATTGACAACTGTGATGTGTTCAACCACAAGGTTCAAATTTTGATCGACTCAAAGGTCATCATGCCAGGAAGTCTGCCCATATATTGAAATCTCCTCATCAAATTGGCATCCTAGTTTGCAAGGGCATCTTCAGAAGCAATAAGTCCAGACGGAGTCAAGTCTCTTCAATGACGGCAATGTTCAGCTTCTTTACTGCATTTTCATTTGTAGTTTATATTGTTTGTTTAAACATTTGTATGCATGCATGAAACTTATTTGTTTTTGAATGATAACCATAATAAAATGCACATGTTTTTCTTGAAGTAATCCATTCGTATTCACTCATGATTTTGTGTATGTGCATTGCAATACCAACTGTTGTGCTTAAACTCTATCAGGGAGGATGACGAAATGAAAACGCAAAAACTCTAATTGTGTGCTTTTGAGAAATACCATGTTGACGATGTACAAGCATTGTTTCAAATCCTAAACATCGAAGATATAAGGGAGATAGACCATCGCCAACCCATTTGAGCCTTGAAGTAGGAGTTTATTTTCGCATGAAAAAACCCTTGCATTTAACCTAGGGGCAGGGTAGGCGTCAGTTAGTTTGACCAAACATTCAAATTTCAAAAAGGAGTGCAAATCTGAGGATCCATTACCTTTCGTTGTACCAAATCAAGAGGTCCAATGATCAGAAACCATAATGGTTATCCCAATCAAGAGGTCCAAAGACTGGAGACCACAATGGTTATCCCTCAACAACCAAGAAGTGAGACATCATGACCCTCGCGAAGTATTCAAGACAAATAGTGTCACATGATTTGTTCAAAAAAAAAAGAAAAAAAATGAATAAAAAAGCCCGCTAAGTCGAAACTTGAAAACAAGCGACTTAGGCAAAAATTAGGGCATCCCGCTGGACTTCACAATCAAAGATTCACAAGAATCAGTCCAGGTAAAAGTTAGGGATAAGAAAAATAATGCAAAAGCGAAAGACAAAAAGGATTACATAAAGATCCTTGAACAAGAACAAAGTCGTGTGATACAGACACGAAAGACGAAGGGGTGACTGACTCCAAACAACAATCTGATTGGTGCTTAAACTGTTAGAGTAATTGGTTCCTTAATCCTCACAAAACCCTTTTTGAGAGGTGAGTGCTTGTGAAAGTTAGATGAACATAGGAATGGAGAACATCACGAAGATGGGTGGGCACAAATAAACTTCGAGCTTGTATCCTTTGTTTTTATAACCGTGAACCAGGCCACGATACAACCCTCAAAATTCCTAACTGAAACAGGGTTATTTCAAGAGAGTACTACCACAAGATCGTGTTCCTGACTCCTATGAGTTGGGCTAAAAGATCTGGGTTGGTGTTGCATATGCATGCTTTCTTCTATCAAAAATCAATGATGTATTTTAACCAGTGATTCACTCAAAAAGGTTAGCGACATCTTTTTACAGTAAAACTTCAAGATTAACATGTGTGTTGCATTAAAATTTTCATTCTCAAAATAAACATTTTCTGCTTACATAAATTTGTTTGGCATCATAAAAGTTTACATATGGAATATCAGTCCAGAAGCTTAATCTTTCCAAGTTGAGAAGTCTGAAACTTTCGAAGGTCAGTCTTTTGAGATGCACGTTTCCAACAAGAAAAAACTCCATTGAGTGGGGACTTTCCTAGCCAGTCGTGGTATGACCCAGCCAATCCGAGGAAATCATGTCGAGCAATCTCTTCAAAATTCAGCCAAGCTGGGGCAATCACTTCGAGATTCAAATATCTCAAAGAGCCATTAGTCTGAGGTATGCATTCAAATTTTAACCAAACTGGGGCAGTCACTTCGAGATCCAATATTTCAGAGAGAAATTGGTATGGGTGTTTTCTTCAAAACACATTCAGTCATAGGTGATCACTTCAAGACTCGTACTGGGGTAGGCCACCCCAAGAGCACTAGAAGTTACTCTCTCCCGAAGATGGTCAATCCAAAGCACCTATCCAAAGTTCAAAATACTGGGGCAGAATATTTCACGGTGATATGAGGTTTTTCATTAATCCTCGCGAGACAAATTTCTTTCATAGACCATGCAGTCTAGGGCAGTTATTTCGAGATCCGATGAATCTCTCCAAGAGTTTGAAGACACCGAGGCATCTCGTATGCCAGTTTTCTGTAAAATCCTCTAGAGACATTATCTTTTGATAGATCCTAGTAGGAGGTGAGTTGAAAATTGTAAAGAACCATTGTTTTCTCGTGATTAGTTGGCAATCTATCAACCTAGGGGCTGGTAGCAAAGCCATTGTCAGCACAGTACTTCAAGAGTTGTTTCATCTGCGGACTTCATCGATTAGAATTCCTAAGCAAGTATCATTAGACAATCCCTTCTCCAGCAATGTAGCAAATGGAAGGATACTTCTTGAGAAGAAGGGTATCATCGTCTCTCATCCCCAGCGAGGGGCAACTTAAACTCTTATCTTCAGCAGGAAGCTTTATCATTGACATCCTCCATCATCCCTAGTAGAGTTGGAAGTTGAAATCTCTCAGCAAGGCAGAAGAATATGGGTGTCCTCCCCAAGCAGAAGTTTCCCTTCAATACAGGGGCAATTCCCAGTAGTACAAGGAGTGTCTTTCCTCCCCAGCAAGGTGTTTCCTCAACAATGTCATGCCTCTGGTTCCCAGCCAAGTCAGGAGGTCTCCACTTCCCCACCAGAGTGCAAGAAGGGTCCATCTCCAGCAGGGTCTTGGCTTTCCCATCTTAAAGTCCAATTTATTTTTGGCAATGGCGGCAGTTCAAAGTCGATGTATCATTGACAGCTTTCCCCACAGAGTTGTCTCCTCTTCATCAGGATGGATTAGATCAATGCACTGATCATCATTTCTTCCCAGTCAAGCCGTTTGGGATATTTGCAGTCTCCTTTCTGGAAGATCCTTTGCATTTTTTGCATACACATAATCATCATTGCATATGCATCCTCCAAAGCGTAGCATTTCCATCATCATGGAGAATTACGCCGCATATGCATGCCAACATGGGCCAGTTTTGAGGTATATTACATAGGACCTATAACATCTTCTCAACCTGAAGTACTCCGCACAGAGGATACCAATATCATTTTCCAGACATCCTTATCTTTTCAAGTTAATGTTTGTCATCTACTCCGCATCTTGTTTTGTAAAACAATCGCGTCGTAGGTTCTCGTTTAGTACAACGGTCCTATTTGCATGGGCTCTCGTTTATGTACAACGATCCCATTCCATCTTATCCTATTTCTGTTGTTTCTGGTTATCGACTGAGGTCGGTATACCATTACGTCTCCATTCGAGGATGGTTTCGTGTTAGATCCGAGGATCTTTTGAGGATTGTCATTCTAGGATGGCGTTCTTTTCTTCAAGTCCTTTTGAGGTTGGTCTTGTTGTTGTGGCTATCATTCGAGGATGATAGACCATTTTGAGCTTATTGATTGAGGTCAGTTTGTATCTTCTACAAAGTCTGTCTAAGGTCAGTCTTTGTGTTTCTGGTTATCGATTGAGGCCGGTATGCCATTGCGTCTCCATTCGAGGATGGTTTCGTGTTAGATCCAAGGATCTTTTGAGGATTGTCATTTGAGGATGGCATTATTTTCTTCAAGTCCTTCCGAGGTTGGTCTTGTTGTTGTGGCTATCATTCGAGGATGATAGACCATTTTGAGCTTATTGATTGAGATCAGTTTGTCTCTTTTGCAAAGTTTGTCTGAGGTCAGTCTTTGTGTTTCTGGTTATCGCCTGAGGACGATATACCATTGCATCTCCATTCGAGGATGGTTTCGTGTTAGATCCGAGGATCTTTTGAGAATTGTCATTCGAGGATGGCATTCTTTTCTTCAAGTCCTTCTGAGGTTGGTCTTGTTTGTGTTTGTTATGGCTATCATTCGAGGATGATAGACCATTTTGAGCTTATTGATTAAGGTTAGTTTGTCTCTTTTGCAAAGTCTGTCTGAGGTCAGTCTTTGTGTTTCTGGTTATCGCCCGAGGCCGGTATACCAGTGCGTCTCCATTCGAGGATGGTTTCGTGTTAGATCCGAGGATCTTTTGAGAATTTTCATTCGAGGATGGCATTCTTTTCTTCAAGTTCTTCTGAGGTTGGTCTTGTTTGTGTTGTTGTGGTTATCATTCGAGGATGATAGACCGTTTTGAGGTCAGTTTGTCTCTTTTGCAAAGTCTGTCTGAGGTCAGTCTTTGTATTTCTCGTTATCGATTGAGGCCGGTATGCCATCACGTCTCCATTCAAGGATGGTTTCGTGTTAGATCCGAGGATCTTTTGAGAATCGTCATTTGAGGATGGCATTCTCCCCATCATATTTTAATCCCCATAGAATGCAAATTCATTTCCCAGTGTGGTTATTTCTACCAAGTCTTGTTTGTTATCCCTAGTTGAGTCTTGTTTCAATACAACAATCTCATTTTTTGAGGTCGCGTCTCGGGCTCTCGTTTAAGTACAACGATCCCGTTCCTTTAGAGTCTCCATTTAAGTACAATAGTCTCGTCTTTGGGTCTTGTTTCAGTACAACAGTCTCATTTTTTTTCACGTCCCCGTTTCAGTACAACGGTTTCATGTCGGGTTATCATTTAAGTACAATGATCCCGTTCTTTTTAGTCTCGTCTCAGTACGATGGCTTCATTTTCTTGGTTATGGATCGGTTGATACCATTTCCTAGTTAGATTGGTTGATCTTATCTGAGTTGTAAATCGGTCGATATTACTTCTCTTCGAGTTGTAAATCGGATGATATTATATTCTCGTTTTTTCTAGGTTATGGATCGATTGATACCATTTCCTGGTTGGATCCGTTGATCTAAATCGGTTGATATTACTTCTCCTCGAGTCATAAATCGGATGATATTATGTTCTCGTTTTTCGGGGTTGAATCGGTTGATACCATTTTCCCAGTTAGATTGGTTAATCTTATTTGAGTCGTAAATCGGTTGATGTTGTTTCTCTCCTTTGTCTTTCCAAGCCCTGTTTTGTACAACAGGCTCCTTCTTTGTGACTTGGTCTTGCCCAATAGTCGCATTGTTGAGTTCCGTTTCGCTAATGGTCTCGTTAAGCCCTGTTTCGCCAACAGGCACCCTCGTTGTGGCTTGATTCGTTCAGCAGTCACAATGCAGGTTATTGCATTGATTCTATTCCACCTAGTTCTATTTCCGCTACCTATTCAGAGGTCAAAACAAAATAATATAAATAAATAAAAGGAAGATGACATTTTCCTCATCCGTTGAGTTCAAATTTCCTGGTTTTATTCGAGTATTCAATCACTCCATACCTTGAATGTCTAAAAGCTTTTGCGATTATTCATTCAAGCTTGCAGATGATTGAATAGGGGCAGTTGTAATACCTCAAAATTTGCCCTTATTCTTTTTACCTTAACTGGTTTTTTCGCTTCGCATTCATCTGCATCATCCATTAGGTCATAACATTCATGATCATGCATTTTAGTGGCTCCTAAGTCATGTGATCAATGTCATATAAATTAGGGTTTCATACCTTATCCACGTCTATCAGGGTCTTGGTTCCTCTCAAACATCTGAAGTCATATTCCTCTCCGTCGAACATCGCAAGGACTCACATTCATGATTGAGATTGAGGGCATGTCACCGATTGAGGCCCATGGGGGTGATTTGGGTTCATTTTACGGGTATTCATTTAAGCGCGACACTTCCAAATGATGGAAAAGGGCATGGTTCAGGGATTATCGATGTTTGGATTCATCATGGCATCATAGTTCTAGAGAAGTGGTTTTTGCTCAAAGGTTCAACTTGAGTTAAGGAAAAATGTGTGGTCGTGGTTTATGTGAAATAAAAGTTGTTCGAGGTTATTCCTAACACTCAATGTCATAGCTCACCTGGTGTTAAGCCCATATTTTTTCTAAGTCATAAGTCTTGTTGTCCATTTTTATCCATTTTTGTTGTTGAATTAATTCATCATTCATTTTTGAGTTTCCTTTGAAATAACCATTGTTAACTTCCTTTCATCCATTTATTCGAATAAAACCCGCATCCATTTATTCAAAACAAATCACTCAAGCTGATTATCCAATTTGAATTCGAAGTCAAAATAAAAGTCAATTCCAAAGTCTATTTTCTAAGCCCGTGTGTACCAATCATCAAAGCCATTATTTTATTTTATTTTACACTCCATTGAAATTACGATTTATATCCCGAAACAAAATTCGTTAACCAGTCCATAGTCATATTTTTGTCCAATGGTCATTCCAATTACTTTAATATATTTTCTTATCTTAATTCAATTCTCAATTATTGAACATTTTTCATCAATCAATCCAATTTAAGTCCAAGAGTTATACATCCAATCCAATGTCTGAACAAACCAGTTCTTATTACTTTTATATATTTTTTCTTCAAAGATATACAGATATATAGATCCAATCTATATAATTTTCATTAGAGTTTCCAAGAAAATAAAAAAAGGGGGATACCGGAAAAATTAGTTAGAAATCCTAACTGACAAAAACTGAATTTAACAGAAACTCAAAAGAACCAAAAGGGGGGATTGAGAATGGGGTGAAAAAAATAGCAGAATGCGAAAAATCAATCTTCATCAATCTTCACCAACTCTGAATCTTCATTTTCATCTTCACATTCCAATCTTCATCTCTCTGCTGTAAACACCCCAAATTTGCCCTCACTCATTCACACCATGACTTGTGACCATCTCATATGCATAAACACAATCATATCATCTCACATCTCATTTTTGATTCACTGCATAGTTTCCAAGGCATCTGTACCTAGGGTTTGTGATCTGAGCAATCCCAAAGCATCTTGAGCCATTCCAAAGGCTACCAATCAACTCAAAGGGGTCCATGTGTGTTCTTATATCATATTCCATCTCCTCAAAGTCAAAAATGCAGAGGAATCACAAGAGCTAGGGTTTGAGTGGATGCAGAGCCAGGTTGAACTGCACAGTTGACTGAAAATTAGGGTTTTGGTTTCAGAGGCCATAACTCCAAATTTTTTGGTCATTCTTGTTTTCATTAATCTCTATATGGTATAGGGAGTATACATATCAATTTTCATGAAGAAATTCCATGGGGAGGTCATCTGATCAAGAGTTGACTTTTCAGACAAGTCAGTGCAAAATCAGGGCATCTGAGGCCCCCAATGACCCAACCAATGGGTAATCTTCATCATTTTGAGTGTATATGATCTTTATTTGATCATGGAAGAAGGTTGAAGTTCATAAAAATCAAGAATTTAGGGTTTTTGCAAATGTTGACTTTTTGGGCATAGTTGACTTTTTCAAGAATGCATCATTTTAGGTCATTTTTCAAGCCTTGATTCTTGATCCAAAAATGCTTCAAATGGAAAAACTTTGGTCATGAAAGTTGTAGATCTCATCTTTCCCTTTTCAAAAAGTACAAGACCATGATCAAACTCTTCTTGGATCAAAAGTTATGGCAAGGCAAAGTTGGCTAAAATCATTAATTTCTAAGGCATGCTCCAAATGGAAATTTTGCAAAACCTTGAACCAATGCATCATGTGACCTCTAATTCATTTCAAACCATTACACAAACATCCTCTAAGTCCTAAAAATCAGAATTGGATCAAGTTTGCTCATGGCTTGGTTTGTGTAACAAGACTTTATCACATGTGAACCAAAGTTGCCACAAGTTGCAAAACACTCATTTCACTCCCTACCACTTGCTGCCTTGAATGCTGGACCAAGCTGACATTTCCCCCTCATCTTGCTGCGCATAGCCCATGCCTTGTACCAAGCTATCACCTCACCATACTTTCTCTTACACAAGAGTTGACAAATTGCAAAATTTGCCTCACCTATCCATAAAGCACATGTCAAATCAACTGGCCAATGAGAGAGAGTCATATGGACAATTTGCAAGCTAGCCATAACAAGGAGCAAGGTTGAAACCAACACATTCACCACATTCACAAAAACCTTCCACATTGCAAAAACCTTCGAATTTCTCTATACAGCCTGCAAACACTCAAACTTTCTTCATCATCCAACTCAACACACTTCATAGACAAGAAACCACCAAAGCTCAAGCCTGAAACAAGCCTGACCTGAGCTCCACCATTTCTCACTTTCCAAACCAGTTCTCTTCGAATCTCACTATATAGCCATCAAACACTTCATCTCTCTTCACCAACAAGTCAAGCATACCACAAGGAGTCAAAACCACCCTTTACTTTGAACTGAAACAGCCTGTACACAAAGTGCATTTCCTGCTACACCAGAAGTGAATCTCTCAAAGCAGCTTGCCTAAGCTCATTCCAGGCCTTCCATTAGCTTCAAGGGGTTCAGGGGAGTTGTTCTGCATCAAAGCAAGGCCAGAAGAGTTCATATTCACAGTTCTTCACCTCAGGTAGTCTCAAACTTCAAACTTTTTAAAGCTTTGATCTTTTGTTGTAAAGTGAAAGTGCATGTCTTGGGGATCATAGTGATATGTTTAGAATCAAAAATGGTGGAAAAATGAGCATTTTACAGTTGTCTGAAAGTTTGACACCATTTTTGTTTTTGTTTCGATTCAAGCTTTTCTTGCCAGTAAAATGATGTTTGATCATGGATTTGGGTTGTAGGAAGTGTGGGAAATGTTTCTGGGCAGTTAATTTGACATGGGGTGGCCTGGATAAGAAACTAGGGTTTTGGTATGGCCGGAGAAGACGACCGGAGCTCATCTCCGGTCGCCTGAGTGTAATTAGGGTTTAAGTGTCATTAATTAGCAACTTCAAATCTGGTCCATTAGATGATGTTTCCCGCGCGCTCGTGGACGGTGCAGATGGGTCATTAAACCCTAATTCTGTTTAATTAAGTTAATCACAATTAATTAAGTCAGCTTTGAACCATAGCCATTGGATCACGCGCGTTTTGAAACTTTGAACGTGGGCCTTAGATTGAGCTGACCCCCAGTCTTGTTGACTTGCGCGCTGGAACCCTTGGATCTCTCTGCCTTCAATCTCAGCCACCCACATTGCATACTTTTCTTTTTTTATTTCATTTTTTTTCTTATTTGTTTTGCATAATTAATTTAAAATAGCAAAAAATTCTTAAAAATTATGAAACTTTTTCTTTAAAGTTTTATTAATTTTTAAGACCCAAAAATATTTTTATTTTATTTTTCATCATTAAAAAAGTATTTTTAAATATTTAAAAGATTATTTTTAATTGATTAATGAGAATTAATTGATTAAAAATACTTTTAGGTATTTAAAAATTACAAAAAAATTCATGAAATGTTCTAAGACATTTAGAAACATTGTCCAACCTTCAAACCAAATTTCTTTTTTGATCTTGATGCATTTTAAGAATTTTTCATTGAATTAAATCATTTTTTATGCATTATTTTGATCATAAGTTTGAAAATTCATTTCTGCCAATTGGTGAAGGTTGAGACATTGATTATTCTTGCATTGTCTTTTGTTTTGCATGTAGTTTCTAGGGTAAAAAGGCCATGAATTGTTCTTGCATTTTCAAATTGTTTGGCATTTACTTTGTTAAGAACCCTAAAAAACCCTAATAACTTGTAAAAATCATATCTTGAGTTTGATTGAGAGTTGAGAGCTCCCCTTTGGGCAGTGGTTCATTATAGGTTTAGGGTTTCTTTGGGTAGCATTTTCCATTTTTCATCTTAGAGTTTGCTTCTGTTTTGGGTTTTTGTTTGATGTTTAATCCATGAACCCTAATTTGGGCTTCCATTTGCATCCTTCTTGCATTTCCTTGCATAACATGACTTGTCTTTGCATTTTGTGCATTCTTGTGATTCATTTGACATCTTAAGACATATAGAAAGCATGTTTGATCATTGCATTACATATTTGCCATGTCATTTGTCTTGTATGCTTCATAACATTTCATGTTTGTTCATGCTCCTTAACTTGCATCATTTGCATTCATAATCTTGTATGAACATCCCCATTGTCTTGCCTCATGTTTGCAGCACCTCATAACATCATAATCATCATCAACATGCTTCTGGTTTTGCTTAGCATCATATCATTTCATCTCATCTTGCATTGCATTGCATTTTCTTTCTAACATTTCAGGTGGTAAGTAAACTTGAGAAGTGGATTTGCCTTCACTTCTCATACCTTTTCTTTTCATCTCTTTTGCATCCATTGCTGCATTTCTATTTGTGTTTGAGATTGAGCTTGCTCATTCTTCTTCCTCCCACTTTCTTTCTTCAAGTGACTTGACTTCTTGAATGAAGCAAGTTACTTTGCTTCTCTTGATCCTTTCATCTGCTTCCTGGTGGCTCCTCTGAAGATTGTTCTTGTAAACCTCACAAACCTTAGGATCATCCAAGCATGATAATGAATTAGGGTTTTGATTAGTCTCCCCACTTAGTTTTCACCTTTGTGTCTCTCTTTGAGTCTTCTCTTCTCATCTCATAATCAGAGACTAAACTCTAAAGGTTTTAAGACTTTGTGATTAGGGTTATGCCTGCATCCTTCTCTTAGGATGGAGTGTATAACTTTAATCCTAAGTCTTGAACCCTTAAGGTGTTTAAATCTCTTAATCAATTCATCTAATAATCATCAAGACATCACACTTGTAACTTGGGCCTTGCATTAGGGTTCTAATTCTTCCTTAAGTGGTTAAGAAGGACTAACCCTAGTGTTAATGGACAAGTCCCCCTCAAGTTGTCTTACAAATCATAAAAATCACTTCATCATCATACCATTAAATAAAATCCACTTAATCAAAGGCTTGTTTTGTCATGGGTTTAATCCCTAATCATGGATTAAGTTGAGGAGTTTTTCTCAACTTAAACATTCTCATCTATCATCCTTCTTTTAGGATGGTGTAATGAGTCTGTTCAATCCATGATTATGGCTTAACCTCATTACTTAACACTAAACAAAATCACAAAAACATCTAAATAATCACAAGTAGGTTAATGATCTTGATCCTACACCAAAGGTGATTAAGTGTGAGAATCTGACTTCACACTTAAGGTACTCTCATTACCCCTAATCAGAGGGAAGATGTGATGGGTTTACTAAATCCATTGGTTTAGGCTTAAGCTCATTAACTTACGACAAACTTTCAAAAAGCAATAAAAGACTGAAAACGCAAAAACAAACAATAATCGTCTCCTTCGGGATTCTTTTCTCATCTCATTCACTCACAAACGAGAACTTGCTTCTTCCGTCTAATGCAAGACAGTTCGCATCTGTGCCAGACAGATCATACACTTGAGCATAGGCAAGCAAGCAGTTCACAAGTCAATTCATCTTTCAGTCTCTTTGGGTCGAACTACGGTGTTCTGACTTCCTCATTGCACGAGAGGATACGTAGGCATAACTTAACAGTTATCGAACAAAAGTCTCTGTATATTCTCCCTCTTTCCAGCATCTTTCTCTTAGCCTCATTATCATGAGCAATTCATCCTTATTCTTACACTGACACATCATTATACACTTCACTTCTTTTACACTGACACCTGTACATTTTGTTTTCCAGCTCTTTTACACACAAATTGCACTGACACTACCCCTTTAAAACACAAATCTTTTAAGCGTGGATCCCGTCGAGTACGACGGACAATCTGGGTGCTAATACCTTCCCAGGTTGTAACCAACCCCCTTTCTCAGTCTCTCTGGTTCGCAAACCGTCTTATCCATCTCTTTCTAGGCCTATGCAGCATTGCCTTTCCTCCGGGATAAAAATGCCTAGCTGGCGACTCTTTTCATCTCCAGTGAGTTCACGGCTGTGTGTTCTCACTGTTCCCCTCGCCGACCGTTCGCGCTTGTACCTGGATGCTAATCTTTGGGAGCGACAGCTTGGCGACTCTGCTGGGGATCCTTATACTGCAACCAGGGCTTCTGGTTCTTTTTGTGGGTTCCTCCTAGCGCTTGATTGATTTGTGTTTACTGGGGTGTTATGTGCTTATTTGTGCTTGTATTTATTTTGTTTATTTGATTTATGTACAGTTACTTTACTGCTTTCTTTACTGCATTTATATATCATACTGTCATTGTTGCTGGCTGGATTTTGTTTTTGTTTTGGTGGGTGGGTGTTCCATTGAGAGTTAAGGTCCTATACCTGGGACCTGAGTGACACCTAGGCTAGAGTGAATCATATTCTTTCCCATCCCATTTCGGTCTGGTGCGGGAATATGAAACACGGTTCAGATATGGGTTTCTTCTTGAGAACTCTGTGTTTCGGATTTCCTGCAATGCTAGGGCTATCTGGGAAGCCTGCTAAGTCTGGATGACCTTTTAGTATTGACCTTCAGAAACTGAGGTGAATTAGAGGAGGAATTGTTATGGTTATTGTAAACACTGTACCTCCGGGTTAGAAGTGTTTACACTTCTCATAACTGATCCAAGTCTGAGGATCCTTGTTCTAGATCACCACCTGTGAGGGGGGTTGGGCTGTTTACAGGTTTGCAGGTACCTTGACCTCAGAATACCCTGTTACTTTGACTTTGTTAAGAATGCTCCATGTTGGATAGTTCTTGTGATTCTAAAACCCTGGACATGTGGCTCTTTATTTGAGTCCCCCACCTTGGTTACTGGATTTATAGACCTCCATCTGGAATTCTTGAACACACATGGATCTATACCAAGGCAGTTAATCAGATCCAGCTCAGTCACAAACCCTTGCATTTCATTTGCATACATACCCATTGCATCATATTAACATTTGCTTATTTGTGTTTCAGGGTATCCACCTTCATCTGGTTTTTTGGTTTTGACCCCATCTGCAGTTTTGACCTGTCTCCACCAGCACTTGCTTCAGCTTGTCAGCCATATACCTCAGTTACTTGCACTAGCCAACCAGTGGCCCACTTCTCAACATCTTCATCAGCACCCTACTCAGTCTCAGCATCATGGCTCCAAAGAAAAGCAACATCACCTATCATTTCTTCCAACCAGACTTATCAGACATCAGGAGGATCCAAACCCTGATCGCTCCAGAGCACATACCCTTGTTCAGGGAGAGTTATGGGGATATACTGGACATGGTTATGGATCTGGACCCTTCACAGAGGAGCCTCATCCACACTTGCATTCAGTTCTATGACCCCCCATTGAGATGTTTCACCTTTCAAGACTTTCAGTTGGGGCCTCTATTAGAAGAATACTCATCTTTGATTGGTTTGCCTATCAAGAGAGAAATCCCTTTCAATCCTGAAATGGTCTTTCCCAGCAATGGAGAGATAGCAAAAGCTTTGCACCTGGAACCTGTATTGATTGAACAGCATATGGCCTCTAAAGCTGGGATCCCTGGTTTTCATCTTGACTTCCTGATTTCTCAAGCTAGTCTGAAGGCCTCCTTGGGGGAGTGGAAAACTGTTTGTGCTTTGTTGGCCTTAAGTGTATATGGAATTGTGTTGTTTGCAGATGAGCCTCGATTCATTAGCAAGAATGCCATCCATTTGTTCATCCTGAAGAACCCAGTGCCAACTTTACTGGGTGATCTCTATTACTCAGTACATCAGAGAAATGAGAAGCAGAGGGGAAGATTAGTGAGGATTTGTGCTCCATTATTCCATGCTTGGCTTCTCAGGCATCTACCCAGGACAGATGCATTTCTCAACCCTCATCAGCAAAGCAACTGGGCTAAGAGACTCACTGTTCTAACTTCAGCAGACATCAGATGGTGTGCTCAAAGCACCAAGGGCAGAGATATAGTCACCAGCTGTGGGCACTTTCCCAATGTGCCTTTGATAGGAGTTAAGGGAAGTATCAACTACAACCCTCTGCTGTTCAGGAGACAATTGGGCTATGCATTGGTCCATACTCCTAGGGAACAAGACTTGGTGGAGACCCTCTACTGTGAGAACAAGATTAGTCTGGCCACTGTTAGGCAGGCTGCCTGGGCCTGGGATCATGTTCAAACCAAGGGAATCACCATTCTGGGGAAGTGCAATAATGTGGCATCAGTCCAATATTATGAGTGGTCCCATGCTAGGGCCCAGTTCTCTGGAATGCCCTTTACCATAGAAGACATGCCTGAGTCATTTTCAGCACCACCCCCTGTCACTATCAATCTGGAGGAGTTTGAAAGCTTGAAGGAAAGAAATGAGAAGTTAACCCAAGCCTTGCAGAAGACCCTCAGGGAGAGGAGTGAAGGTGTGAGGGAGATTGAGAGATTGGAGAAATTAAGAGTGGAACACTTGACTAAAATTGAGAAGTCTGGAGATTATATCAACAAGTCTAAAGCTGGTGAACAGATTCTGAAGAATGCTTGTAAAGAAGCCCAGTTCCAAAGAGCAAGGACAGACTTGTATTTGAAAGAGAGTCAGGCCAGGTGGGTCCGGATCACTGAGGCCCGTACTCTAGAAGACAAGAGAGTTCAGGACAAGATGGAACAGATGGAAAAAGCCCTGGCAGCAGCCCGGAAGGAAATATCAGAGCTAGAAATCAGAGCTGGAGTGAAGAGGTCTAAGGACCAAGGTCAGAATAAGAAGTTGACTGCAGCTGTTGCAACAAGAAACCTTCTCATCAGAGGTCTCACGGAGCATCCGGCTGATCCTGTGACCGAAGCACTTCTTAAGGAAGTTCGTGAGGATGAGTTTGGCCTTGGAGTTTGATCATTTGCTTGTTGTTGTTTCTATTCCATGTACTTTTGCTTTTGTGATGTATTTTGACCCCTTTGAGGGCTTGTGTTGTAAAATGAACAAATTGTATTATTTCACGTTTTGTAATATATTTGTGTTAGTTTCCATCTGGGTTACTTCAAAAGCAACTTCAACAGCATCATCTTCAAGGGTCTGGAAGGGTCAAAACTGAAGGCCAAACCGGATACCTTGAGAACAAATAAGCATAACTGCATTGCATGCTAACCCATTTGTTTGTTTTGTAGGTTTTGTTTTGTTGTTGCTAACCTCTGTTGTGATATTCAGGAATTATTGCTCGCCGCCGGGTATTTCCTCTCAACAGGCCACACAGATACCCAACTAGAAACAACCTTCCGGGAATCCAGATGGACCAGATGCAACAAGACCTTACAGAGGTCAGAAACCAGATGGCAAACGAAAGGTTAGAGATGAGAACGCAGATGACGCAGTTCATGGAAGTTATGAACAACATGGCTCAGAGCCAGGAGAGACTGAGGGCCATGGTGGAGAGGCAAAATCAAGAGGAGCCTCATGTAGGAACTGCAGGCACCAGTAATAATGAAAGGGTGCAACCCCATGTTAATCCCCCTGTGTTTGGCCCACATTTGCATCCTGAGATCAACATCCCAGTCAACATTCAAGGGACAGCCACAGCAGGGAGAGCACTTCAAGAGGATCCTCAGGAGGACCAATTTACAGTAATGGGTGCTGGAGAGGAAACTTATGATAGACGGTTGGAAGAAATAGCTGAGAAGTTGAGGTCCTTAGAATCTCAAAATTCTTTGGGTTTCGACGTCATGGACATGGGTTTGGTAGAAGGGGTCAGGATCCCCCATAAGTTCAAGCCTCCTTGTTTCGAAAAGTATAATGGGACTTCATGCCCCCGGACTCATCTACAGTCATTTCTGGGAAGGCTGAAGGCCTATACAATGGATGAGAAGCTCTGGATGTTCTATTTCGAAGACAGCTTGACTGGAGCATCAAGGGAATGGTATTCCCATTTGACAAGGGCAACTGTGAGATGCTGGAAGGACCTGGCAGAGGCCTTCATCAGACAGTATCAATACAACTTAGACATGGCACCCAACAGGACTCTCCTAATGGGAATGTCACAGTCGTCAAGGGAAAGTTTCCGGGAATATGCCCAGAGATGGAGGCAATTGGCTGCTGCCGTTCAACCACCAATGTCTGAGAGAGAGATGGCAGACATGTTTATGAACACTCTCCAGGGAACGTATATTGACAGGTTAGCTGCTTTCTCTTCCACCAGCTTCGCAGATGTTGTCATAGCTGGGGAGAGAATTGAAAGCCTGTTGAAAATGGGAAAGATCTCAGACAACGGTGCAAGCTCGTCCAGTGGTACAAGAAAGCCTTTTGCAGGCCCGAGAAGAACTGGCGAGACCAATGCCATTCACACCAACAGGGGTAGGCCCCAATATGTTCAGAGGTCAATAGCAGCAGTCACTATCCCTGCTCCGGCTCATCCACAGCCAGTCTATCAACCTCCTCAACAAAACTTCCAACAACAACCTCAGTATCATCAGAATCAATATCCTCCAAGAAACTACAACAACAACAACACCAACAACAACAGTCAACAGAGGCCATTCCAACAAAGGCCATCCCAAGCTAACCGAGTGATCGACCCGATCCCAATGCCGTATGCTGCCTTGTTGCCACAACTTCTGAAACTCAACCTAGTTGAGCTAAGAACGTTAGCACCTCCGGATCCCAACAGTCTACCAAGAAACTATGACTCCAATGCTAGGTGTGCTTTCCATTCAAACGCACCTGGCCACAGTACAGAAAAATGCAGGGCTCTGCATATGAAGGTACAAGACTTGGTAGACTCCAAGGCTCTGAATTTTGCACCGCCGCCCAATGTCAATAAAAACCCAATGCCAAACCATGGTGGTCCTCGAATTAACGCTATTGAAGAAGACAGACCGTCTTATTTAATAACTAGTGTGGATCAGATCAGGACACCATTGGTGGAAATCAAGGCTCAACTCCGCGAAAACCAAATATTTCCGGGGTGTGAACTAGGGTGTCCCTACTGCAATATTTCATGGAATGGGTGCGAGGACCTGAGGAATGGCATTGACAGCCTTATTCAGAGTGGCCTACTACAGATCACTACATCATTTCCGACAAATCCGACGACTTCATCAACAACGGTTCCAGAACCTCCTACAAATACAGCAACTATTGTTCCCGACAATTCACCAGCAACATCAACAAGCACTTCACCTGTCCTCCCAAATGATCAGTTTTCAACAGTTCCTCCTGCTACAACTTCAGCTTCATTCCATTTCGAATCTCCAGCAACAACAACATCAGTCCTTCCAACAATACCTCCTACAACACCAGCAATCAATCATGAAGATGTCTCCACTATTACCATATTCTACGATCCTGAAAATAATTCCGCCTACCATTCAGAAGGTGCTGCTCCCGCCAGGGCACCAGTTACAATCTTTTATGATCCACAAACAATAACAGTCCCTTCAGCAGCAGCAATCAGTCCAGTCACTGTCACGGTGCCTGGACCAGTACCATATGAAAGCAATAGGGCCATCCCCTGGCACTATGGCTCTGACGTGTACTGCGAAGGAAAAAGAATCACTCTTGAAACATCCACACCTGCACCACAAGTAGATAATGTGGGGGGAGGCGGAGGCTTCACTCGAAGTGGACGTCTCTTTGCTTCACAAGTTCAAAGACCTACTGCCGAAGCAGAAGCTGCTGCCAAGGCAAAAGGAAAAGGCCCGGTGCAGGAAGATCCAGCTGCCAAAGAAGCCCTGAAAACTCCATTTGATCAGGAAGTTGATGAGTTTATGCGGATCATCAAAAAGAGCGATTATAAAGTTGTGGATCAGCTTCACCAGACGCCATCCAAAATCTCTATCCTCTCACTGCTTATGTGCTCCGAAGCCCATCGGAATGCACTACTCAAAGTCCTTCAAGCAGCTTACGTGCCTGAGGAGATTACTGTCAACCAATTGGAAACCGTGGTTGGAAATGTTACTGCTAGCAATGGGCTAGGGTTTACCAATTCTGACTTGACAGCGGATGGCCGCAATCACAACAAAGCCTTGCACATAACCATGGAATGCAAAGGAGCTGTCCTTTCTCATGTGCTGGTGGACACAGGTTCTTCCCTGAATGTCCTACCAAAGAAGGCTCTGGTGAAATTAGAATATGACGGATTGGCATTGAGACCCAGCAACCTGGTGGTAAGAGCCTTTGATGGTTCGAAGAGATCGGTTCTGGGAGAGATTGAGCTGCCTGTGACAATTGGCCCGCAGACCTTTAAAACTATCTTTTATGTGATGGACATTCAGCCCGCCTACAGCTGTTTGTTGGGTAGACCCTGGATTCACGCCGCCGGCGCAATAACGTCTACCCTTCACCAAAAGTTAAAATTTGAGTGGGAAGGCCAAGTTGTCACAATCTGTGGGGAAGAGGATATCTTTGTTAGCCATTTGGCTACTTATAAATACATTGAGATGGATGGGGAGATCCATGAAACAATGAGCCAAGGTTTTGAAGCCTTGAACGTCAATGAAGCATCTGCTGTGACGGGGATCTCCATGTCATCTTACCAACAAGCCCGAAAGGTTGCTGAAGAAGGAACTGCCCTAGGCTGGGGCAAGGTCTTGGCTGTGGAGGAAAAGAAGGACAAATTTGGGTTGGGTTACAAACCAACTCAACATCAAGCAAAGGCTGCTGCAGAGCCTGGTTTTGTCAGTGGGGGGATGCTCACCCCCGATGCTATCAACTGTCTGGAAGACGAGCTGGAAGAGGAGCGCAACCTGGAAAGCTGGATTCGTCCAAAGATCCCGGGGAGCAGTGTCTCGAACTGGTCTTCCCAGGAAATTATAAGAGTTACTCGATCAGAGTAATTATTATTTCCTGTATTTTTTTATAGCATGCATCAAAGTCTTGCATCTTGCCCAAGATGACAAGACTCATTTTGTAATCAGGGCCATCTGTACTTTTGTGCAAACAAGATTAAATTAATGAAATATCAGACAATCTTTTGCAAACGAGTCTTTTTCTTTTCTGCTCACTGTTTTTCCACTTTTCTTTTTGTACAAAAATAAATGGCGGTGTTTTCAAAATGATAACTTCATTTCACTTTTTTCTAAAGCAAGATTAAAATCAATCACTAAAATGAACCAACTTAACCCTTGCAGAGAGTGCCTTCTTGACAGCACCGACAACAGCACGGCTATGACATCGTATGACTTTGAAAATCCAATCAATCAAGCTGATGAAGGGGTTGAAGAAGAATATGAGCTTCCTGAAGAGCTAGCCAGGTTGTTAAGACAAGAGGAGAAGGTTATTACCCCTCACCAGGAGGAGGTTGAAGTGATCAATCTTGGTACGGAGGAAGACGTGAAAGAGGTTAAAATCGGGGCCTGCCTGCAAGACTCAGTGAAGAGACAACTGATAGATCTGCTTCAAGAGTATGTTGATGTGTTTGCTTGGTCGTATCAAGATATGCCAGGGTTGGATACCGATATTGTTGTGCACAAGCTGCCTCTAAGGGAAGAATGCCCACCAGTGAAACAGAAGCTGCGCCGAACTCGCCCAGACATGGCTATGAAAATCAAGGAAGAGGTACAAAAGCAATGGGACGCCGGGTTCCTTGCTGTGACTAGCTACCCGCCGTGGGTCGCTAATATAGTGCCTGTGCCTAAGAAAGATGGCAAAGTAAGAATGTGTGTTGACTACCGGGATCTGAACAGAGCCAGCCCGAAGGATGACTTCCCATTACCTCACATTGATGTATTGGTGGATAACACGGCTCAGTTCTCGGTATTCTCCTTCATGGATGGATTTTCAGGATATAATCAGATCAAGATGTCACCTGAAGACATGGAGAAGACAACATTCATTACACCTTGGGGCACATTCTGTTACAAGGTGATGCCATTCGGACTCAAGAATGCTGGTGCAACATATCAACGGGCTATGGTGACATTATTCCACGATATGATCCACAAGGAAATAGAATGTTATGTGGATGATATGATCGCCAAGTCCCTTACAGAGGAAGATCACCTGGTGAATCTGCTGAAGTTGTTCAAGCGTCTGAGGAAATATCAACTAAAGCTGAACCCCAACAAATGCACATTCGGGGTGCGATCCGGTAAGCTGCTGGGCTTTATTGTAAGCGAGAAAGGGATTGAAGTTGACCCTGATAAAGTCAAAGCTATTCAAGAGATGCCTGCACCAAGAACTGAGAAAGAAGTTCGAGGGTTCTTAGGTCGATTGAACTACATTTCGAGGTTCATATCTCACCTTACAGCAACCTGTGAACCCTTGTTCAAGCTGTTAAGAAAAGAACAAACGGTCAGGTGGAACGAAGATTGCCAGAAGGCTTTTGACAAGATCAAGGAGTATTTACAAGAACCTCCAATCCTTATGCCGCCAGTTGAAGGAAGACCTCTGATCATGTACTTGACAGTATTAGAAGAGTCAATGGGGTGTGTGCTGGGCCAGCATGACGAGTCTGGTCGAAAAGAGTATGCAATATACTACCTAAGCAAAAAGTTTACCGACTGTGAACAACGTTATTCACTGCTCGAGAAAACTTGTTGTGCTTTAGCGTGGGCTGCTCGCCGACTGAGACAGTATATGCTGACCCACACTACCTTGTTAATCTCAAAAATGGATCCAGTTAAGTACATTTTCGAGAAGCCAGCTCTTACCGGACGGGTTGCAAGATGGCAGATGATTCTCACAGAATATGACATCCAGTACACTTCTCAGAAAGCCATCAAGGGCAGTGTACTATCTGAATATCTTGCTGAGCAACCCATTGATGACTACCAGCCTATGAGGTTTGACTTCCCTGATGAAGACATCATGTTCATTAAAGCGAAAGATCACGAAGAGCCTATCCACACTGAAGGGCCTGACCCGGAGGAAGAATGGACTATGATGTTTGATGGGGCTGTTAACATGAATGGTCGTGGTGTTGGTGCAGTACTCATTTCACCAAAGGGGGTTCACATGCCTTTCTCGGCAAAACTCACTTTCAACTGCACTAACAACGAAGCTGAATACGAAGCTTGCATTATGGGTCTCGAGGAAGCCATCGACCTCAGGATCAAAACATTGACTGTATTCGGAGATTCAGCTTTGGTAGTCAATCAAACCAACGGAAAATGGTACACCCACCAAGATCATCTGATACCTTACAGGGATTATACAAGAAGGTTATTGACCTTCTTCACCAAAGTCAAGCTTGAGTATATCCCTCGGGACGAGAATCAGTTTGCAGATGCCCTTGCTACCATTTCATCTATGATCAAAGTTCAAGCTGCCAACTTTGTACCCCAGATTTCAGTGTCCAGACTTGATAGACCAGCATATGTATTTGCAGCAGATGTTGTCAAAGATGATAAGCCTTGGTTCCATGACATTAAATGCTTCTTGGAGGATCAAACATACCCACCTGGGGCATCTTCCAATGATAAGAAGACTTTAAGAAGGCTTGCTGGTAGTTTCTTTCTGAACACTGATGGGTCTTTATACAAAAGGAACTTTGATATGGTACTCCTCAGATGTGTTGACAAGACGGAAGCAGATTTGCTGATGCATGAAGTGCACGAAGGATCTTTTGGTACCCATGCAGGAGGGCATGCCATGGCTAAGAAGTTGCTAAGATCAGGCTATTACTGGATCACAATGGATGCAGACTGTTGTGCTTACGCCAGAAAATGCCATAAATGCCAGATCTATGCAGATAAGGTGCATGTGCCTCCCAATCCTTTGAACATCATGTCTTCACCATGGCCCTTTGCTATGTGGGGTATTGATATGATTGGCAAGATTGAGCCGACTGCTTCAAATGGTCACAGATTCATCCTGGTCGCCATTGACTATTTCACCAAGTGGGTTGAAGCAGCCTCATATGCAAATGTCACAAGACAAGTGGTAGCCCGATTTCTGAAGAGAGATATCATCTGTCGATATGGAGTGCCTGAGCGGATCATTACTGATAATGGTTCCAATTTAAACAACAAAATGATGGCTGAATTATGCCGGGACTTCAAGATCCAACATCACAATTCTTCTCCTTACAGGCCAAAGATGAACGGCGCTGTTGAGGCGGCAAATAAGAATATTAAGAAGATTGTGCAGAAGATGGTAATCACCTATAAGGACTGGCATGAAATGCTACCGTTTGCCTTGCATGGGTACCGCACGTCAATCAGAACGTCCACTGGGGCAACACCGTATCAGCTTGTGTATGGTATGGAAGCAGTCCTACCTGTTGAAGTTGAATTACCCTCCCTACGGGTATTAATGGATGTTAAACTGAGTGAAGCAGAATGGGTTCGGTCCCGATACGAACAACTGAGTCTGATCGAAGAGAAGAGATTGGCTGCAATCTGCCATGGGCAGTTATATCAGAAGAGAATGAAGAAGGCCTTCGATCAGAAAGTCAGGCACCGAGAGTACCAAGTAGGGGATCTTGTGCTGAAAAGAATCCTCCCTCCTCATACAGACCACAGGGGCAAATGGACTCCAAATTATGAAGGACCATTCGTTGTAAAGAAAGTTTTCTCTGGTGGAGCACTGATGCTCAGCACCATGGATGGTGAAGATTTCTCATCCCCTGTGAATTCAGATGCAGTTAAAAAATACTTCGCATAAAATGACCCGCTGGACATAAAAACAGAATGTAAGTCCAGGCAAAAATAGGGCATCCCGGCGAGTCAAAAACAGAATAAAAGACTCGGGCAAAAGTAAGGGAAAATGAATAAAAAATGTACACCCGCTGAGTTGAAAAGCCGCATTGGACAACTCAGGCAAAAATGGGTATCCCGATGGATTGAAAACCCGAAAGGGCGATCCATGCAAAATAAGGGAATAAGCGAACAACTGCATTCTGAATTCGTCTGTATCACCTACAACTTGGTAAGCTTCAAAGGATCAAGCTTCAATCAGAGTCAACTCTCTCAGAAAGCAAGACGAGAAGAACGTCATTGTCATACGAGTCATAGCAGAAGAGGAAGCTCCTTGAAAGCGTCGTCAGCATCGCCAGCATTTTGTTTCTCAATTTGTAACAGTCTCTTCATTTCAGGAGATATGTTTCTTTGACTGTATCTTGCCAATTCAGGGCACATGAATTAATAAAATCAGATTTTCAGTCATGTTTCGTTTTTACCTTTATGTTTTGCAAAGAGTAGTCTGATATCTCTAAAAATACAATCGCATAAGTACAGATGCTTTTCTCTAAAAAAAAAATACATGCTTACAGGGAATGTGATTATTCTCAAAAGTACTTAAACTCCTATGACGGAATCCAGTAAGGGATACCTCGGGACCTTTTGTGCATTTCCTTATCTTTGCAGGATTGCAGATATCCAGAACGCAACCTGGGGTATGCAGGTTACGCCTCAGCAAGTTGGCGAATCATTATCAACTCGGTCTATCTTCCACGTGGCAATGGAGAGTGCCCATTTCCCCAGCAAAGTTGTCAAATCAACATACACTCAATCTCAGCATATGAAATGCTCTATCCCCAGCTGAGTTGTTTCTCATCGCTCTCCCCAGCTGAGTTACCAATAGCATCCCCCATCAGAGTTGCCAGGCATCACAGAAGGCACCTATATCCCCGGCTGAGTCAAGAATCCTCTGCAGCAGAATCCCTAGGGAGATCTCAATGATTTCTTTTTCTCCCCAGCCGAGTTGTCATCTTCAGCCGAGTACAAAGATCAGGGAATCATCTCCCCGCAGAATCTTCAGCCTCTATTCAGAAGAGCAACGCACGAAGAAATCACAACAGAGAGGGAGAAAGCTTCTACAAACCCCAGCTGGGTCCCGTATTACAAGGATATGTCAGTCGGTGACCTATATCCCCAAACAGATACATCATTAGATCTACCATTGATCTCATCCCCAGCTGGGATGTCCGTTTCAAGCAGATCAGCCAGAGATCTTCGCAGCGACGGGATCCGAATCCCGGATCGGTGCCTCTTTGCATAATCATAGCATTCGCATCATATTATACCCTCAGAGTGTAGCATTCCGTTTAATACGGAGCATTACGGCAAAAATCAAATACATAGCATAATCATAAGTCATGTTGTGAGTTGAACACTTGTAAACATTGACAACCTGTCATTATACAGAATACAATACACAGAAATCCCCACCAGAGTCCCAGCAAAAGCAGTTGCCTCTCCAACCTAAACACCAGTACATACACCTTTTGGCACCCGTCCGTGTCATCACTCCCCAGTAAAGTCGTCAGAACACTCTTTACAAACAAGATCACCCGTATTACAGATACATCATGACACCCGTCCGTGTCATATCTCAGCAGAAAGCCAAGGACATCCTCTTTGCACTCACATATACTCGTATGTACATTTTCTTGACGCCCGTCCGTGTCATATCCCCAGCGCAGTCGCTTACACCTTCATCACCCATATACTTGTTAATATTATACTTTTCTCTCTTGACACTCGTCCGTGTCACTCTCCCCAGCAGATAAACACTCATCAATACAGTACTCACTACTCATGGTACACTTATACAGATACTCGTCCGTATCTTGTATACATCATCACTCATATCCCCACAGATTCGACAGTAGTCCTTGTTCTTTGTTAACCAGTTGGTACTCGTCCGTACCATCATCTCAGAACAGTGCGTCTAATGTTTGTTTCTACATGATACTCGTCCGTATCAAGGTCTTAAGGATGCTCGTCCGCATCTTTAATCCATACACCGTGTCAAACACTTATGTCTTCTTGAATATAGATACTCGTCTGTGTCTGCTATTCCCCAGAAGAGTCCCTTCAGATTCAACACTCAGCCGTGTTCCTTGTTAACCAGTTGATACTCGTCCGTATCATCATCTCTGAACATGTGTCAGTTTGTTTCTACATGATACTCGTCCGTATCATAGTCTTAAGGACGCCCGTCCGCATCTTTAATCTATACACAATACCCAAACACTTATACCTTTTGTTTCTTGGATGTAAACGCTCGTCCGTGTTTACTATCTCCCCAGTAGATCGCCAACAAAGCAAATCTTTTCTTTTATCTAACACTCGTCCTGTGTTATGATAACCCTGAGAGCAGCCGTACCCTGCTGAGTGGTCGTCCTCCACTTCTTGATGGTCGTCCTCCATCATGCTCGTCCGATGGCCGTCCCCATCGTTGATTTTTAGCAGCCGTCCCCTGCTAGGTGGTCGTCCTCCACCTTTTGATGATCGTCCTTCATCACTTTATCCAATGGCCGTCCCCATTGTTGATTTTGGTTATCTGACATTCGTCCTATGTCATGACAAACCTTGAGAGCAGCCGTCCCCTGCTGAGTGGTCGTCCTCCACTTCTTGATGGTCGTCCTCCATCATGCTCGTCCGATGGCCGTCCCCATCGTTGACCTTTTCTATCCGATGGCCGTCCCCGTCGTTGATATTTTCGGCAGCCGTACCCTGCCAGGTGGTCGTCCTCCACCTTTGATGGTCGTCCCCATCATATTTCTTTTATTCCCAACAGAGCAGCCGTCCCCTGCTAGGTGATCGTCCTTCACCTTTGATGGCCGTACCCCATCATCTGTTTATTTCATTTATTCTTTAACCCGATGGCCGTCCCCGTCGTGGTCCCTTTTCCTTTTTAGCCCGATGGCCGTCCCCATCGTTGGTTACTTGACCTTTATGAACTTGATGGCCGTCCCCGTCATGTTTCATTAATCCCCAGAGAACTTTGCAGCTTTGTCTTTCCCCAGCTAGTCGGCCGTCCCCGTCTTAGCTTTATTTTTATCCCCAGCATGTCGGCTGTCCTCGTCATCGCTTTATTTCCTGCACTTTACCAGCATGTCGGCCGTCCCCGTCATCGCTTTGCTTCACATACCACTTTACCCAGCAGTCTTCCTCTGCTCGACGGTCGTCCTCCGTCGCCCACACTTTACAATATACTTTATTTTGCCTTTACAATCTATATCCCTTTTCTTCTTCATTCTGTGAGTGCAAATTTTGGACTGTCTTTGGTATTCAACCACAAGTTATCTTGTTTGGCCTGTTAAGCCGTCGCTTACAACCTGCACAGCTAACTCATGTTTGAATAGGGGCAGCTGTAAACACCCCAAATTTGCCCTCACTCATTCACACCATGACTTGTGACCATCTCATATGCATAAACACAATCATATCATCTCACATCTCATTTTTTATTCACTGCATAGTTTCCAAGGCATCTGTACCTAGGGTTTGTGATCTGAGCAATCCCAAAGCATCTTGAGCCATTCCAAAGGCTACCAATCAACTCAAAGGGGTCCATGTGTGTTCTTATATCATATTCCATCTCCTCAAAGTCAAAAATGCAGAGGAATCACAAGAGCTAGGGTTTGAGTGGATGCAGAGCCAGGTTGAACTGCACAGTTGACTGAAAATTAGGGTTTTGGTTTCAGAGGCCATAACTCCAAATTTTTTGGTCATTCTTGTTTTCATTAATCTCTATATGGTATAGGGAGTATACATATCAATTTTCATGAAGAAATTCCATGGGGAGGTCATCTGATCAAGAGTTGACTTTTCAGACAAGTCAGTGCAAAATCAGGGCATCTGAGGCCCCCAATGACCCAACCAATGGGTAATCTTCATCATTTTGAGTGTATATGATCTTTATTTGATCATGGAAGAAGGTTGAAGTTCATAAAAATCAAGAATTTAGGGTTTTTGCAAATGTTGACTTTTTGGGCATAGTTGACTTTTTCAAGAATGCATCATTTTAGGTCATTTTTCAAGCCTTGATTCTTGATCCAAAAATGCTTCAAATGGAAAAACTTTGGTCATGAAAGTTGTAGATCTCATCTTTCCCTTTTCAAAAAGTACAAGACCATGATCAAACTCTTCTTGGATCAAAAGTTATGGCAAGGCAAAGTTGGCTAAAATCATTAATTTCTAAGGCATGCTCCAAATGGAAATTTTGCAAAACCTTGAACCAATGCATCATGTGACCTCTAATTCATTTCAAACCATTACACAAACATCCTCTAAGTCCTAAAAATCAGAATTGGATCAAGTTTGCTCATGGCTTGGTTTGTGTAACAAGACTTTATCACATGTGAACCAAAGTTGCCACAAGTTGCAAAACACTCATTTCACTCCCTACCACTTGCTGCCTTGAATGCTGGACCAAGCTGACATTTCCCCCTCATCTTGCTGCGCATAGCCCATGCCTTGTACCAAGCTAGCACCTCACCATACTTTCTCTTACACAAGAGTTGACAAATTGCAAAAGTTGCCTCACCTATCCATAAAGCACATGTCAAATCAACTGGCCAATGAGAGAGAGTCATATGGACAATTTGCAAGCTAGCCATAACAAGGAGCAAGGCTGAAACCAACACATTCACCACATTCACAAAAACCTTCCACATTGCAAAAACCTTCGAATTTCTCTATACAGCCTGCAAACACTCAAACTTTCTTCATCATCCAACTCAACACACTTCATAGACAAGAAACCACCAAAGCTCAAGCCTGAAACAAGCCTGACCTGAGCTCCACCATTTCTCACTTTCCAAACCAGTTCTCTTCGAATCTCACTATATAGCCATCAAACACTTCATCTCTCTTCACCAACAAGTCAAGCATACCACAAGGAGTCAAAACCACCCTTTACTTTGAACTGAAACAGCCTGTACACAAAGTGCATTTCCTGCTACACCAGAAGTGAATCTCTCAAAGCAGCTTGCCTAAGCTCATTCCAGGCCTTCCATTAGCTTCAAGGGGTTCAGGGGAGTTGTTCTGCATCAAAGCAAGGCCAGAAGAGTTCATATTCACAGTTCTTCACCTCAGGTAGTTTCAAACTTCAAACTTTTTAAAGCTTTGATCTTTTGTTGTAAAGTGAAAGTGCATGTCTTGGGGATCATAGTGATATGTTTAGAATCAAAAATGGTGGAAAAATGAGCATTTTACAGTTGTCTGAAAGTTTGACACCATTTTTGTTTTTGTTTCGATTCAAGCTTTTCTTGCCAGTAAAATGATGTTTGATCATGGATTTGGGTTGTAGGAAGTGTGAGAAATGTTTCTGGGCAGTTAATTTGACATGGGGTGGCCTGGATAAGAAACTAGGGTTTTGGTATGGCCGGAGAAGACGACCGGAGCTCATCTCCGGTCGCCTGAGTGTAATTAGGGTTTAAGTGTCATTAATTAGCAACTTCAAATCTGGTCCATTAGATGATGTTTCCCGCGCGCTCGTGGACGGTGCAGATGGGTCATTAAACCCTAATTCTGTTTAATTAAGTTAATCACAATTAATTAAGTCAGCTTTGAACCATAGCCATTGGATCACGCGCGTTTTGAAACTTTGAACGTGGGCCTTAGATTGAGCTGACCCCCAGTCTTGTTGACTTGCGCGCTGGAACCCTTGGATCTCTCTGCCTTCAATCTCAGCCACCCACATTGCATACTTTTCTTTTTTTATTTCATTTTTTTTCTTATTTGTTTTGCATAATTAATTTAAAATAGCAAAAAATTCTTAAAAATTATGAAACTTTTTCTTTAAAGTTTTATTAATTTTTAAGACCCAAAAATATTTTTATTTTATTTTTCATCATTAAAAAAGTATTTTTAAATATTTAAAAGATTATTTTTAATTGATTAATGAGAATTAATTGATTAAAAATACTTTTAGGTATTTAAAAATTACAAAAAAATTCATGAAATGTTCTAAGACATTTAGAAACATTGTCCAACCTTCAAACCAAATTTCTTTTTTGATCTTGATGCATTTTAAGAATTTTTCATTGAATTAAATCATTTTTTATGCATTATTTTGATCATAAGTTTGAAAATTCATTTCTGCCAATTGGTGAAGGTTGAGACATTGATTCTTCTTGCATTGTCTTTTGTTTTGCATGTAGTTTCTAGGGTAAAAAGGCCATGAATTGTTCTTGCATTTTCAAATTGTTTGGCATTTACTTTGTTAAGAACCCTAAAAAACCCTAATAACTTGTAAAAATCATATCTTGAGTTTGATTGAGAGTTGAGAGCTCCCCTTTGGGCAGTGGTTCATTATAGGTTTAGGGTTTCTTTGGGTAGCATTTTCCATTTTTCATCTTAGAGTTTGCTTCTGTTTTGGGTTTTTGTTTGATGTTTAATCCATGAACCCTAATTTGGGCTTCCATTTGCATCCTTCTTGCATTTCCTTGCATAACATGACTTGTCTTTGCATTTTGTGCATTCTTGTGATTCATTTGACATCTTAAGACATATAGAAAGCATGTTTGATCATTGCATTACATATTTGCCATGTCATTTGTCTTGTATGCTTCATAACATTTCATGTTTGTTCATGCTCCTTAACTTGCATCATTTGCATTCATAATCTTGTATGAACATCCCCATTGTCTTGCCTCATGTTTGCAGCACCTCATAACATCATAATCATCATCAACATGCTTCTGGTTTTTCTTAGCATCATATCATTTCATCTCATCTTGCATTGCATTGCATTTTCTTTCTAACATTTCAGGTGGTAAGTAAACTTGAGAAGTGGATTTGCCTTCACTTCTCATACCTTTTCTTTTCATCTCTTTTGCATCCATTGCTGCATTTCTATTTGTGTTTGAGATTGAGCTTGCTCATTCTTCTTCCTCCCACTTTCTTTCTTCAAGTGACTTGACTTCTTGAATGAAGCAAGTTACTTTGCTTCTCTTGATCCTTTCATCTGCTTCATGGTGGCTCCTCTGAAGATTGTTCTTGTAAACCTCACAAACCTTAGGATCATCCAAGCATGATAATGAATTAGGGTTTTGATTAGTCTCCCCACTTAGTTTTCACCTTTGTGTCTCTCTTTGAGTCTTCTCTTCTCATCTCATAATCAGAGACTAAACTCTAAAGGTTTTAAGACTTTGTGATTAGGGTTATGCCTGCATCCTTCTCTTAGGATGGAGTGTATAACTTTAATCCTAAGTCTTGAACCCTTAAGGTGTTTAAATCTCTTAATCAATTCATCTAATAATCATCAAGACATCACACTTGTAACTTGGGCCTTGCATTAGGGTTCTAATTCTTCCTTAAGTGGTTAAGAAGGACTAACCCTAGTGTTAATGGACAAGTCCCCCTCAAGTTGTCTTACAAATCATAAAAATCACTTCATCATCATACCATTAAATAAAATCCACTTAATCAAAGGCTTGTTTTGTCATGGGTTTAATCCCTAATCATGGATTAAGTTGAGGAGTTTTTCTCAACTTAAACATTCTCATCTATCATCCTTCTTTTAGGATGGTGTAATGAGTCTGTTCAATCCATGATTATGGCTTAACCTCATTACTTAACACTAAACAAAATCACAAAAACATCTAAATAATCACAAGTAGGTTAATGATCTTGATCCTACACCAAAGGTGATTAAGTGTGAGAATCTGACTTCACACTTAAGGTACTCTCATTACCCCTAATCAGAGGGAAGATGTGATGGGTTTACTAAATCCATTGGTTTAGGCTTAAGCTCATTAACTTACGACAAACTTTCAAAAAGCAATAAAAGACTGAAAACGCAAAAACAAACAATAATCGTCTCCTTCGGGATTCTTTTCTCATCTCATTCACTCACAAACGAGAACTTGCTTCTTCCGTCTAATGCAAGACAGTTCGCATCTGTGCCAGACAGATCATACACTTGAGCATAGGCAAGCAAGCAGTTCACAAGTCAATTCATCTTTCAGTCTCTTTGGGTCGAACTACGGTGTTCTGACTTCCTCATTGCACGAGAGGATACGTAGGCATAACTTAACAGTTATCGAACAAAAGTCTCTGTATATTCTCCCTCTTTCCAGCATCTTTCTCTTAGCCTCATTATCATGAGCAATTCATCCTTATTCTTACACTGACACATCATTATACACTTCACTTCTTTTACACTGACACCTGTACATTTTGTTTTCCAGCTCTTTTACACACAAATTGCACTGACACTACCCCTTTAAAACACAAATCTTTTAAGCGTGGATCCCGTCGAGTACGACGGACAATCTGGGTGCTAATACCTTCCCAGGTTGTAACCAACCCCCTTTCTCAGTCTCTCTGGTTCGCAAACCGTCTTATCCATCTCTTTCTAGGCCTATGCAGCATTGCCTTTCCTCCGGGATAAAAATGCCTAGCTGGCGACTCTTTTCATCTCCAGTGAGTTCACGGCTGTGTGTTCTCACTGTTCCCCTCGCCGACCGTTCGCGCTTGTACCTGGATGCTAATCTTTGGGAGCGACATCTGCAACTATCCAACCATCTCCTTCATCTTTCTTCATCATACAACCTCCATCTCTCTAAACCTCATTTTATCCCAAATCTCTAACCACTTCTCAAACACAGATCAACCATTCTTCAATCACTCAACACTTTTTCAATCTTTTATGCAAAATCAATGCAAAGATAGTATCAGTACACCAAGAACAACACAAGAAAAAGAAATTCATAAACAAAAAGAAACCTTCATCAACCACGGATTCTGCAGATCCAATCACATCGCCATTGTGAATCTTCTTCAACAATTTGTCACTCTCGCAAATCTCCAAGCATCACTTTTCAATCTGCACTGATCCTTCTCTCTGAATCTCCCACAACCCCCATTAAAAACTCAGTGAAACTTGAACCTTCAAGTTTTCTGTAACAAACTCCAACATCAAAAACCTTCATCTCCAATCTTCATACTCTATGAGTCCCTCGCATCTCCATCATTCTCTGCACCGATTCAGAATCATATCATCATCTTCATAGCAGGGTTTTCACTTCAAGAAAATTTGCAAGTCAAAGCAAGGCTCAGCAATAGCTCAATGCCAACGATCCAATCGACTTTGATGCGACTTCATCCTTTCAATCACATATCTTCAACCTCATCATCAATTTATCAAAACCTGCAATCCAAAATGGCAGCAACATAGCAAGAATATTAATAACTTTGCATCAAACCAATGCCTACAGAAGAAGATTCAATAAAAACGGATCGCGGGCAGGGGAATAAGATCGAGAAAATGAACCAAATTGTAGCTTTGATTCAAGTAAATATCCTTTCTTCCGCGTATCATTTCGTAGACTATATCGAGATTTTGAAGTCGGTCTTGCCTTTGTGAACTGTGGTGTTTATTCGAGTCGAAGAAGCAAAGTTACCAAGCGTTCAACCTCAACAATTTCCGCCACCGATATTGGCACGGCAAGGTGGAAGGCATGGTTTCCGGCGACATTTAGCAAGTGGTTGAGCGGACGGCGGCGTTGCTTCGACGGAGAAGAAGAAGTTGAATAGAGACGAAAAGCAGATTGAAGGTGGATCGATGAACAGCGGCTTCAACGTGTTACTTCCGCGACGCGTTTTGATCTCAGAGATTGGAAGAAGAAGCGAGATCTTAATGCGAGTTGTGCTCCCAATCGAAACAAGGTGTGAAGGAGCGTTGTATGAAACGTCGTAGTAAGGTCGTGAGAAATTGACAAAGGACGAGCCGATGACGAGTTTGTCGAGCAAGAAAGGCGGCTACATTTGGAAAAATGGTGGAAGAATGTGAAAGGGGAAGGGTCCGCGGCTGAATGAAGAGGAAGAATACGAGGTTCAGTATTTCATAGGTTACTTAGGGTTTCCAAGACAAACCGTATTCGGGCCTTCAAGCCATGATTGTGTTATATGCACCACCTAAATCCACTATCCTCACCCCTTCTGCGTTAAGCCTCATTGGACTGGGCCCAGACTCCACAGAATCGCTAATCACACCTTCAATTCACTTATTATACCCCCCCCCCCCTACGCTATGGTAGAGGAAGACTAGGCCTTGGGCCAATTTCTTTCTATTGGCACCATAGTTCTCAGTTCTGCACCCCCTGTTCTATTTTTTTTGTCTAATTTAAATTTCTTGTTAGAATTTTTTAGTTATTTTCTTTGATTAATTTTTGTGGATTAATATTTTAATCCATTTCTAGTTAACTTCTAATTGGAATCTTGGCATTAATTCTAATTATTGTCTTGGATTAATTTGGGATGAGTATTCATGTGTTTTTTGATCGATAATGGATCGATTTCGACTATGGGGGTTTTTTACAAAGTAATTATGGAAGATAGACATTTATTTTGCTTATGGAGATAACAAGACATTGCTTGAAGTTTTTTTGGGTTTCTTTTGTGTGAAGAATCGGCACTTCGACCAAGTAAGTAATCTCGATTCGCCACGTAAATGCACCCCTTTTCTTATTTTCTTTTAGATTTTAATTTTTAGTTAGTATAGGTTAGTTTTAATTCATCAAAAAATAGTAAAATTCATCATAAAATTCCATAAAAAATTCAGTAGGTTAATAATTCTATTTAGAAATTTTTGACAATTTTATTTTCTGAATTTTGCTTCTTTTTATTTAATTTCGATTTTTCATGTAATTAGCATTTTATTGAATTCTTTTAACTGCACTTGTTTTTTTTTCATTTTATTTTGTCCCCTTCCAGTAGGATTTTTCACCCATTCTTTTTGTTATGTTTAGAGGACTAATAAGAGAACTTAGGATATTTTTTGGTAAATATTTAGGCCATTTTATCCACTGTTTTGGTAGCCTAATTCACGGAAAATAGTAGTTAATCCTTAAGTAGATTTAAGTGATTTTTAGACGTAGTTAACTTCTGAATTTTTAGGATAGTTTTTAGAATAATGTAATAGTTAGTTTTAGGACCCTATAGGATTAATTTCATATTTTTTCCAGGACTTTTAATATTTTTAGTGTATTAATCTTTAGGCTAGTTGTACATGTAAAATTCACCTAGTTTAGTTTAGGATATTATGCTCCATTAAGAACTAGTTTAATTAGGTTTAGTCTTAGGATTTTAAAATAACTTAGTATAGTTTAATTACTGATTTTTAGAATAATAATATTAGATAGTTCCCTTAGTTTTAGGACTTAGGCTTAGTATTTCTAATAAATAGACTTAGATGAAGTTTAGGCTTGTTTTTGGTTTTATACCTTTAAATGAATTTGTTTTAGATTTTATTTCTTATTCAATTTTAATGCTTTGCTTTATTATTTGAATTTTTCACTTGTATAGGCTTCCCCATTGTTCTTAGAATCAACTTAACTTCCTTAGGAAGTAAGTTGAATTCTAGTAGTTTCTAGTTCCTTTCTTCATTAGGTTTAGAAAACCCCATAAACCATTAGGACCACTTGTGATTAAATAAACAAAATTAGGATTGAGTCTTAGTACCTTAGATTTTTCCTTTTTGCAATTTGAGTCCCTCTTTCTCGTCTCATGAAAAAAATACCTAATAAAGGTTGAACGTTCTTATACGCCATGAGACTTTATTGCGGAGTACTTATACGCGTCCTGTTACGGGGCGAGGTGTAAGTATTTACCACGATGGATAGGCCTTAGTATGAGAATGTTCACAAACAAATTCAAAACATTTCTCATAAAAGACAAAAAAAACAAATAATAAGCGACTATCATGCGGGAACTTCTTTTCTCATCTCATTCACTCACAACGCGAACTTGCGACGACTTGTCTCGCATCTAAGACGGTAAACGCACTCGTATCAGACGAGCCTACAACACCTGAGCATAGACATACGCAGTTCCAGCTTTAAAAAAAACAAACCAATAGTTCCCGCCTTAGTTAGGCGAACTACGTCGACTCTGAACCTCATTTTCCCGATGAGGTACGTAGGCAGCGGGGTAGGGCCCGTTCGAGCACATTCTTAATTTTCCCTACATTTCCATTTTTCTTTTTGTTCTCTTTTTCAGTTCCATTTCTTATTTCCATTCCCATTCCAGTCAGCAGTTTTATTCGGCAGCATCTTATTTCTCACCCTTTGAAACAAACAAGCAAGTGTGGATCCCGTCGGGTACGGCGGACGATCTGGGGTGCTAATACCTTCCCAGGTCGTAACCGACTCCCGAACCCAGATCTTTGGTTCGCAGGATCTTGTCATTTCCTTCTTCCTCAGGTTTGTGCAACATTACCTTTCCCATTCTTTCGGGATAAAAATGTTTGGCTGGCGACTCTACCTTTTCCGTGCCACTTTCGCGTTTGTACTAGGATGAAAATCCCGGGAGCGACAAAGATTAGGGCAAGCAAATTCCAAAAATTGAAACTTTTCATGTGAATAATTCCTAATTTAGCAACTTTTTGCACATTCCTGATTTTTAACAATTGAGCTTATCCATACTATTCCTTGACCAAATAAAGGTCCATGAAGTTAATGATCAATATTAAAACCCTAAAACTCCACTGTTTGACTTTTCTTCTAAACAATTGACTTCTTTCTTCAATTGCAAGAAACTGAGCCATTGCCTGACTTCCTCAATGAATTTTTACACCAAATTGCATCCTTAGGAATTATATACCATATGAAAGCCTTTGACCACAAGAATTATTCAAAGCTATTAGAACCTGATGATTTGAAGCAAAACCCTAATTAGGGTTTTGTCATACCCCAAATTTGTCCTACCCGCACTTTTTACTTTACTGTCACATCATTTTTTATAAATCCTAAAATATGTACTACTTTATTTTCTTGTCTGATATTTCGAAAAAAAATCCAAAAAATACATTGTTACAATTTCTTTCTGTTTGAAGTGTATCAGGTCGAGTGTGTGTGCGCGGTAAAAAAAAATCTTTGTTTTACGCCGGGTCATTTTATCCGATTTTCTTTTTTATGATCCATTCTCTTTTTTTTATTAAACCTTTTTTTAAACAAATTTATTCATTCAAGTATTCTTAGCCCATTTCCTAAGCCCATTTACTTCAAAATATATATATTTCTAAAAAATATCATGTCCTTTTTCATTGATTTCATTCATCCTTTTAGGAATCATAATATTCATGTTCAATTTCTATCACCATTTCCATCTCATTATCCACTATTATTATTATTTGTTTTATTGTCTTTATTTTTCTTATTATTGCTATTCTTTGTAATATCATCACTATCCATTCTACTTTACAAAATCATGTATTACTATTTTTATTTATACTATTATTATTATTATTATAATTTTTATAATTGTTATTATTTATCTTTTTATTATTATTATTATTATTATTATTATTGTTATTATTATTATTATTATTATTATTATTATTATTACTGTCATTATTATTAGTATTATTATTGTTTTTATAATTTGTTTCCAGCTAATACAACAACACAATTTGATTTTCTAGTACTGCCTATACACAAATCTTGTGCCACCTCACAATATACCCACTTTTTCCACAATTCCACTGCTATTCCACTACCTCACAAAAACGCATAAAATCGTACAGCATGCCATCAATGAAATCTGCAGCAAAATGGCAATACGCAACAAAAACAGAATATTTGGGTCAAAATTTTATAACAAACTTAGATTCTCTTTTCCCACTGTATATAACGTGTTGATATCGCAGCCTTGAGGAAGAGGACTAAAAAAAAAAACTTTCTTTTTCAATCTCAACAAACGTTTCTCCTCCAAAGAGACTTTGTTCACAGATCCTAACCACAAACCACCATAAAAAAAACGCAAACACACCTTGCAATAACCGTCAACGTTCCAAATATAAACCAGAAACGAACGTCCATAAACCCACCTGACCCATATCTAGTCCGTTCAAAGCACCGAAGCACCTTCATCACTAAATTACTTTTTCACAGCCACCTTCCAACCTGCTATCAAACAAACCGCAGCCCATACCTCCATTCGTAAACTTTCACCATTCGCTAAACCGTAAGCCTCCGCCAAACCCTCCAAACACCACTGTGATTTGAAAACGAAACCACCAAAATCAAAACCGTTTGAGCCAACAGAACAAACAGATCCACTTACCATCGTCAAAACGCATACCAAAAACGCAACCTTTGAATCTACCGTAACCAAAACGCACAAAATTTGAACCGACCGAAACAAAAACGCAGTGGATCGAATCCAAACCGTGAGCAAAATCCGTCGAACCCCTTTTAAACCCGCGAGCCACCGTCGCCGGAAGCCTTTCACCGCCGACGAAACCAACCTTCACAAACCGTTTTACAGAGAACCAAACGCGAACAATCATCACCACCAACCAACTGCCGCACGGACCACTACGGACAATCGGAGGGAGCCGCGAGCCGAGCGAACGAGATACAATCGCGAACGTGAGAGGGAGAGGCAAATCTGTGAGCAAGGTGACGCGATTAGATCGAAGAAGAATCCGAGAGATTAAGAACGAGATCGGAGGACGAGATTGAGGGAAGTGGATCGCGAGTGAAAAACTTGGAGGTTGGGTTCGGATCCTTTTTCTCTTTACGTTGTGTTTTCATTATATGACACTAAGGTTTTGTTTTACTTTATTATGGTATTTATTAGGTTAGTAAATGATATGGTTCTTTTTTATATATTTGATTTTATTCTTTGACTGGGCTTCGAGTCCAAGGCAATTTGCACGCACCATGTTTTGCTAATTTTTGTTCCATTTTAATTTTTCTTAATTTTAGTGACTAATTATTGGTTGATCTGGCTTTTTATAGTCCATGTATCACATTTCCTTGTTGGTCACACATATATCACCCGCAAAACCCCCTTTTGTTTTCTTTTAATTTTTGCTATTTTATAATAAATTACTTATTTTTTTATTTTTTATCTGTTAATCCTTATAATCTATTTTTTTTTAAATTGTATTTTTTTCTTTGTTAATAATCCTGTAGTTTAGAAAATATATTTTAAGAAAATATATGATATTAATTTCTTCATTTTAGGGCCGATGACTTGATAAAAGGCCAATTTTTCGCCCGATTTTAATCGGTGATATTTGGTCAATATGAGGCCCTCCTTGTAATTAATTTTTTATTATTTTATTATTTCGATAAACAAACTTGTAATAATTTATTTTATTCATTATCTTCAATATTATTTTATTTATTTATTTATTTATATTCATTATTCCATTTATTTTTTACAATTCAATTTATTCATTTATTATCGCATAAAAATTACGTTTCGACTCCTTATAGAATGATTCCGATTTTGAATCGATTCTAAGGCAGTTCACGAACAAAATTCCGCCGCGTCCCAAAAAGGTCCAACGCCTTCGAATAGTTGCGCTTGTTTAAAAGTTCCAACGCCTTCGAATAGTTGTGTCCCGATCAAACAGGCTGAACGCCTTCGAACCGTTCAAAAACACTGCACAAACGCTTCCTCTTGGGCAAAATACAACGAGACCTCTTTATTTCTCGCAATCCCCTGTATTTATTTTGTATCCCTCTCCCATTACTTTGTACGCATTTTATTTTCCGTATTTCATTTAATTCCGAATCCTTGGTCCAACGTCAAGCGATTGCACTTGCACACTCGCACCTTTTTATTTTATTTCGTTTATTAGGATCCACCTCTCTTTGCGAGTCGAGCGCTTCGTGCCTCGCTAACAAACCATAAAATAAACCTCCACTTGCATTTACCCTTTAACCTCAAAAACCAAAACGTTTCGATTAGATCCAAACCCTTGATCCAACGTCAATCGGTCTTAGGAAATAAAATACTTTAATAAAAACGAGAAGAACTGTACGCCACGAGCCTTAAGCGGTAGAAAGGAGGATAACGAGCTCTCGTTACTCGCTCCGATTATTTTCGACGCAAGACGCTCGTCTTGTTGGGCGAGATAAACTATCTATAGTCTTTAGTACATTCGACTCCTAAACCCTTTCGTCGAAGAAAGGTAATAAAATCAACAACCATTACCCTTAGTAGGCCGAACTACGAGGCTCTGACTTTCCCATTGCACACGGGAGAACATAGGCACGAGGATCTCAATCCTTGCCGAGCACCTAGGTTCAATCTAACTTATAATTCAACTCATTTCCCTCTAGCAAGCAATTCGATTAAGCATAGACATCCTTTCGCGCGCGATAACTTAGATGGTTCCCATCGAGTACGATGGATGTAGGGGGTGCTAATACCCCCCCCTGCATAACCGACTCCCGAACCCAGGCAATGGTTCCGTTGACCTTTGTCCTCATCCTTTTCCTCCCGGGTTGTATCTATATCTTCCCTTTCCCTCATTCGGGAATAAATAGAATTAGGTGGCAACTCTTCAGTCCGTCCGGCGTGCGGCTCCGTCCATTCGGATCACGTGAGGTCGTATTTTTCGGGGTACGACAGGTTTCTCTGCACGGGAGGATGTTGCACTGCTGAGCTTCTGATGAATCTAACCCCTTCTAGGGCTTTGATGATGAGCTTGAGCTTGTATACGATATGAGGATCCCTTGTAGGATTCTTGCAAGACCACATGGCTCTTATCCTGTCTTTGAAGAATCATAACTTGATGAATGACTGATCACATGCCCTATGCTTGCAACTATGGATGTTTATGCCTCATCTTTCTATGCAAAATGTTATGATATGTATGCTTTATGATATGATATATGATATGAAAATGAGAGGGAAAATGTTGGTGTGTTACAAGATCTCCTACACACTGTAAACACCCCAAATTTTCCCTCACTAAGTTCACACCATGGCTTGTGATCTTTCATATTTTCATTAGTTCAATCATATCATATCATGTTGCATTTTTGCTTCACTGCATTGGTTCAAATTCATCTGCAGCTAGGGTTTTTGACTTGAGCCATCCAAGATCCATTTGAGCCACTCCAAAGGTAACCAATCATATTAAGAGGGTCCATCTATGTTCAATCATCATATTTTATCCTCCAAAGATCAAGAAAGTCAAAGAATCACAAGAACTGGGAGAGCATGGAAGCTGAGCTAGGGTTTAACTGCACAAATGACCTAAAATTAGGGTTTTGGTTGCAGAAGCCATAACTCCAAATATTTTGGTAATTCTTGTTTCTAATGGTCTCAATATGATATAAGGATCATGCATACCAAGTTTGATGAAGAAATTCATTGTGGAAGTCATCTGATCACTGGGTAACTTCTTGAGCAAGTCAGAGCCAAATCAGGGCATCTGAGGCCCCCAAACATGGAACCAAAGTGGATTTTTCATCAAATTGAAGTTATATGGTCTTTATTTGATCATTGAAGTGCTTAGAAGTTTACAAATTTGAAGAAAAGTGTGCAAAACCAAAAGTTGCCAAAAATGGAAATGACTTGTAATGTAAATTTTCCATTTTGGGAAAGTTTTTCAACCTCCTCTTTCTCAACCAAAAATGCTTCAAATGAAAAATTATTGGCCATGAAAGTTGTAGATTGGATCATTCCCTTTTCAAAAAGTACAATAACAAGATCTAAATCATTTTGGAACTCAAGATATGGCTTGTCAAAGTTGGCAAAAATCACATAATTTTCAAGAATGCACCAAAGAGGGATTTTTGCAAAACCTCTTGCCAAGCTATTTTGTGACTTCAAACACACTTCAATACATCATAACATCATAGTACATTGACTTAAGTGTAAACACCCCAAATTTTCCCTCACCCTTTCACACCATGGCTTGTGATCTTTTCATGTGCATAAGCTCAATCATAGCATCTCATATTGCACTTTTGATTCACTGCATTGCTTCTAAGTCATCTGCATCTAGGGTTTGTGATCTGAGCCATCCTAGAGCCACTTGAGCCACTCCAAAGGTCTTAAATCACTTCAAAGGGGTCCATGTATGTTCAAACATCATATTATATCCTCATAAAGTCAAGGAAGTCAAAGAATCACAAGAACTGAGAATGGCATGGAAGCAGAGCCAGGTTTAACTACACAAATGACCTAGAATTAGGGTTTTGGTTTCTAAGGCCATAACTCCAAATTTTTTGATCATTATTGTTTCTATTGGTCTCTATATGTTATAAGGATCATGCATATCAAGTTTCATGAGGAAATTCCATAGGGAAGGCATCTGATCAAGATTTGACTTCTTGAGCAAGGCAGTGCAAAATCAGGGCATCTAAGGTCCCCAATGACCCAACCAAAGGGTTTTCTCCATCATTTTTAATGTGTATGATATTTATTTAATCATAGAAGATGTTGGAAGTTCACAAAGTTGAAGAATTTCAAGCCATTTGCAAAGTTGCCTTTTTGGGAAAATGACTTGTAATGTAAACTTGCCATTTTGGGAAAGTTTTTCAACCTCCTCAAATTGATTCAAAAATGCTTCAAATGAGAAAACTTTGGTCATGAAAGTTATATAATGGATCATTCCCTTTTCAAAAAGTACAAGAACTTGTCCTAATTCATTTTGGATCAAAAGTTATGGCTTGTCAAAATTGGGAAAAATCACATAATTTCCAGTTTTGTACCAAAGAGGCATTTTGCAAAATGGTATGATCAAGCATTCTAAAGACTTCAAATATGCACAAACTCTTCACAACATGTTCATGTGACTTCTAAAAATCAGAATTGGCCCAAGAATTATGCATTTTGGTGCCTTGAACTTCATGAATTTCCAAAAGGGGCAAAGTTGGACAAAGTTGCAAAACATCATACAAACCCTAATCCACTTGCTAATTGGCTTCAAGACTGATCCCATGGCTCTCCTCATTCCTTGCTGCGCAGGACACCCCTTTGTCCTTGGCCTACCATTGACCCATACCTCTCTTACACCTAGACTTGACTTTTTGCAAAAAAAAACATACTAATCAGCCTGTACCACACCAACTATTCTGACCAATCAAGACTTTACAAACACACTTCAAGCAAGCCATTTGATAACATCTTGAAGCCTGAGCAGACACACAATTCAGCATACACAAAAATCCCTCCCTTTGCATTTTCTATCGAATCTCTCAACTCAGCAACTCAAACTTGAAAATTCTTTCACCATTCAACTCACCATGACCCACTGATCATTTCCCACCCCTCACTTGTCCTTGAAACCACCATAATCAAAAACACGATTTCAACACTCCCTTGACCTGAGCTTCTGCAAACTTCTTCTAGAGGTCATATAAACTCCAGCTAAGTGTCAAAAGCTTCCGAGGAGGATCATTGGAGCTCGTTTGAAGCAAAGAGCTGGCCAGAAAGTCCCTGTTTCGAAAGCTCAAGCTCAGGTAGCCATGGCATTTATTTTTCCAGAACTCCCATTTTTAGTTTCTAAATGCTTCCTTATGCTTCACTGATTATCATGATGTGATTTATTTTGAAAATGAATGAAAAATGGCCATGTATGCGTGTTCTGAAACTTTGCCCGTGAAATGAGTTTTGGTTTGATTCTTCTGATTCAGTGAAAATAAATGATTTTTGGGGTGGGGTTTAGGTTTAGTGATGTTTAAGGATTGAATCTGGAGATTTTGGTGAAGTTTTGATGCGTAGGGAGTGAGATAGCATGAACAGCTTGCCGGAGAAGATGACCGGAACGCTGTTCCGGTCATCTGAAAGTCATTAGGGCCTCTGATTAGGGTTTAATCATAATTAGGCAAGTTTGAATTTGGACCGTTCGTTTGCGCGCCAGGTCAATTCCCGCGTGTCCCAGTTTGAAACACAGCCCTTGATCTGGTTGACTTTCTCATTTTTCTATTTAATTCTATTTTTATTTTCATTTGTTTTGCATTTATTTGCACGAATTATTTAAAATAGCTAAAATCATTTAAAAATTATGAAAATTTTTGTCAAAGTTTTCATTAATTTTTAAAACCCAAAAATATTTTTATTTTTATTTTTTGCACTGAAAATTATTTTTAAATCATTTAAATGTTTATTTTTAATTAATTAATGAAAATTAATTAAATAAAAATACATTTAGGTATTTAAAATTCACAAAAAAATTCACATAGCATTTAAAAACATTTAGAAACATTATCCAACTCTCAAACCAAATTTCTTTTTTGTTCTTGATACCTTTTGATCATTTTCATTGGAATTAACTTCATTTTTAGGCAATATTTTGTTTCAAACTTTAAAAATTTCATTCTGCCTAACCATTGAGAGTTGGATGATGATTCTTCTTGCATTGCACTCTCCTTAGCATGTAGTTTATAGGATAAATTTGGCTTGATTTGATCTTGCATTTTTAATTTGTTTAGCATTTTTCTTGATGAGGTACCTTAAAACCCTAGCAATCTTAGGAAGTTCATAACTTACACTTGGTTAAGAGTTGGATCCTCTCCTTTGGGCAGTGAGCTTATATAGGTTTAGGGTATCTTTGATTGCATTTTCAAATTTTATCATGTCATATGCTTCTGATTTTGAATTTTTGTATTGCATGATGCATGTAACCCTAATTTGTGCCTTCCTTTGCATCCCTTTCTCATTTGCTTGCATCTAATGACTTGCCATGACATTTTGTGCATCCACATTATTCATGATACATCTTAGGACATATTAGAACCATGTTTGATCATTGTATCTTTCATTGGCCATGTTGTATGTCCATTGCATTTCATAACTTTTCATGTATATCCATGGTTCAATGCATGCCTCATTTGCATCCTCATGCTTGCTTGATCATCCTCATGTCTTGCCTCATGTTTGTATCATCTCTTAGCATCATTAACATCATGTAATTGCTTCTGACTTTGGTTTGCATCATGACATTACATCTCCTTTGCATTGCATTTCATTTCTTTTGGCTAACTTTTCAGGTGGTAAGTTGTTTTGAGAAGTGAATTTGCCTTCACTTCTCACAATATCTTCTCATCTCTCTTGCATCTTTGCTGCATTTTATCTTGTGTATTGGAGTGAGCTTGCTCATTCATGTTCATCTCTTACCTTTTTTTCTTCAAGCAACTTGTCTTCTTAAGTGAAGCAAGTTGTTTTGCTTCTCCTTTCTCCTTTCTCCTTTCATCTGTTCCTTCCTGGTGGTTTCTCTGAAGATCTTTCTCCCTTGAGCCTCATAAACCCTAGGATCTCCAAGCATGATAACAATTAGGGTTTGATTAGTCCCCCATTTAGTTTCACCTTTGTGTCATCTTTGAGTCTTCTCCTCTCATCTCATAATCAGGGATTAAACCCTAAAGGCTTTAAGGCTTTGTGATTAAGCTTATGCCTGCATCCTTCTATTAGGATGGGGTGCATAACTTTAATCCTAAGTGTTAAACCCTAGATGTGTTTAAATCCTTTAATCAATTCACCTAATAATCATCAAGACATCGATCTTGTAACTTGGGCCTTGCATTAGGGTTCTAATTCTTCCTTAATTGGTTAAGAAGGACTAACCCTAGTGTTAATGGACAAGTCCCCCTCAAGTTGTCTTACAAACCTTAAAATCCATTTCTTAATCTTACCATTAACTAAAATCCATCTAATAAAGGCTTTGTTTTGTCATGAGGTTAATCCCTAATCATGTATTAAGTTGAGGTATCTTCCTCAGCTTAAATGTTCTCATCTATTATCCTTCTATTAGGATGGTGTAATGAGTTCATTAAATCCCTGATTATGGCTTAATCTCATTACTCAACACTAAACAGAAACAACAAAAAACATCTAAATAATTGTAAGTAGGTTAATGATCTTAATCCTATACCATGGTGATTAAGTGTGATGTGCTTACTTCACACTTAAGGTATTCTCATTACCCCTAATCAGAGGGAAGATGTGATGAGTTTACTAACCCTCGGTTTAGGCTTAAGCTCATTTTCTTATGACAAACTCCAAAAAATCAATAAAAGATTGAAAACACAAAAACAAACAATAATCGTCTCCTCCGGGATTCTTTTCTCACCTCATTCACTCATAAACGAGAACTTGCTTCTTCCGTCTAATGCAAGACAGTTTGCACCTGAGCCAGACAGGTCATACACTTGAGCATAGGCAAGTAAGCAGTTCACAAGTCAATTTACCTTTCAGTCTCTTTGAGTCGAACTACGGTGTTCTGACTTCCTCATTGCACGAGAGGATACGTAGGCATAACTTAACAGTTATCGAAAAAAAGTCTCTGTATATTCCCCCTCTATCCAGCACTATTCTTTTAGCCTCATAGTCTTGAGCTTCATTCATTTCTTACACTGACACTGTACATACTACACTTCACATTCCTTTTACACTGACATTTGCATTCTTTTCCAGCTTTGATACACAGATTGCACTGACACTACCCCTTTAAAACACAAATCTTTTAAGCGTGGATCCCGTCGAGTACGACGGACAATCTGGGTGCTAATACCTTCCCAGGTTGTAACCAACCCCCTTTCTTGTCTCTCTGGTTCGTGACCGTCTTATCCATATCTTTCTAGGTCTATGCATCATTACCTTTCCCCCGGGATTAAAATACCTAGATGGAGACTCTTGTCTTTCTGAGTTCACCCCTGTGTGTTCTCTCTCCTTTCGCCGACCGTTCGCGTCTGTACCCCTTCTGACCATGGGTGTCATTTGGTGGGAGCGACAGCTTGGCGACTCTGCTGGGGACCCTTATACTGTAACCAGGGCTTCTGGTTTTGTTTGTGGGTTCCTCCTAGCGCTTGTTTGATTTGTGTTTACTGGGGTGTTATGTGCTAATTGTGTTTATATAGTTGCTTTATTTATTGCTTTATGTACAACTTTATTTATTGCTTTCTTTACAGTTTTTCATATTTCATACTGTCATTATCATTGCTGGATCTGTTCTTCTGTCTTGGTGGGTGGGGTTTCATTGAGAGTTTAAGGTCCTATACATGGGACCTGAGTGACACCTAGGCTAGAGTGGTTCATGTTCTTTCCCATTCCATTTCGGTCTAGTGCGGGAATATGAAACACGGTTCAGATGTGGGTTTCTTCTTGAGAACTCTGTGCTACAGATTTCCTGTAGTGCTAGGGCTATCTGGGAAGCCTGCTAAGTCTGGATGACCTTTACTATGACCTTCAGAAGCTGAGGTGAATTAGAGGAGGATATTTTATGGTTATTGTAAACACTGTACCTCCGGGTTAGAAGTGTTTACACTTCTCATAACTGATCCATGTCTAAGGATCCTTGTTTTAGAACACCACCTGTGAGGGGGTTGGGCTGTTTACAGGTTTGCAGGTACCATTAGCCACATCATACCTTGTAACTTGTTTTATTTAACAGTACATCACTTTGGACAGTTCTTGTGATTTAACCCTGGACATGTGACTCTTTATTTGAGTCCCCCACCCTGGTTACTGGATTTCTGAACCTCCATCTGGACTTCTTGAACATACATGGACTTATATCAAGATAGATAAATCAGATCCAGCTCTTGATCACAAACCCTTGCATATCATTTGCATACTCATCATTTGCATCATTTAACATTTGCTTATTTGTTTTTCAGGGTATCCACATTTTATCTGGCTTGGATTTGACCCCTTCATCTACATAGGCCTCTGTTTCATCAGTTTTCTGCTTCAGCTACCTTCATTATCACCAGCACTAGCCTATCAGTGGATCATCACCAGTACCAGTCTTAATCTTCATAAGCACTTGTCTTCAGCTCTTCATCAGCACTCATGGCTCCACCCAGGAAGAGCAACATTTCATACCATTTCTTTGAGCCTGTGTTGACTGGTATCAGGCAGGTCCAGGCACTTATCACTCCAGACCACATCCCATTATTCAGAGAGCATTATGGAGGCATCCTTGATATGGTTATGGACCTGGATCCTTCTCAGAGGAGTATGATCCACACCTTCCTATAGTTCTATGACCCTCCTTTGAGATGTTTCACTTTCCAAAACTTCCAGCTAGGACCTCTGCTAGAGGAGTTTTCATCATTAATTGGAGTACCTGTCAGGGGTGGTGTCCCCTTCAACCCAGAGATGACTTCTCCCAGCAATGGAGAAGTGGCAAAAGCATTGTACCTGGAACCTATTTTGATTGAGCAAAACATGACAACAAAGGCTGGGATCCCTGGTTTGCACTTAGACTTTTTGACTTCTCAGGCCATCCTGAAGGCCTCCTTGGGAGAATGGAGGGCAGTTTGTGCATTGTTAGCCCTCATCATATATGGGGTTATACTATTTGCAGATGAGCCCAAGTTTATCAGCAAGAATGCCATTCATCTTTTCCTTCTGAGGAACCCAGTACCCACATTGCTGGGAGATTTCTATTATTCTGTTCACCAAAGAAATGAGAAGCAAAGAGGAAAGTTGGTGAGATGTTGTGCTCCTCTATTTCATACTTGGCTGCTCAGACACTTACCTAAGACCGATGCCTTCCTGAATCCCCACCAACAGAAGAATTGGGCTAAGAGACTTATTGCTTTGACTTCAGATGACATCAGATGGTGTACCCAGAGCACCAAGGGCAAGGACATCATCACTAGCTGTGGGCAGTATCCAAATGTACCTCTGGTAGGAGTGAAGGGTTGCATCAACTACAATCCTTTGCTGTTTAAGAGACAACTGGGCTATGCTTTAGTACACCCTCCTAGAGTGCAAGATCTAGATGAGACCCTGTATTGTGAGATAAAGCCTAATCTAGCTGTTGTCAGACAAGCATCCTGGGCTTGGGACAACATCCAGACCAAAGGGATGGCCATTCTTGGGAGGTGCAATAATGTGGCTTCAGCTCAGTACTATGAATGGTCCCATGCTAGAGCTCAGATTTCTGGGATGCCTTTCACCATTGAGGATATACCTAGACCATCCACAGTACAGCCACCAGCCACTGTCAGCCTGGAAGAGTTTGAGAAGCTGAAGGAAAGGAATGAGAATCTGTCTCAGGCTCTGAAGAAGACCCTCTGGGAGAGGAGTGATGGTCGTCTGGACATTGAAAGGTTGGAGAAGCTTAAGGTGGAGCATCTGGCCAGGATTGAGAAAGCAGAGGACTACATCAAGAAATCAAGAGCTGGGGAGCAAATATTGAAGAATGCCTGTAAGGAGGCCAAGCTTCAGAAGGCTAGGACTGATCTCTATCTGCAAGAAAGTCAAGCTAGGTGGGTCAGGATCACTGAAGCTCGTACCCAGGAAGATCAGAGAACTCAATCCAGGATTGAGCAGTTGGAGGCCATTGAAAAGAAGCAACAGGAAGCTCTGCTGGCAGCTCAGAAGGAGATTTCAGAATTGAAACTTAGGGCTGGTTTGAAGAGATCAAAGGACCAGGACACTGCTATTGCCACCAGAAACCTTCTTATCAGGACTATTACAGAGCATCTGGCTGGTCCTGTAACTGAGGCACTTTGAAAGGAGGTTCAGGAGGATGAGTTTGGACTTGATGTTTGACTTTTTGTTTGTTGTTGCTTTCATTTGGTGTACTTTTCTTTTTATATTGTATTTTGACCCTTCAGGGGCATATGTTGTAAAAACAAACTATGTCTTATCCACCATTTGTAATGTATTTTCTAGTTTGTTTCCATTCGAGTTTCTTTTCTCAAAGCAACATCAGAACATCTTCCTTGGGGTCTGGAAAGGTCAAAACCAAGAGCCAAGTCGGATACCTTGGAAAACAAATAAGCATACTGCATTTCATACTAACTTTTGTTTTGTTTTGTAGGTTTTTATTTTAGTTTGTTACTAACTCTGTTGTGGTTCAGGAATTATTGCTCGCCGCCGGGTGTTCCCTCTCAACCGTCCGCACCGGTATCCTACTCGCAACAATCTTCCTGGTATCCAAATGGATCAAGTACAACAGGACCTGATAGAGGTCAGAACTCAGATGGCTAATGAAAGACTGGAGATGAGAAACCAAATGACTAAATTCATGGAAGTAATGACTGGCTTGGCCCAAAGTCAAGAAAGGTTGAGGGCATTGGTAGAAAGACAAACTCCAGAAGAACCCCATCTGGGAACTGGAGGAACAAGTAACAATGAAAGGGGTCAGCCTCATGTTAATCCACCAGTATTTGGGCCTCACCTACATCCGGAAGTCAACATCCCGGGTAATGTGCAAGGAAATACTACTGGGGGAAGGATCTTACAAGAAGACCCCCAAGAAGAGCAGTTTACTGTAATGGGAGCTGGGGATGAAGTCTATGATAGGAGGTTTGATGAAATTGCTGAGAAGTTGAGATCTCTGGAGTCTCAAAATTCCTTAGGCTTCGATGTAATGGATATGGGGTTAGTGGATGGGGTAAGGATTCCCCACAAATTTAAACCCCCGTGCTTCGAGAAGTACAATGGAACCTCTTGTCCACGAACTCACCTGCAGTCCTTTCTGGGGAGACTTAAAGAATATACCATGGATGAGAAGCTGTGGATGTTCTATTTTGAAGATAGTTTGACTGGGGCCTCAAGGGAGTGGTATTCACACTTGACCAGAGCTACTATCAGATGCTGGAAGGACCTGGCTGAAGCTTTCATCAGACAATACCAATACAATCTGGACATGGCTCCTAACAGGACCCTCTTGATGGGAATGTCTCAATCCTCTAGGGAAAGCTTCAGGGAATATGCCCAAAGGTGGAGACAGCTTGCTGCTGCTGTCAAACCACCTATGTCGGAAAGAGAAATGGCTGACATGTTTATGAATACTCTGCAAGGGACATATATTGATAGGCTAGCTGCCTTTTCTTCCACCAGTTTTGCTGACGTAGTTATAGCTGGGGAAAGGATTGAAAGCCTTTTGAAAATGGGAAAAATTTCTGATAATGGTGCAAGTTCGTCCAGTAATCCCAGGAAGCCTTTTGTGGGACCTCGAAGGACCGGTGAGACAAATGTCGTTCATGACAACAGGGGCAGACCTCAGTATGTCCACAGATCAGTAGCAACTGTCACTATTCCAGCTCCGATTCCTCAACCAGCTTATCAACTACCATAACAACCACATTATCAGCAGCAAGTTCAGTATCCGCCACAACGGACCTACAACAACAACAATAACAATCAACAACAAAGACCTTTTCAGCAAAGACCATCACAGGCAAATAGGGTGATTGATCCTATCCCTATGCCTTATGCCGCCTTATTGCCACAACTCCTGAAACTTAACTTGGTTGAGCTAAGGACATTGGCACCACCAGATCCCTCCAATCTTCCAAGAAATTATGATGTCAACGCCAGGTGCGCTTTCCATTCCAATGCACCAGGCCACAATACTGAGAAATGCAGGGCTTTGCAAATGAAAGTCCAAGACCTGGTGGATTCTAAAGCCCTCAACTTTGCACCCCCTCCAAGTGTCACCAAGAATCCCATGCCCAATCATGGAGGGCCAAGAATTAATGCCATTGAGGAAGACAAGCCATCTTTCTTAATCACCAGTGTTGGACAAATTCGAACACCTCTGGTCGAAATTAAAGCTCAGCTTCTAGAGTGCCAGATATTCCTCGGATGTGAGCTTGGTTGTGGGTATTGCAACATCGCAGTCAACGGGTGTGATAATTTGAGAAGCGACATAGATGGTCTTATCAAGGATGGTATACTTCAGATCTCAACAACGGCGCCTACAAATCCAGCAATTGCTTTGACAACAATTCCTGATTCTTCTACAATAGCAGCAACAATCATTCCTACCGATTCATCAATATCATCAGCAGTGGCTTCATCCATCACTTCAACAAATCAAATGTCAACAACCATTCCTTCTACAACATCAGCATCCATTTGTCAGCAGAATCTTCTATAACACCAGCAGAAATTAATGAAGATATCTCAGCAGTCACTATCTACTATGATCCATCGGATGTTCCTCCAAACAACAATTTCCAACAACAAGCAGTGGCACTTCCTGCCAGATCACCAGTTACAATCTACTACGATCCGCACACCATTACAATGCCTTCCTCTGCAGCAGTCAGTCCAGTTACCACCACGGTGCCTGGACCAGTTCCATATGAAAGCAGTAATGCCATACCTTGGCATTATGGCTCTGATCTCTACTGCAACGGGGAGAAAATCACTTTAGATTCTTCAACCTCTTCTCCACAGATTGATAATGTTGGGGGAGGCAGAGGCTTCACCAGAAGCGGACGCCTTTTTGCCTCACAAGTACAAAGACCTAATGCTGAAGCGGAAGCTGCTGCCAAAGCAAAAGGAAAGAGTGTGGTATTTGAAGAGCCTGCTGCCAAGGAAGCTCAGAAGACATCTTTTGAACAAGATGTAGACGAGTTCATGAGAATCATAAAGAGAAGTGATTACAAAGTGGTGGATCAGCTTCACCAAACTCCCTCAAAAATCTCCATATTATCCCTGTTGATGTGTTCTGAAGCTCACGGGAATGCATTATTGAAAGTCCTGCACGCAGCATACGTGCCAGAGGAGATTACTGTTAACCAGCTAGAAACTATGGTGGAAAATGTCAATACCAGTCATGGACTGGGTTTCACCGATGCTGACTTAACAACAGAGGGACGTAACCACAACAAGGCTTTACACATCACTCTAGAATGCAAGGGTGCTGTTCTATCCCATGTATTGGTGGACACTGGGTCTTCACTCAATGTTCTACCAAAGAAAGCCTTAGTGAAGCTGGAGTATGATGGCTTGGCACTGCGTCCAAGTAACTTGGTGGTGATAGCTTTTGATGGCTCTAAAAGATCAGTGCTTGGGGAGATTGATCTGCCTGTGATGATTGGCCCGCAGACTTTTAAAATTACCTTCCATGTGATGGACATTCAGCCGGCCTACAGCTGTTTGTTGGGTAGACCCTGGATCCATGCCGCTGGCGCTGTTACGTCTACCCTTCACCAGAAGCTGAAATTCGAGTGGGAAGGCCAGATCATCACCATCTGTGGAGAAGAAGACATCTTTGTTAGCCATCTGGCTACATATAAGTACATAGAAATGGATGGAGAGATCCATGAAACTATGAGCCAGGGGTTTGAGGCCCTGAATATTAATGAAGCATCTGCTGTACTGGTGTAGCGGTAAAATCGTGAGTATAAGCTATTGATTAACTTAACTCGATTAACACAGAGTCGCCACCGCGCTTTTCTTTATTTCCAAAAGGAAAAAGGTAAAAGAACGAATAAAAACCTAGGATTCTAAAAGCAAAGGCTAAAAGAAATAAACAGAGATTGGGTAAGGGGATTGGTTATGAACCGGGAAGGTTTTAGGCACCCGACTCATCCGTGGTACTCCACGGGAGCCCTTTGAAATACTTATTGCTTTTGGTCTGAAATTGGTTTGTTTAAAATGATGGAAGAGATGAGAAGAAGAATATTTTTTAATGATTTTGTGTTTGATAAGGTTTTAAAGCCTTATGCCTACGTACCCACAAAGTGCAATGCGAGATCAAAACCTCGTAGTTCGTGGTACAAAGTTTGAAAAGAAAAAGTGGGTTGAATTGATTTTAAGATGTAGAGATAAGTCGTCATCCCTTAGCGAATAATTCCGCTAAAAGGGATGAATCATATCTAAACATGTGGAAAAGAAGAAAGGTGCACAAGGCACAAAAACAATTGAATGGATTTGTATTTTTTAAAGTATGTACAAAAATGGTTTTAATATATTTACATGAATTAATATTTGGTTAAGAAAATAAAAGGAAAAGGTTAAAAATCGCTTGAACTAAGTCAAGGTTTGTTTATGAAAATGTTTGAAGTTTAGAAAACAAGAAGGTTTTGAAATAGGAAGAAGTTTTGAAAATTAAAGAATGGGGAGGAGATGAAGAGACTAGTCCTAATGCTTGAATTAAAAGATAAAGAAAGAAGTTACCAAACTATAATATGCACAATTCTCCAAAGATCGGAATTTCCTTCTTCAAAAGTTAATGACATTACTTGAAGTCGAGGTTTCTAATCCATTCCAACTTGAGCAAAGGGAGATCCTAGAAGTCTAAGTCCATTCTCCAAAAGCAAAGGGATAGTAACCATAGTCCACAATTATAAGTCATAAGTTTTTCTTTAAGAGTTTAAGCCTTTATTAAGTATTTTGATGTCCAAATGGACAAAATAAAAACAATCACAATATGAATATTAACAAGCACAATATGAATATAAACAATGATATATGATATAATATGGCAAAATATAATAAGGAGATAAGGGAGCAAGAGATTAAAATAAAAGGATAAGGTGCGAGAGATTAAATTTAAACAATTATATTCACATTATTATATTATTTACAATATAAGGTGGTATGATGAACTTAATCAAGCACAACCACAATAATGAAAATAAAACCGAGGCAACCGGATCCAAGTGGATCTTTAATCGAATCGGGACTAATATAGGTCTATGTTAAGCAATCGCCGAGTAATTTACGGAGTAATTACCCTACAAATGAGGCCGGCCACCACTAATTAAAGTGGAAAATATTCGTGTTAATACATGTTAGAGAAACGATATAATGGATCGTTCTCCGAAAACATGCCACACTAAAAGAAAAAGGAAGGTCTAATCTTAATCGAGATTATCGTTGAATTTCTCGATTAGCAACCTATCACGATCTCAAAGTATGGAGAATGATCCAAATGATCATTCATCCATAGATTTGAAATAATGAAGATTAAACTTAATCGGAAATCAACAATCTCGAATCGGAAGATTGTCATCGACCAAAATTAAAAAAGAGATGAAAAATAATGGATCCAAAATAGATCCAATAAAAGAAATCCAAACATTTTTTTAATCATTTTTTAAACTCTTCTCTTAAACTCTTTTTCCAAATTCTTTTCATAAAATGTTTTCTCTAAAATAGTTTCTAAAATATTTTTTAGATTGTTTTCTAAAACATTTTTCTAAAATTTCCTTTACATCAAAATATTTAAAACCAAAGTTTAAAGAAAATAAACTAACTAATAAAAAAAAAGAAATAAAAGAGGGGAGGGGAACTACGGATCATGGTGGTAAATAGAAATGGATCTAGAGATCCAAACCCAAACAGAATTTATACATCACATTCTTAATAAAAGTTTTCTATAAAAAATAAACAAATAAATAAATTATAAAAAGAAAAAAAACAAAATAGAAGCCAAAAGAGCTTCTTCTTCTTTCATGGCGCAAGCATAAGAAAAACAGGGGAGAACAAAATTCACGGCGGAAATTTCACATCTCCTCCTCACCTTCTCAAACACACAGAATCGAGTTTCTTCTTCGTTACTTCTTCTTCTCAATCACGCGAAATCTCTCTCTCTCAATCGCAAACTTGTTTCTCTTTCTTTGATTCCTTCACGGATTGAATTCGGTTTAAAGATTAGAAGGGATTTAGGGATTTCGGTAAAATTTGATTGAGGATTTGAGGGTTTTGAAGCTAAGAAGCTTATTATCAGAATGGAGGTGGAAAGGAATTTGAGGTTGGAAATGGATTTTGACAGAGGTTATGGGGGCTCTTCAAGCTTCATCATTGAAGGAATGGAGGTTCTTATTTATAGGAGGAAAGTCAAGAAAGAGGGTTGCCGTTTGGTTTGATACTCACTGCGTTTTGGTGTGGGCAAAGTTCTCGTGCACTTCGTTTGCGTTTTGAAGCTAAGGTATGCGCGTTTTGGTAGCTTCACAAAATTCCCGTGTGTGCTTCTGTTGCTTTGCGTTTTGATTCGAATTTACTGCGTTTTACGTCTTGCTATGATGTGTTTTGTATTCGTTGGTTTTCAGGTGATTTCGCGTGACATGCTCATGTGCGAGATACGTGACGTTTTCGGTTGGCTTCAGCTTATTGTTGTGAGCTTGCGGCGTAACAAGCTTGGACTTGTTGCTTTTGTTGCTTGGCTCAGCTTTGGGCTTGCATTGTTGTTAGTTATTGATACGGCTGGGCGTGTGTGTTTGTTGGTAGCTGGAGCTGTGCAGCGTACGGATACGGCTGGGCAAGTTGAGGTATGAGGTATTGGGCCTGCGACTTGTTTTATGGCCTGAGCTGACTTGAGCTGGGCAAGATTTTGCTGCGGTACGGAATGGCTTGTGGATTGAAGCGTACGTGATTGTTGTTGTACGACTTGGCATGTGAGACTTTGGGGCTTGGGAAAGCTGAAGGCAAGGTGTGGGCTAGGAGGCACATGCGTGTTTGTGAGCTAGACTGATGGATTACCTTGGGCCTGCGAAATGCTTATGTTGAAATGTTTTTTGCTGCACGCGCGGGCAAGGCTTGGTACAGATTTTGTGGGGTAGGTTGTTTGGTCTTTTGGCTGTGTGGATGGGAAAGAGTATGTGAAGTTTGGGGGGCTTTTCACTCACAACCTTTTTGTTTCTATTTTTTAACAAAAGGTAAATGATGTAGAAAATGGATCATGGGCTAAAAAAAAATAACAAATGGACTACATGGCACAATTTGTTTTATAAGGTATAAAAAAATGGACAAAAAATAGAAATTGATTTGTTTTTATTTATTTTTATAATTGTGAATAAAATGATGAATATGAATTATAAAAAGAATATGAAATATGGTAATGAAAGTGGATAATCCGTATGAATTAGGAAAACGGATCGAAAATAATTGGGTGGAAATGATAATGGATCGAAAATGTGTGAATTAAAAAAATGATTTAGGACGGATAGATGGATGATAATTGGAAATGGTTTAGGAAGATAGTGATTTAGGATAATCGAAAGAAAATGACAAAATAAATGGTTTATGGATCGAATATTAAAATGGATAGAACGGATGAATGGATATGAGATGATGATTTTTTAAGCCCACAACAAATCTCGATTATTCTTTCACAAGCCTCTGCTAAAATGAACACAGTCAATCTGAACCAATGAACCACTTGTCAATTCCACCACAGTCATTGATATTGTCTGAAATTCGCCCTGATAAATCGAAACTAAACCGAGGAAAATAAATCCTCAAATGAATCGCTGATGAACTGATGAAACGATGAACTGATAAACACTGAAGATCCAAACCTCAACACACTGCCTGATAACTGATGAACAAACTAATCTTTGCACAGAAAACAACTGTCACACAACCCAACTTGGTACTTTCAAAACGCATTGCCTGATAAATGAATTACTGGCACACACAACTGGCAGTCAACACAATCTTTTGATAGTTTGACCAATATTAGGTCAAACATCCATCTGAAATCGCCTTGTGACTGAACAAGCACATCTGAATGAAATTATTGTCTCATCTTCGCAAGCCTGCAACACAGAGAAGAAGAAGAACATTGCAACATATCTTTTTGTATTTTGGTTAGAAGTCAGTAAATATAAACAAATATAAAACAGCAAAAATAATGATGATCCCCTGCGAAGCATAGACCCAAATCTGAGGAAAAACTCGAAACCTGTGCGATCTTGTTTGATATGCAAAAATGCAGATGATATGCGAAACAATCTTAGGGCAAAAATTAGGGTGTTACAACTGGGAACCTCCATGAAGTCTTATCAGCAAGCCCGAAAGGTTGTTGAAGAGGGTACTGCCCAAGGCTGGGGCAAGCTGTTGCCCGTGGAGAAGAAAGAAGACAGATTTGGGTTGGGTTATAGACCAACTCAACAAGATCAATCGGAGGCTGCCAAGAAGCCCAATTTTGTCAGCGGGGGGATGCTCACCCCAGATGCTGTAAACAACTTGGAAGACGAGGAGGAAAGCGACCGCAACCTGGAGAGCTGGATACGTCCAAGGATCCAGGGGAGCCAAGTCCTTAACTGGTCTTCCCAGGAAATTATAAGGGTTACTGCTGCAGAGTAATTATTATTTCCTGTATTTTTAAGCATGCATCAAGTCTTGCATCTTGCCCAAGATGTCAAGACTCATTTTGTAATCGGGCCATCTTGTAATTTTGTGCAAATGGATTAATCAATGAATATCGGACATCTTTTGCAAATGAGTCTTTTTCTTTTTTCGCTCACTGTTTTTCATTTTTCTTTTTGTACAAAAATAAAATGGCAATGTTTTCCAAAATGATAACTTCATTTCACTTTTTCTAAACAAGATTAAAATTGATCACTAAAATGAACAATCTAAACCCTTGCAGAGAGTGCCTTTCAGACTGCACCGACAACAACACTGCTATGGCTTCGTATGACTTTGACAATCCAATCAATCAAGCTGATGAAGGGGTTGAAGAAGATTATGAGCTTCCTGAAGAGCTAGCCAGGTTGCTAAGGCAAGAGGAGAAGGTTATCACTCCTCATCAGGAGGAGGTCGAAACGGTTAATCTTGGTACGGAAGAAGATGTGAAAGAGGTCAAGATCGGGGCTTGCCTACAAGACTCAGTGAAAGAACAACTGATTGATATGCTTCGGGAGTATGTGGATGTTTTCACTTGGTCTTATCAAGATATGCCAGGGTTGGATACCGATATTGTCATGCACAAGCTGCCTTTGAAAGAAGACTGCCCGCCAGTAAAACAGAAGTTGCGCCGTACTCGCCCAGATATGGCAATGAAGATAAAGGAAGAGGTACAAAAGCAGTGGGACGCCGGTTTCCTTGCTGTAACTAGCTATCCACCATGGGTTGCTAATATTGTACCTGTACCTAAGAAAGACGACAAAGTGAGGATGTGTGTGGACTACCGAGATCTGGACAGAGCTAGCCCGAAAGATGACTTCCCATTACCTCACATTGATGTATTGGTTGACAATATGGCTCAGTTCTCGGTGTTCTCCTTCATGGATGGATTTTCAGGATATAATCAGATCAAGATGTCACCTGAAGACATGGAGAAGACAACTTTCATCACACCTTGGGGCATGTTCTGTTATAAGGTGATGCCATTCGGACTGAAGAATGCTGGTGCAACGTATCAACGGGCTATGGTGACATTATTCCATGACATGATCCATAAAGAAATTGAATGTTATGTGGATGACATGATTGCCAAGTCCCTCACAGAAGAAGATCACCTGGTGAATCTGTTGAAGTTATTCAAGCGTCTGAGGAAGTACCAATTGAAGTTAAACCCCAACAAGTGCACATTTGGGGTGCGATCTGGTAAGTTGCTAGGGTTTATTGTAAGTGAGAAAGGGATTGAAGTTGACCCTGATAAAGTCAAAGCCATTCAAGAAATGCCTGCACCGAAAACTGAGAAAGAAGTTCAAGGGTTTCTAGGTAGATTGAACTACATTTCAAGGTTCATATCTCACCTTACAGCAACCTGTGAGCCTTTGTTCAAGCTGTTAAGAAAGGAACAAACGATCAGGTGGAACGAAGACTGCCAGAGGGCTTTTGACAAAATCAAGGAATACTTACAAGAGCCTCCAATCCTTATGCCTCCAGTTGAAGGAAGATCTCTGATAATGTACTTGACAGTATTAGAAGAGTCAATGGGGTGTGTGCTGGGCCAGCATGACGAGTCTGGTCGAAAAGAGTATGCAATTTACTACCTAAGCAAAACGTTTACCGACTGTGAACAACATTATTCACTGCTCGAGAAAACTTGCTGTGCTTTAGCGTGGGCTGCTCGCCGACTAAGGCAGTATATGTTGACCCACACTACTTTATTGATATCAAAGGTGGATCCAGTTAAGTACATTTTTGAGAAGCCAGCACTTACCGGACGGGTTGCAAGATGGCAAATGATCCTCACAGAATGTGACATTCAGTACATATCTCAAAAAGCCATCAAGGGCAATGTATTGTCTGATTATCTTGCTGAGCAACCTATTGATGATTACCAGCCTATGAGATTTGACTTCCCTAATGAAGACATCATGTTCATAAAAGCAAAAGATCATGAAGAGCCTGTTCACACTGAAGGGCCTGACCCGGAAGAAGAATGGACTATGATGTTTGATGGGGCTGTTAATATGAATGGTCGTGGTGTTGGTGCAGTACTCATTACACCTAAGGGAGTTCACATGCCTTTCTCGGCAAAGCTCACCTTTAACTGCACTAACAACGAAGCTGAATATGAAGCTTGTATTATGGGTCTTGAGGAAGCCATTGACCTCAGGATCAAGACTTTGACTGTATTCGGAGACTCAGCTCTGGTAGTTAATCAAACCAACGGCAAATGGTACACCCACCAAGATCATTTGATACCTTATCGGGATTATACAAGGAGGTTATTGACTTTCTTCACAACAGTCAAGCTTAAGTATATCCCTCGAGACGAGAATCAGTTTGCAGACGCTCTGGCTACCATTTCATCCATGATCAAAGTTCAAGCTGCCAACTTTGTGCCTCGGAGTTCAGTGTCCAGACTTGACAGACCAGCATATGTGTTCTCAGCAGATGTTGTTAAAGATGATAAGCCTTGGTTCCATGATATCAAATGCTTCTTGGAGGATCAAACATACCCACCTGGGGCATCTTCCAATGATAAGAAGACGTTAAGAAGGCTAGCTGGTAGTTTCTTTTTGAATACCGATGGTTCCCTGTACAAGAGAAACTTTGATATGGTGCTCCTCAGATGCGTTGATAGAGAAGAAGCAGACTTGTTAATGCACGAGGTGCACGAAGGATCATTTGGTACCCATGCAGGAGGGCATGCTATGGCCAAAAAGTTGCTAAGATCGGGTTATTACTGGATTACAATGGATGCTGACTATTGTGCCTATGCCAGGAAATGTCATAAATGCCAGATCTATGCGGATAAGGTGCATGTGCCTCCCAATCCTCTGAATGTGATGTCTTCACCCTGGCCCTTTTACATGTGGGGCATTGATATGATTGGCAAGATTGAACCGACTGCTTCAAATGGCCACAGATTCATCCTGGTAGCCATTGACTATTTTACCAAATGGGTCGAAGCAGCTTCATATGCAAATGTTACAAGGCAAGTGGTAGCTCGATTCTTGAAAAGAGACATCATCTGCCGGTATGGAGTTCCCGAGCGAATCATTACTGATAATGGTTCCAACTTAAACAATAAAATGATGGCAGAGCTATGTCGGGACTTCAAGATCCAACACCACAATTCTTCCCCTTACAGGCCAAAGATGAATGGCGCTGTTGAGGCAGCTAACAAGAATATCAAGAAGATTGTGCAGAAGATGGTAGTTACCTATAAAGACTGGCACAAAATGCTACAATTTTCCTTACATGGGTATCGTACGTCAATCAAAACATCCACTGGGGCAACACCGTATCAGCTTGTGTTTTGCATGGAGGCAGTCCTACCGGTTGAAGTTGAATTACCCTCCCTGCGGGTACTGATGGATGTTAAGCTGAACGAAGCAGAATGGGTCCGGTACCGATACGAACAACTAAATCTGATTGAAGAGAAGAGATTGGCTGCAATCTGTCATAGGCAGTTGTATCAGAAAAGGATGAAGAAAGCCTTCGATCAGAAAGTCAGACTCCGAGAGTACCAAGTAGGAGATCTTGTGCTGAAAAGACTCCTCCCTCCTCATATAGACCACAGGGGCAAGTGGACTCTGAACTATGAAGGACCATTCGTAGTAAAGAAAGTTTTCTCCGGTGGAGCACTGATGCTCAGCACTATGGATGGTGAAGTCTTCCCGTCCCCTGTGAATTCAGATGCAGTTAAAAAATACTTCGCATAAAATGACCCGCTGGACATAAAAACAGAATGTAAGTCCAAGAAAAAATAGGGCATCCCGACGAGTCAAAAACAGAATAAAAGACTCGGGCAAAAATAAGGGAAAATAAACAAAGAATGTACACCCGCTGGGTTGAAAAGCCACATTGGACAACTCAGGCAAAAATGGGTATCCCGGTGGATTGAAAACCCGAAAGGGCGATCCACGCAAAATAAGGGAATAAGCGAACAACTGTATTCTAAACACATCTGTATCACTTACAACTTGGTAAGCTTCGAAAGGTTCAAGCTTCGTTCAGAATCAACCTTCTTCAGAAAGCAAGACGAGAAGAACGTCAAATGTCATACGAGTCATAGCAAAAGGGAAGCTCCTTGAAGCGTCATCAGCATTGCCAGCACCTTTTTGTTTTTAAATTTGTAACGATTCCCTCATTTCAGGGGATTCGTTTCTATGACTGTATCTTGCCAAATTCAGGGCACTCGAATTAATAAAATCAGATTTTCAGTCACACGCTGTCTTGTACTCTTTTGTTTGCAAAAATGTCCGATGTCTTTAAGATATTGACTGCACAAATACAGATGCTTCTCTCCTAAAAATACGTGCTTGCAGGAAATATACTTACCCCCGGGAGTGTCTAAACTCTTATGATGGAATCCAGTAGGGGATACCTCGGGGTACTTGTGTGTTTCTTTGTCTTTTCAGGATTGCAGGTATTCAGAGCACAACATGAGGCATGAAAGCTTCACCCCAGCAAGCTGGCAAATCATTATCTACTCAGTCTATCCAACAGTTAGCACCGGAGTTGCTTTCTCCCCAGCTGAGTTGTCACTTATTATTCCTCCTCAGCCAAGTACAAAAGCTAGGGAACCATCTCCCCACAGAGTGTCAACCTCTACCCGGAAGAGCAACGCGTGAAGAAACCACAACAGAGAGAAGAAAGTTTCTACAAACCCCATCTGGGCCCCTCATTACCAAGACGGGTCTATCAGTGACTTACTCCCCCATGCAGAGTCACATCTTGTCAGATCTACCAATGGTCTTATCCCCAGCTGGGATATCCACTTCAAGCAGATCAGCCAGAGGTCTTCGCAGCAGCGGGATCTGAATCTTGGGTCATTATCATTGCATAATCATAGCATTCGCATCATATTTTCCCCACAGAGCGTGGCATTCCGTCTAATACGGAGCATTACGGCAAAAATCAAACATATTGCATAATCATAAGGCCATGTTTTGAATACTGACAATTCATCGACAATATACAGAATGCTCCCCGAAATTCCCCGGCAGAGAGCCAAGACATTTCTCTTACAGATACAGATACTTCCCGACACCCGTCCGTGTCATATCCCCAGTAGAAAGACAAAGCGCCCCCTTTGCACTCACGAATACTTATACACAATCTCCTTGGTACACATACACTTGTTTATATTACACTTTTCTCTTTTTGACACTCGTCCGTGTCACTCTCCACGGCAAGTTAAACACTCGCCTGTACACCACTCATACTTGTTACTCCTATTTTACTCATACAGATACTCGTCCGTATCTTGTATACACCACCTATATCCCCTCGGATTCGATACTCGTCCGTGTTCTTTGTTAACCAGTTGGTACTCGTCCGTATCATCATCTCTGAACATGCGTCAGCGTTTGTTTCTACTGATACTCGTCCGTATCATGGTCTTAAGGATGCTCGTTCGCATCTTTAATCCATACACAATGTCAGATACTTTTACCTCTTTTAGAGTTTAGACACTCGTCTGTGTCTATTATTCCCCAGAAGAGTCCCCGCAGAATTAATACTCGTCCGTGTTCTTTGTTAACTAGTTGATACTCGTCCGTATCATCATCTCCAAACATGTGTCAGCATTTGTTTCTACCTGATACTCGTCCGTATCATAGTCTTAAGGATGCTCGTCCGCATCTTTAATCTATACACAGTGTCAAAACACTTATATTTTCTTGAATTGAGACACTCGTCTGTGTCTACTATTCCCCAGCGAAGTCCTCAGCAAAACTTCCTTTTTATCTGACATTTGTCCTATGTCCTGATACCTTTGCGGCAGCCCTACCCTGCCAGGTGATCGTCCTTCATCATCCCCAGTGGAGTCTCTATTCATTAGAACCCCTTCCTATCCGACATTCGTCCTATGTCGTGATATTTTCGGCAGCCGTACCCTACCAGGTGATCATCCTTCACCTCCTGATGATCGTCCTTCATCATTTTATCCGATGGTCGTCCCCATCATTGATCTTGTTATCTGACATTCGTCCTATGTCATGATAAACCCTGAGAGCAGCCGTACCCTTCTAGGTGATTGTCCTTCACCTCTTAATGATCGTCCTTCATCATGCTTATCCGATGGCCGTCCCCATCGTCGACCTTGTCATCCGACATTCGTCCTATGTCGTGATGCTTTTGGCGACCGTACCTTGCCAGGTGATCGTCCTTCACCTTAGATGATCGTCCCTCATCTTATTCCCAACAGAGCAGCCGTCCCCTGCTAGGTGATCGTACTTCACCTTTGATGACCGTGCCTCATCATTTATTTCATTTACCTATAATCCCCAGAGAGTCTTATAGCTTTACTTGATGGCCGTCCCCATCATAATCTCTTATATCCCCAGCATGTCGGCCGTCCCCGTCATTGCTCTTGCCCCAGCAGTCGTCCTCTGCTCGACGGTCGTCCTCCGTCGCCCGCACTTTATAATCATACTTTATTTTTCTTTTACAATCTATATCCCTCTTCTTCTTCATTTTGTGAGTGCAAATTTTGGACTGTCTTTGGTATTCAACCACAAGTTATCTTGTTTGCCTGTTAAGCCGTTGCTTACATCCTGCACAGCTAACTCATGCTTGAATAGGGGCAGCTGTAAACACCCCAAATTTGCCCTCACCCTTTCACACCATGGCTTGTGATCTTTTCATGTGCATAAGCTCAATCATAGCATCTCATATTGCACTTTTGATTCACTGCATTGCTTCTAAGTCATCTGCATCTAGGGTTTGTATTCTGAGCCATCCCAGAGCCACTTGAGCCACTCCAATGGTCTTCAATCACTTCAAAGGGGTCCATGTATGTTCAAACATCATATTATATCCTCGTAAAGTCAAGGAAGTCAAAGAATCACAAGAACTGAGAATGGCATGGAAGCAGAGCCAGGTTTAACTGCACAGATTAACTAGAATTAGGGTTTTGGTTTCAAAGGTCATAACTCCAAATTTTTTGGTCATTCTTGTTTCTATTGGTCTCTATATGTTGTAAGGATCATGCATATCAAGTTTCATGAGGAAATTCCATAGGGAAGGCATCTGATCAAGAGTTGACTTCTTGAGCAAGGCAGTGCAAAATCAGGGCATCTAAGGCCCCCAATGACCCAACCAAAGGGTGTTCTCCATCATTTTGAATGTGTATGATCTTTATTTGATCATAGAAGATGTTGGAAGTTCACAAAGTTGAAGAATTTCAAGCCATTTGCAAAGTTGCCTTTTTGGGAAAATGACTTGTAATGTAAACTTGCCATTTTGGGAAAGTTTTTCAACCTCCTCAAATTGATTCAAAAATGCTTCAAATGAGAAAACTTTGGTCATGAAAGTTGTAGAATGGATCATTCCCTTTTCAAAAAGTACAAGAACTTGTCCTAATTCATTTTGGATCAAAAGTTATGGCTTGTCAAAATTGGGAAAAATCACATAATTTCAAGTTTTGTACCAAAGAGGCATTTTGCAAAATGGTATGATCAAGCATTCTAAAGACTTCAAATATGCACAAACTCTTCACAACATGTTCATGTGACTTCTAAAAATCAGAATTGGCCCAAGAATTATGCATTTTGGTGCCTTGAACTTCATGAATTTCCAAACCGGGCAAAGTTGGACAAAGTTGCAAAACATCATACAAAGCCTAATCCACTTGCTAATTGGCTTCAAGACTGATCCCATGGCTCTCCTCATTCCTTGCTGCGCAGGACACCCCTTTGTCCTTGTCCTACCATTGACCCAAACCTCTCTTACACCTAGACTTGACTTTTTTCAAAAACCCCCATACCAATCAGCCTGTGCCACACCAACTATTCTGACCAATCAAGACTTTACAAACACACTTCAAGCAAGCCATTTGATAACATCTTGAAGCCTGAGCACACACACAAGTCAGCATACACAAAAATCCCTCCCTTTGCATTTTCTATCGAATCTCTCAACTCAGCAACTCAAACTTGAAAATTTTTTCACCATTCAACTCACCATGACCCACTGATCATTTCCCACCCCTCACTTGTCCCTGAAACCACCATAATCAAAAACACGATTTCAACACTCCCTTGAACTGAGCTTATGCAAACTTCTTCTAGAGGTCATATAAACTCCAGCTAAGTGTCAAAAGCTTCCGAGGAGGATCATTGGAGCTTGTTTGAAGCAAAGAGCTGGCCAGAAAGTCCCTGTTTCGAAAGCTCAAGCTCAGGTAGACATGGCATTTATTTTTCCAGAACTCCCATTTTTAGTTTCTAAATGCTTCCTTATGCTTCACTGATTATCATGATGTGATTTATTTTGAAAATGAATGAAAAATGGCCATGTATGCGTGTTCTGAAACTTTGCCCGTGAAATGAGTTTTGGTTTGATTCTTCTGATTCAGTGAAAATAAATGATTTTTGGGGTGGGGTTTAGGTTTAGTGATGTTTAAAGATTGAATCTGGAGATTTTGGTGAAGTTTTGATGCGTAGGGAGTGAGATAGCATGAACAACTTGCCGGAGAAGATGACCGGAACACTGTTCCGGTCATCTGAAAGTCATTAGGGCCTCTGATTAGGGTTTAATCATAATTAGGCAAGTTTGAATTTGGACCGTTCGTTTGCGTGCCAGGTCAATTCCCGCGTGTCCCAGTTTGAACCACAGCCCTTGATCTGGTTGACTTTCTCATTTTTCTATTTAATTCTATTTTTATTTTCATTTGTTTTGCATTTATTTGCACGAATTATTTAAAATAGCTAAAATCGTTTAAAAATTATGAAAATTTTTGTCAAAGTTTTCATTAATTTTTAAAACCCAAAAATATTTTTATTTTTATTTTTTGCACTAAAAATTATTTTTAAATCATTTAAATGTTTATTTTTAATTAATTAATGAAAATTAATTAATTAAAAATACATTTAGGTATTTAAAAATCACAAAAAAATTCACATAGCATTTAAAAACATTTAGAAACATTATCCAACTCTCAAACCAAATTTCTTCTTTGTTCTTGATACCTTTTGATCATTTTCATTGGAATTAACTTCATTTTTAGGCAATATTTTGTTTCAAACTTTAAAAATTTCATTCTGCCTAACCATTGAGAGTTGGATGATGATTTTTATTGCATTGCACTCTCCTTAGCATGTAGTGTATAGGATAAATTTGGCTTGATTTGATCTTGCATTTTCAATTTGTTTAGCATTTTTCTTGATGAGGTAGCTTAAAACCCTAGCAATCTTAGGAAGTTCATAACTTACACTAGGTTAAGAGTTGGATCCTCTCCTTTGGGAAGTGATCTTATATAGGTTTAGGGTATATTTGATTGCATTTTCAAATTTTTATCATGTCATATGCTTCTGATTTTGAATTTTTGTATTGCATGATGCATGTAACCCTAATTTGTGCCTTCCTTTGCATCCCTTTCTCATTTGCTTGCATCCAATGACTTGCCATGACATTTTGTGCATCCACATGATTCATGATACATCTTAGGACATATTAGAACCATGTTTGATCATTGTATCTTTCATTGGCCATGTTGTATGTCCATTGCATTTCATAACTTTTCATGTATATCCATGGTTCAATGCATGCCTCATTTGCATCCTCATGCTTGCTTGATCATCCTCATGTCTTGCCTCATGTTTGTATCATCTCTTAGAATCATTAACATCATGTAATTGCTTCTGACTTTGGTTTGCATCATGACATTACATCTCCTTTGCATTGCATTTCATTTCTTTTGGCTAACTTTTCAGGTGGTAAGTTGTTTTGAGAAGTGAATTTGCCTTCACTTCTCACAATCTCTTCTCATCTCTCTTGCATCTTTGCTGCATTTTATCTTGTGTATTGGAGTGAGCTTGCTCATTCATGTTCATCTCTTACCTTTTTTTCTTCAAGCAACTTGTCTTCTTAAGTGAAGCAAGTTGTTTTGCTTATCCTTTCTCCTTTCTCCTTTCATCTGTTCCTTCCTGGTGGTTTCTCTGAAGATCTTTCTCCCTTGAGCCTCATAAACCCTAGGATCTCCAAGCATGATAACAATTAGGGTTTGATTAGTCCCCCATTTAGTTTCACCTTTGTGTCATCTTTGAGTCTTCTCCTCTCATCTCATAATCAGGGATTAAACCCTAAAGGCTTTAAGGCTTTGTGATTAAGCTTATGCATGCATCCTTCTATTAGGATGGGGTGCATAACTTTAATCCTAAGTGTTAAACCCTAGATGTGTTTAAATCCTTTAATCAATTCACCTAATAATCATCAAGATATCAAGCTTGTAACTTGGGCCTTGCATTAGGGTTCCAATTCTTCCTTAATTGGTTAAGAAGGACTAACCCTAGTGTTAATGGACAAGTCCCCCTCAAGTTGTCTTACAAACCTTAAAATCCATTTCTTAATCTTACCATTAACTAAAATCCATCTAATAAAGGCTTTGTTTTGTCATGAGGTTAATCCCTAATCATGGATTAAGTTGAGGTATCTTCCTCAGCTTAAATGTTCTCATCTATTATCCTTCTATTAGGATGGTGTAATGAGTTCATTAAATCCCTGATTATGGCTTAATCTCATTACTCAACACTAAACAGAAACAACAAAAAATATCTAAATAATTGTAAGTAGGTTAATGATCTTAATCCTATACCATGGTGATTAAGTGTGAGGTGCTTACTTCACACTTAAGGTATTCGCATTACCCCTAATCAGAGGGAAGATGTGATGAGTTTACTAACCCTCGGTTTAGACATAAGCTCATTTTCTTATGACAAACTCCAAAAAATCAATAAAAGATTGAAAACACAAAAACAAACAATAATCGTCTCCTCCGGGATTCTTTTCTCACCTCATTCACTCATAAACGAGAACTTGCTTCTTCCGTCTAATGCAAGACAGTTTGCACCTGAGCCAGACAGGTCATACACTTGAGCATAGGCAAGTAAGCAGTTTACAAGTCAATTTACCTTTCAGTCTCTTTGAGTCGAACTACGGTGTTCTGACTTCCTCATTGCACGAGAGGATACGTAGGCATAACTTAACAGTTATCGAACAAAAGTCTCTGTATATTCCCCCTCTATCCAGCACTATTCTTTAAGCCTCATAGTCTTGAGCTTCATTCATTTCTTACACTGACACTGTACATACTACACTTCACATTCCTTTTACACTGACATTTGCATTCTTTTCCAGCTTTGATACACAGATTGCACTGACACTACCCCTTTAAAACACAAATCTTTTAAGCGTGGATCCCGTCGAGTACGACGGACAATCTAGGTGTTAATACCTTCCCAGGTTGTAACCAACCCCCTTTCTCAGTCTCTCTAGTTCGTGACCGTCTTATCCATATCTTTCTAGGTCTATGCAGCATTACCTTTCCCCCGGGATAAAAATGCCTAGCTGGCGACTCTTGTCTTTCTGAGTTCACCCCTGTGTGTTCTCTCTCCTTTCGCCGACCGTTCGCGTCTGTACCCCTTCTGACCATGGGTTTCATTTGGTGGGAGCGACATTAAGGTCAGATTTGGCCCAAAAATCATCTCATTTCATGCCTTGCATATGAAGAAATCTCAAAAGGGCTAAACTTTGTCAAATTTGCAAAACACCCCATAACTTATTTCCCACATGCTGAATTGCATCAAAGTGAATTCCATGGCCACCTTTGATCCTTGCTGCACCAGACACCCCATTGTACCAAGCCTGAACCAGCTCATACCTCAAAGTACAACCAACCTTGACTTTTTGTAAATCACCCCATACCAATCAGCATAGCCCACACCAACTCCACAGACCTATCACAACTTGATATATGGACTTTATGCAAGCCATAACACACAAGAACTCAGCCTGAATCCTCAGCATTGCCCTAGCTCATAAAAATCACCTCTCTTGTATTTTCCTTCGAAACACACAGCCCAATTGCTCAAACTTAAAACAAACACCACCATTCATCTCAAAATCAATCAATGTTCACAAACCACCCATCAAAACAGCCAAGAGCACATCACAAACAAAACACGATTTTCTGACCAGAGGAGTCTAAACTCACAAACCATCCTTCCTCAAAGCTCTCCAAGCATCAAAGCTTCTTCAGGGAGGCCATTGGAGGCATTTTGCACCAAGGAAGCAGCCAGAAAGCTCAAGGGTTGAAAGCTCCATCTCAGGTAGCCATCTCAAACTTTTTTTCCAGAAATCTCTTTTTAAGTTATAGAATTGTTCCTCTTGTTGTGTTGATCATGCTGAACCTTTTATTTTTGAAAATGGTTGTGATTTGAGGATTTTATGAACTTCTGAAAGTTTCACCATTTTTGGTCATTGCTTCGAATCTTGAGATTGAGTGAAAAGAAATTGTTTTTGAGGGTGGATTTGATCTTAGGGGAGTGAAAGGAATGAATCTGGAGCTTTAGAGCTCCATAAATGACCTAGGGAGTGAGTTGCAAGTTTTTCAGGTGAGGGGGTCACCGGAGAAGACGACCGGAGCTCTTCTCCGGTGACCTGAAAGTCATTAATTTGTTTAATTAGGGTTAGGGCAAAGTTTAAACCTGGACCGTTTGATTTAAGTTTGGCGCGTGTTCTGGATGGCTAGGATCAGATCATTAGTTTTAATTTAGGATTAAATAATTAATTAATTAGGTTTAGCTGGATTTGAATTTGGGCCATTAGATCTGGCGCGTGGTCAACCCTAGTTTCTCCAGAATCAATCCAAGCCTTTGATTGTGCATACTTCTGTTTATTTAATTTTTTATTTCATTTTTCTCATTTAATCTTATACCATTTATTTAAAATAGTAAAAATGATCAAAAAATTCTGAAAATTTTTATCAAACATTTTATTAATTTTCAGAATCCAAAAATATTTTTATTTTTATTTTTTGCATTAAAAAAGTATTTTTAAATCATTTAAATGTTTTATTTAATTAGTTAATTGATTTTAATTAATTAAAAATACATTTAAGTATTTAAAAATCACCAAAAAAATCAGAGAACATCCTTAGACATTTAGAAGCATTTACAAACTCACCATATAAATTTCTTTTTGGTTTTTATCATGCTTTGACATTTTTCAACGAATTAGGGTTCTTAAAATTGTTCATTTTCTAACCACTAACTTCAAAAATTCATAACTTTTAAACCAAGTTGTGTTTGTGAATGATTCTTTTTGCATTGTTCTATGCATGACTTCTAGTTTCTAAAAACATTTTTGTTTTATTTTTATCTTGCATTTTTAAATTATTTGGCATTTTACATTGAGGATCACCCAAAAAAACACTAGAAACTTAGGAAATTCATAACTCCTTTTAGGTTTTAGCTTCTGACCTCCCCCTTTGGATGATAACCTAGTATAGGTTTAGGGTTCCTTTGAGTGCATTTTCAATTTTTATCATGTCATTTGCTTCTGTCTTTCCATTTGCATCTCATCTTTTCATAAAACCCTAATTTTGCATCTTCACTTGCATTCATCTTGCATATGCTTCCATTCATGAACTCGCCATGACATTTTATGCATCCACATGAAATATAAGACATCTTAGGACACATTAGACTCATGTTTGATCATTGCATCATCCATTTTCCAAGTTATACATTCATTTCATTTCATGTGCATTCATGAACTTTCATGCTTCTTTCATGCTTCATTTGCATCTTCATTGCTTGTATGATCATCCATTACATTTGATATGCATTTTCATCATCTCTTAGCATCATTTACATCATGAATATGCTTCTTGTTTTGGTTTGCATCCTTGCATTCATTTCATTTCACTTGTTTTTGCTAATATTTCAGGTGGTAAGTGTTTTGAGAAGTGAATTTGCCTTCACTTCTCACAATCTCTTCTCACCTCTCTTATGCATTCATTGATGCATTTTGTGTTTGAATTAGAGTGAGCTTGCTCATTCATGTTTCTTCTTCACTTTCTTTCTTCAAGAAACTTATCTTCTTAAGTGAAGTAAGTTGACTTGTTTCTCCTGCTTCTCCTCCTTTCATCTGCTTCTTCCTTGGTGGCTCTTCTTGAAGATATCTTGCAAGCCTCATAAACCCTAGGAATACCCAAGCATGATAACAATTAGGGTTTTATTAGTCCCCCATTAGTTTTACCTTTTAGTCTCCTTGAGTATCTCTTCTCATCTCATGATCAGAGACTAAACCTTTAAGGTTTTAAGGCTTTGTGATTAAGGTTATGCCTGCATCCTTCTCTTAGGATGGATTGTATAATTTTAATCCTAAGTGTTAAACCCTTAATGTGTTTAAGTCTCTTAATCAATTCATCTAATAATCACTAAGACATCAAGCTTGTAACTTGGGCCTTGCATTAGGGTTCTAATTCTTCCTTAATTGGTTAAGAAGGACTAACCTAGTGTTAATGGACAAGTCCTCCTCAAGTTGTCTTACAAATCATAAAATTCACTTCTTAACCTTACCATTAACTAAAATCCACTTTAATAAAGGTTTTGTTTTGTCATAAGGTTAATCCCTAATCATGGATTAAGTTGAGGAGCCTTCCTCAGCTTAAATGTTCTCATCTATTATCCTTCTATTAGGATGGTGTAATGGGTCCATTAAATCCTTGATTATGGCTTAAACTCATTACTTAACACTAAACGAAAACTCCAAAAACATCTAAATAATCACAAGTAGGTTAATGATCTTAATCCTACATCATGGTGATTAAGTTTGAGGTGCTTACTTCATACTTAAGGTATTCTCATTACCCCTAATCAGAGGGAGGATGTGATGAGTTTACTAACCCTTGGTTTAGGCTTAAGCTCATCTTATTATGACAAACTCCAAAAGCAATAAAAGATTAAAAACACAACAAACAAACAATAATAGTCTCCTCCGGGATTATTTTTCTCATCTCATTCACTCATAAACGAGAACTCGCTTCTTCCGACTAATGCTTGACAGTTAGCACCTGAGCCAGACAGGTCATACACTTTAGCATAGATAAGCAAGCAGTTCATCAGTCAATTTATCTTTCAGTCTCTTTGAGTCGAACTACGGTGTTCTGACTTCCTCATTGCACGAGAGGATATGTAGGCATAACTTAACTGTTATCGAACAAAAGTCTCTGTATATTCCCCCCTCTTCCAGATTTATTCTTTTAAGCCTCATAGTCTTGAGCTTTGCACTCTTTCCTTACACTGACACTCCTTTATTTCACTTACATTTCTTTTGCACTGACACCTGTATTCTTTTCTAGCTTTTGCACTGACACTACCCCTTTAAACACAAACTTTCAAGCGTGGATCCCGTCGTGTACGGCGGACAATCTGGGTGCTAATACCTTCCCAGGTTGTAACCAACCCCCTTTCTCAGTTTCTCTGGTTCGCGATCGTCTTATAGTTCTCTTTCTAGGTTTATGCAGCATTACCTTTCCTTCGGGATAAAAATGCCTAGCTGGCGACTCTTTTCAGTTCATCTTCATGCTCTCTCTCTTTCGGAGACCGTTCGCGTCTGTACCCCTCTTGGCCCATGTGTCATTAGGCGGGAGCGACACACACAATGCACACAATCAATTTCACAATGAAGATGATGAAATTAAAAGCTAACCTGAGATGAAGCTGAGCCAAATACGCCAAGAAAACCTCCAGAAATGTGCATATCCACGCCTCTTGAGCTCTATTTGCAAAATAAATGCAAATCGAGACTTGAAATGACCTATATCTGAAGATTTGAAATTGAAGCTTCAAATTCGGTTATGGTGAAATCAGAGGATTCAAGCTCAAATGAAAGGTGCTTTGTGTTCCTTGATGCTTGGAGAGTTAGAATCAACAAAAAGAGTGAAGAAATACTTCTTCAATTGAGAGAATCAAACAGGAGAAGCTTTGTATAATTTTTGTGAGTTTGAACAAATGAGAGTGCATGACCCTGAAAATTTTGTGTGCTTAGCTTATATATGATGTGTTCATGCACCTGTGTAGGGTTTTTGAAGTAGAGGGTGCATGGTTTGTGTGATGTGGAATGAAATGCCAATTTTCATAATTGTTGTAATGTAGTGATTTACTCGTGCAAACTTCCAAGCATGTGCATGACTAACTTCCTTTTGATCCCCTAAACACCTTTGTATTAATCACATGGCTTGAAATAACTTGGATCATGAGTTTCAAGTGATTTTGCAAAAAATGCATAATGGTGAATAACTTGTGATCATGGAATAGTTTGGCTTGATTCCTTGGAAAAAATGATTTTTTTGAAGTGTACTTGTATGCCATAATGAAAAATGATACATTAGAAATCAGGAAAATGCCACATGAACATTTTTGCAAATGGTACCAAACTTGCATATTTTGAAAAACCCTAAAAATCACCAACTTCCCTCAAGCATGTCTCTTGATCCACAAATTCTATGAGGGAGTTATAGGACTTTTTAGAAAGGGAAAAAAACCCTACAACTTCCATGTTTGAAGAAAATCCATTTGAAGTCATCTAGATCATGAAAGGATTTTGTTGAAGTTTGGGCAAAATTGCCAAAAATAGAAAGTTTCATTATAGCTCACTTTCCAATTTTAGTAACTTTCTTCCAAACTCTTGATTCTTGATTTTTGAGATCATCCAAGCTATTCTTTTCCCTCATAAAGGTCCATAATATTGAAAATAATGATTGGAATCCTTGAAATTCCATGGTTGACTTTTCTTCTGTACAGTTAACCTCTTTCTTCAACTACAAGTAATTGAACCATTACTTGACTTCCTCAGTGATTTTTGCACCACACTTCATACATAGGCCTTATATACCATATAGAAGCCTTTGACAATAAGAATTGGTCAAAGCTATGAGAATAGACTGCTCTGAGGTAAAACCCTAATTAGGGTTTCTCTGATAGGAGGATGTTGCACTTCTGAACTTCTGATGAATCACACCCCTTCTTGGGTTTTGAGGATGATTTTGAACTTGTACAAGATATGAGGATCCTTTGTAGGCTTCTTGCAAGACCACTTGGCTTTTATCTTGACTTTGAAGAATCATAGCTTGCTGGATGACTGATCACATGTCCTATGCTTATAATCATGGATGCCATGCCTCATCTTTCTAAGAAAAATGTTGGGATATGTATGCTACATGATATGCTATATGATATAAAATGAGTGAAAAAAATTTGGGGTGTTACAATTACCACTCTATTGCACATAAGGTTGTTGATAACGAGGCTGATACTTTGGAGCTACTGGCACAATAAGAGTCACATTGATCACCGGAGTTACAGAAGTTATATGTTATTGATAACAATTTTCCCGACCAAGGGGTCTTCTGTAACTTTCACGTGACACATCATTAGCCTCACCTTATTTATTCTTACCAAAGTTGAACCTCTTAGAACTCGATCCATTACTACTCTTTTTGCTCAATCGTTCCTCACAGACACCTTCTTCTAGGCGCATCCCTATATTCACCATCTCATTGAAATCAGATGGAGCACTTGCAATCATCTTCTCATATTAGAAAGAACCTAAAGTCTTCAAAAAGATCTTCGTCATCTCTTTCTCTTCCAAAGGAGGAACAATCTGAGTTGCAAGCTCGCGCCATCTCTGTGCATACTCTTTGAAAGTTTCTTTGTCCTTCTGGGACATATCACAAAGTTGTTCTCTGTCAGATTCCATAACAACATTATACTTGTATTTCCTAACAAAAGCCTCTCCCAAATCATTGAAAGCCTTTATTTGGCTGCTATCCAAACCCATATGCCATTTCATAGTTGCACCAGTCAGACTGTCCTAGAAATAATGAATCAGAAGTTGATCATTCTCTGCCTGAGCAGACATCTTCCTAGCATACATAGTCAGGTGACTCAGAGGAAAACTATTTCCCTTATACTTCTCAAACTCAGGCAGCTTGAACTTGTGCGGAACCTTGACATTAGGAACCAAATAGAGATCATAAGCATTTTTACCAAACAAATCCTTATGCCTCAAAGCCTTCATCTCTTTCTGCATTTCAGCAAAACGGCCTTGAAAGTCACCAAGCCTTTCAATCACACCAGTAATATGCATCACAGGCGGTGCAGTAGTCATCAACGGCTGAAGAGGAGAAAATGCAACAGTCTCAGGAGGAGGAGGAGGAGGAGGAGGATGATAACCAGCAGGAACAAAATCAACCGGCATACCCCATGGTGTGCTAGCAGGCATGCGATAGCGGGGAGAAATGACAGTTTCAGTAGGAATCAATGCAGTGACAATCTCAAAGATCACTATGCATTGTATCAGAGAATTAGAAGGAGGGGTGGTTGATTCTGAGCAGCCACCAATCTTTCCATCATGGCAGTGATCATTTCCAAGCTATCTTTCAGAGATGAAACTTCCTCGCAAAGCTCGTGATTCTCTTGTTGTAAGTCTTCCAACATCTTTATTTGATTAGCTCGATTACTGTAGCGATGAGTTAGCTTGCCAAGAGAACTGGATGAAGACCAAGAAACAACATAAGATCCCTGTAAATATCTCAAGAAGAAAGACTAATGCAAGCATGATGCACGGTATGAGTATGCAAATGCAAATATTTCAAAGGACTATAAGATAAATTGCGATATTTATAAAAGAAAAACTTTTTTGAAGTACTATAAAAACTCATTCTCATTAATATCAAAAAGAGGATTACAAGTGAATTACAAGTCTCAATAATCCTAATATATGAGAGAAAAGTAAACTAGGCCTATGGGATCTTATCTAAAGAAGATCTAAATCTCGGCTGATACTTCATGCAAATCCTCTTAATTTATTTCTTGTACCGATTCTCCATGTCTTCCTTATCCTTCACCAACTGGTCAATAATGGCCTTTCAAGCACCAGATGTAGGAGGAATGGTAGATGAAGTACTAGAGGAAAATAAATCATCTTTTGGCCTCTTCGTAACTTGTCGCTAAAGTAACTCAATATGATCATCTTTCTCCTTCAATTTCTCTTGCATAGTCGTCTTCTCAAGTAGCCATGTTTCCTTCTCTTTATTCATCTTGTCCAACTCTTCTTGAAGAGCAACCTTCTCATCAACGGGAGGAAGACAAGAGGATAATGGCAATATAGGAAACAAAGGCTCCTCAGGTGTATAAGGCATATTGAGCTTGAAATCCATAGATCGAACCCACTGGATGTAACACTCGGAGGGAGCAAGGTGTTGTCTTCCCAATTGACCTTTATCTTTCTGTTGAACTGTATGCAAGAATGAGCAATCTTTTTCTTCATTTCTACATGATTTACACCATTAAGAAAGAAGAAAATAGATAGTGAAAGGTTGCTTGGTATGTCCTTCAAGAAATATCCCAACTATCGCCTAGCAAGAATAGGGTTGTAACTAATTCCCCCACGGGTACCAAGAAGAGGTACATTGGGAAACTCTCCACAACCATCAATAAGCACTCCTGTAGCATAATAGGAACAATACAAAGTCATATCCTTATGAGTAAGAGACATAATCCTTTGAGACCATCTTCGCTTCTCTCTATTATCCTTGAAGACATCCGACTTTGGTAGGTGAGGAATAAACCACCTATAGTGAAGAGGCGCACAACACACAATCTCTTTATCGCCTTTGGAGGCCCTATAGTGAATAGAATTATACATGTCTCCAAGCAAAATAGGCACCAAATTTCTCTTCAAGAAAATATGAATAGCACTCTCGTTAATGATACTGTCTAAGTTGGGGAACAAGACAATCCCATAGATAAGCAAAGCAAGAATAACCTCAAATGCATCCTTATGACCCAAATTAAAAGAAATAGAAGCTTTCCCCATTAAGAACTTAGAATTAATACCACGAACATCCCCTTTTGGAAGAAACTTCCAACTAAGATTGGACTCCTTAAGAAAAAGGGCTTTGGCGATAACTTTGGTCGTAAGCTCCCTCTTTAAACACTAAAAAGAAACTCCTTGTCCAAAATAGGCAAAGCCGTCCAATAGGAGTACTCTTCCAAAGTTGGCACAACCGGATAATTAGGAATGGTGAAATGGATCATAGAACTGAACCAAGGTAGGGAGAATCCCCTCCGGTACATCGGTCCTCAGGATGAACAAAAGTCTTCCATAATGTTTTTGAAACTCATCAGTATCAACGACTAAAGCTCCAAGCTTTCTTAACTCTACCATATTAGGACTCTTGAAACTGTACTTCCGAGTATTCCTCCTTTCAACATTCATAGCCATAGACATCTGAAATATTGGCAAAAGTACCTATAAGTCCCTTGAAATCTTGAGAACAATGCACATGAATGCATATGGTCATGTATGCAACAAACACAAACAAGATCACACAAATAACACGGGTTTAGGTTCCGAGTCACGAGCATAAAGTCAAGGTATAAGAACACCACTCACAAAGGTATGTACTAGGGTTTTGTCTTCATTGTACCTGCAGAAAATCAAAATGGTGCTAACAGGGGTTCCCGGAGTTAGAAGACATCCTTTGGATATCATTGGTACGTTGGACTACTCCCCAATCGATAATTTCCTCAAGCGGACCTCGTCCAAGTGTAGTATTGCTTGACAACGACCTCATGTTTACACCTGGATAGTTTCCGCACTCCGTTCCTAAAATTGACTTGGATAGGTTAAGGTTTTTACGGTCCTCAGTATGATCAGCTCAAGGTCGGAAAAGTAATGCCATGATACGAATACTCGTCATGTCATTAATAATTTGAGAGAGCCTAAGTGAGTGGAGATTATTGAATTGATATCACTTTGGACTACTCCATCGCGTATCGCTTCGAATATTACCGTCCTATCATAAGTTCACTCAGATCTGGGCATAGAATTTATCTCACTCACAGAGGATCTGCAAAACCGAAATGGAACAAACAGTAACAAACAAATCAAACCAAAGCAATAAATAAATCAAAGTATGTTGAATCCACTTAGGGTCTATTCCCCATCAAAGTCGCCATTTTTCTATAGCGATTAAATCATGAGTGTAAGCTATTGGTTAACTTAACTCAAAGTAAACAGAGTCGGCACCGCTCTTTTATTTTATTCCAAGTGGAAAAGGAAATAAGAGTGAATAAATCCTAATGAATCTAAAAGCAAAAAGCTAAAATAACAAGCAGAGAAATGGGTAAGGGGATAGGTTACAAAATGGGAAGGTTTTACGCACCCAAAATGTTTATTGCTCTTGGTTTGAAAATGTTTTGAAATGAGAGTGGAGGGATGAGAGAAGAATTAATTTTTAATGTTTTTGTGTTTGACGAGGTTTACCACCTCATGCTTACGTACCCACAATATGCAATGCGAGATCAAAACCCCGTAGTTTGTGGTACAAATAGTGAAAAGGTTTGGTTATGATTGATTTTATTAAGTGAAGAGAATTTGTCATTTTCAAGTGGATAGCCTAACAAATCTACCATGATAATGAGGGAATGGACTCATACATCATTATGGGGAGGGTGCCAATTCAGATAAAATCAACGAGTATGCCACTAAACTCCCACAAATGACAAGAGACACAATTACATCAAACTACAACCATGGAGATTGAGAGACTTGCACCCGACTAAAAAATAATGACTCATAATCGACACTTGTAAAGAAAACAAACAAAAATGCACAAAGGCACAAAACAACTTGAATGAGTTTGGTTCTTTTTACTTTTTGAATTAAAGTCAAGATGATTAAATTTATAGGTTTTTTAAAAGAAAAGAAAGTAGTAAAATCCACTTGACAAAAGTCAAGGTTTTATTTATTAAAGAGGTGATGGTTTTGAAAACAAGAATCCTTTGAAAAAGAGGGAAGTCTTGAAAATTGAAGAAGGGGGAAGAGATGAAGAGGTTAACCTAGTGCACAAAATAAAAGCTAGGGAAAAGAATGATCTAACTGAAATGAAGTCACTTCAAAGCATTAATAATAATTCCATCCTTAAGTCTTCAATGATTAACACTTTCATGCAAAGGGATAAGAAGTCCTAATTCTAAGTCCAAAAGTTCCAATAATAGTTCAAAGTTGTCCATAGGTAAGTCGCTCCAAATCATAGGCTAGTAACCAATAGTCCAAAATGGTAAGAATTAAGTTTTTTTTATGGTTTAAGCCTTTATTATTATTTGTGTGTCCAAGTGGACAAAAGAAAAAAAACACAACAATTATAATAGCAAGAATATAAACATGATAATGAATGATAAAACAATATAAATCATAATAACAAATAAAAGAGATAATGGTGTGAGAAGAAAATTAAAGAACAATAAAATGCAAGAAATAATAGAATAGTAATATAGTAGTAGTAATAATAATAATAATAATATGTGCATAATAATGGTGTGTCGAAATTAATCATCCATAACCAAAAAGAAAGTAATCGTTTCCGTTTAGCATCTTACACTATATTGATTAATCAAGGAGATTAAATCCAAATTCAATGATGTTTGAAAGAAGATTGGGATACCCAACGCAACTACGCATCAAACTTTACAAGTATTTGATCTTAACGCAAAAATATTAATCACTAGGGGATTACGCGACCAACACGAGGTCCAGTCCACGAAAGCGCAAGTATCTAATTGGATTTTTATTCCGGATTCGGGATACATTTAGGTCTATGTTAAGAAATCGTCAAGTAATTTACGAAGTAATTATCCAACAATAGAGGCCAGCCAACACCAATTAAGTTGGACAATATTTATGATAATACATGTTAGAGAGATGATATAATGGATCATCCTCCGAAAATATGTCACACTAAAATAAAAAGTGGTAACAGTCTAATCTTAATCGAGATTTCACATTGATTTATCAAATACAACCTATCATGATTACAAAGTATGGAGAATGATCCAAATGATCATTCATCCATAGATTTAAAATAATGAAGATTAAATATCTTTGAAAATCAACAATCTTCGAATCGGAGATTTCATCGACCAAAAGAAAACAATGAGATGAAGAGAAATATGGATTAAATATTTTAGATCTCAAATTGATTAAATCATCACGAACATCAATCATCTCTCTTGGTAGATAAAAATCGACACCCAAAATCCATTGATATTAATGAGATTCTATCAAAAAATAAGATCTATAGACAATCCGTAAAAAGAAAAAAAAATGAAGAAGAAAGGGGGTTGGGGCACATGAATGTGTGGTGTTAATAGTATTGGACTTAAATTGCACTTAAGCCCAAACTAACACACTATTTTTATTATAAAAAAAAAGAAAAGAAGAAAAATAGTTTTCTTCTTCCTTGTACAACCACGGTTTCTACATCACCATTTGTCATTCTTCAAAATTTTGAGCTCCGTCAAATCGGACCGACGAAGCTCAAACCATATACTGTTGCGATCGTGAGACAGGGAGGATCAAGAATAAGCAATTAGAAATAACAGAGGTTGCAAGAGTAAAGAGAATCGGAGCTCCGAATAACCGCCGAAAATTTCCAACTATCTTCAAAAATTGAAGCAAGACTCCTCTTCAACTTCTAATCTCTTCCTCTTGTTGTTGTATGGAGAATTTGATGATTGGAAGTTATTTTTGGTGAGAAATTGATGATGTTAGTGAAACTTTGGAAATGGAGCTTTAATGGAGTTTCTTGGTTTTGAAGTGTGTTTAGGCAGAATTTTTGGAGGCTCTTTAAGCTTGAATTAAATGAAGAATGAAGCTCTTATTTGTAGATGGAAGGAGTGAATTTTGAATTGAAAATTTTGATCCCGTTTTGAGCCAATTCTATGTGTTTTGATTCATGAATATGGCATGCTATTAGTGCTGAATTTTTATTTGCATTTTGAAGCCTAGCTAGTTGCGTTTTGAGTATGAGGAGTGCGTGTGATATGTGCTGATCCAATGCGTTTTGCATCATATTTTTTCTGCATTTTGAGTGCTACATTACTGCATTTTTTACATAGCTTTGTGTGCCTCATGCGCTGCATTTAGTTGGCTTCAATAGGTGGGAAACGTGTTTTTGAAACGGATGCATTTTTTGCTTGAATTCATGCGTTTTTGGAAGCTGCGTGTGTATGTAACTTTTGTTGATTTTTTGACTTTGTGAATGGAGTCAAAAAATGGATGAAGCGATGAGGTAAAAAAAATGGTGAAAAGAAAAAAATGTATGAATCGAAAAATGGATGAAGCGATGATTTTTTTAAATCCCAAACCCAAATTTGAACTTTTCCACACGCCTGATGAATGAGATCAACCCCAAGCCACTGAATAATTGCCACTGAAACAACGACCATCAACTTTAATTTTCTGAGTCTTTTAAAATATATTTGAAATTGATCTCTGGAAAATAAATCCACAGATGAACCACTGATGAACTGATGACAACTCAATTAAGATAATATGGACCAAATTTCTCATAAATCACAGCTCAATAAACCATATAATTTTCGCATACAACACAACTTATCATTGAATACGCAATGTCTGGGAAACAACCATTGGCACAAATAATTTGAAGTTGAAACAATCTCCTAATAGTTTGACTAAGATTAGGTTAAAATTCCATCTGAAACAGATCGTAACTAAACAAACACATCTGAAATAAAATCACTGGCATGCTTTGAAGACCCCACAACTCCTGAAAGCACAAAGAAGAAGAAGAAGCGAACTACAACATATTATTGGATTTTGGTTAGTGATTAATAAAAATAAACAAATATAAAGAAAAATAAAAAACAATAGCAATGGTGATCCCTTGTGAGACATAAACCTACACCCGAGAAGAACCGAGCAACTAGTGCGATCTTGTTTGTATGCAAAATGCAGATGAAATGCGAAGAAATCTTAGAGAAAAAATTAAGGTGTTACAGTATGCTTGGTTTATCACTCGGATTTTGCAACATTTCAAGGTGGAGTTTGATGGTTTTGAAAGTTTTTTTATGAACACTCCTACTCATAAGATAACTATCAAGAATGTGAATAACCGGATGGGTGTTCGATATGATCAGGAGTCGGGAACTATCACATATATTGGTGAAGATGGAACAGGAAATGAAGATAATGTTCAAGAAGGTGACGATGGTGAAGATGCTCCTCCTCCTCCTACTCATGATTCAAATGGTCCATCCAACCAAGCTCTTATGGATTTCATGACCACTCAATTCCACCATGAATGAGAATTGGACCATGGCTCACAACCAAATTGCCCAAAACCATGTGAGCTCCATCAACCATATCAATGAGGTCCACAATAGCATGAACCAACAATTTTCGTACCTCTATACCCATCTTCATATTCCTCCATACGACTCAAACAACCTAGCTACCTCTATACTGTTAGTCATTCCTATCCAACATCATTCTCCATTCAAAGACCTAACTTCTTCAACAACAACACCAAAAATTATATGGATCAAACCTAAGTTGTTTTCTTTGTAGTTTATGTTATTTCTAATTAATGTTGTGTTATATTTTGTTTCATGAAGTTTATGTTTGCTTTTTTAATCTCTAATATGTAAGGTACTTAATACCACAACTTTGTTTGTGTTAAGTTAATCTTTGAATGTTTTCTTTTTAATTCCATATCTTTAATATAATTTTCATATTTTTATTAATATTTGTATGGTTTTTACCTAATTCAGTGTTTACTTTTACTTGTCATAGATTTATAATCTCTTGCCCATCTTTCCCTTCTTTTTGATAATGTCAAGGGGGAGAAAGGTGTTATGCTTGAATGTTTGTATATTTCCTTGTTTTAAGATTTAATAAAGGTACAAATTTTTTCAAGTCTCCTTCAAAGATGATTAAATAAAAAAAAAACTTCTAATCTTCATATTAAGGGGGAGTTATACAACTTAGGGGGAGAAGACATTCCGGAAATTACAAAGCATCATTGAAGATTGTTTGTCATCTTCAAAAAGGGGGAGAATGTGAAGTCAACCTTCCCTATGATTAAATTTGTTTTGATGAAGACAAATCTCTTAGCAAGAAAATTATGACAAGAAGGCAAAGATGATATAAAAGCATAATGTTCAAAGCATCATATTCAAGCAAATGATATGTTATGAAGATATAATGTCAATTCCTATGCAAAAAAACAAAGGTCTTAGATGCTCAAACCATAATACATCTTTGCATACTTCATGAATGATCATAGCATGTTCATTTTTAAGCATTTTTCAAAATTTACTTAATGCAAATCGATTTGCACAAGAGAGCAATCGATTTGCATATGCCTAGAATTGCTGAATTTAAAAAATAACACTATGAAAATCGATTTGCATCATAGAGCAATCATGCTCCATGCTGTTAAATTTTCAAAAATTATTAAGTTGAACCATGTGCAATATATTTGCACATAGGTGCAATCGATTTGCACCTGGACAGAAGTGAAAAATCATTAGTTTTCATAGCACCTCTTCATGCATCTTGTGTCAAATGAATCATGGCATCCATTTGTGAATCATACCCTTTTGTATAGGCATTTAGGCATTATATAAACATCATATTTTCAGATTTTCAATTTACCTTCTTGCAATTTTCAGATAATCATTCACTCATTCTCTTCATCTTTCAAATTCTTTCAAAGTGTTCATATTCTAAATTTATTGAGAGAAACTTTGCATAATTTTCAATTGCATCATCATAGTCTCATCTCATTCATAAGAACACTTGTGTATCTATTGGGAGTGATAATTGTTTCAAGAAGAAGATCAATGTTGATATTGATAAAGATTCAAAAGTTTCAACTTTCTACACTTCTAAAAATATTCAAAATTATTTTACTTGATTACAACTTATTTTTAAGTTTGTTAAAGATAAGTTTGTAATGTTTTCCTTATGATCTGGATTGTGGACACAAGAGGTCCTTTTGTGATAAGATGAATCTCGACCGGACTTTAAACTATTTTTAAATCCAAGAGGATTGTTCTTGGTTTTTATAATTAGAAAAGACTAGGAGTGTCTTGTTCTAGGAATCTAACTAAAATAGTGGAAATATCTTTCGGTTTGAAAGGGGATTGGATGTTCCTTTGGATTGTGAAGATAACCGGGATAAATCATCGTGTCATTTTACTTTCCGCACTTTATCATTTCAGCACTTAGATTACATAAGAAAGTAAAGAATCAAAAAACCGAAAAAACTTCGAAGAATATTTTAAAGCCTAATTCATCCCCCTCTTAGGCGCATTTCTAAGTTACAATTGGCATCAGAGCAAGTTATAGGTAACTTGTTCCTAAAAGATCCATAATGGCTTCCGCAATCTCTATTTTCAAAGAAAATGGAAGCAGTAACAAACCTCCACTTTTCTCTGGTGAATATTTCGACTTTTGGAAAATTAGAATGAAGGCACATCTAGAAGTATAACTTCCATGGGCTTGACCCTTCATGGCCTTTAAAGGTTTGTAGGTCAAAGAGAATTTAGTTAGTGTCATTGCCCATTTCCCTATTTGACTGTGTAGAATAGGTTTAGACAACATGTGTTTGATAACGTCAAAATGGGATGAAACATAAACCTCAACAGGTGTCGCACCCCAAATTTTACCCCTAACTGCTCGCATAATACATTCATTGCATTTAGAAGAGAGATTACGAGATTTAATTTCTTGTTGCTTTCAACTCATTTTCAAGTTTTTTTTAAATTTAATTTCAATTTCTTTTCACTTCCAAGTTTTTTATATATTTAATTTCTATTTCACATTTCTAACTCTTTAACTCATGTTTTAATTTTAATTTTAATTCCCTTTTCTTATTCTATTTTTCAAGTTTCTATTTTCTTTTCAATTTCTACTTCTAATTCTTGTTTCAATTTCTACTTCTAGTTCTTAATTCATGCTTAAATTTTAAACTTAAATTTTATTTCCATTTCATTTTCAAAGTTTTTTCTCTAAATTAATTTCTAATTTCTTTTCCTATTTTTTAATTCAATTTTATCATAGGTTTAAATCCAATTCAATTTCATTTTCTATTAAAATTCTTATTGCAATTTATATTTCAAGGTTTCCTTTCCAATTTCTATTTTTAAAAATCAATTCCAAAGTCTCAATTTCAAGATCTATTTTTTATAATTCTTAATCCATATCATTTCCAATTCCAAATTCAATTCAAATTTCATTTCAAGTTGCCAATTCCAATTCCAAGATTCCATCTCCAATGCAAATCCTATTTCAAGTCATATTCTAAGTGTGTTTCAATTTTTCAAGAATTAAACTCCAATTTTCTTTTAAAGCTCAAGTTTGTTTCCAAGTTCCAATTTCAATTTCTATTTTCTACTTCAAAGCCTCAAATTCCATTCCAATTCATTCCAAGTTCAATTTCCATTCCAAAATTGATTCCAAATTCATAAAAAGTGGTTGTTTCAAACCACAAAGTTCCAATTCTTTTTCCAAAAATTACAAATATCAACTCGTGTCAAACAAAAATTCTCAAAGTTTAAATGCCAAAGTTACAATTTCTTTTCCATAACCAAATTCAATTACAAGCTTTTGTCAAGTTACATACAAGTTACAAGCTACAAATTAGCAATTACAAATTCAAAATAAAAGTGTTTCTTAAATAAAGTTGTTTCAATTTTCTCATCATAAGCAAATGCATCCAACTCCATGTTTTGTTTTCTTGATTCTTCATGCTATGCCACATCTCCAACTTCATGCCTTTTCCATTCATCATACACATGAAAATTAAAAAAAAAAACAAGTTAGCATTAACATTTCATCAAACTCATACATAATCATAATCATCATATTTATTCAATCAAATTCATTCAACACATTGCATCATTTAGCACCATTCATCATATTTCAACATCATTCAAGTTTATAATCCAACATATTTATTTTCAAGTATTTTTATTCCCAACTTCATGTTTAATTCAAAACAGCCCCATACATGTTACATGAGCATTTCAATTTCTATTTCATTCAAGCATACCATTAAAAATTCAGCATGCATGTTAATTCTTTTTTACATATTATAAGCTTTTTTTTTCTCATAACAAAGTGTCAAATTAGTACAAAAGACAGCAACAAACAGCAACAAACAACAGAAAAAACAGCAGCACACAAAACAGCCTGCTACAGCCTCCCACTACAACCAAAGTTCAGAATCTGTCCCCTATTGTCAAACCCTTCAACCACAAGTTATCACAGTACTAAATTCAAACCAAAATACCCTAATTTCTCCCTATAAAACCAGCACTGTTACATTGTAAAGACAGCACAGAAAAAATTCAGCCACTTTCTTACCACAAAAAAAAACCACAAGAAAAAGGGAGAAAACTGAAAATTCAGCAACTTCATAAAATATCAATAACTACCACAGACCCACACCAGCAGTAGCAAGGAGAAGAAGGAGGCTTACCATTGCGGATTCTTCACCCCGATAACTTTCGGGTCGGTAATGTTCTCTTTTCCTTCACCTCTTTTCAGCATATTTGTTCATCTAGCTTGATTCCTTTTACGGTTATGTTTCTTTTTACGGTTTGATCTCGATGTCGACTAGCTAGTTTTTTAGTTTCACTTCATCATTCCCCTTACTGCATACACAAAACAAAACTTCATATTAAAATTTCACAAAAAAAAAGACCAACCAAAAACAACACCATAACATCTACAATTTCAGTCATACACACAAAAACAACGCATGATGTAGAAAAGTGACATAGATTTTTCTTATGGTTCTTCACAATTCCAAAGATCGAAAAAACACTCATTCAGCACCATTTTCATTTTCACCTTGCAATAACAGTATCACAATTCCTTCTGCACAATTCCTCTTCATAGTAACTCCCATGTCATTTCATCTTCATCGTATCACATCAGTATCATCACCTTCAAACTTGTTTAGCCTTAACCATACTCATTTTCAAATCTCAATCTCCAACATAAATCGTAGGCCCTTTTTCTTAAAATTTCTTTCACAAAATAAAACACTTCATTCTCCATCACCCTAGTACTTACCCCAACATCACCTATTGTCATTTTCAAAACCTCAGAATCACCTTCGCAACATTCTGTAAACACCCCAAATTTGCCCTCACCCATTCACACCATGGCTTGTGATCATCCTCATATGCATAAACACAATCATATCATCTCACATCTCATTTTTGATTCACTGCATTGTTTCAAAGTCATCTGCATCTAGGGTTTGTGATCTGAGCAATCCAGGAGCTTCTTGAGCCACCCCAAAGGCCACCAATCAACTCAAAGGGGTCCATGTGTGTTCATATGTCATATTCCATCTCTTCAAAGTCAAAAATGCAGAGGAATCACAAGGACTAGGGTTTGAGTGGATGCAGAGCCAGGATTGACTGCACAGTTGACTGAAAATTAGGGTTTTGGTTTCAGAGGCCATAACTCCAATTTTTTTGGGTCATTCTTGTTTCCATTGCTCTTTATATGGTATAGGGAGTATGCATATCAATTTTCATGAAGAAATTCCATGGGGAAGTCATCTGATCAAGGGTTGACTTTTCAGACAAGTCAGTGCAAAATCAGGGCATCTGAGGCCCCCAATGACCCAACCAATGGGTGATCTTCATCATTTTGAGTGTATATGATCTTTATTTGATCATGGAAGAAGGTTGAAGTTCATAGAAATCAAGAATTTAGGGTTTTTGCAAATGTTGACTTTTTGGGCATAGTTGACTTTTCAAGAATGCATCATTTTAGGTCATTTTTCAAGCCATGATTCTTGATCCAAAAATGCTTCAAATGGAAAAACTTTGGTCATGAAAGTTGTAGATCTCATCTTTCCCTTTTCAAAAAGTACAAGAACATGATCAAACTCTTCTTGGATCAAAAGTTATGGCAATGCAAAGTTGGCTAAAATCATTGATTTTCAAGGCATGCCCTAAGTGAGAATTTTGCAAAATCTTGGACCGATGCATATTGCAGCCTCTAATTCATTTCAAACCAGCACATAAACTTTCTCTAAGTCCTAAAAATCAGAAATGAACTAAGAATGCCCATGGTTTTATGTTTGGTTGGACAAAAAGGTCACATGTGAACAAAAAGTCACAAGTTGCAAAACTCATGATCATGCTTCCTCCTACTTGCAGCCTTTGATGCTGAGCTTTGCTAGCCTCTCACCTCACCTTGCTGCACCAGAACCAGCCCATGTACTTGCCTAGATCATGAGCCATACCTCTCTTACACATTATTTGACTTTTTGCAAAAGGTAACTTACCAATCAATAAAGGGCATGTCTTGTCAACTGACCAATGAGAGAGAGTTATGTGGACAATTTGCAAGCAAGACATAACACTAAGCAAGGATGAAGCTCTCTCATAACTCACATTGACAAAAACCCACCACATTGCAAGTTGCTTCGAATCTGCCTCCACAGCTTGCAAACACTAAAACCATCTTCACCATTCAACTCACCTTGCTCCATAGACCACAAAGCACCAAGAACCCAAGCCTGAAACAACCAGAATACTCCATAGCCATTTCTCACCCTCAGCCTGCATTTCTCTTCGAAACTCTCACCACAGCTTGCAAACATCAAAACAAACCTTGCAAAGCTTCTCCATTCACCCTCAGGATCACAAATAACCCCTCACCATGACCTGAAAGTGCCTGAAACACCATTGCCATTTCTGATCAAGCTTGAGCAGAAGCTGTCGAATCTCACTATCCAGCCAACTTAAACTCTCATTGAGCATTCAAACATCTTCTGGGGATCAAGTGGAGCAGATTGCACAAGGAGAAGTGGCCAGAAAGTCCTCAAGTTGAAAGCTCCAAATCTCAGGTAGCTCGAAATTATTTTTTCCAGAAATCATTTTTCTTGTTACAAACTTGTTCTATGTGATTCACTGATCATCCTGATATCATTGGTTTCGAAAATGGCTTTGATTTGAGTATTTAATTTGTCTCTGAAACCTGCGTGCCCTAGAACTTGTTCTGTTCGATTCATGGTTTTGAGGAAGAAGAAATTTGTTTGGACTTAGGGTTTTAGTTCAGGAGATCATGGGGATCATTTTGGTGTGTTTAGTTTTCATTTTCGTTACGATTTGAGGGGTTTGGGGATTTCTCAGGTGAGATGCTGGCCGGAGAAGACGACCGGAAGTCTTCTCCGGCCACCTGAAAGTGATTTGTGCCCTAATTGCGTAATTAACTCCAGTTTGAATTTTGGCCGTAGATGGCCTTTGACTTGTTGACTTCCCTCCCTTTTGGATGGCCCAGATCCTTTTCATTAGCCCTAATCTCTCTCATTAGTTTAATTAATCTTTAATTAAGTTAATTAATTCAGGAGCCATCTGGGCCCTTCATTCACGCGCCAGTCAACACATTTAAACTCAGGCTCCATCCTGGCCCTCCATCTAGCTTACTTTCTATTTTATTTGATTTTTAAATCATTTTATTTCATTAAACTTGCATAATTATTTTAAAATAGTTAAAAATTCTTAAAAATTATGAAACTTTTTCCTAAAAGTTTATTTAATTTTTAAGACCCAAAAGCATTTTTATTTTATTTTTTATCATTAAAAAAGTATTTTTAAATATTTAAAAGATTATTTTTAATTGATTAATGGGAATTAATTAATTAAAAATACTTTTAGGTATTTAAAAATTACAAAAAAATTCATGAAATGTTCTAAGACATTTAGAAACATTGTCCAACCTTCAAACCAAATTTCTTTTTGATCTTGATGCATGTTAAGAATTTTTCATTGAATTAAATCATTTTTTATGCATTATTTTGATCATGGGTTCAAAAATTCATTTCTGCCTATTGGAGAAGGTTGAGACATTGATTCTTCTTACATTGTTTTGTGTTTGGCATGTAGTTTCTAGGGTAAAATGGCCATGATTTGATCTTGTATTTTCCAATTGTTTGGCATTTCTTTTGTTTAGGAACCCTAAAAACCCTAATAACTTAAAAAATTCATATCTTGAGATTGGTTAAGAGTTGGGAGTTCCCCTTTGGGCAGTGGTTCATTATAGGTTTAGGGTTTCTTTGAGTGGCATTTTCCATTTTTTATCTTAGGGTTTGCTTCTGTTTTGGGTTTTTGTTTGTTGTTTGATTCATAAACCCTAATTTGGGCTTTCCCTTGCATCCCTCTTGCATTCTCTTGCATAACATGACTTGCCTTTGCATTTTGTGCATGCCTATGATTCATTTGACATCTTAAGACATATAGAAAACATGTTTGATCATTGAATTGCATATTTGCCATGTCATTTGTCTTGTATGCTTCACAACTTTCCATGCTTGTTCATGCTCCTGAGCTTGCATCATTTGCATCCATGATCTTGTATGAGCATCTCCATGCCTTGCCTTATGTTCATAGCACCTCATAGCATCATTTTCATCATCAATATGCTTCTGGTTTGGTCTAGCATCATACCATTTCATCCCATCTAGCATTGCATTGCATTCCTTTCTAACATTTCAGGTGGTAAGTAAACTTGAGAAGTGAATTTGCCTTCACTTCTCATAACTTTTCTTTTCATCTCTCTTGCATCCATTGCTGCATTTCTATTTGTGTTTGAGATTGAGCTTGCTCATTCTTCTTCCTCCCACTTTCTTTCTTCAAGTGACTTGACTTCTTGAATGAAGCAAGTCACTTTGCTTCTCTTGGTCTTGTTCATCTGCTTCCTGGTGGCTCCTTTGAAGATTGTTCTTGTAAACCTCACAAACCTTAGGAACAACCAAGCATGACAATGAATTAGGGTTTTGATTAGTCCCCCTCCTAGTTTTTACCTTTGTGTCTCTCTTTGAGTCTTCTCTTCTCATCTCATAATCAGGGACCAAACCCTAAAGGCTTTAAGACTTCGTGATTAAGCTTATGCCTGCATCCTTCTTTTAGGATGGAGTGTATAACTTTAATCCTAAGTGTTAAACCCTTAATGTGTTTAAATCTCTTAATCAATCCACATAATAATCATCAAGACATCACACTTGTAACTTGGGCCTTGCATTAGGGTTCTAATTCTTCCTTAAGTGGTTAAGAAGGACTAACCCTAGTGTTAATGGACAAGTCCCCCTCAAGTTGTCTTACAAATCATAAAAATCACTTCATCACCATATCATTAATCTAAAATCCATTTAATCAAAGGCTTGTTTTGTCATGGGTTTAATCCCTAATCATGGATTAAGTTGAGGAGTTTTCCTCAGCTTAAACATTCTCATCTATTATCCTTCTATTAGGATGGTGTAATGAGTCTGTTTAATCCCTGATTATGGCTTAACCTCATTACTCAACACTAAACAAAAACCACAAAAACATCTAAATAATCACAAGTAGGTTAATGATCTTAATCCTGCATCAAAGGTGATTAAGTGTGAGAATCTGACTTCACACTTAAGGTATTCTCATTACCCCTAATCAGAGGGAGGATGTGATGAGTTTACTAACCCATATGTTTAGGCTTAAGCTCATTAACTTATGACAAAATTCAAAAGCAATAAAAGACTGAAAACTCAAAAAACAAACAATAATCGTCTCCCTCGGGATTCTTTTCTCATCACCTTCACTCACAAACGAGAACTTGCTTCTCCCGTCTAATGCAAGACAGTTTGCATCTGTGCCAGACAGATCATACACTTGAGCACTGACAAGCAAGCAGTTCACAAGTCAATTCATCTTTCAGTCTCTTTGGGTCGAACTACGGTGTTCTGACTTCCTCATTGCACGAGAGGATACGTAGGCATAACTTAACAGTTATCGAACAAAAGTCTCTGTATATTCCCCCTCTTTCTAGCTTCATTCTTTAGCCTCATGATCTTGAGCATTTCACCTTGTTCTTACACTGACACTTTCATACTTCACATCACTTATACACTTTACACTGACACCTGTACATTCCTTTCCAGCTATTTTATACACAAATTGCACTGACACTACCCCTTTAAAACACAAATCTTTTAAGCGTGGATCCCGTCGAGTACGACGGACAATCTGGGTGCTAATACCTTCCCAGGTTGTAACCAACCCCCTTTCTCAGTCTCTCTGGTTCGCAACCGTCTTATCCATCTTTTTCTAGGTCTATGCAGCATTGCCTTTCCTCCGGGATAAAAATGCCTAGCTGGCGACTCTATTCATCTCCAGTGAGTCCACGGCTGTGTGTTCTCATTGTCCCTCTCGCCGACCGTTCGCGTCTGTACCTTCATATGAACCCCGTTTCATTTGTCGGGAGCGACAGCTTGGCGACTCTGCTGGGGAACCTTATACTGCAACTAGGGCTTCTGGTTCTTTTTGTGGGTTCCTCCTAACGCTTGATTGATTTGTGTTTACTGGGGTGTTATGTGCTTGTTTGTGCTTGTATTTATTTTTGTTTATTGCTTTATGTACGGTTACTTTACTGCTTTCTTTATTGCATTTATTTATATCATACTGTCATTGCTGCTGGCTGGATCTGGTTGTTTGCCTTGGTGGGTGGGTGATTCATTGAGAGTTAAGGTCCTATACCTGGGACCTGAGTGACACCTAGGCTAGAGTGAATCATATTCTTTCCCATTCCATTTCGGTCTGGTGCGGGAATATGAAACACGGTTCAGATATGGGTTTCTTCTTGAGAACTCTGTGTTGCAGATTTCCTGCAATGCTAGGGCTATCTGGGAAGCCTGCTAAGTCTGGATGACCTCTTAGTATTGACCTTCAGAAACTGAGGTGAATTAGAGGAGGAATTGTTATGGTTATTGTAAACACTGTACCTCCGGGTTAGAAGTGCTTACACTTCTCATAACTGATCCAAGTCTGAGGATCCTTGTTCTAGATCATCACCTGTGAGGGGGTTGGGCTGTTTACAGGTTTGCAGGTACCTTGACCTCAGAATACCCTGTTACTTTGACTTTGTTAAGAATACTCCATGTTGGACAGTTCTTGTGATTCTAAAACCTTGGACTTGTGGCTCTTTATTTGAGTCCCCCACCCTGGTTACTGGATTTTTAGACCTCCGTCTGGAATTCATGAACACACATGGATCTATACCAAGGCAGTTAATCAGATCCAGCTCAGGCACAAACCCTTGCATATCATTTGCATACATAACCATTGCATCATATTAACATTTGCTTATTTGTGTTTCAGGGTATGCACCTTCATCTGGTTTTGGTTTTGACCCCATCTGCAGTATTGACCTATCTCCACCAGTACTTGCTTCAGCTTGTCAGCCATATACTTCAGTTACTTGCACTAGCCAGCCAGTGGCCCACTTCTCAACATCTTCATCAGCACCCTACTCAGTCTTCAGCATCATGGCTCCAAAGAAAAGCAACATCACCTATCATTTCTTCCAACCAGACTTATCAGACATCAGGAGGATCCAAACCCTGATCACTCCAGATCACATACCTTTGTTCAGGGAGCATTATGGGGATATACTTGACTTGGTCATGGATCTGGACCCATCCCAGAGGAGTTTGATCCACACCTGCATTCAGTTTTATGACCCCCCATTGAGATGCTTCACCTTTCAAGACTTCCAGTTGGGCCCTCTATTAGAAGAATACTCATCTTTGGTTGGTTTGCCTATCAAGAGGGAAATCCCTTTCAACCCTGAAATGGTCTTTCCCAGCAATGGAGAGGTGGCAAAAGCTCTGCACCTGGAACCTGCTTTGATTGAGCAGCATATGACCTCTAAAGCTGGGATCCCTGGTTTTCATCTTGACTTCCTGATTTCCCAAGCTAGTCTGAAGGCCTCCCTGGGGGAGTGGAGAGCTGTTTGTTCTCTGTTGGCCTTAAGTGTATATGGAATTGTGTTGTTTGCAGATGAGCCTCGATTCATCAGCAAGAATGCAATCCATTTGTTCATCCTGAAGAACCCAGTGCCAACTTTGCTAGGAGATCTCTATTACTCAGTGCACCAGAGGAATGAGAAACAGAGGGGAAGATTAGTGAGGATTTGTGCTCCATTATTTCATACTTGGCTTCTCAAGCATCTACCCAGGACAGATACATTTCTCAATCCTCATCAGCAAAGCAATTGGGCTAAGAGACTCACTGTTCTAACTTCAGCAGATATCAGATGGTGCACTCAAAGCACCAAAGGCAGGGATATCATCACCAGCTGTGGACATTTTCCTAATGTGCCTTTGATAGGAGTTAAGGGCAGTATTAATTACAATCCTCTGCTGTTCAGAAGGCAACTAGGCTATGCACTGGTCCATGCTCCTAAGGCACAGGACTTGGTGGAGACTCTCTATTGTGAGAACAAGATTAGTTTGGCTGTTGTTAGGAAGGCTGCCTGGGCCTGGGATAATGTTCAAACCAAGGGAGTCACCATTCTGGGGAAGTGCAATAATGTGGCATCAGCACAATATTATGAGTGGTCCCATGCCAGGGCCCAATTCTTTGGAATGCCCTTCACCATAGAAGACATGCCTGAGTCATCTTCAGCACCACCCCCTGCCACTATCAGTCTGGAGGAGTTTGAAAGCTTGAAGGAAAGAAATGAGAAGCTAACCCAGGCTTTGCAGAAGACCCTCCGGGAGAGGAGTGAAGGTATGAGGGAGATTGAGAGACTGGAAAAGTTGAGAGTGGAACACTTGACTAAGATTGAGAAGTCTGGAGATTATATCAACAAGTCTAAGGCTGGTGAGCAGATTCTGAAGAATGCTTGTAAAGAAGCCCAGTTCCAGAGAGCGAGGACAGACTTGTATTTGAAAGAGAGTCAAGCCAGGTGGGTCCGGATCACTGAGGCCCGTACTCTAGAAGACAAGAGAGTTCAGGACAAGATGGAGCAGATAGAAAAAGCCCTGGCAGCAGCCCAGAAGGAAATATCAGAGCTAGAAATCAGAGCTGGAGTGAAGAGGTCTAAAGACCAAAGTCAGAACAAGAAGTTGACTGCAGCTGTTGCAACAAGAAACCTTCTCATCAGAAATCTTACGGAGCGGCCGGCTGATCCTGTGGCCGAAGCACTTCTTAAGGAAGTTCGTGAGGATGAGTTTGGCCTTGGAGTTTGATCATTTGCTTGTTGTTATTCCTACTCCATGTACTTTTGTTTTTGTGATGTATTTTGACCCCTTAGAGGGCTGGTGTTGTAAAATGAACAAGATGTATTATTTCACCTTCTGTAATATATTTGTGTTAGTTTCCACCTGGGTTTATTTCGAAAGCAACTTCAACAGCAACATCTTCAAGGGTCTGGAAGGGTCAAAATTGAAGACCAAACCGGATACCTTGAGAGAAAATAAGCATAACTGCATTGCATACTAACCCTTTTGTTTGTTTTGTAGGTTTTTGTTTTGTTGTCACTAACCTCTGTTGTGAATCTCAGGAATTATTGCTCGCCGCCGGGTATTTCCCCTCAACAGGCCACACAGGTACCCAACTAGAAACAACCTTCCGGGAATTCAGATGGATCAGATGCAGCAGGACCTTACGGAGGTCAGAAACCAGATGGCCAACGAAAGGTTGGAGATGAGAACGCAGATAACACAGTTCATGGAAGTAATGAACAACTTAGCTCAAAGCCAGGAGAGGCTCAGAGCTTTGGTAGAAGGGAGGAATCAAGAGGAACCCCATGTGGGAACTGCTGGCACAAGTAACAACGAGAGGGTCCAACCTCATGTCAATCCCCCAGTTTTTGGACCCCATCTCCATCCAGAGACCAACATCCCTGTCAATATACAAGGGACTGCCACAGCAGGGAGGGTACTACAGGAAGACCCTCAAGAAGACCAGTTCACAGTAATGGGTGCTGGAGAAGAGGCTTATGATAGAAGATTGGATGAAATAGCTGAGAAGTTGAGGTCCTTAGAATCTCAAAACTCTTTGGGATTCGACGTTATGGATATGGGCCTGGTAGACGGGGTCAGGATCCCCCATAAGTTCAAGCCTCCTTGTTTCGAAAAGTACAATGGGACTTCATGCCCCCGGACTCATTTACAGTCATTTCTGGGAAGGCTGAAGGCCTATACAATGGATGAGAAGCTCTGGATGTTCTATTTCGAAGACAGCTTAACCGGAGCGTCAAGAGAATGGTACTCTCACTTGACAAGGGCAACTATAAGATGCTGGAAGGACCTGGCAGAGGCCTTCATCAGACAGTATCAGTATAATCTAGACATGGCACCCAACAGGACTCTCCTAATGGGAATGTCACAGTCTTCGAGGGAGAGTTTCCGAGAATATGCTCAAAGGTGGAGGCAATTGGCTGCTGCCGTTCAACCACCAATGTCTGAGAGAGAAATGGCAGACATGTTTATGAACACTCTCCATGGAACGTATATTGACAGGTTGGCTGCTTTCTCCTCCACTAGCTTCGCAGATGTTGTCATAGCTGGGGAGAGAATTGAAAGTCTGTTAAAAATGGGTAAGATCTCTGATAATGGTACCAGCTCGTTCAGTAGTACAAGAAAGCCTTTTGCAGGCCCGAGAAGAAATGGCGAGACCAATGCCATTCACACCAACAGGGGTAGACCCCAGTACGTTCAAAGGTCGATAGCAGCAGTCACCATTCCTGCTCCAGCTCATCCTCAGCCAGTCTATCAACCTCCTCAACAAAACTACCAACAACAACCTCAGTATCACCAGAATCAGTATCCTCCAAGGAACTTCAACAACAACAACACCAACAACAGTCAACAAAGGCCATTCCAACAGAGGCCATCTCAAGCTAACAGAGTGATCGATCCGATCCCAATGCCATATGCTACTTTGCTGCCACAACTTCTGAAACTCAACCTGGTTGAGCTAAGAACGTTGGCACCCCCGGATCCCAATAGCCTACCAAGAAACTATGACTCTAATGCTAGGTGTTCTTTTCATTCAAACGCACCTGGTCACAGTACAGAAAAATACAGGGCTCTGCATATGAAGGTACAAGACTTGGTAGACTCCAAGGCTCTGAATTTTGCACCTCCGCCCAATGTCAATAAAAACCCTATGCCAAACCATGGTGGTCCCCGAATTAACGCTATTTGAAATTCTGTGATCAGGTATGAGATGTCCTAAGAGATGTCCCAACACTTAATAGGACATTTGACAAATTTAACCAAAACTTAAACAGCAAGAAAAGTAAACAACACAGAAGTTTGTTAACCCAGTTCAGTGTATAACCACACCTACATCTGGAGGCTACCAAGCCAGGAGGAAATCCACTATTAGTAATATTAATTCTAGACTTAAACCACCCTGTTTAATCTATCACTTAATACTTACCCAATGCAATTTCTACCTAAGACTCACTTAGATAAGAGTACCCTACTCACTCCCCCTCAATCACCCAGTGATCAAGTTTACAAGTTTACTGAAATTGAAGACATCCTTCAAACAAAACAGCTTGATCTTACTTAACAGTTTCAATCAAGTCACAAATGCACTTTTGCTTAAAAGCTCATAAAGTGGTACATAAAAACAACCTGCTATTAAAATACTAGACACCCTATTTGGTCTTCTGAAATTCGTACTCAATTCTATGAGTTTCTGTTGTTTAAATAGGTATCTGAATTTTGGGCTTTCTGTAGAATGATCCAGCCCTAATGTGCAGCAACTGTCACCTTGAATTTAGGGTTTGTTACCTCCTATATTCTAGGTGCATTAGGTCTTCTGTTTTAATCTGAATCTTCAATTTAAAACTCCCTACAGATGCGCCTTGTTCTGTTTTTATCCAGCATTAATTAATCCCAGATAGTTCTCCTTAAATATCTCTGATCTGTTAATCAATAATTAATTCTGGTAGCAGGTCTGAGATGTCTCAACATCTGTTGGGACATCCTGAAAAACTGAACTTAATTTATTCACACAATGTCCCAACATCTGATGAGACATCCTGAAATAAGTTCACATACTCTGTTTGCTAATGTCCCAACATCTGATAGGACATTCTGAACTGAATTTAACATTTCTTGTTTGGTCAAAAATTCTGCCAATTCTTAAACATCTACAAACTCCCCCTTTGGCTAATTTTTGGCTAACATCTTTCCTGGTTTTCAGAGTGCAGCAGAAGTTCTTTTTATCAGAGTATATCATTACTTTTCTGTTGATTTTTATTTGAGATTACTCCCCCTCAAACATACATGTGTCCTGTCTTGTTTCAACAGAAATACACACTGATTCAGTTCAGACAGAAACAAACAGATCTTTCATTCATTTAAACAGCAATTACATTTGATGTTGTTCTCCCCCTTGGTAGGCACAAAATTAGGGGCCAAAGAACTAATATCCAGAATTACAAATCATTGCTGTCATTACAAATGCCTCACATACAAAGATCACTCAGATTCATCATTCTCAGTAGCTTCCTCCACTTCAGTGTCTTCATCTTTATCAGCTTCACTTTCAGCTTCACTGTCTTCACCAGATGCAGCATTCTGATCTTCTTCACTTTCCAATATTTGAATGATTTCCTCCAGCTTCTTCTTCCTAGCTTCAAGCTCTTTGCAGGTGCACTTTAGCTCAGCAATTAATTCTTTCTTGGAGATAGAAGACTTAGCAGTTGAGGGACCAGCAGATGTCCCAGAAGGGGCTTCAACATCTGCAGCATGATGACTGAGGAATAACTTGTAGTGAAAAGCCAGGGGGCTCTCTCTCTTGCAGGCAGTATCCTTGTCAGTTAAAATCCCAGGATATTGATTGAGTACAATACCACACAGCAATGATGGAAAGGCTATTGGTAGCTTGGTTGCAGAGGAGCTGGTATGCTTCATGGTTTGATCAAAGATAAAAGCTCCAAAGTCCAGCTTGGTTTGAGTCCCCACAGCATAGATGAATCTGGCCAGACCAGTTGAGATAGATGAAGTGTGGTTGGTAGGCACCCAATTAGATGTACCAATCCTGTTCAGCATGGCATACTTTCTGGTAAGCATGCTTACAGATAGCTTTCCCTTCACAGGCCATGCCTTGACCTGGTCAGCAGTTATCACCTTACAGACTTGATTATCTGTCTTGCCTAGCTCATTTGGTCCATCTGTTTCTCTTCCTAGATACTGATTTATGATTTGGGGAGAAAACTCCACACATCTACCTCTAACATAAACTTTTCTAAACTCAGAGGACTTACCATTTGAGCAATCCTCCTGAAGATTCACAATGAACTCTTTGACAAGAAGTTCATAACAGGGAGAGAACTCTGAGACTGTCTTGAATAGTCCTGCAGCAGAGATTAGGTCAATGAGTTCTGTGCACTCAAGTGCATTGCTGCTTAGTTCTCTTTCCAAAGCAACCCTTCTTTGGTACACATATTTCCATCTGTTGACACTGGAGACATGATGGAAGGATATATTGTCCAAGGGAGCTTCTGGAACAACAGTTGAAGCTCTAGCTGGTGCTGGTTTCTTCTTGGGAGGAGATGTTGGGACATCTGATCCAACATCTGAATCTGATGGTGTTGCAGCTTTTCTCTTCTGGGTTTGAACCTTGCTCCATGGTTTTGCTGGACCAAAAGTGGCTTTAGCCTTGCCTTTCTTTGGACTAGCCTTCTTCTTCTCAGGAATGACAGGTTCATCTTGCATCTTTCCTTTCCTGGACCTTAGCCTTTTGGCTATGCTGGGTTTGACAAATGCTATGATTTCTGCATCAGAGTCCTGCTCCAGATTGACTACTGGAGGGGATTGAGCAGACTCCTCATCAGCTTGTTGATCAGCAGAAATTTGATCTTCATTTGATTCTTTAGCCTGTTCCACAGAAACTTCTTTATCACTTTCAATTGAGGTTTTATCCTCAGTTTGTTCAACATCAGATGAGTTCTTTTTCTTGTCTTCAGATGTTCCAACATCTGTTGGGACATCTTGTTCTGCAGCAGTGTCCTTTGTAGCTTGAGCTGGTTCTTCTTGAGGTGCAGGAATGGTGTTCAAAGGAACAGAGATCCCTTTCACCACTCTTTGTTCAGAAAAGACTTGGTTAACAATCTCCTTGATGGAATCATCAACATATTTGGAGTATCTTGTAGACATGTTAGCAGGAGAGGGAATGCCTTTAGCTTTGCTTCTGATTTGATCTTTACATCTCTTTGGTGTTCTTGCCTTTTTAGTGTGAGAGGCGCTTCCCCTGAGCTCGTCCAATGGTGTTGATGGCATTGGCACAACAGAGATTGGAGTGGCATGAACCACGTCTTCCTTGTTGAGAATTTCCTCAGCTGTTTTAGGGTTTTGAGACATTGTAGAGGAAGAAGGATGAACAGCTTTAGGGTTTATGATTTCTGAAGGATTACTAGTTAATGTGATTCGCTTGTGATGGTGTGATGAGACTCTTGATAGCTGCTTATAAGTAATTACTAAGTAAGTAGCCGTTACAGTCCAAATGATTAGGAATGAAATTCCCAAGGATCTAGTCCAGACTAGCTTTGCCATCTGGAACTTATGCCATGCAATGTCATATGACATGTTGGCACATCTCATTAACTGCTAGATATCACATAAACAGATTCCAAGTTTGCCCCTTAAGTTCTTAAATTGTGTAGCATCCAATGCCTTGGTAAAGATATCAGCTAACTGCAGATCTGTAGCTACATGCTCCAATGAAATCACCTTTTCTTCTACAAGATCTCTGATGAAATGATGTCTGATATCAATATGCTTTGTCCTGCTGTGTTGGATAGGATTTTTAGATATGTTGATTGCACTTAAGTTGTCACAGTACAATGTCATGACATCCTGTGGGACATTGTACTCAGTGAGCATCTGCTTCATCCAAACCAACTGAGAACAACTGCTACCTGCTGCTATGTACTCAGCTTCAGCTGTAGATAAAGATACACAATTCTGCTTCTTACTGAACCAAGAAATCAGATTGTTTCCTAGAAAGAAGCATCCTCCTGAAGTGCTTTTTCTGTCATCAGCACTTCCTGCCCAATCAGCATCACAAAAGCCAGTGAGAATAGGTTTGCAACCATGAAAGTACATTATGCCATAGTCACAAGTACCATTAACATATTTAAGGATTCTCTTGACTTGATTGAGATGACTGACTTTTGGATCAGCTTGATATCTTGCACAAACTCCTACTGTAAATGCAATGTCTGGTCTGCTAGCAGTCAAGTATAACAAGCTTCCAATCATGCTTCTATATAAACTTTGATCTACATTCTCACCCTTCTCATCTTTAGACAGCTTTAAATGTGTGGGAGCAGGAGTTCTTTTATGAGAAGCATTTTCCATTCCAAATTTCTTCACTATGTTCTTGAAGTACTTACTTTGGGAAATAAACATTGAGTTTTCCATTTGCTTTACTTGCAGACCAAGAAAGTAGGTTAATTCACCTACTAGACTCATTTCAAACTCAGATTCCATCTGCTTGACAAAATGTTTGACCATCTTATCAGACATCCCACCAAACACAATGTCATCAACATATATTTGTGCAATCATGACATTTCCTTCTTCATCTTTAACAAACAGGGTTTTATCAATCCCACCTTTTCTGTATCCTTGCTTGATAAGAAATGTGGTCAGTCTTTCATACCATGCCCTTGGAGCTTGCTTCAGACCATAGAGTGCTTTCTTTAATTTGTATACATGATTTGGACAGCTTGGATCAACAAATCCTTTAGGCTGTTCTACATATACCTCTTCATTAAGATAACCATTAAGAAAGGCACTTTTCACATCCATTTGAAATAGCTTGAACTTCAAGATACAAGCAATTCCCAACAGTAGTCTTATTGATTCAAGCCTTGCTACTGGTGCAAAGGTTTCATCAAAGTCTACCCCTTCAATTTGAGTGTATCCTTGAGCCACAAGTCTAGCTTTGTTCTTTGTAACAGTTCCTTGTTCATTTGACTTGTTCTTATACACCCATTTTGTACCAATCACATTTATGTCATTTGGTCTAGGAACAAGATTCCACACTTCATTCCTTGTGAATTGACCTAATTCCTCTTGCATAGCACAAATCCAGTATTCATCAGTGAGAGCTTCCTTGACATTTTTAGGTTCTATTTTGGAAACAAAACAAGAACCTGAAATCACTTCTCTTGATCTAGTGCTCACACCTCTGTTGAGATCACCAATTATCAAATCTTTGGGATGATCCTTCTGTATTCTGATGGAGGGAGGTTTGCTTGAATCTTCTGACCTTGTATCATTTTGAGTGAAGTTATATTGATCATTCTTTTCTTCAGCTTCAATCTTGATATCCGCAGATGTTCCAACATCTTCTGGGACATCTGTAGAAACATCATCAATTACCACATTTATGGACTCCATGATAACCTTTGTTCTGTAATTAAATACTCTATATGCTCTGCTGTTTATAGAGTATCCAAGGAAAATCCCTTCATCACTTTTAGGATCCATTTTTCTCCTTTGCTCCCTATCTGCCAGAATATAGCATTTACTTCCAAACACATGAAAGTACTTCACAGTGGGTTTTCTGCCCTTCCAGACTTCATATATTGAGGACAGGGTTCCTTTTCTCAAGGTAACTCTGTTATGGATGTAGCAGGCAGTGTTCATAGCTTCAGCCCATAAATACAGAGGTAACTTTTTAGCATGGATCATAGCTCTTGCTGATTCTTGAATAGTTCTATTCTTCCTTTCAACAATCCCATTCTGTTGAGGAGTGATAGGAGAAGAATACTCATGATTGATTCCTTCTGAAGAGCAGAAATCTAAGAACTTTTGATTCTCAAATTCTTTTCCATGATCACTTCTTATTCTGATCACACAGCTGGATTTTTCCCTTTGCAATCTTTGACATAATTCTTTGAATACATCAAATACATCTGACTTTTCTTTGATGAAGTTTATCCATGTATATCTTGAAAAATCATCAACCACAACATAGGCATACCTCTTACCACCAAGACTTTCAACCTGCATAGGTCCCATAAGATCCATATGTAGAAGTTCCAAAACTTTGGAAGTTGTCAGATGTTGGAGCTTTGGATGGGACATCTTGGTTTGCTTGCCTATTTGACATTCACCACATATTTTGCCATCATCAATCTTCAGTTTAGGAAGACCTCTTACAGCATCCATAGATATGATCTTCTTTATGCCTCTGAAATGAAGATGACCTAGTCTTTGATGCCACAGTTTCACTTCTTCTTCTTTAGCTAGAGAGCAGGTTGAAGTGAGACTGAGATTTTGGGATTCCCACATGTAACAGTTGTCTTTAGATCTGGCTCCTTTCATGACAACCTCTTGTTCTTTGTTAGTCACTATACATTCAGATTTGGTAAAGTTTACAATGTATCCTTGATCACATAGTTGACTTATGCTGATCAGGTTAGCAGTTAAACCTTTAACTAGCAGTACATCATCTAGTCTTGGAACATCTTGACAATTCAAGGTTCCAACTCCCTTGATTTCTCCTTTAGCTCCATCTCCAAAGGTAACATACCTGGATGAATGTGATTTTAAGTTTACTAGCAAATTCTTTAATCCAGTCATGTGTCTTGAGCATCCACTGTCAAAGTACCAGTCTTCTTTAGCTGATACTCTCAGAGATGTATGTGCTATGTATGCAGTACTTTTCTTTGACCAGATGAGATGAGATTTCTTTTGATGCCTCTGCTCTGAGTGTTGTTCAGCTGATCTCCAAGCTTGATTGTTGATCTTGTTCTTGGATATGTGGCTTAGATCAGTCTGAATGTCAGCTTTTGGTCTCCAAACTTTCTTGATGACCTCTGTCTTCTGCTTAGGAGGTTGCTGATTTCTATGCAGCACTTTCTTGGTACCTTCTACTTTCTGCTTGGAAGGTTGCTGACACATCTGATTTGGATATCCATGTAACTTATAACAGTGAGGTTTGATATGCCCAAATCTTCCACAGTGATGGCATCTCCATCTTTGATATTTTTTCTTCATTTTGTTCTTTCCAGAATGTTGAGGCATCTGTTGGAACATTATGTTTGTCTTTGTGTTCTGATGTTGGAGCATCTGTTGGGACATTTTGTTTGACTGTGTAGTTTTTGAAGTAGTTCTGCTAGAGCTTGCTTCATCTCTGTCATATCCCAGTCCACTTTTGTCCCCTGAATGTTTATTATTGCTGAGAATAACATCCAGTGTGTTTGAGCTGCTGTTCAACATTCTAACAGATTTGGACATATGTTCCAATTTAGAGTTGAGAAGGCTAACTTCACTTTTTAAGGTTTCAATGATCTCCTGATCATTTGCTTTGTCATCTTCTAAAGTCTCATTCTGCTTCTTTAGCTTTATAACATCACTGCATATTTCAGAGCTTCTTTTGTAAAGATCTTTGAATGCTTGCTCAAGTTCTTCATAAGTAAGTTCTCCACAACTGGAATCCCTATCATATTCACACAGTCCAGCTAGAGCAGTAATATGCTTAGCTGATTCTTCTTCTGACTCTCCTGAGTCTTCATCAGACCAGGTCACAGAGAGTCCTTTCTTTTGCCTCTTTAAGTAGGTAGGACATTCAAACTTGATGTGTCCATATCCTTCACATTCATGGCATTTGACTCCTTTATCTTGACTGGTCTTTTCAGCAAACTTTGACTTTCTGTTAGCATCATATGGTCTCCTGTTCTCAGAGTTTGTGTTTCTTCCACTGGATTTGGATTGGCCTTCCATTCCTCTGAGAATCTGTTTGAATTGTCTTCCAAGCAAGGCAAGGTTTTCTGATAAGCTTTTGTCATTTGCTGATTCATCATCTTCTTCTTCATCTGTATTTGACACCAAGGCTATGCTTTTGTTCTTTTTGACATTTGTGTCATTCATTCCCATCTCAAAAGTTTGAAGAGAACCAATGAGTTCTTCAACTTTCATGGAGCATATGTCTTGAGCTTCTTCTATTGCAGTGACTTTCATGTCAAATCTTTTTGGCAAAGATCTGATAATCTTTCTTACAAGTTTTTCATCAGTCATCTTTTCTCCCAAAGCTCCAGAAGTATTGGCTATATCCAAGATGTTCATATAGAACTCATGAATTGATTCATCTTCCTTCATTCTCAAGTTTTCAAACTTGGTGGTGAGAAGTTGAAGTCTTGACATTTTTACTTTTGATGTTCCTTCATGAGTTGTTTTGAGAGTATCCCAAACATCTTTGGCCAGCTCACAATGATGCACTAGTCTGAAAATATTTCTATCAATGCCATTGAATAAAGCATTTAGGGCTTTTGAGTTGCCTAGTTCTGAATCTTCTTCCTCTTTACTCCATTCTTCTTCAGGTTTCAGAACTATTGATCCATCTTTGGTGTCTTGAACAGGATGTTTCCATCCAACATTTACTGCTCTCCATGCCCTGTTGTCAAGTGATTTTAAGAATGCAATCATTCTTGGCTTCCAGTAGTCATAATTAGAACCATCCAGTATAGGTGCTCTATTTACTGACCCTATATCTCTGTCCATGTTACAGAATTTGTTTTCCCTAGATCTCACCCAGTATAAACAGGCAGGGTGCCTGCTCTGATGCCAATTGAAATTCTGTGATCAGGTATGAGATGTCCTAAGAGATGTCCCAACACTTAATAGGACATTTGACAAATTTAACCAAAACTTAAACAGCAAGAAAAGTAAACAACACAGAAGTTTGTTAACCCAGTTCAGTGTATAACCACACCTACATCTGGAGGCTACCAAGCCAGGAGGAAATCCACTATTAGTAATATTAATTCTAGACTTAAACCACCCTGTTTAATCTATCACTTAATACTTACCCAATGCAATTTCTACCTAAGACTCACTTAGATAAGAGTACCCTACTCACTCCCCCTCAATCACCCAGTGATCAAGTTTACAAGTTTACTGAAATTGAAGACATCCTTCAAACAAAACAGCTTGATCTTACTTAACAGTTTCAATCAAGTCACAAATGCACTTTTGCTTAAAAGCTCATAAAGTGGTACATAAAAACAACCTGCTATTAAAATACTAGACACCCTATTTGGTCTTCTGAAATTCGTACTCAATTCTATGAGTTTCTGTTGTTTAAATAGGTATCTGAATTTTGGGCTTTCTGTAGAATGATCCAGCCCTAATGTGCAGCAACTGTCACCTTGAATTTAGGGTTTGTTACCTCCTATATTCTAGGTGCATTAGGTCTTCTGTTTTAATCTGAATCTTCAATTTAAAACTCCCTACAAATGCGCCTTGTTCTGTTTTTATCCAGCATTAATTAATCCCAGATAGTTCTCCTTAAATATCTCTGATCTGTTAATCAATAATTAATTCTGGTAGCAGGTCTGAGATGTCTCAACATCTGTTGGGACATCCTGAAAAACTGAACTTAATTTATTCACACAATGTCCCAACATCTGATGAGACATCCTGAAATAAGTTCACATACTCTGTTTGCTAATGTCCCAACATCTGATAGGACATTCTGAACTGAATTTAACATTTCTTGTTTGGTCAAAAATTCTGCCAATTCTTAAACATCTACACTATTGAAGAAGACAGATCGTCTTATTTAATAACCAGTGTGGATCAGATCAGGACACCATTGGTGGAAATCAAGGCTCAACTTCGTGAGAACCAAATATTTCCAGGGTGTGAACTAGGGTGTCCCTATTGCAATATTTCATGGAATGGGTGTGAGGACCTGAGGAATGGCATTGACAGCCTTATTCAGAGTGGCCTGCTACAGATCACTACATCATTCCCGACAAATCCGGCAACTTCATCAACAACGGTTCCAGAACCTCCTACAACTGCAGCAACTATTGTTCCCGACAATTCACCAGCAACATCAACAAGTACTTCATCAATCATCTCAACTGATCAGTTTTCAACAAATTTCCCTGCTACAACTTCAGCTTCACTCCACTTCGAGACTCCTACAACGACAACATCCATTCTTCCGCCAATATCTCCTACAACTCCAGCAACAAATCATGAAGATGTCTCTACTGTCACGATATTCTATGATCCGGAAAACAACTCTGCCTACCATTCAGAAGGTGCTGCTCCCATCAGAGCACCGGTTACGATCTTTTATGATCCACAAACAATTACAGTCCCTTCAGCAGCAGCAATCAGTCCAGTCACTGTCACGGTGCCTGGACCAGTACCATATGAAAACAATAGGGCCATCCCTTGGCACTATGGCTCTGACGTGTACTGTGAAGGGAAAAGAATCACTCTTGAAACATCAGCACCTGCACCACAAGTAGATAATGTGGGGGGAGGCGGAGGCTTCACTCGAAGCGGACGTCTCTTTGCTTCACAAGTCCAAAGACCTACAGCCGAAGCAGAAGCTGCTGCCAAGGCAAAAGGAAAAGGCCCGGTGCAGGAGGATCCAGCTGCCAAAGAAGCCCTGAAGACTCCATTCGATCAGGAAGTTGATGAGTTTATGCGGATCATCAAAAAGAGCGATTATAAAGTTGTGGATCAGCTTCACCAGAGGCCATCCAAAATCTCCATCCTCTCACTGCTTATGTGCTCCGAAGCCCATCGGAATGCACTACTTAAAGTCTTGCACGCAGCTTACGTGCCTGAGGAGATTACTGTCAACCAATTGGAAACCGTGGTTGGGAATGTTACTGCTAGCAATGGGCTAGGGTTTACCAATTCTGACTTGACAGCGGATGGCCGCAATCACAACAAAGCCTTGCACATAACCATGGAATGCAAAGGAGCTGTCCTTTCTCATGTGCTGGTAGACACAGGGTCGTCCCTTAATGTCTTACCAAAGAAGGCTCTGGTGAAGTTAGAATATGATGGTTTGGCATTGAGACCCAGCAACCTGGTGGTAAGAGCCTTTGATGGTTCTAAGAGATCGGTTCTGGGAGAGATTGAGCTACCTGTGACAATTGGCCCACAGACCTTTAAAACTATCTTTTATGTGATGGACATTCAGCCCGCCTATAGCTGTTTGTTGGGTAGACCCTGGATTCACGCCGCCGGCGCAATAACGTCTACCCTTCACCAAAAGTTAAAATTTGAGTGGGAGGGCCAAGTTGTCACAATCTGTGGAGAGGAGGACATTTTTGTCAGCCACCTGGCAACCTATAAGTACATTGAAATGGATGGGGAGATCCATGAAACAATGAGCCAGGGGTTTGAAGCTTTGAATGTGAATGAGGCATCTGCTGTATCTGGTACTCCAATGTCATCATACCAACAAGCCCGGAAGGTTGTTGAGGAAGGAACTGCCCTAGGCTGGGGCAAGGTTTTGGCTGTGGAGGAGAAGAAGGACAAATTTGGGTTGGGTTACAAACCAACTCAACATCAAGCAAAGGCTGCTGGAGAGCCTGGTTTTGTCAGTGGGGGGATGCTTACCCCCGATGCTATCAACTGTCTGGAAGACGAGCTGGAAGAGGAGCGTAACCTGGAAAGCTGGATTCGTCCAAAGATCCCGGGGAGCAGTGTCTCGAACTGGTCTTCCCAGGAAATTATAAGAGTTACTCGATCAGAGTAATTATTATTTCCTGTATTTTATAAGCATGCATCAAAGTCTTGCATCTTTCCCAAGATGACAAGACTCATTTTGTAATCGGGCCATCTGTACTTTTTGTGCAAACAAGATCAATTAATGAAATATCAGACATCTTTTTGCAAACGCGTCTTTTTCTTTTCGTTCACTGTTTTTCCATTTTTCTTTTTTGTACAAAAAAATAAATGGCAGTGTTTTCAAAATGACAACTTCATTTCACTTTTCTAAATAAGACTAAAATCAATCACTAAAATGAACAACTGAACCCTTGCAGAGAGTGCCTTCCTGACAGCACCGACAACAGCACGGCTATGACATCGTATGACTTTGACAATCCAATCAATCAAGCCGACGAAGGGGTTGATGAAGAATATGAGCTTCCTGAAGAGCTAGCCAGGTTGTTAAGGCAAGAGGAAAAGGTTATTACCCCTCATCAGGAGGAGGTTGAAGTGATCAATCTTGGTACAGATGAAGACGTGAAAGAAGTTAGAATCGGGGCCTGCCTGCAAGACTCAGTGAAGAGACAACTGATAGATCTGCTTCAAGAGTATGTTGATGTGTTTGCTTGGTCGTATCAAGATATGCCAGGGTTGGATACCGACATTGTTGTGCATAAGCTGCCTTTGAGGGAAGAATGCCCTCCAGTCAAACAGAAGCTGCGCCGTACACGTCCAGACATGGCTATGAAAATCAAGGAAGAGGTACAAAAGCAATGGGACGCCGGGTTCCTTGCTGTGACTAGCTATCCACCGTGGGTCGCTAACATAGTACCTGTGCCTAAGAAATACGGCAAAGTAAGAATGTGTGTTGACTACCGGGATCTGAATAGAGCCAGCCCGAAAGATGACTTCCCATTACCTCACATTGATGTATTGGTGGATAACACGGCTCAGTTCTCGGTATTCTCCTTCATGGATGGATTTTCAGGATATAATCAGATCAAGATGTCACCTGAAGACATGGAGAAGACAACATTTATCACACCTTGGGGCACGTTCTGTTACAAGGTGATGCCATTCGGATTAAAGAATGCTGGTGCAACGTATCAACGGGCTATGGTGACATTATTCCACGATATGATCCATAAGGAAATCGAGTGTTATGTGGATGACATGATTGCCAAGTCCCTTACAGAGGAAGATCACCTGGTGAATCTGCTGAAGTTGTTCAAGCGACTGAGGAAGTACCAACTAAAGCTGAACCCCAACAAATGCACATTCGGGGTGCGATCCGGTAAGCTGCTGGGCTTTATTGTAAGCGAGAAAGGGATTGAAGTTGACCCTGATAGAGTCAAAGCTATTCAAGAAATGCCTGCGCCGAAAACTGAGAAAGAAGTTCGAGGGTTCTTAGGTCGATTGAACTATATTTCACGGTTCATATCTCACCTTACAGCGACCTGTGAACCTTTGTTCAAGCTGTTAAGAAAAGAACAGACGGTCAGGTGGAACGAAGATTGTCAGAAGGCTTTTGACAAGATCAAGGAGTATCTGCAAGAACCTCCAATCCTCATGCCGCCAGTTGAAGGAAGACCTCTGATTATGTACTTGACAGTATTAGAAGAGTCAATGGGGTGTGTACTAGGTCAGCATGACGAGTCTGGTCGAAAAGAGTATGCAATATACTACCTAAGCAAAAAGTTTACCGACTGTGAACAACGTTATTCACTGCTCGAGAAAACTTGCTGTGCTTTAGCGTGGGCTGCTCGCCGACTGAGACAGTATATGTTGACCCACACTACCTTATTAATCTCAAAAATGGATCCAGTTAAGTACATTTTCGAGAAGCCAGCTCTTACCGGACGGGTTGCAAGATGGCAGATGATTCTCACAGAATACGACATACAGTACACATCTCAGAAAGCTATCAAGGGCAGTGTACTATCTGAATATCTTGCTGAGCAACCCATTGATGACTACCAGCCTATGAGGTTTGACTTCCCTGATGAAGACATCATGTTCATTAAAGCAAAAGATCACGAAGAGCCTATTCACACTGAAGGGCCTGACCCGGAGGAAGAATGGACTATGATGTTTGATGGGGCTGTTAACATGAATGGCCGTGGTGTTGGTGCAGTACTCATTACACCTAAAGGAGTTCACATGCCTTTCTCGGCAAAACTCACTTTCAACTGCACTAACAACGAAGCTGAATACGAAGCTTGCATTATGGGTCTTGAGGAAGCTATTGACCTCAGGATCAAGACATTGACCGTATTCGGAGATTCAGCTTTGGTAATCAATCAGACCAACGGAAAATGGTATACACACCAGGATCATCTGATACCTTACAGGGATTATACAAGAAGGTTATTGACTTTCTTCACAACAGTCAAACTTGAGTATATCCCTCGGGATGAGAATCAGTTTGCAGATGCTCTTGCTACCATTTCGTCCATGATCAAAGTTCAAGCTGCTAACTTGGTACCTCAGATTTCAGTGTCCAGACTCGACAGGCCAGCATATGTATTTGCAGCAGATGTTGTAAAAGATGATAAGCCTTGGTTCCATGACATTAAGTGCTTCTTGGAGGATCAAACGTACCCACCTGGGGCATCTTCCAATGATAAGAAGACCTTGAGAAGGCTTGCTGGAAGTTTCTTTCTGAACACTGATGGGTCTTTATACAAGAGGAACTTTGATATGGTACTCCTCAGATGTGTTGACAAGACGGAAGCAGATTTGTTGATGCATGAAGTGCACGAAGGATCTTTTGGTACCCACGCAGGAGGACATGCAATGGCTAAAAAGTTGTTAAGATCAGGCTATTATTGGATCACAATGGATGCAGACTGTTGTGCCTACGCCAGAAAATGCCATAAATGCCAGATTTATGCAGATAAGGTGCATGTGCCTCCCAATCCTTTGAACATAATGTCTTCACCCTGGCCCTTTGCTATGTGGGGCATTGACATGATTGGCAAGATTGAGCCAACTGCTTCGAATGGTCACAGATTCATCCTGGTCGCCATTGATTATTTCACCAAGTGGGTTGAAGCAGCCTCATATGCAAATGTTACAAGACAAGTGGTAGCCCGATTTCTGAAGAGAGATATCATCTGTCGGTATGGAGTGCCCGAGCGAATCATTACTGATAATGGTTCCAATTTAAACAACAAAATGATGGCAGAGCTGTGCCGGGACTTCAAGATCCAACATCACAATTCTTCTCCTTACAGGCCAAAGATGAATGGCGCTGTTGAGGCAGCGAATAAGAATATTAAGAAGATTATGCAGAAGATGGTAATCACATACAAAGACTGGCATGAAATGCTACCGTTTGCCTTGCATGGGTACCGCACGTCAATCAGAACATCCACTGGGGCAACACCGTATCAGCTTGTATATGGTATGGAAGCAGTCCTACCTGTTGAAGTTGAACTACCCTCGTTACGGGTATTAATGGATGTTAAACTGAGTGAAGCAGAATGGGTTCGGTCCCGATTCGAACAACTGAGTCTGATTGAAGAGAAAAGATTGGCTGCAATTTGTCATGGGCAGTTATATCAGAAGAGAATGAAGAAAGCCTTTGATCAGAAAGTCAGGCATCGAGAGTACCAAGTAGGGGATCTTGTGTTGAAAAGAATCCTCCCTCCTCATACAGACCACAGGGGCAAATGGACTCCATATTATGAAGGACCATTCGTTGTAAAGAAAGTTTTCTCTGGTGGAGCACTGATGCTCAGCACCATGGATGGTGAAGATTTCCCGTCCCCTGTGAATTCAGATGCAGTTAAAAAATACTTCGCATAAAATGACCCGCTGGACATAAAAACAGAATGTAAGTCCAGGCAAAAATAGGGCATCCCGGCGAGTCAAAAACAGAATAAAAGACTCGGGCAAAAATAAGGGAAATAAATGAAAAAATGTACACCCGCTGAGTTGAAAAGCCGCATTGGACAACTCAGGCAAAAATGGGTATCCTGATGGATTGAAAACCCGAAAGGGCGATCCATGCAAAATAAGGGAATAAGCGAACAACTGCATTCTGAATTCGTCTGTATTGTCACAACTTGGAAAGCCTTGAAACGATCAAGCTTCAATCAGAATCAGCCTTCTTCAGAAAGCAAGACGAGAAGAACGTCATTGTCGTACGAGTCATAGCAGAAGAGGAAGCTCCTCAAAGCGTCATCAACACTGCCAGCACCTTGTTTCCCAATTTGTAACAATCTCCTCATTTCAGGGGATATGTTTCTTTGGTTGTATCTTGCCGATTCAGGGTACATGAATTAATAAAATCAGATTTTTCAGTCATGTTTCGTTTTGTATATTTTTTATTTGCAAAGGATGTCTGATGTCTCTAAAAAAAATAAATTGCATAAGTACAGATGCTTTTCTCTCAAAAATAATAATAAAACACATGTTTACAGGGAATATACTTACTCTTGAGAGTGCTTGACTCCTATGACGGAATCCAGTAGAGGATACCTCGGGACCTTTTGTGCGTCTCCTTATCTTTGCAGGATTGCAGGTATCCAGAACGCAACCTGGGGCATGCAAGTTACGTCTTAGCAAGCTGGCGAATCATTATCAACTCAGTCTATCTTCCACGTGGCACTGGAAGGTGCCCACTTCCCCAGCAAAGTTGCCAAATCAACATACATTCAATCTCAGCATCTGAAATGCTCTATCCCCAGCTGAGTTGCCACTTGTTGCTCTCCCCAGCTGAGTTGCCTCTCACAATTCCCCAGCCGAGTTGCCATTTCATCCTCAGCTGAGTACAGGAGTCAGGGAATCATCTCCCCACAGAATCTTCAGCCTCTATCCAGAAGAGCAGCGCAGGAAGATCACAACAGAGTGAAGAAAGCTTCTACAAACCCCAGCTGGGTCCCGTATTACAAGGATATGTCAACCAGTGACCTATACCCCCAAATGAATACATCTCACCAGATATACCAATGATCTCATCCCCAGCTGGGAGGTCCTTTTCAAACAGATCGACCAGAGATCTTCGCAGCAACGGGATCCGAATCCCGGTTTGTTATCTTTGCATAATCATAGCATTCGCATCATACTATCCCCTCAGAGCGTAGCATTCCGTCTAATACGGAGCATTACGGCAAAAATCAAATGCGTAGCATAATCATAAGCCATGTTATGAATTAACGCTTGTGAATAATAACCGTTCATCATCATTGTACAGAAAAACCCCCACCAGAGTCCCAGCAAAAGCAGTTGCCTCACAAATCACAAACACCAGTATATACACCTTTTGGCACCCGTCCGTGTCATCACTCCCCAGTAAAGTCGCCTGAACTTTCTCTACAAACAAAATCACCCGTATTACAGATACTTCATGACACCCGTCCGTGTCATATTACCAGCAGAAAGCCAAAGACATCCTCTTTGCACCCACACATATCTATATATACACTTTCCTGACACCCGTCCGTGTCATATCCCCAGCGCAGTCGCTTAGACTTTGTATAGCAGATACTTGCTCATATTACACTTTTCTCTCTTGGCACCCGTCCGTGTCAGTCTCCCCAGCAGTTAAACACTCATCTATATATACTCTTACTACTCACTTATACAGATACTCATCCGTATCTTGTATACACCACTCATAACCCCACAGATTCAACAATAGTCCTTGTTCTTTGTTAACCAGTTGGTACTCGTCCGTATCATCATCTCAGAACATTGCGTCTAATGTTTGTTTCTACATGATACTCGTCCGTATCATAGTCTTAAGGATGCTCGTCCGCATCTTTAATCCATACACCGTGTCAAACACTTGTGTCTTCTTGAATATAGATGCTCGTCCGTGTCTACTATTCCCCCAGAAGAACCATCAGATTCAACACTCGTCCATGTTCCTTGTTAACCAGTTGATACTCGTCCGTATCATCATCTCTGAACATGCGTCAGTTTGTTTCTACCCGATACTCGTCCGTATCGTAGTCTTAAGGGTGCTCGTCCGCATCATTAATCTATACATAATACCAAACACTTATACCTTTTGTTTATTGGATGTAAACGCTCGTCCGTGTTTACTATTCCCCAGTAGATCGCCAACAAAGCAAATTTCCTTTTTATCTAACACTCATCCTGTGTTATGATAACTTTGAGAGCAGCCGTACCCTGCTAAGTGGTCGTCCTCCACTTCTTGATGGTCGTCCTCCATCATGCCCATCCGATGGCCGTCCCCATCGTTGATATTTTAGCAGCCGTCCCCAGCTAGGTGGTCGTCCTCCACCTCTTGATGATCGTCCTTCATCACTTTATCCAATGGCCGTCCCCATTGTTGATTTTTTTGGTTATCTAACACTCGTCCTGTGTTATGATAAGCCTCGAGAGCAGCCGTCCCCTGCTGAGTGGTCGTCCTCCACTTCTTGATGGTCGTCCTCCATCATGCTCGTCCGATGGCCGTCCCCATCGTTGACCTTTTCTATCCGATGGCCGTCCCCATCGTTGATATTTTCGGCAGCCGTACCCTGCCAGGTGGTCGTCCTCCACCTTTGATGGCCGTCCCCATCATATTTTCTTTTATCCCCAACAGAGCAGCCGTCCCCTGCTAGGTGATCGTCCTTCACCTTTGATGGCCGTACCCCATCATCTGTTTATTTCATTTATTCTTTAACCCGATGGCCGTCCCCGTCGTGGTCCCTTTTCCTTTTTAGCCCGATGGCCGTCCCCATCGTTGTTTGCTTTACCTTTATGAACCTGACGGCCGTCCCCGTCATGTTTCATTAAATCCTCAGAGAATTTTACAGCTTTATCTTGATGGCCGTCCCCATCATGATTTTATTTCCCCAGCTAGTCGGCCGTCCCCGTCTTGGCTTTACCTTCTATCCCCAGCATGTCGGCCGTCCCCGTCATCGCTTTGTTTTCCGCACCTTTACAATATACTTTATTTTCCTTTTGCAATCTATATCCCTTTTCTTCTTCATTCTGTGAGTGCAAATTTTGGACTGTCTTTGGTATTCAACCACAAGTTATCTTGTTTGCCTGTTAAGCCGTCGCTTACAACCTGCACAGCTAACTCATGTTTGAATAGGGGCAGCTGTAAACACCCCAAATTTGCCCTCACCCATTCACACCATGGCTTGTGATCATCCTCATATGCATAAACACAATCATATCATCTCACATCTCATTTTTGATTCACTGCATTGTTTCAAAGTCATCTGCATCTAGGGTTTGTGATCTGAGCAATCCAGGAGCTTCTTGAGCCACCCCAAAGGCCACCAATCAACTCAAAGGGGTCCATGTGTGTTCATATGTCATATTCCATCTCTTCAAAGTCAAAAATGCAGAGGAATCACAAGGACTAGGGTTTGAGTGGATGCAGAGCCAGGATTGACTGCACAGTTCACTGAAAATTAGGGTTTTGGTTTCAGAGGCCATAAATCCAATTTTTTTGGGTCATTCTTGTTTCCATTGCTCTTTATATGGTATAGGGAGTATGCATATCAATTTTCATGAAGAAATTCCATGGGGAAGTCATCTGATCAAGGGTTGACTTTTCAGACAAGTCAGTGCAAAATCAGGGCATCTGAGGCCCCCAATGACCCAACCAATGGGTGATCTTCATCATTTTGAGTGTATATGATCTTTATTTGATCATGGAAGAAGGTTGAAGTTCATAGAAATCAAGAATTTAGGGTTTTTGCAAATGTTGACTTTTTGGGCATAGTTGACTTTTCAAGAATGCATCATTTTAGGTCATTTTTCAAGCCATGATTCTTGATCCAAAAATGCTTCAAATGGAAAAACTTTGGTCATGAAAGTTGTAGATCTCATCTTTCCCTTTTCAAAAAGTACAAGAACATGATCAAACTCTTCTTGGATCAAAAGTTATGGCAATGCAAAGTTGGCTAAAATCATTGATTTTCAAGGCATGCCCTAAGTGAGAATTTTGCAAAATCTTGGACCGATGCATATTGCAGCCTCTAATTCATTTCAAACCAGCACATAAACTTTCTCTAAGTCCTAAAAATCAGAAATGAACTAAGAATGCCCATGGTTTTATGTTTGGTTGGACAAAAAGGTCACATGTGAACAAAAAGTCACAAGTTGCAAAACTCATGATCATGCTTCCTCCTACTTGCAGCCTTGGATGCTGAGCTTTGCTAGCCTCTCACCTCACCTTGCTGCACCAGAACCAGCCCATGTACTTGCCTAGATCATGAGCCATACCTCTCTTACACATTATTTGACTTTTTGCAAAAGGTAACTTACCAATCAATAAAGGGCATGTCTTGTCAACTGACCAATGAGAGAGAGTTATGTGGACAATTTGCAAGCAAGACATAACACTAAGCAAGGCTGAAGCTCTCTCATAACTCACATTGACAAAAACCCACCACATTGCAAGTTGCTTCGAATCTGCCTCCACAGCTTGCAAACACTAAAACCATCTTCACCATTCAACTCACCTTGCTCCATAGACCACAAAGCACCAAGAACCCAAGCCTGAAACAACCAGAATACTCCATAGCCATTTCTCACCCTCAGCCTGCATTTCTCTTCGAAACTCTCACCACAGCTTGCAAACATCAAAACAAACCTTGCAAAGCTTCTCCATTCACCCTCAGGATCACAAATAACCCCTCACCATGACCTGAAAGTGCCTGAAACACCATTGCCATTTCTGATCAAGCTTGAGCAGAAGCTGTCGAATCTCACTATCCAGCCAACTTAAACTCTCATTGAGCATTCAAACATCTTCTGGGGATCAAGTGGAGCAGATTGCACAAGGAGAAGTGGCCAGAAAGTCCTCAAGTTGAAAGCTCCAAATCTCAGGTAGCTCGAAATTATTTTTTCCAGAAATCATTTTTCTTGTTACAAACTTGTTCTATGTGATTCACTGATCATCCTGATATCATTGGTTTCGAAAATGGCTTTGATTTGAGTATTTAATTTGTCTCTGAAACCTGCGTGCCCTAGAACTTGTTCTGTTCGATTCATGGTTTTGAGGAAGAAGAAATTTGTTTGGACTTAGGGTTTTAGTTCAGGAGATCATGGGGATCATTTTGGTGTGTTTAGTTTTCATTTTCGTTACGATTTGAGGGGTTTGGGGATTTCTCAGGTGAGATGCTGGCCGGAGAAGACGACCGGAAGTCTTCTCCGGCCACCTGAAAGTGATTTGTGCCCTAATTGCGTAATTAACTCCAGTTTGAATTTTGGCCGTAGATGGCCTTTGACTTGTTGACTTCCCTCCCTTTTGGATGGCCCAGATCCTTTTCATTAGCCCTAATCTCTCTCATTAGTTTAATTAATCTTTAATTAAGTTAATTAATTCAGGAGCCATCTGGGCCCTTCATTCACGCGCCAGTCAACACATTTAAACTCAGGCTCCATCCTGGCCCTCCATCTAGCTTACTTTCTATTTTATTTGATTTTTAAATCATTTTATTTCATTAAACTTGCATAATTATTTTAAAATAGTTAAAAATTCTTAAAAATTATGAAACTTTTTCCTAAAAGTTTATTTAATTTTTAAGACCCAAAAGCATTTTTATTTTATTTTTTATCATTAAAAAAGTATTTTTAAATATTTAAAAGATTATTTTTAATTGATTAATGGGAATTAATTAATTAAAAATACTTTTAGGTATTTAAAAATTACAAAAAAATTCATGAAATGTTCTAAGACATTTAGAAACATTTTCCAACCTTCAAACCAAATTTCTTTTTGATCTTGATGCATGTTAAGAATTTTTCATTGAATTAAATCATTTTTTATGCATTATTTTGATCATGGGTTCAAAAATTCATTTCTGCCTATTGGAGAAGGTTGAGACATTGATTCTTCTTACATTGTTTTGTGTTTGGCATGTAGTTTCTAGGGTAAAATGGCCATGATTTGATCTTGTATTTTCCAATTGTTTGGCATTTCTTTTGTTTAGGAACCCTAAAAACCCTAATAACTTAAAAAATTCATATCTTGAGATTGGTTAAGAGTTGGGAGTTCCCCTTTGGGCAGTGGTTCATTATAGGTTTAGGGTTTCTTTGAGTGGAATTTTCCATTTTTTATCTTAGGGTTTGCTTCTGTTTTGGGTTTTTGTTTGTTGTTTGATTCATAAACCCTAATTTGGGCTTTCCCTTGCATCCCTCTTGCATTCTCTTGCATAACATGACTTGCCTTTGCATTTTGTGCATGCCTATGATTCATTTGACATCTTAAGACATATAGAAAACATGTTTGATCATTTCATTGCATATTTGCCATGTCATTTGTCTTGTATGCTTCACAACTTTCCATGCTTGTTCATGCTCCTGAGCTTGCATCATTTGCATCCATGATCTTGTATGAGCATCTCCATGCCTTGCCTTATGTTCATAGCACCTCATAGCATCATTTTCATCATCAATATGCTTCTGGTTTGGTCTATCATCATACCATTTCATCCCATCTAGCATTGCATTGCATTCCTTTCTAACATTTCAGGTGGTAAGTAAACTTGAGAAGTGAATTTGCCTTCACTTCTCATAACTTTTCTTTTCATCTCTCTTGCATCCATTGCTGCATTTCTATTTGTGTTTGAGATTGATCTTGCTCATTCTTCTTCCTCCCACTTTCTTTCTTCAAGTGACTTGACTTCTTGAATGAAGCAAGTCACTTTGCTTCTCTTGGTCTTGTTCATCTGCTTCCTGGTGGCTCCTTTGAAGATTGTTCTTGTAAACCTCACAAACCTTAGGAACAACCAAGCATGACAATGAATTAGGGTTTTGATTAGTCCCCCTCCTAGTTTTTACCTTTGTGTCTCTCTTTGAGTCTTCTCTTCTCATCTCATAATCAGGGACCAAACCCTAAAGGCTTTAAGACTTCGTGATTAAGCTTATGCCTGCATCCTTCTTTTAGGATGGAGTGTATAACTTTAATCCTAAGTGTTAAACCCTTAATGTGTTTAAATCTCTTAATCAATCCACATAATAATCATCAAGACATCACACTTGTAACTTGGGCCTTGCATTAGGGTTCTAATTCTTCCTTAAGTGGTTAAGAAGGACTAACCCTAGTGTTAATGGACAAGTCCCCCTCAAGTTGTCTTACAAATCATAAAAATCACTTCATCACCATATCATTAATCTAAAATCCATTTAATCAAAGGCTTGTTTTGTCATGGGTTTAATCCCTAATCATGGATTAAGTTGAGGAGTTTTCCTCAGCTTAAACATTCTCATCTATTATCCTTCTATTAGGATGGTGTAATGAGTCTGTTTAATCCCTGATTATGGCTTAACCTCATTACTCAACACTAAACAAAAACCACAAAAACATCTAAATAATCACAAGTAGGTTAATGATCTTAATCCTGCATCAAAGGTGATTAAGTGTGAGAATTTGACTTCACACTTAAGGTATTCTCATTACCCCTAATCAGAGGGAGGATGTGATGAGTTTACTAACCCATTGGTTTAGGCTTAAGCTCATTAACTTATGACAAAATTCAAAAGCAATAAAAGACTGAAAACTCAAAAAACAAACAATAATCGTCTCCCTCGGGATTCTTTTCTCATCACCTTCACTCACAAACGAGAACTTGCTTCTCCCGTCTAATGCAAGACAGTTTGCATCTGTGCCAGACAGATCATACACTTGAGCACTGACAAGCAAGCAGTTCACAAGTCAATTCATCTTTCAGTCTCTTTGGGTCGAACTACGGTGTTCTGACTTCCTCATTGCACGAGAGGATACGTAGGCATAACTTAACAGTTATCGAACAAAAGTCTCTGTATATTCCCCCTCTTTCTAGCTTCATTCTTTAGCCTCATGATCTTGAGCATTTCACCTTGTTCTTACACTGACACTTTCATACTTCACATCACTTATACACTTTACACTGACACCTGTACATTCCTTTCCAGCTATTTTATACACAAATTGCACTGACACTACCCCTTTAAAACACAAATCTTTTAAGCGTGGATCCCGTCGAGTACGACGGACAATCTGGGTGCTAATACCTTCCCAGGTTGTAACCAACCCCCTTTCTCAGTCTCTCTGGTTCGCAACCGTCTTATCCATCTTTTTCTAGGTCTATGCAGCATTGCCTTTCCTCCGGGATAAAAATGCCTAGCTGGCGACTCTATTCATCTCCAGTGAGTCCACGGCTGTGTGTTCTCATTGTCCCTCTCGCCGACCGTTCGCGTCTGTACCTTCATATGAACCCCGTTTCATTTGTCGGGAGCGACACATTCTCCTCTCATAAATCAACCTTCTTCGACATAAACCTTGCACCTTCAAAAACAAATCCACCTGCATTCATGTTCATAAACCAACAACTACAACCTTCAAAATTTTCCAAATAATCTCTCAAATCACCATAACTCTCCATTCCATTCAAACACTGAAAACCAGAAATACATCCCAAATCATAAACAAAATCACCGAAAAATCCTTCTCACCATTCATCATATTTCAACATCATTCAAGTTTATAATCCAACATATTTTTTTTCAAGTATTTTTTTTCCAACTTCATGTTTAATTCAAAACAGCCCCATACATGTTACATGAGCATTTCAATTTCTATTTCATTCTAGCATACCATTAAAAATTCAGCATGCATGTTAATTCTTTTTTACATATTATAAGCTTTTTTTTCTCATAACAAAGTGTCAAATTAGTACAAAAGACAGCAACAAACAGCAACAAACAGCAGAAAAAACAGCAGCACTCAGCACACAAAACAGCCTGCTACAGCCTCCCACTACAACCAAAGTTCAGAATCTGTCCCCTATTGTCAAACCCTTCAACCACAAGTTATCACAGTACTAAATTCAAACCAAAAAACCCTAATTTCTCCCTATAAAACCAGCACTGTTACATTGTAAAGACAACACAGAAAAAATTCAGCCACTTTCTTACCACAAAAAAAAACCACAAGAAAAAGGGAGAAAACTGAAAATTCAGCAACTTCATAAAATATCAATAACTACCACAGACCCACACCAGCAGTAGCAAGGAGAAGAAGGAGGCTTACCATTGCGGATTCTTCACCCCGATAACTTTCGGGTCGGTAATGTTCTCTTTTCCTTCACCTCTTTTCAGCATATTTGTTCATCTAGCTTGATTCCTTTTACGGTTATATTTCTTTTTACGGTTTGATCTCGATGTCGACTAGCTAGTTTTTTAGTTTCACTTCATCATTCCCCTTACTGCATACACAAAACAAAACTTCATATTAAAATTTCACAAAAAAAAAGACCAACCAAAAACAACACCATAACATCTACAATTTTAGTCATACACACAAAAACAGCGCATGATGTAGAAAAGTGACATAGATTTTTCTTATGGTTCTTCACAATTCCAAAGATCGAAAAAACACTCATTCAGCACCATTTTCATTTTCACCTTGCAATAACAGTATCACAATTCCTTCTGCACAATTCCTCTTCATAGTAACTCCCATGTCATTTCATCTTCATCGTATCACATCAGTATCATCACCTTCAAACTTATTTAGCCTTAACCATACTCATTTTCAAATCTCAATCTCCAACATAAATCGTAGGCCCTTTTTCTTAAAATTTCTTTCACAAAATAAAACACTTCATTCTCCATCACCCTAGTACTTACCCCAACATCACCTATTGTCATTTTCAAAACCTCAGAATCACCTTCGCAACATTCTCCTCTCATAAATCAACCTTCTTCAACATAAACCTTGCACCTTCAAAAACAAATCCACCTGCATTCATGTTCATAAACCAACAACTACAACCTTCAAAATTTTCCAAATAATCTCTCAAATCACCATAACTCTCCATTCCATTCAAACACTGAAAACCAGAAATACATCCCAAATCATAAACAAAATCACCGAAAAATCCTTCTCACAAATAAGACCAGCAACATAAATACTCCATACCGAAAAAACAGAAAAAACTTGCAAAAATAATTTCCCAAAACCACAGCCACCGCTGTGAACCTCAACCAAAACTTCCATTAAATATTTCAGCCACCACCACTTTTGAAAACCACTCCTTCACCTCCATTAATCAACCACGAAGCTTCAGCCCTCTGAGCAAAACCAACACAAACCGCCACTAACCTTCATACACCCTTGGTTTCATAAGTTTCAACATGCCTTTTCCTTCCATACACCCTAACCATCACCATTTTTTTTCATATCGTAAAACCAAAAAACTTTGAATCTGAACAAACCAAACACAGAATAACTCACCTTCACAAAATTACCAAACTGTGAACAGAAACGGAGACGAAACTGTGAAACTCGCACCATCCACTGTAAACACTAGTCCTCCATCAAATGTTGTATGCTCCATCTGCATCATAAACCGCAGAGTCAAAAAACCAAACTGAGAAACTCACGAAACCCGCGTCACCATCTTCACCTTCATCATCACCGAATTAAACACAAACTGCACAACATCAAAGCCAAACCGGATAAAAATAAATCAGAAACAGATTCAGAAAGGAGATGAAGAGGGATTGAAAATAAAAGTAATTTGAGACTGAGATTGATCATACAAACCTGTTCGTATCGCTGAGTGAGAGAGACCGAGTTGAAATCCGTGAACTGAGAATGAGCGAACACAGTCGCACCTCCGCCGTCACCCTCTGTCAAACTCGAAACCCCTCAAATCATCTTCGACAACCCACTATCATAGCCACCCTTGTATCTTCACAGACCAGCCTCTTCAACCATCACCCCCCTTCTTCAACACTCTTCATTATCACTCTCCTCCAACCTGTAAACGAAACTTGCAACCCTCAACTTTTCTTCGTTATCTCTTCAACCATCCTCTTGACCGTAGCGCGATTATTGGAGCTGCTTCTAGGACTGTAGGGGAGTATCCAGAACGTGCAGGCCAGCCTGTGTGCCAGTATTATATGAGGACAAGATCTTGCAAATTTGGTGCGTCTTGCAAGTACCATCATCCTAGACAGGTAGGAGGCACTGATGCTAGTCCTGTTGTCGCTAAATTATTATGGATATCCACTACGTCTGGGTGAAAAAGAGTGTTCCTATTTTGTGAAAATGGGACAATGCAAGTTTGGTGGAACTTGTAAATTTGATCATCCAGTTCCTCCCGGTGTCCAAATTCCAGCTCCATCACATGTTCCCCCTGTCTCACCTTTACATGTACAAGTACCTACTCCAATATATCCAACTGTACAGCCTCCATCTGGCCCTTCATCACAACAAATTGGTCTACTGGTTGCTAGGCCACCTCTACTACCCGGTTCGTTTGTCCAGAGCCCTTATGGACCTGTAGTATTGTCCCCAACCATGGTCCCCTTATCAGGCTACTGCAACGAGCCCTGTACTTCCTTCTGGTAATCCTGCTAATCTTGGTTCCTCACAGCTTTATGGCATAGCCCAGCTACCTTCACCAGGTAATGCCTATACCGGGCCTTATCAACCTTCGGCTTCCTCGGTTGGTCCTTCAAGCCGAGGTCATAAGGAGCAGTCATATCCAGCCAGGCCTAATCAACAAGAGTATCATTATTACTCTAAACCAGAGGAGCTTCCATTTGGTCCATCATATAGGTATAAACAACCACCAGACATGAGTGCACAAAAAGCGAATGTTGTCTTTGGCCCTGCAGGTTTTCCTTTACGCCCGGGGGCAGCACCTTGCTCATTACACACAGCGTGGTATATGCAAATCTGGAACTTGTAAATTTGATCATCCTATTGCATCACTGAATTACAGTCCATCTGCTTCTTCCCTGACTGATGTGCCAGTTGCACTGCACATTGCGGGTTCATCTGTTGGTACTCTCGCTCCTTCATCTTCTTCATCAGAATTGCAGCTGGAACTTACTTCAGGATCCAGCAGAGAGTCTGTTCCATCCATAATATCTTCATCAGCAAGCACTACGACTGAATTAGTTGGCTTGAATTTGTCAACTGGTGGCCCTGTTTCTCAAACCACCACAGCAAAACCCTCCATTCGAACACCATACAACCATACCACAAGCCAAAAACAGAGAGTTTGAGAGAGAAATCAAAGCCGAAAGAGAAACGAAAATAGAAGAAGAAGACGAATCAGAGGCGATTGAGAGAAAGACCTGCAAGTGATCGAATGCGATTGAGAGAGAGAGAGAGCTTCGTGAGCGAGGCTGAGAGAGGTTGCGAGAGAGCAAAACTGAGCGCGATTGAGAGTGAGAGGTCGTGGGCGAGAGAGAGATTCGCCAAGGTTCGTGAGAAACGACGCCGTTTTGGCCTAGGGTTTCTGCTTCCCCCTTTTACAACCGGATCCGGGTCAAGTTCGACCCGACCGTCTTCCAGCCCCAGCGCCCTAATGGGCCTTCCCTGTGTATGACTATTAACACCCCCTGTTTTTTACTTATTTTCTGGCCCACCTTTTTTTTTTCTCTTCTCTTTTTCTAATTAATTTTATTTACTTAAATTCTAGCATTTGTTTTTTTTCAAGTTATTATTATTATTATTAATATTTCTTAAAAATATCAAAAATATTTCCTTTTACTTGGATTATTTATTTTCATTTAAGATTTATTTATTTTACTCAGTTTTTTTCATTTTTCTTAATACTTCTAAAAAACAAAACAAAAAAATATTGCCTTTTGGAACTTTTCATTTTAAAAGCATTTCTATTTCAATATTTAGTTTTTTTAGTAAATTTCTATTTGTTAATTTTATCAACAAAAAAACCCAAAAATAATTTTAGTTAATCTATTTAGGTTTTAGATTTTATTTTAACCTTTTTTCACTTAATCTTAATTGAAAAAAACTAAAACTTATGTTTAGAGCCATTTTTGTTTTAGATAGGTGTTAGGTAGTTTAAGTAAGATAATGTCTAAGTATGAGAAGTTTAGATTTAGGTTTATCTCTTAGTGTGAGTTTTTTTTTTAATTTAATCTTTCGATGTCTTGATTGTATGCATACTATGTTTGTATTTATTTTATTTTGCACTAAGACCATAAAATGCTAAGATAAAAGTTGAAGCGCCACATCATTTGAGACTTTATTTTCAAAATAATAATCCTTGGTCCAACTCCAAGTGAACTTCATACACTACACTCACACACGTAAGTCGGTCGTTCTACGATCGCCATCTGCACAGTCTTTACACTTCACAACTTTCTAACTTAAGCAAATTGACGCACCGCGTTTGTTTTCTACCCCCGCATTCTCGATCCATATATCGAGCCATAGCCCGGTTACTAAGCCTTTTACCTTGCATTTCTATTTACTTTATCCAATTTGTTTTTGCAAGTTGCAACCTATGCCTTAGACTTAGGAGCTTGCACCCTCATTTATTTACTTTCGTTTTTTGCTTTTCAATCCAAAAGGGAAAGAACTCCTGCAGTTGACTCAATGTCATAGGAAGTTTAGCCATCCCTAGTTCCATTTTCAACCTTAACCATTAGGACTTTTTATTTTACAGCTTTTTGTGACTTTCCTAAAGTCACGTGAGTGTTTGCCATAACGCTTACCTTCCCCCGCGAACCTTGAGCGTAACCAAGTGTTCGTTAATCCTTAGGAGAACTACGAGTGCTCTGATTCTATACCCGATACGTAGGCATCGATGCGATGTTGTGCGAGCGCCATTAGAAATAAAAACCTTAGGTTCCCTTAGTTTTAGCAAGCAATAAATAACAATAACACAAATATTAACAAGAGGTTCCCGTAGGATACTACGGATGCTTAGGATGCTAACACCTTCCCTAGGTATAATCAACCCCCGAACCTAGTTTCTCCTCATTTAGGGTTTTTACGATCTTTTTCCCTTTTCCATTTGATTAAATTAAAGTCGGTGGTGAATTTTATGATTTGCGATACAAGCTTAATCAATAGCTTGGTATCCGATTCTCACCGCAACAGAAATGGCGACTTCACTGGGGAGACTATTTTTGAGGGTTAAGCCCACCTTGTATATTTGTATATTTGTCGTTGTATTGCTTGATATTATTTGGGATTTTTGTTGGGTGTTCCATGTGTGGTGAGATAAGTCCTAACCCGGACTTGAGTGCAAAATAAGATAGGACGGTGGTACATTCAAGAAGGCTTGTAGGGAGTTGAGTCCCGACCAAGTTGACTTGAGACACCACCACTCAGCGGAGGCCTCCTTGGATGTAGTTTTGTTGATCGAGTTCAGTCGTGAAAGCATTACTATATTTGACCTGAGAGCCATTAATGCTGAGGACCGTAGAACATTTACCCCCACTTGGCCTTTTAGGGATGTGGTGCGATAACTATGAGGGTGCAAATCCGAAATAGTTCATACGCGATACTCTACTCGGATGAGACTCTCTTGAGAATATTATAGATTACCAAGTTGAGTTGGGAAGTCGGTAATATCCGAAAGATGGGACAATGATTCTGGGAACTTTTAGAACCCGTTGTACAGGTACAAATAAACTCATAGTACATACCTTTTGGGAGGGTTGAACCTTCGACCTCATGCAAGCTTTGAACCTAAGCCTTGTGTGTTTTTGTGTATTCATGCATTCACGCATCATCAAGCATCATTTTTACCAATTTATTCAAGGAACTCAGAAACTCTATCTTTGCAAATATCGTAGGTATCATCATGGACTTTGGAAGAAGAAAGACTGTCAAGTACACATTCAAAACTCCCAAACTCGAAGACCTAAGGAAATTAAGAGATTTGGTTTTGGATCAAGAAGCCTTCATGGAGAAGCATAGGAGACTTTTAGCCTTACTTAAGACTGAGTGGGATGGAAGGTTGCTCTCTGTGATGCTCCAGTTTTATGATCCTCTCTACCATTGTTTTACGTTCCAGGATTACCAATTGGCGCCTACTTTGGAAGAGTATTCATTTCTGGTGGGATCACGTGTTAAGGATGAGTTTCCATTCCCTGTTCTAGAGAAAGACCCTAAAGAAGCGGAGATTGCAAAGGCAACATGTTTGAGTGTTCCTGAGGTCAAGGCAAATATGACCTATAAAGGAAAGATTTTTGGATTCCCTACAAAGTTTTTGGTAGAAAAGGCCAAGAATTTTGTTGGTGTGAAGGATATGAAAGCTTTTGAGGCGACCTTTATTCTGCTAATATATGGAGTATTACTTTTCCCAAACTTTGAAGACTTTGTCGATCTGAACGCCATCAAAATATTTCTGAAGAAGAACCCGATCCCTACTTTGCTCGGAGACACTTACCATTCCATCCATCTGAGGAATCTCCATAAGGGAGGGATGATTACTTGTTGTGCATCATTGCTGTACGAGTGGTTTATTTCGCACTTGCCTAAGTCAGCCTTATTTTGGAACCTTAAGGATGGTTTGTGGTGGTCACAAAGGATCATGTCTCTTACTCACTCTGACATTAGTTGGTACAATCGTGTTTATGATGGAGCATTAATTATTGATAGCTGTGGTGATTTTGCTAATGTGCCTCTTCTTGGCACTAAGGGAGGAATCAGCTATAATCCAGTTTTGACTCGCCGCCAACTCGGGTATCCGTTGAAGGACAAACCTAAGAGTGTTGAAGTGGAAGGAATTTTTTTTAAGGATGACGAAGAACCAGAGCTCAAGAAACAGATTATGCAAGCTTGGAAGTACATCCATAGGAAGGGGAGGAGTAGCTTGGGAAAGCCGAATTGTGTTTCTATGGAACCCTATCTCCAATGGGTACGAGATAGGGCAATCAGTTTGAAGATGCCTTACCCTCTCCAGGATCCTATGACCTTCAAGAAACCCATTCTAATCTTTATGGACGATGCAGAGAAGCTGAAGATTGATTTGGAGAAAGAGCTTCGAGAGAAGAATGCATGGAAGAATCGACATCAGATCATCAGTAGTGAGAATGAAGAACTTAGAAGACAACTGAAGATGAAGGAAGAAGAAGAGCTCTCTAACAAGAAAAGGAAAGCGCAAGAGGATTTATTTTCCTCCAGCACTCAAGGGGACACTTCTTGGAAGTCGATCGTGGATCAACTTATGCTTGAAAGGGCTCAGATGAAGGCACAAATCGAGAAGCTCAACTTGAGGATTTTAGGAGAATCTCCTTAGGACTTTGTCTTTGTTATTATTAAGCTTTGTTTGGGATTTTTGAAGGTGTACTCAAGACTTTGTATCACTTTTTGAATTTAATGAAATCATATCCTTTTGATTATTATGTGTTCCTTGGTATTTGCAAATTGTTTCTTAAGTTCCTTGAATAAATTTTAATTTTCGCATTGCACTCATACATTTGGCATTTCATTTGCATTTTTCACATAAAACTCATTCCCGTCATCTGCTCTCAATTCAGCTTTCACACTGAGGCTCTCACGCAAATACTACACTCGAGCTCAAGCCAGAAAGAGGATGGATGAAAGAGACCTAGAGATGGACAGAGTTAACGAGGAGCTTACTGATATTCGTGGAAATATGGGTCAGATGATGGAAATGTTGCAGGTCATTCGAGCGAAGATGGATACCCAGCAGACTGTAGTGTCACAAATTGTCACTGCAACGACTGAGCCTACATCATCAGTCACTACCCCTGTGACCTGGCCTCCTTTTGGGCTTCCTCATGGATTCGTTCCTCCTCCTCATGGTTTTGCTTCTCAAAGTTTTATTCCTTCTTCCCAAGGAGTTGCTGCTCAGGGTTTCTTCCCTCCTTCCCAAGGTTTTGCTTCTCAAAGTTTCATTCCTTCTTCTCAAGGACTGGCTACTCCGGGTTTCTTCCCTCCTTCCCAAGGCCTTGCTTCTCAAAGTTTTATTCCTTCTTCCCAAGGACCTGCTGCTCAGGGTTTCTTCCCTCCGTCCCAAGGTTTAGCTTCTCAAAGTTTCGCACCTCCTTCTCAGGGTATGGCATTTCCTTCCCAAGGTTTTGTGCCTCCCCCTCAAGGATTTGTTGCTCAGCAGACTATTCCGGTGACTAATGAAGAGAACCATGCAGTTGCTAATTTTACACCAGACATTGTGCACACCCGTGCCCAACCATACTTTAATGACCATCAGGCGTATGACGCGCCAGATATGTCTGAAAACGGAGACGAGAAACATGAGAAGATGCAAGAGAATTTTGATACCCTTGAAAAAAGGTTAAGAGCAATTGAAGGTGACCAGATCTTTGGGGCCGCTGCTAAAGAGATGTGTCTGGTGTCTGGATTGGTAATACCTCCAAAGTTCAAGATACCCACTTTTGATATGTATGAGGGTGCAACTTGTCCTAAGAACCATCTCTTGATGTACTATCGAAGAATGGCTGCGCAGGTGGACAATGATAAATTAATGATCCACTGCTTCCAGGACAGTCTGAAGGGAATCTCCTCCAAATGGTATCTAACGCTAGACCAGTCGAAGATTCGCAGTTTCCAAGACTTGGCAGATGCTTTCATCCAGCAATACAAATACAATATGGACCTTGCTCCCGATAGGAGGCAACTGTTGAGTATGTCACAAAAAGATTCTGAATCATTTAAAGAATATGCTCAGAGGTGGAGAGGGACCGCTTCTCAAGTAGAGCCCCCATTGACTGAAAGAGAATTAGCTGACTGGTTCGTTGACACTGTGCGACCAGAATTCTATGAGAGAATGGTGGGAAGCATAACTGCTAGTTTCTCTGATTTAGTGGCTGTGGGAATCAAAGTTGAACTTGGACTAAAAAGTGGAAAGATGAGTGGTGCATCTGGCAGTTCCAGCACTGGCAGTGGAAGTAATGTCAAGAAATTTACCAGTAATTTCCACAAGAAGAAAGAGGGTGAGACGAACGCAATAATGGCAAGTCAAAGAAGAAATCCTCTTTGGCAGAGACCTCCACCTATGGCTCAACAGCAGTATGCTCATCCACCACAGTATGCCCAACATCCTTATGTAGCGGCGGTCCAACCGTCATTTAATCCACAAGTCCCTATGTATCGGCCAACTCAAGCAGTCCCGATGTATCAGCAAGCGGCTCCAGTGATTCCACCTTATCAACCAATGCTCAACAATCCAGGCTATCAACAAGCGCCCAATGCTTCAGCCTACCAGCAGAGGACTCCAGCTCCTCATTCGAATCCCAACTTTCAGATTAGAAGACCAGGAGGAAGGCCTCCTAATCCTCGAATCCCTATGACTTATACTGAATTATATCCTTCACCGCTGAAGAAAGGTTTGGTTACTCCAAGGCCTTTGGGTCCTCCACCAAATCCGCTCCCACCAAATTACAACTCAAATGCCCACTGTTTGTTCCATGAAGGTGCCCCGGGGCACGATTTGGAGGGTTGTTATGCTTTAAAGTACATAGTGAAAGATTTGATGGAGAAGAACATTCTGTCATTTGGGAATACTGGTCCGAATGTCAAAGATAATCCTTTACCCAAGCATGGGTCCATAAATGCCATTGTTGACGAATCTGACGAAGGTTTGATTTTCAACGCCACAGAGATCAAGACCCCGCTTAGTGACTTCCATGCGAAGTTAGTAGCAGTGGGTATGTTGAAGAACTGTCATAAGAACTGTGAAGCTTGTGCGAATAACCCAAAGGGATGTGAATTGGTCTTAAAAGATGTTCAAGATTTAATTAATCTGGGTGTTTTACAAGTAAGCGGTCGTGTGAAGAAGAATGAAGTGGCAATGATTGAACCCATTTTTAACTTTCCTGAATCTGATTCTACCTTGGTGCCAGTTTTCAACCTGCCTGAGTCCTCAAGAGTTTAACCCATCTTTAATATGCCAGAGCCTGTGATGCCCATTTTCAATATACCTGAGCCAAGGTTTGAACAAAGGAGTAACCCTTTCCTTTATGAAGACACTAAAGCAGTTCCATGGAAGTATGATGCAGGGAAAGTTCATCAGAAGATTGATAAAGCTAGTCAGAAGGAAGGTTCAAAAGTGGCAAGTGCTGACATAGCGGGTGCAGGTCGTTTAACTCGCAGTGGTCGTGTTTATACTCAGCAAGCCAATACGGTTCCGCCTAAAGAAGTCATTCCAGCTGTTGTCAACCAGGATAAAGGGGTAGTCTTGGGAGAAGAGGATGCAGAATTTCTCAGAATCATTAAGAAAAGTGATTATAAGGTTATTGATCAGTTACATCAAACGCCTTCCAAAATATCTGTCCTATCACTTCTTATGCATTCACCGGCCCATCGGAGTGCTCTCCAGAAATTACTAGCCCAAGCCCATGTTACACATGATATAACAGTGAATCAGTTTGATGGAGTCATTGCCAATATCACTGCATGTAACAATCTCAGCTTCAGTATGGAGGATCTTCCAAAGGAGGGCCTGGACCATAACCGTGCTCTCCACATATCTGTAAAATGTCAAGAGGATACTTTAGCAAGAGTTCTTGTGGATACAGGATCTTCATTGAATATTTTGCCGAAAAGAACGCTTGCCAAGTTATCTTATCAAGGGGCAGAGATGATGCCCAGTGCACTGATTGTGAAAGCTTTTGATGGGTCAAGGAGGACTGTTATTGGAGAAATAGACTTACCGATCTTGATTGGGCCACAGGTGTTCAAAATCACTTTCCAGGTTATGGACATTAACCCCAATTACAGTTGCTTGCTCGGGAGACCTTGGATCCATGCCGCTGGGGCAGTCACTTCTACCTTACACCAGAAGATGAAGTTTGTAGTCGATAATAAGCTGGTAACTGTGTCTGGTGAAGAAGATCTCATGGTCAGTAACCTTTCATCCTTTAGCTATATTGAGGCTGATGAAGATGCTTTGGAAACTTCTTTCCAAGCTCTGGAGATAGCCAATGCTGTCCTTTTGGAAGTAGAGGAACCAAAAGGGAAGGGTATCCAATCTTTTGCATCGCTGAAGAGTACCATTTCCACCATTGAAGAAAGAAGCTATGAAGGTTGGGGTGATGTCATTGAAGTCAAATAGAAGTTAGATCGTTGCGGGTTGGGTTACAAACCAACTCATGTGAAGGAAGGAGCGTCAACCTCCGTTAAAGGACGTCCAAAGACCATTCAAGAGGTGTTTTCCAGTGCTGGTTATCAGGTCAATACAATTGATGGGGGTTCTGAAGATGAAGATGTGAATCATTTGGTGTATCAGTGTGAAGAAGCCTTGGACAATTGGGAGGCAGTCGAAATCCCAGAGTTTTTTCCATTGTCAAAGTAATTTATTGTTTTAAATGTTTTCAAAGTTCCCTAGCTCTGCCCAAGGCTATGGGAGTATTTTGTAGGGCCCCTTCTCATTTTCAAAGTTATTATCAATGAAGGCATTTTGTTAAACTCTTATTTTGATCATTTACTGTTTTTCTCTATCTCTCTCTTTTCACTTTTAAAAGAAAATGGCAATCTTTCAAAACCAATAAAAAAGCTTTTTCTCTTGCATTTCTTTATTTTCCACTTTTAATAAAAGCAAATCATCATCATATGCAGAACGAACGAAAACCCCGTTGAATCCAATGACTCTACATTCTCTCCTAACTTTGATTCGCCCATCTACCAAGCGGAAGATGAAAGTGAGGAAGATTGTGATATTCCCGAGGAACTGGCAAGATTAGTTGAGTATGAGCACACAGAGCTCCAGCCACATAAGGAGCAGGTAGAGACCATCAATCTTGGCACTGATGAAGACAAGAAGGAAGTCAAGATTGGTGCAACACTTGGGGCAAACATCAGAGAAAGATTGGTCAAGCTTCTCAGAGAGTATGTAGATGTGTTTGCATGGTCATATCAGGATATGCCCGGTTTAGACACAGATATAGTGGTCCACAAGTTGCCTCTTCGACCAGATTGTCCTCCAGTAAAGCAAAAGCTTCGAAGAACAAGACCAGACATGGCTCTGAAGATTCGAGAAGAGGTCAAAAGGCAGTTTGATGCGGGATTCCTCGCAGTTGCAAAGTACCCTGAGTGGGTAGCTAATATTGTGACAGTCCCTAAAAAGGATGGCAAAGTCAGGATGTGTGTGGACTATAGGGATTTGAATAAAGCCAGTCCGAAGGACGATTTCCCTCTTCCGCATATTGATACTTTGGTTGACAACACTGCTAAGTTTGCTGTTTTCTCCTTCATGGATGGGTTTTCAGGATACAACCAGATCAAGATGGATCCTGACGATATGGAAAAGACTACATTCATCACACCGTGGGGCACTTATTGTTACAAGGTTATGCCATTTGGTCTCAGAAATGCAGGAGCCACCTATCAGAGGGCAATGGTCACCCTTTTCCATGATATGATGCATAAAGAGATAGAAGTTTATGTGGATGATATGATTGCCAAATCACATAGTGAAGAGGATCATCTGAATCATCTCTTGAAGTTATTTGAGCGTCTCAGAAAGTTCCAACTGCGTCTGAATCCAGCTAAGTGTACTTTTGGTGTCCGATCAGGAAAGTTACTTGGTTTTATTGTTAGTCAGCAAGGAATTGAAGTAGATCCAGATAAGGTCAGAGAAATTCAAGAGATGCCAGCTCCCAAAACAGAAAAACAAGTCAGAGGTTTCCTTGGAAGATTGAACTACATCTCCAGATTTATCTCCAACATGACTGCTACTTGTGAGCCTTTATTCAAGTTACTCCGGAAGAATCAAGCAATTGAGTGGAGTCCTGATTGTCAATTGGCTTTTGAGAAGATTAAGGTTTATCTACAAGAACCTCCTATCTTGATCCCACCTACTCTTGGGAAGCCTCTTTTCATGTATCTGACTGTGCTCGAGGGATCTATGGGTTGCGTATTAGGCCAACAAGACGAAACTGGTCGTAAGGAGCACGCCATTTATTACTTAAGCAAGAAGTTCACAGACTGTGAAAGCAGATATTCGCTTTTAGAGAAAACTTGCTGTGCTTTTGCGTGGGCGGCCAGACGCCTCAGGCAGTACATGATTTGTCACACTACTTTGTTGATCTCGAAAATGGATCCAATAAAGTACATCTTTGAGAAGCCTGCTTTGACTGGAAGACTCGCCCGTTGGCACATGTTGTTATCCGAGTATGATATCCAGTATGTAACCCAGAAGTCTATTAAAGGCAGTGTTTTATCTGAATATCTTGCTGATCATCCTGTCGAAGATTATGAACCTTTGAAATTCGATTTCCCGGATGAAGACATTATGTTGATAAAGGACTGTGAGGTTCCAGGTCCAGATGAAGGTCCCGAGCCAGGGTCTCGTTGGAAGATGATGTTTGATGGTTCCTCTAACTACATGGGGCATGGTGTGGGGGTTGTCTTGATGAATCCCGATGGTTGTTATACTCCCTTCACGGCTAGATTGTGCTTTGAATGTACAAACAACATTGCTGAGTATGAAGCGTGTGTTTTAGGTATCGAAGCTGCAATCGATACTAGAATCAAGATTCTGGATGTATATGGAGACTCAGCCTTAGTAATTTACCAAGTCAAAGGTGAATGGGAGACTCGTGACGAGAAGTTGATCCCTTATCGGGCCCATATTGTGGAGTTAATTAAATACTTTGACGAAGTCACTTTCCATCATGTTCCAAGGGCAGAAAATCAAATTGCAGATGCTTTGGCTATGTTGGCATCTATGTTTCAAGTCAGATTTCTTAATGAAGCTCCACTCATTACAATCGAGCGAAGAACTGCACCAGCCTACTGCCTACTGGTCGAAGAGGAAACTGATGAGAAACCGTGGTTCTATGACATCAAGAACTACTTGCAAAATCAGGAGTACCCAGCGGATGCAACAACTCTAGACAAGAAGGCTTTAAGAAGATTGGCGTCCAAGTTTTTCCTCAGCAACAATGTGCTTTACAAGAGAAATCATGATATGGTTCTGCTCAGATGCGTGGACAAGCGCGAAGCAGACTTGTTGATCAAGGAAATCCATGAAGGATCATTTGGAACACATGCCAATGGACATGCCATGTCCAGGAAGATTTTGAGAGCTGGATACTTCTGGTTGACCATGGAATCAGACTGTCTCAAGTATGCCAGGAAGTGTCATAAATGCCAGATTTATGCCGACAAGGTGCACATACCTCCAACACTTTTGAATGTTCTGTCATCGCCTTGGCCTTTCTCAATGTGGGGCATTGACATGATAGGGGCAATTGAGCCTAAAGCTTCCAATGGTCATCGGTTTATCTTGGTCGCAATTGATTACTTCACCAAATGGGTAGAAGCAGCTTCTTACGCCAACGTGACAAAGCAAGTGGTTGCCCGTTTCATCAAGAACCAAATTATCTGCCGCTATGGAATTCCAAGCAGAATCATAACAGATAATGGGACCAATTTGAACAACAAAACAATGAAAGAGCTGTGTGAGACATTCAAGATTGAACATCATAACTCTTCTCCGTATCGTCCGAAGATGAATGGAGCTGTTGAAGCTGCAAACAAGAACATCAAAAAGATTCTGCAGAAGATGGTAAAAACTTACAAAGATTGGCACGAGATGTTACCATATGCTTTACACGGATACAGAACATCAATTCGCACTTCAACAGGGGCAACCCCTTTCTCTCTGGTGTATGGGATGGATGCAGTTCTCCCTATTGAAGTAGAGATACCATCTTTGAGGATCTTGATGGAAACCAAACTGGAGGAAGCTGAGTGGGTCCAGAACAGGTTTGACCAACTGAATCTTATTGACGAGAAGAGAATGACCGCCATGTGCCATGGCCAGTTGTACCAAAAGCACATCAAGAGAGCATTTGACAAGAAAGTCCGTCTCCGAGAATTCAAAGAAGGAGATCTTGTACTCAAGAAAATCTTGCCAGTCCACAAAGACATGCGTGGAAAATGGAGTCCTAACTATGAGGGTCCATATGTTGTGAAGGTGGCATTCTCCGGAGGTTCCTTAATCCTTACAACTATGGATGGTGAACAGCTGAAGCACCCGGTGAATTCTGATGCAGTCAAAAAATATTATGCCTAAATAAAACCCGATAGGTCGAAAACCAGAAATGGCGACCTATGCAAAAATGGGTATCCCGGTGGATCAAAACCTATGAAGGAGATCCAGGCAAAAGTTAGGGATAAAAAATGAAAAATAAAAGCTCGCTAAGTTGAAAACCCGAAAGGGCGGCTTAGGCAAAAAAGAGCGTCCCGGTGGATTGAAAACCCGAAAGGGCGGTCCAGGCAAAAGTTAGGGACAAAGGCATTTGACTGTGTCAGATGGTGTTTACCATTACTGAAGAATCATACTGGAAGATCAATCCAATTGCTCTTGTTAGAAGCAAGGTGTCGGGCAGTCTTAGTTATTAGGGATTGTAGTGGTCATTGGATTCAATGTAGACCTTTCCCCATTGCCATTTTCAAATTGTAATTTTCCATGGAGTTTTTGCCATTGGCAAGCTACCATTCTTGAATAAAATACAAACTTTGCCTATGAATTTTGTTGTTCAGCTTCTTATTTTCTTTTGTTATGCAAAATGCCATCACTTGATTACTATTTAACTCTGAAAATGACAAGTTTTTTTTTAAGGAAATGTTTTTGAAAACATGCTGAAAAACTTTTAAGTTTCTTTGAAATTGGAAATTGGAAAAACCTTCTGTTTCCCCAAGAGGTCCTGGTTTGCAACAACACTTTTATACTGTTATTACAGAAATCCCCATAGAAGTTCAAAACTGATAACACTCTTGGATGGATCCTTGGACCAAGCATGATTTCCAAGTTCGAAGACATCTCCCCAGTGTTTTTCATTTGCTCATCTAAGTATTGGTGTTGAGAGCCTACTCCTCTTTGAGTCTTGTCAAAACTCTTCGTCTCTTTAGAGTCAACATTTGCATATCATGATCGTTCGCATCATGCTCAATCATACGCATTTGACATTAGCATTTGTCTTTCCCCAGTTGTCGTCTGTCTAACTCCAAATCCAGATATCATTAGTGTTCAATTTGAAAATTCATTGATTGTTGGTACCCGAAGTTTGGTTTACCAATGTTTTTGTCCCCAGTAATTGCTGGTGTCCCCCGTGGAATTCTAATTGTGGTTGGTTTTGTCTTTATGACCACCAATATCTCCTTGAAGTCCAATTGTCATTGGCACAAATCTTTTAAGTAGGTCCTGAAACCTTTTGCTTAAAACCCAAGTCCATTTGATTTTGGCACGTACTTGTACCTTTTTCCTGATGGTTCCTGGAGGAATTTCCAGAAGTTGGATGTTTTATCTTATTTGAAGACTCCAACATATTTTGTTTTTACTTCTTGCGTTAGCCGGTCGCTTAGAGCCGTTGATCTATCTTTGGGTGATTTGCATTCTATCACCAATGTTAGTTGGTCGCATAGAGCCACTACTAAATCACTGTGATTTCCTTCCTTATCCTCGGTGCCGACAGTTACATTTGAACCTGCTAATTTACCATTTTGAATACTTTGACTACTTTGTCTTTATCATTCTTGGTGTCAACCGGTTTTTCTAACCTGTTGCGCATTCACTTTGAGTGTATCTTGGCTTCATTTCTTAGTGTCCATAGGTCTCGAACCTATCGCGCTTCCACTTTGAATAAGTTTTTTGTTGTTATTCATGATGACAGTTGGTCGCATCGAGCCGCTGCGCATTCACTTTGAATATTATGATTATCATTTTCAGTGACAGTTGGTCGCATCGAGCCACTGCGTATTCATTTTGAATATTTTTTTTGTTATTCATGGTGTCAGTTGGTCGCATTGAGCCGCTGCGCGTTCACCTTGAATTTTGTGTCATTTCTATTCTTAGTGTCAGTTGGTCGCATCGAGCCGCTGCGCATTTCACTTTGAATTTTGTGTCGTTTCATTTCCAGTGACAGTTGGTCGCATAGAGCCGCTGCACTTTCCCTTTGAATGTTTATTTTGTTGTATTCTTAGTGTCAGTTGGTCGCATCGAGCCGCTGCGTATTCACTTTGAATATGTTGCTGCTTTTACTTCTCAAAGTCAATTGGTCGCATAGAGCCATTGATCTACCACTTCGATTTATTTCCTTGTCTTGTTTGTATTCTTGGTGTCAGTTGGTCGCATCGAGCCACTGTGCAGTCACTTTGAATTTTATTTTGCTTTGTCTGTGTTCGTTGAGCCAACGCTTTGGATTTCCTTTTGTTCCCGTCTTTTGTTATTCTTAGTGTCAACAGTTACACTTGAACCTGTTGATTTATCACTTTGAATACTTCCCGTTTTCGTTTCTTTGTCCCCAGTGTATGTCATCCCCAGTGAGTCTTGGCTTGTGGTCGTCGACATATCTCATTCTAATCATTCATACCATAAGCATCATTCGTTGCATAAGAGTTATAAAGTTAGATAGTTTGTAGTCCAGCATAACATTGCATTTAGGGGCAAAATTTCCGGTTATTTCTATATTTAAATATCTTTCACACTGATTCCATGAGGATTACCATCACTCACGCCATCTGGTGAAGTTATTTAAATAGGGGCAACTGTCGCACCCCAAATTTTACCCCTAACTGCTCGCATAATACATTCATTGCATTTAGAAGAGAGATTACGAGATTTAATTTCTTGTTGCTTTCAACTCATTTTCAAGTTTTTTTTTAAATTTAATTTCAATTTCTTTTCACTTCCAAGTTTTTTATATATTTAATTTCTATTTCACATTTCTAACTCTTTAACTCATGTTTTAATTTTAATTTTAATTCCCTTTTCTTATTCTATTTTTCAAGTTTCTATTTTCTTTTCAATTTCTACTTCTAATTCTTGTTTCAATTTCTACTTCTAGTTCTTAATTCATGCTTAAATTTTAAACTTAAATTTTATTTCCATTTCATTTTCAAAGTTTTTTTCTCTAAATTAATTTCTAATTTCTTTTCCTATTTTTTAATTCAATTTTATCATAGGTTTAAATCCAATTCAATTTCATTTTCTATTAAAATTCTTATTGCAATTTATATTTCAAGGTTTCCTTTCCAATTTCTATTTTTAAAAATCAATTCCAAAGTCTCAATTTCAAGATCTTTTTTTTATAATTCTTAATCCATATCATTTCCAATTCCAAATTCAATTCAAATTTCATTTCAAGTTGCCAATTCCAATTCCAAGATTCCATCTCCAATGCAAATCCTATTTCAAGTCATGTTCTAAGTGTGTTTCAATTTTTCAAGAATTAAACTCCAATTTTCTTTTAAAGCTCAAGTTTGTTTCCAAGTTCCAATTTCAATTTCTATTTTCTACTTCAAAGCCTCAAATTCCATTCCAATTCATTCCAAGTTCAATTTCCATTCCAAAATTGATTCCAAATTCATAAAAAGTGGTTGTTTCAAACCACAAAGTTCCAATTCTTTTTCCAAAAATTACAAATATCAACTCGTGTCAAACAAAAATTCTCAAAGTTTAAATGCCAAAGTTACAATTTCTTTTCCATAACCAAATTCAATTACAAGCTTTTGTCAAGTTACATACAAGTTACAAGCTACAAATTAGCAATTACAAATTCAAAATAAAAGTGTTTCTTAAATAAAGTTGTTTCAATTTTCTCATCATAAGCAAATGCATCCAACTCCATGTTTTGTTTTCTTGATTCTTCATGCTATGCCACATCTCCAACTTCATGCCTTTTCCATTCATCATACACATGAAAATTAAGAAAAAAACAAGTTAGCATTAACATTTCATCAAACTCATACATAATCATAATCATCATATTTATTCAATCAAATTCATTCAACACATTGCATCATTTAGCACCATTCATCATATTTCAACATCATTCAAGTTTATAATCCAACATATTTTTTTTCAAGTATTTTTTTTCCAACTTCATGTTTAATTCAAAACAGCCCCATACATGTTACATGAGCATTTCAATTTCTATTTCATTCTAGCATACCATTAAAAATTCAGCATGCATGTTAATTCTTTTTTACATATTATAAGCTTTTTTTTCTCATAACAAAGTGTCAAATTAGTACAAAAGACAGCAACAAACAGCAACAAACAGCAGAAAAAACAGCAGCACTCAGCACACAAAACAGCCTGCTACAGCCTCCCACTACAACCAAAGTTCAGAATCTGTCCCCTATTGTCAAACCCTTCAACCACAAGTTATCACAGTACTAAATTCAAACCAAAAAACCCTAATTTCTCCCTATAAAACCAGCACTGTTACATTGTAAAGACAACACAGAAAAAATTCAGCCACTTTCTTACCACAAAAAAAAACCACAAGAAAAAGGGAGAAAACTGAAAATTCAGCAACTTCATAAAATATCAATAACTACCACAGACCCACACCAGCAGTAGCAAGGAGAAGAAGGAGGCTTACCATTGCGGATTCTTCACCCCGATAACTTTCGGGTCGGTAATGTTCTCTTTTCCTTCACCTCTTTTCAGCATATTTGTTCATCTAGCTTGATTCCTTTTACGGTTATATTTCTTTTTACGGTTTGATCTCGATGTCGACTAGCTAGTTTTTTAGTTTCACTTCATCATTCCCCTTACTGCATACACAAAACAAAACTTCATATTAAAATTTCACAAAAAAAAAGACCAACCAAAAACAACACCATAACATCTACAATTTTAGTCATACACACAAAAACAGCGCATGATGTAGAAAAGTGACATAGATTTTTCTTATGGTTCTTCACAATTCCAAAGATCGAAAAAACACTCATTCAGCACCATTTTCATTTTCACCTTGCAATAACAGTATCACAATTCCTTCTGCACAATTCCTCTTCATAGTAACTCCCATGTCATTTCATCTTCATCGTATCACATCAGTATCATCACCTTCAAACTTATTTAGCCTTAACCATACTCATTTTCAAATCTCAATCTCCAACATAAATCGTAGGCCCTTTTTCTTAAAATTTCTTTCACAAAATAAAACACTTCATTCTCCATCACCCTAGTACTTACCCCAACATCACCTATTGTCATTTTCAAAACCTCAGAATCACCTTCGCAACATTCTCCTCTCATAAATCAACCTTCTTCAACATAAACCTTGCACCTTCAAAAACAAATCCACCTGCATTCATGTTCATAAACCAACAACTACAACCTTCAAAATTTTCCAAATAATCTCTCAAATCACCATAACTCTCCATTCCATTCAAACACTGAAAACCAGAAATACATCCCAAATCATAAACAAAATCACCGAAAAATCCTTCTCACAAATAAGACCAGCAACATAAATACTCCATACCGAAAAAACAGAAAAAACTTGCAAAAATAATTTCCCAAAACCACAGCCACCGCTGTGAACCTCAACCAAAACTTCCATTAAATATTTCAGCCACCACCACTTTTGAAAACCACTCCTTCACCTCCATTAATCAACCACGAAGCTTCAGCCCTCTGAGCAAAACCAACACAAACCGCCACTAACCTTCATACACCCTTGGTTTCATAACTTTCAACATGCCTTTTCCTTCCATACACCCTAACCATCACCATTTTTTTTTCATATCGTAAAACCAAAAAACTTTGAATCTGAACAAACCAAACACAGAATAACTCACCTTCACAAAATTACCAAACTGTGAACAGAAACGGAGACGAAACTGTGAAACTCGCACCATCCACTGTAAACACTAGTCCTCCATCAAATGTTGTATGCTCCATCTGCATCATAAACCGCAGAGTCAAAAAACCAAACTGAGAAACTCACGAAACCCGCGTCACCATCTTCACCTTCATCATCACCGAATTAAACACAAACTGCACAACATCAAAGCCAAACCGGATAAAAATAAATCAGAAACAGATTCAGAAAGGAGATGAAGAGGGATTGAAAATAAAAGTAATTTGAGACTGAGATTGATCATACAAACCTGTGCGTATCGCTGAGTGAGAGAGACCGAGTTGAAATCCGTGAACTGAGAATGAGCGAACACAGTCGCACCTCCGCCGTCACCCTCTGTCAAACTTGAAACCCCTCAAATCATCTTCGACAACCCACTATCATAGCCACCCTTGTATCTTCACAGACCAGCCTCTTCAACCATCACCCCCCTTCTTCAACACTCTTCATTATCACTCTCCTCCAACCTGTAAACGAAACTTGCAACCCTCAACTTTTCTTCGTTATCTCTTCAACCATCCTCTTGACCGTAGCGCGATTATTGGAGCTGCTTCTAGGACTGTAGGGGAGTATCCAGAACGTGCAGGCCAGCCTGTGTGCCAGTATTATATGAGGACAAGATCTTGCAAATTTGGTGCGTCTTGCAAGTACCATCATCCTAGACAGGTAGGAGGCACTGATGCTAGTCCTGTTGTCGCTAAATTATTATGGATATCCACTACGTCTGGGTGAAAAAGAGTGTTCCTATTTTGTGAAAATGGGACAATGCAAGTTTGGTGGAACTTGTAAATTTGATCATCCAGTTCCTCCCGGTGTCCAAATTCCAGCTCCATCACATGTTCCCCCTGTCTCACCTTTACATGTACAAGTACCTACTCCAATATATCCAACTGTACAGCCTCCATCTGGCCCTTCATCACAACAAATTGGTCTACTGGTTGCTAGGCCACCTCTACTACCCGGTTCGTTTGTCCAGAGCCCTTATGGACCTGTAGTATTGTCCCCAACCATGGTCCCCTTATCAGGCTACTGCAACGAGCCCTGTACTTCCTTCTGGTAATCCTGCTAATCTTGGTTCCTCACAGCTTTATGGCATAGCCCAGCTACCTTCACCAGGTAATGCCTATACCGGGCCTTATCAACCTTCGGCTTCCTCGGTTGGTCCTTCAAGCCGAGGTCATAAGGAGCAGTCATATCTAGCCAGGCCTAATCAACAAGAGTATCATTATTACTCTAAACCAGAGGAGCTTCCATTTGGTCCATCATATAGGTATAAATAACCACCAGACATGAGTGCACAAAAAGCGAATGTTGTCCTTGGCCCTGCAGGTTTTCCTTTACGCCCGGGGGCAGCACCTTGCTCATTACACACAGCGTGGTATATGCAAATCTGGAACTTGTAAATTTGATCATCCTATTGCATCACTGAGTTACAGTCCATCTGCTTCTTCCCTGACTGATGTGCCAGTTGCACTGCACTTTGCGGGTTCATCTGTTGGTACTCTCGCTCCTTCATCTTCTTCATCAGAATTGCAGCTGGAACTTACTTCAGGATCCAGCAGAGAATCTGTTCCATCCATAATATCTTCATCAGCAAGCACTACGACTGAATTAGTTGGCTTGAATTTGTCAACTGGTGGCCCTGTTTCTCAAACCACCACAGCAAAACCCTCCATTCGAACACCATACAACCATACCACAAGCCAAAAACAGAGAGTTTGAGAGAGAAATCAAAGCCGAAAGAGAAACGAAAATAGAAGAAGAAGACGAATCAGAGGCGATTGAGAGAAAGACATGCGAGTGATCGAATGCGATTGAGAGAGAGAGAGCTTCGTGAGCGAGGCTGAGAGAGGTTGCGAGAGAGCAAAACTGAGCGCGATTGAGAGTGAGAGGTCGTGGGCGAGAGAGAGATTCGCCAAGGTTCGTGAGAAATGACGCCGTTTTGGCCTAGGGTTTCTGCTTCCCCCTTTTACAACCGGATCCGGGTCAAGTTCGACCCGACCGTCTTCCAGCCCCAGCGCCCTAATGGGCCTTCCCTGTGTATGACTATTAACACCCCCTGTTTTTTACTTATTTTCTGGCCCACCTTTTTTTTTTCTCTTCTCTTTTTCTAATTAATTTTATTTACTTAAATTCTAGCATTTGTTTTTTTTCAAGTTATTATTATTATTAATATTTCTTAAAAATAACAAAAATATTTCCTTTTACTTTGATTATTTATTTTCATTTAAGATTTATTTATTTTACTCAGTTTTTTTCATTTTTCTTAATACTTCTAAAAAACAAAACAAAAAAATATTGCCTTTTGGAACTTTTCATTTTAAAAGCATTTCTATTTCAATATTTAGTTTTTTTAGTAAATTTCTATTTGTTAATTTTATCAACAAAAAAACCCAAAAAAATTTTTAGTTAATCTATTTAGGTTTTAGATTTTATTTTAACCTTTTTTCACTTAATCTTAATTGAAAAAAACTAAAACTTATGTTTAGAGCCATTTTTGTTTTAGATAGGTGTTAGGTAGTTTAAGTTAGATAATGTCTAAGTATGAGAAGTTTATATTTAGGTTTATCTCTTAGTGTGAGTTTTTTTTTTAATTTAATCTTTCGATGTCTTGATTGTATGCATACTATGTTTGTATTTATTTTATTTTGCACTAAGACCATAAAATGCTAAGATAAAAGTTGAAGCGCCACATCATTTGAGACTTTATTTTCAAAATAATAATCCTTGGTCCAACGCCAAGTGAACTTCATACACTACACTCACACACGTAAGTCGGTCGTTCTACGATCGCCATCTGCACAGTCTTTACACTTCACAACTTTCTAACTTAAGCAAATTAACGCACCGCGTTTGTTTTCTACCCCCGCATTCTCGATCCATATATCGAGCCATAGCCCGGTTACTAAGCCTTTTACCTTGCATTTCTATTTACTTTATCCAATTTGTTTTTGCAAGTAGCAACCTATGCCTTAGACTTAGGATCTTGCACCCTCATTTATTTACTTTCGTTTTTTGCTTTTCAATCCAAAAGGGAAAGAACTCCTGCAGTTGACTCAATGTCATAGGAAGTTTAGCCATCCATAGTTCCATTTTCAACCTTAACCATTAGGACTTTTTATTTTACAGCTTTTTGTGACTTTCCTAAAGTCACGTGAGTGTTTGCCATAACGCTTACCTTCCCCCGCGAACCTTGAGCATAACCAAGTGTTCGTTAATCCTTAGGAGAACTACGAGTGCTCTGATTCTATACCCGATACGTAGGCATCGATGCGATGTTGTGCGAGCACCATTAGAAATAAAAACCTTAGGTTCCCTTAGTTTTAGCAAGCAATAAATAACAATAACACAAATATTAACAAGAGGTTCCCGTAGGATACTACGGATGCTTTGGATGCTAACACCTTCCCTAGGTATAATCAACCCCCGAACCTAGTTTCTCCTCATTTAGGGTTTTTACGATCTTTTTCCCTTTTCCATTTGGATTAAATTAAAGTCGGTGGTGAATTTTATGATTTGCGATACAAGCTTAATCAATAGCTTGGTATCCGATTCTCACCGCAACAACAGGCTTTATATATTGCTTTAATTTCATGCACAAAAAATACAAACAAAGGATTAACTTTTCAACCATAGTATACCTAGTTCCAGCATCTATTAGAAATCGACTAAGGTAATAAATGTGTCTTTTGACACCATTGTTATCCTCTTATATTAACATACTTCCTATGGTCGTTTCTGACACAGTAATATATAATCTTATATTTCTATTTGTCGCTCCCGGGATTTCCATCCTGGTACAAACGCGAAAGTGGTGCGGAAAGAGGTAGAGTCGCCAGCCATGCATTTTTATCCCGAAGGAACGGGAATGGTAATGCTGCACAAACCAGAAGAAAAGAAAAGGAAGGACACGGGTCCTACGAACCAAAGATATTGAGTTCGGGAGTCGGTTACGATCTGGGAAGGTATTAGCACCCAGATCGTCCGCCGTACCCGACGGGATCCACGCTTGCAAAGAAAATGTTTCAAAGGGTGAAGAAATGAAAGCTGCTGCAAAAAGAAAATGAACTGAACTGGATAAGAAGAAAAGAAATGGGGAAAATGTAGGGAAAATAAAGAGTGTGCTCGAACGGGCCTTACCCCGCTGCCTACGTACCTCATCTGGACAATGAGGATCAAAGTCGCCGTAGTTCCCCTAACTAGGGGTGGAAAGGATTGCTTGTGTCTTAAGGCTTGAACTGCCTATGTCAATGCTCAGGTGTTGCAGGCTCTGACGACGAGTGCGTTACCATCTTGCAAAGTGACAAGTAGTAGCAAGTTCCTACGTAAGGAGTGAGTGGGATGAGAAAAGAAGTCCCGAATCGGAACGCATGCAAGTATCTCATAGCAAAGTCTCGTGTCACGTGAAAAGACTCGTCATTTATTAAAGTGACTTAAAGTTAAATTTGAAGATGAGAAGAGAGAGCACCAAAAGGATCTCAAAGGTAAAATCTAATGGAGAAGACTACTCCTAATGTTATCACGCATGGGAGTCCTAGGTTAGTGTGGTTTGAAATCTATCCTAATGAAGAAGAAGGAAAGAAAATAAAGAAGAAGAAAGGAGCGGAAAACGCTAGAAGACAACTTACTTCTCTAAAGAAGTTAAATTGTTTCTAAAAGGGGAGTGACGAAGTTAATTACAAGATGGCATAAGGCACATCACAAAGACAAATGAGAAAGCAAAATAAAGGATGAGATGAAGACTTGAAATGTGGATATCATCCACACTTCACTTACCATGAGCCCCTGAAATGAAAGGTTAGTGAATCGCATAAGCATAAGATGAAACTAAGAAGATTTAAACAATTCGCACACCAAATACGAAGATCACAAGTTAAGTCGATCCAAAAAGTCAGTACCTAAACCCTATAGGTGATCTAAAACAAAGACCAAGCAAACCTAATATGATGGCATAAATGCCTTCCTCAAACTATGTTAGAAGGAGGAAGAAAGAGGCACGAAACACTACCTACGAGAAAAGACACCAAACAAATACCAAAGGACATAAGAAAATTATGAAATTAAATCTATAAAGTCAACAACCAGCAACAAATAATGTGTCAAAATATCTCTCAAAAATTCACAATTAAACTCCAACAAATAAACGCACAAAGTCGCTTAGGAACAAGTAACGAAAACCCGCAAACACGACTCCTAAAACTATGGATAAATTGGAATTAAAAATAATACAAAAATAATTTTGTCAGCTTTTATGAGTCTATGAAATAATGCAAAAAGAACGGAGCTAAAATATTAATCGAGGCGGAAGAAATAAAATCTACAAGATAATGTGCTAATAAGGAAATTAAATGAGAAAGGAAATTAAATGAAAATTCGAAATAAAATGAGGAATTAATAAAATCAGAAAATAAAAGTTGTGAAAAAATTCTAAAATGAGTTATGATTCTAAAATAATCTTATGGAATTTTGTAATGTGTTTTAATATTTTAAATGAATTAAAACGAAACTTATATGATAATAGAAATTAAGACTAAGAAAATGGGGAAGGGGTGTAAACAGCAAAGGAATCACAATGCAAACCAGGTTTGGGCCGTGAAGGGTGTGCGAATAGCAATGGCCACAAGGCCCAAACGCACAAGCTAAGGGAGTATAGAGTGGAGGTGTGGCCTACACGCTGACTTGATCAATGACCGTCGGATCTGAAGACTTCTAAGGGTAAACACATCACGCGGTTGGGAGGCGAAGACCTACGGTTGTTATAGTATACGCACGCGCATGGAATTGAAGATGGAAGGTCCTACCGGACAGTGACAAGTGTCACCGCCGGTGTGGACAGAAATCAAGAAAATCCTTCATCTCTTATCTCATCTCCTCGGTACTCACAAACAAACTGATAAAACCTTTTTATTAACATCATTAATATTTCTACAATGCTCTATTCTCTTAACATTTTATTAAAATATATTAACAAAAATCTTATCAAAATCATTCATTACAATCTCTTCAAAAAAAATTCAAATATCAAAAAAATTAACAAAAAAAAGAAAACACAATCTCTCATCTCCCTCTCCTGCGCCGCTCAACCTCCCCTTCTACCTCCTTCGCAACGCTCTTCTCCTTCTTAGAACCCTAACACCGCCGTCATCCTCCCGCCGGCCATCATCCATCCTCCGAACAACAAAAACTCCACTCTAACACCTTACTAAACCCTCATCCTATTATCCGAATCCAACATCAATTTCTTGTAATAACCTTTCAAACAAACAGATTGCAAACTCAAAGGTACAGAACAACAACAATTCTAAGGATTTCATTGATTTGTACCTTGCAAAATCAAAATCGCGTCGACGCTTCCGCTATTATTTCGACGACGACGATGGCATGAGATTGACGATGAGTTCGCATCCGACGTGCACTGAAGAGTTCGAAGATGTTGATGCGGTCGTTCGATCCAAAGATTCAACGAAGAGTGATAATGAAGCTGACGTCACGATTCATGAAGAACGATGACTTCGATCGCTGAAACGGATGATGATCCAATCATATTGATGAAGCTGAATGAATTGCGATTGACAAATACTCAACTTCTCATTCGATGCATTTCTGAAGACTTTTGATTCAAGGTATATCCGAATTCATGAATAATGAAGAGTGATTTTGTCAAGTTAATTTGCAGCTTTGAACTGTGGTGTTTATCACATTGATTTGTAGGTTGTAGTAGATAGAGAATGGAGACACAACGGAGATGGTGATGAAAATTCACGTGATTGCGGTGTTTATGTGTGATGAAGAATGATCTGTTATGGTGAAAAGTATGGATTTCTCTGTTTGATTTCGTGAAGAATGGTGATGAAAGAGCAAAGAGAGGTCGAAGATTCGAGAAAGTGGAGAGAGATTTTCTGTTATTTTTTGTGTGTGATCCGTGAGTCCTTCTTTGATGAAAAGTGTGACTCAATTCTGAACAAACTCCTCTCTTTTTCAATTCTGTTATTCATTTTTTTTCTACTTTCTGTTAGCACATTTCATGCTGAACTTTTTCACTTGCGTTTTGTGTTATTTGTCAATGCGTTTTGGGCCATGAGCTTGGTGTGCGTGATACTTGGAAATGTGTTGTGTATTGCGGCTGGGTTATTAGCAGGGTTTTGGCTTGACGTGTGTAAGTTTGTTTAGAAAAATGGCTTCAAATTTATGACTTTGGCTGGTTGTTGATGTAATTGGGAATTACATACTTTGGCTTCAATTATGCACCAAAAAGGTAGGCTTTGGCTGGAGTTATGCAGCGTGATGTCATTGGCTGGGATTAGTGACTCATTGGTTTGTGTTGGCTTCATTTACTTGGCTGGAAAAGTTCTGGTCACGTGCCTGCATCATCCTTATTATTATTTATTTTTTTGTGAATTTGTACTATGTAAAAAAATGATAAAAATGGGCTCTAAACAAATCTTTGGATAGAAAGGATAATGAAAATAATAAAACAAATTTTGGATAGAAAGATTGGGTTCAAAAAAATGGAAAAAAGATAATGAAAATAATAAAAGAAATTTTTGGATAGAAATTGAATAAAGATGAATTTTGAAATAAAAAATGGATAATGGGCATTTGAATATGGGAATAAAAGAAAATTGGTGATAGAATAATAAAGAACTGGGAATTAGAAATGACTGGATATGAGAATGGATTTAAATGATATTTAAAAATTGGGAGAACTCGAAATATGGACAATGGTTGAGAAATTGGTTTAAATGGATAATTCGACAAGAGGTTTAGAAATGGATATAAAACATATATTTGTGTGGAACAGACCAATTGCTACCAACATGCACGAAGTCTCAATCCCAAAACCATTTTCCCGTCGCTTCCACATAAACCACCGATCTTCTGGACAAATTACCCTCTGAGCGTTTGATCAAATGAACTTAGAATGAATCACCTCAAATTAATCTGAATTGCTCTCTGGGAAAATAAATCCCCAAATACACACAATTGAATATATAATCATGATAAGCCCGAATCTCCGACTCCAAAACCATCACATGAACCACTGCCTGGCAAAAAGATGACCTCTACACACACCAGACTTTGAAATGCCTCGCCTAAAAAATAACCACAAACACATATAACTTGCAAATGAAGTAATCTCTTGGTAGTTTGACCGAGATTGGGTCAAACGTCCATCTGAAACGAATCGCGAACTGAACAACCATGCTCAACTAAAATCACTGCCAGCTCTATGCTATGCTGTGAGTGTTATGCTTCATTTTTCTATGTAGATGCAGTGCGAAGTATGCTATATGACATGCTAAATGCTTATGAAAAAGAGAGGGAAAATTTGGGGTGTTACAGCTGCCCTTATTCAAGCATCTGTTGATCTGAAAAGGACGGTAGCACGAGCTATCGGCCGTTCGAGATAAACTGTATTTGAATACCAAAATAACCTCGAAATTTGCACTCTGCTGGAGAAGAAAAGAGATGGGAAATAAACCCAACCAAGAAAAGAAAGTAACCCAAAATTCTGTGTAGGTTGCAGTAACACGGAGCGGACGAGCTCTCTCCAAACTAAACTGTTACACCAGATGGAGAGATAACTTAGACAGACGAGTCTTCCTCAAATAAACATGTCACACTAGGTGAGAAGTAATTAGGACGGACGAGCCCTCTTCACAAATTTTGCGTAGACATGTGATGTTTGAGACGGACGAGTCTTCTTCAGGAAAACTGTTACGCCAGGACCAGTAAACCTTTTGACATTTAATTCCACCGTCAGGACTTCAAACCTCTTCAACACGGCCGAGTGTTGGATATGATCAAGCGATCTTCTAAAGAAATGGTATCGAGCGATATACAACCAGGAAAACGAGAACGTAATATCAAGCGATTTACGACTCGAACAAAGAGGAGTAATATCAAGCGATTTACAACTTAGACAAAGAGGAGTAATATCAAGCGATTTACAACTCGAGCAAAGAGGAGTAATATCAAGCGATTTACAACTCGGACAAAGAGGAGTAATATCAAGCGATTTACAACTCGGATAAAGATAAAGCGATCTGCTAAGGAAATGGTATCGAGTGATCCACAACCAGGAAAACGAGAACGTAATATCAAGTAATTTACGACTCGAACAAAGAGGAGTAATATCAAGCGATTTACAACTCGGATAAGATCAAGCGATCTGCTAAGGAAATGGTATCGAGCGATCCATAACCACGAAGAAGAGAATGTAATATCAAGCGATTTACGACTCAAACATGTCTTTTGGGTTCGACACCAGGCGACTACTGGCTTGCCACAACGCCGGTGGACTTTAAAGGCGTTGCAATATCGAGCGATTTGCAACCCAAACAAGATCGAGCGATCTGATAGGTGAATGGTATCAAGCGATCCATCCACAATAGGTCCGTTGACATGGGACAACGCGATCAATACAAGATTAGCTGATTTGAGAAGAGAGTAACAACTCTGCAAGGGAGAATACCATTTGTAACTCCGCTGGGTATGAGAACATTCTGACTAACATGCTGCTGAGGAAATGACCAAGATATCTTGGAAATACTTGGTTGAGGAATGGAATGTGAACAAATGTCTGTATTACTTTGCCACACTGGCCAAAAATAATTTGGTGACCTCACTGGGGATATTTTAATGATGGTTGCTTCTCAATCATGAAACTCTGCAGGGAAATGACGATCTTCCAACATGGCTGGGGAGATGCTTGGTCAAATAACCTTTGCTAGGGAAAGAGTTCTGACAATTACAACTCTGGGGAATTAGGCATTCAGCTGCTTGCTGGGAATAGCCCACTATGATATAAAGACTTCGCCCGGAGGTAGGAACTGTTCAACTAGATTTGAAGTTCTGCTGGGGATACCACCCTTCTCTGACTTAGTTGGGGAAGGTTTCATCTCAGACTTTACTGGGGTTGTCGGGAGATCACCCTCCGCTAGGGATAGGAATTGTAAAGCATATCTCATTGGGGAGAAGAAACTTCTTGGGGAATACGTTCTAGTAACATCATCCTCCCTATACTAGAGGATTGTTCAAGTATCAACTCAAGAGAATTTTACAGAAGACTTGGCGCCCGAACTTCCCTGGCGTCTTCAAACTCTTGGAGGGATTCATTGAATCTTGAAATGATTGCCTTAGAACTCCTGGTCTACAAAGGGATTTGATTGAAGGGGACTCACGCACCATCCTACATTATCATGAAATAATCTGCCCCAGTATCCCGTGCCAAGGATAGGTTGAATAATGGCATGTAGAGACTGACTTCATCTGCTTTTGAGAGTGACCTGCCCTAGTGTGGGCCCTAAAATGATTTCTTCAGACTAACCATGCTCTGACAATTGCCCCCAGCTTGGCTGAATTGTGAGAGAATTGTTCGATGTGATTGCCCCGGATTGGTTGCATCTAACCCCACTGGTTAGAAGAATCTTTATCTCGTAGGAGTTTCTCGGAAAAAGTGAAATTGTCCATGATTGTCCTTTAGAAGTTTCAGACTCCTCCACCTGGCAAGATTTAAGTTTCTGGACTGAAATTCTTCGTGCGAACTTCCGTGATTGCTGAACTAATGTATGCAAGCAGAAAATGTTTTATTCTGAGAATGATTATTTCAATGTAACACACATGTTAATCTTGAAGTTTTTTTATTGAAAAGATGTCGTTTGTGAACGAATCACAGGTTGAGATATGAAAATATTTCTTTTATGAAAGAAAACATGCATATGCAATACCAACAAAGGTCTTTTAGCACAACTCATAGGAGTCAGGAACGCTATCTCATGGTGGCACGCTCTCGAATTAACCCTGTTTCAATTAGGACTTTTGTGGGTTGTATCGTGGCCTGGTTCACGGTTATAGAAACAAAGGTATAGGCTCAAAGTTTATTTGTACCCACCCCTCTTCGTGATGTCCTTCAATCCTATGTTCAACTATCTTTCACAAGCGCTCACCTTTCCTAAGGGTTTTTAGATGGTTGAGGAACCAATGCTAATAATTGTTCAAGCACCGTCGAGGTTGTTGTTGGGAGTCAGTCACCCCTATTATCTTTTGTGTCTATATCACACGACTTGTTTTTGTTTGAGGATCTTTCTTGTGTAATCCTTTTCTTCTTTTCGCTTTCATTTTTTCATTCTTTTGCTTATCCCTAAATTTTGCCTGGACTGATCCTTTTAAATCTTTGTTTTACCTTGAAGTCCAGCGGGATGCCCTAACTTTTGCCTAAGTCGTTTGTTTTCAAGTTTCGACTTAGCGGGCTATTTATTTCTTTTTTTTCCTTTTTTGTCCGAACAAATCGTGTGACACGGGTTTGTCCTGATTGTTTTGTAAGGGTCGTGACTGTCTCACTTTTTGGTCGCTGACGGATAACCATTGTGGTTTCCGGTCTTTGGACCTCTTGATGTGCTGGAAGGAAAGGTAATAGATCCTCAAATACACTCCTTTGTGAAATTCGGAATGCTTGGTCCAACTAGCTGACACCTACCCTACCCCGGGTTAAATGTGAGGTTTTTTTTTCCATGTGAAAAGAAACTCCTACTTCAAGGCTCAAAGGGGTTAACGAAGGTATATCTCCCTTATATCTCCGGTGTTTGGGATTTTGAAATAAAGCTTGTACATCGCCAACAGGGTCTTATTCAAAAGCATATAATTGGCGATTTTTGCGTTTTCACTTCATCATCCTCTGTCACAGAGTTTAAGAACAACAGTTGGTATTGCAATGCACATTCACAAAATTATAAGTAAATACGAATGAATTACTTCACGAAAAACATGTGCATTTCATTATTTAACATTCAAGAACAAACAAAATTCATGCATGCATGCAAATGTTCAAAGAAACATATAAGAGCTACACATGAAAATGCAGTAAAGAAAACTGAGCAATGCCATTGTTGAGGAGACTTGACTCCGTCAGGACCTGTTGATCTTGAATACTTTCAGTAGTCAACATCTTTTTCTGATGAGATCTGCAGTCTTCAATCCACTGGCCACGTGTCAGCATCATACTTCATTCTCAATTATTCATATCTTAAGCCTTCAATGTCCAAACATTCACACGAGACGTCTAAAGAAAAGAGAGTGACACTGAAATGAAATTGTCACATAAGTTTGCTCGGAAAGACCTGACGATCTTCTTCCTACGTATCTCCATTGACCAAAGACCAATGAAGAATCAGAGCGACGTAGTTCCCCTCAACAGGGAGGAAATGCAATAAAGAAAACAACTAACTGCCATTACTGATGCTTTTGGCTTTATTGCTTTAATTCTTCTCTGACACACTCCGATTAAGACAAAACCTCTGCTTCATTTGTACGGCGTGAAATTGATTGCCTTTGAATCAATCAAATCTTGTACCTTGCAGTGAAAAGCTTTACATCCATCAATATGGTGTCCTTGTGCCCCAGAATGGAAATCACAATGGGCATTGGCATCCCATCCTTCTGGCAATGGATAAGGAGGCGGGGACAACTTGCGAAGCTCAATTAGTTTCAACTGAAGCAAATGTTGAAGTACATCAGTATAAGACATTGGTAGAGGGTCAAGAACTAATTCTCTCCTTTGCTGATGCTGACCCTGTGGAGGGTTCCTTTGTCTTGTCTGACGCCTCATATGATTATTCGAGGTCGTAGCCACAGAAGCTACTTGCTGACGACGTGGATGATATCCTCTACCTTTTCCACATTGATGAGATGTTGCTCCAACTTCCCCTTCATTCTTGTTCTGACCACTGACGAAGGGCTTCTTGGTGCTTGAACCTGATGCACTGTAGTCTTGAATCTTCCCGAGCTTTAGCAAACTCTCAACTCGCTCGCCGGAGATCACAATATCAGCAAATCCAGTAGATGGACAAGCATCTAGACGGTCCAGAAACACACCCTGCAAAGTGCGCATGAATATGTCAGTCATCTCCCTCTCAAGCAGTGGAGGTTTCACTCGAGCGACCATCTCTCGCCATCTCTGAGCATACTCTTTGAAACTTTCATACTTCTTCTGAGAAAGACTCTGGAGTTGAATGCGGTTAGGCGCCATGTCAAGATTAAACTAGTATTGTTTCACAAAAGCTTCAGCCAAGTCCTTCCAGCTTCGGATAACATTCTTGTTCAGACCCATGCACCAGTCCAAAGATGCCCCAGATAGACTATCTTGGAAGTAAAACATCCATAACTTCTCATCATCCGTATGAGCAGAAATCTTCCCAAGTAAGAATGGATGTGAGTTTTCGGAAAAGAGTTTCCGTTGTACTTTTCAAAAGCAGGAGGCTTGAATTTTTGAGGAACTTTCACTCCAGGAACTAATCCCAATATCGCAACATCAAAACCTAGAGAGTTCTGAGATTTAATAGCCTTTATCTTCTCAGCAAGCTCGTCGAAATGACGATCCACAACAGCATTAGGTTGATCCATCTCATCATCAATCAAAGTGAACTGATCTTCCTGTCCGTCCACGTATTCAACATTACGGTCATTATCTCCGCCCGGAGCTCTATTATAATTTCTCTGATTGCCATCTTTAGGAACCTCATTCTCTAGCCGCTCGACCCTCAATCTTAGTTGTTCTTGCCTCTGGGCCATCCTTGTCATCAGGGTCATGAACTGCTTCATACGAGCCTTTAATTCTACGAGCTCAGCTAGTACCTGATCTATCATTCCGGTTCTACTTTGCTAACATTGTTGCCTGTAACGGAATAAAGATGAGAAACTGCCAGGGTACCTGAAAAACAAAGATAGAATGATATGGTATGCAAAATGTTATGCTATGCATATGCTCATAAATACATCCAATGAGAGAACACTCTCAAAAGAAACCCTGCAAACAAGATCCAGCATAAGAACCATCCTACGACCAAGTGTCATTGCATGAATAAGAAAGCCACTAGTTCAGAAATCCAAACACACATGAATAAGTACAGCAACAAGGATTCCCTCAACATGAATAAGTTATACAAGGTACTGAAAACCAACATGAATAAGTACAGCAACAAGGATTCCCTCAACAAGCCTGAGGGTAACCAGATACATGAAAAAGCTAAAGCCTAGAAGCATCCGTTCTAGTCCAGAGGTCTCTGCCTGCCTAGATGACCATCCGGTGTGATGACCTTCAAGTCAATCAGATCTTGAACATTCCATTGCAAAGCCCTGCATTCTTCTGTTGCATGCCCCGGGGAACCTGAGTGAAACTCGCAACATGCATTTTCATCATATCCCTTTGGAAGATTTCCTGTTGGTGGTGCCAAGGTCCGTAACTGGATTAAATCAAACCTCAACAGTTGATGCAACATGGTAGTGTAGGATATGCAGATGGGATCAAGAACACGATCAGCTTGTGAAACTCTCTGCGGATAAGGCCTTCGTTGAGGTTGAGTAGTCTGTTGTTGAGGTTGCTTCGGACGCCTAGCAGGCCACTGCACTTTCTTACCCAGATTTGGACGAGGAACCAAAGAAGATCGTTGTTGTAGCCTTTTAGAAGATTCAGCTTGAGTGATAACTCCAGAAGAATGAAACTTGGCCACTTCTTCAGTGCTCACCTGTGACACTTTCAAGTCAGTTGGCTTAAAGTTAATTACCCCGTCATCAACCAAGTCTTGCACCTGGTGCATGAATGCCCTGCAATCATTGATATCATGTCCTTGAGCTCCAGAATGAAAGACACAGTAGGCATATGGATTCCAACCTTGGGGGAGTTCACCAGTAGGAGGAGATAATTCACGACATTCAATCAATCCCATTTGGAGCAACTGTGGGCACAACTCAGCATAAGACATGGGCACAGGATCAATAACTCTCTCTTGCTTCTGTCGGGAACGAGTTGCCACAACTGGAGGAGATACACCTGACATCTGCTGAAATCCTTCTTTGGGAAACCAAGGTGTAGGAGCTAAGGAAGTTCCTTGATACGGGAAGAAAGTGCTCACTTCTTTGGCCGTAACTAGCATATGACCATTCATCTCATTTGAATCAGGCAAGGAAAGATTAATCTCCGTCCTGAGCTCTTCTGGACGACCCAGTGGTGACTGCTGGTGAGGAAGCTCAAAATGTGGAGAGAGTCCACCTGACAACTCTTGGTTAAGTGGAAATCCCAAAGAGATGGGAGAAATAAGACCTTCTGGTGGAGAAACGGACGCCTGACCATTTTCTTTCTTCAGCAAGGCATTCATGATCCCTGTCAGCAGCTTCATTTGAGTTTTCATCATGTCAAACTCTTCCTTCAAGAATATTTGGCCCTGTGATAAAGCTTGTATCTCTTCCCTGAATTTCCCCATCTGGGACTTCATCTCAGCTACTTCCGCCCGAAGTTGTTCAAAGTTCATGTTCTGGGACTTCTGACTCAAGTTGGCCATTCTGTTAAGATAATAACATGTCCTTGAAATCTTGTTGCAACGAAAGTTCCTGTGACAGAAAAGACATTAGGAACCTGTGGTTATACCTGCAAAACAAGAAGAATGGTATATGTATGCAATGCAATTGTTTATGCTTTCAATCTCAAGGTCATTCATGCCCCGATTCCGGTATTTATCAAAGAAATCCAGATGGTTGTTGACCCTCCGACCTTAAGAAGACCTTTGCATAGAAATCAAATTCAGATAACCGTAACGGCCCATGTGCCAGCATGTACATGAAATAGAGAACTGAATAAAAACTGCATAACATAAATCAGCCCACAAGGCAAAAGTAACAGAATCCCCGGTAAGGTACAAGTCTTCCAAAAGAAAAACATACAACCAAGATTCCTACAACATGTCTGTAGGTAATCCGAATACAGAGAAAACACACTAGAAAGCAAGACTGCTGCTTGAAGTCTCTGATCCTCCCTCACTAAGCCCCAGTTCAGACCTAGCCTTATTGATTCCAGCCATCAATTTGAGATCCTCAATCTCCTTAAGTGCTTCTTCTAAGGCTTGCTGACTCTTCACCAATTGTTGAGTCTTCTCTCTTCGGATCTGGTGGGCTTAATCCCACTCTTCCTTCTTAGCAGTCAACTGTGATTCATAGAACTCTTCTTTTTCTTTGTATTTCTTCTGATCTTGTTTCCTCTGATCTTGCGACCAAGCAAGAGATTGTTTGGCTTCTCTAAGGGTCTTCCGGGTCTTTCTGAATTCTTCCTCTCTTTTAACATCCATTAGACCTCTCCTTTGAAAGTAAGCTTCTCTTTCCGTAAACTCTTTCTCCTTAGTCTCCTGAGCCATCTGCATCTTCTTCAACTTCTCTTCTAAAGATGCCTTGGAATGAGTCATCTGATGATACCGTCCAGTCATCTCTTGCAGCTGAGCTTCCACTTTCTTGTATTCTTCTAAGGGAACAGTAGTATTAGGTTCAGTCGCTGGAGGAAATGGAGGGGAAAATGGCAGCAATACCATCCTAGCCCTATTCTTTAGCCAAGCCTCGTACTCCGGAAAAGTTTGATTGTTACACTTTCCAAAGCTAGCCACTCCTTCTCCTTTGATGCACCTCCAAGGCCCATCAGCTTTTCTCACCAAAGGAATATTATCCTTCACCGGGATATAGAATGTAGAAGCCAATTTCAACGCTTCTGGGACCTCTCTCAAAGCATACCCCAACTGTCTCCTCAACAAGATCGGGTTGTAATTGATTCCCCCAGTCACTCCCAACAGAGGCACACTGAGGTAACTCCCACAGCTGGTGATGAAACGTGTACCCTGAAGCCTCTGAGTAATCCATCTAACATCCTTAGCAAACAACTTCTCCAGCTTCTGAGCCCACACCAAAGTATGATCACTAAACACACTAGTACTAGGCAAGTGCCTCATGAACCACATATGGAGCAAAGAAGCACAACATCGAACTAACCCTCCTCGTTTCTTTTCAGTCTTATAATGCACCGAGTAATACAAATCTCCTAGAAGCGTAGGCACAGGATTCCTCAGCAAGAATAGATGGATGGCATTCATGTCTATGAATTTCTCCATGTATGCAAACAGAATGATGCCATAAATAGAGAGAGCCAAGGATGGCACACACAGAATCACACTCTTCTTTAACAGCCAACTCTTCAACCTTCTTCACTAAAGCCTCCAAAGAGAAACCAGATACACCCCCTTTAATAATAGTCAGAGAATCCACAACAGAAGGGCTCAAATAAAGAGCCTTGGCAATTGCTTCAGGTGCAGGTCTAACCATCTCAGCATTGAACGAAATCTGGTCTCAAATAGGAACTCCCAAGATCAAAGCATACTCCTCCAGCAAAGGACCTAACTGAAAATCAGGAAAAGTGAAACATCGAAGTTGAGGATCATAGTACTGAAGTAGAGTATGAATGACACTTCTTTCAGAGGGATCTAACTCTACCACCACATCTATAATACTTCCATAAGCCTTCCTGAACCTCTCCACATGATATGGCCTGATCAACTTCACCATCTTCTTTAACAGGCCAACCTTAGTGTCGAAAAACTTGAAATGAATGTTCTTCTTGCGAGAATCCTCCATCTCTGAACGGGATACCGGAACCGAAAGCAATGATATGAACCTGTGAATGAAAACAAAACATGATTAATGATGAAATGATGCAATGCAAATGCAATGACACATGATCAATCCGGAACTATCTGGATACTGGATGTCATAGCCAAGTGATCAGAAACTCGAATCCTCCGAATAATAACCCATAAGCACTCAGATAATCTCAGATAAACCCGATCAAGAACCAGATAAACTCAAGAACTCCAGAATTAAAGTAATTGTATCATAACATAAGAATGCACTGATAACGAAGGTATGATGAGGTCAAGGGTTCCTACAAACCTGTAAACCCCTCCCAATCTCACGAGTGTGCTCCGGGTCAAACATCACGGACTCTCAAAGCCGAATAGCAATAATATGCCCACCATTTCCGAGAAAATGCTCATGACCAAATCAAGAAATCGGTTTGGCATTATATACTACTCAGGGAGGCCTCAATTGAGTCCGGGAAAAAACAAGCATCCCTTATAAGTCCCCAGCTTCGAGCGCTGAAATCGAGAAACAATAGTACATTCATCCTGGAGGGTACAGTACCATCGTCATACGACCAAATGCTTTGAATGAGTTCCTATAAGAGAACCAGGCCATCCTATGCGAGTCCCCAGTGGACCCTCGGGTGCGAATGGGTTTGCCACGAAATGTGGTCTGCCACTGTCACCACTGGAGAGGGTTGTTTCCACAAAGGTTCTCAATGATCGGTCCCCAGATGCACATAACTATCAAGGTCCTATCCCGAAGTAGAGGAAATCCCCACACAAGATATTTCCAAGACGGTCGCAATCTGGGTGTGAAGCACATCGCCACTCATCATGCCACATGCGAGTACAATGTGTCCACGCTAATCCTAGGGTGCACTCAAGTAGGGTATTTGGCTTATCTCTCAGTAACAATATCACCCGAGTCCCACCAAACAGAAAACCAGTCCAGACAGTCCAGTAATAATATATGATGCATGAAAATAAAATACTGAAAACTATAAATAAAACTGTAAATAATTGTAAATAAAATAACAGTAAAAAATACACGCAACATCAAACAATCAACACCCAATAAAACAGAAACATGCAAGTGCTAGGAGAAACTCTCAAGGGAACCAAAGGTTCTGGGTTCGGTCCCCAGCAGAGTCGCCAGTTGTCGCTCCTGGGATTTCCATCCTGGTACAAACGCGAAAGTGGCACAGAAAGAGGTAGAGTCGCCAGCCATGCATTTTTATCCCGAAGGAACGGGAATGGTAATGTTGCACAAACCAGAAGAAAAGAAAAGGAAGGACACAGGTCCTACGAACCAAAGAGACTGAGTTCGGGAGTCGGTTACGATCTGGGAAGGTATTAGCACCCAGATCATCCTCCGTACCCGACGGGATCCACGCTTGCAAAGAAAATGTTTCAAAGGGTGAAGAAATGAAAGTTGTTGCAAAAATAAAATGAACAGAACTGGATAAGAAGAAAAGAAATGGGGAAAATGTAGGGAAAATAAAGAGTGTGCTCGAACGGGCCCTACCCCGCTGCCTACGTACGTCATCTGGACAATGAGGATCAGAGTCGCCGTAGTTCCCTTAACTATGGGTGGAAAGGATTGCTTGTGTCTTAAGGCTTGAACTGCCTATGTCAATGCTCAGGTGTTGCAGGCTCGGACGACGAGTGTGTTACCGTCTTGCAAAGTGACAAGTAGTAGCAAGTTCGTACGTAAGGAGTGAGTGGGATGAGAAAAGAAGTCCCGAAGGAGAGATGCTTATTGTTTGTCCACTGTTTTTTATGAGTTTTCTGCTTTGAGGTTTGCATAGGTAAGTCTTACTCAATGGGATGTGTACTTCTTACATCATCCCGAAATGGAATGCGCAAGAGGAAGACCTAGCTATGGAGGAAATCCCCAAATCTAGTCCCACAAGTGAAGGCTCAGACACACTGACCTACTGACATTTATTAAGTGTTTTTGTGATTTTTGGTTAAGAACTGTTTTTTATATTTGCTTTGTGAAGTAATCTCATGCTAAGACCTATCCACCACGAGGGATATCCTACACCTTGCCCTGAAACGGAACGCATGCAAGTATCTCATAGCAAAGTCTCGTGTCACATGAGAAGACTCGTCATTTATTAAAGTGACTTAAAGTTAAATTTGAAGATGAGAAGAGAGAGCACCAAAAGGATTTCAAAGGTAAAATCTAATGGAGAAGATTACTCCTAATGTTATCATGCATGGGATTCCTAGGTTAGTGTGGTTTGAAATCTATCCTAATGAAGAAGAAGGAAAGAAAATAAAGAAGAAGAAAGGAGCGGAAAACGCTAGAAGACAACTTACTTCTCTAAAGAAGTTAAATTGTTTCTAAAAGGGGAGTGACGAAGTTAATTACAAGATGGCCTAAGACACATCACAAAGACAAATGAGAAAGCAAAATAAAGGATGAGATAAAGACTTGAAATATGGATATCATCCACACTTCACTTATCATGAGCCCCTGAAAGGAAAGGTTAGTGAATCGCATAAGCATAAGATGAAACTAAGAAGATTTAAACAATGCGCACACCAAATACAAAGATCACAAGTCAAGTTGATCCAAAAAGTCAGTACCTAAACCCTATAGGTGACCTAAAAAAAAGACCAAGCAAACTTAATAGGATGGCATAAATGTCTTCCTCAAACTATGTTAGAAGGAGGAAGAAAGAGGCACGAAACACTACCTATGAGAAAAGACACCAAACAAATACCAAAGTACATGAGAAAATTATGAAATTAAATCTCTAAAGTAAAAAACCAGCAACAAATAATGTTTCAAAATATCTCTCAAAAATTCACAATTAAACTCCACCAAATAAACGCACAAAGTCGCTTAGGAACAAGTAACGAAAACGCGCAAACACGACTCCTAAAACTATAGATAAAATGGAATTAAAAATAATACAAAAATATTTTTATGAGCTTTTATGAGTCTATGAAATAATGCAAAAAGAACGGAGTTAAAATATTAATCGAGGCGGAAGAAATAAAATCTACAAGATAATGTGCTAATATGGAAATTAAATGAGAAAGGAAATTAAATGAAAATTCGAAATAAAATGAGGAATTAATAAAATCAGAAAATAAAAGTTCTGAAAAAATTCTAAAATGAGTTATGATTCTAAAATAATTTTATGGAATTTTTTAATGTGTTTTAATATTTTAAATGAATTAAAACGAAACTTATATGAAAATAGAAATTAAAACTAAGAAAATGGGGAGGGGGTGGAAACAGCAAAGGAATCACAATGCAAACCAGGTTTGGGCCGTGAAGGGTGTGTGAATAGCAATGGCCACAAGGACCAAATGCACAAGCTGAGGTAGTATAGAGTGGTGGTGTGGCCTACACGCTGACTTGATCAATGACCGTCGGATCTGAAGACTTCTAAGGGTAAACACATCACGCGGTTGGGAGGCAAAGACCTACGGTTGTTCTAGTATACGCACGCACATGGAATTGAAGATGGAAGGTCCTACCAGACGGTGACAAGTGTCACCACCGGTGTGGACAAAAATCAAGAAAATCCTCCATCTCTTATCTCATCTCCTCGGTACTCACAAACAAACTGATAAAACCTTTTTATTAACATCTTTAATATTTCTACAATGCTCTTTACTATTCTCTTAACATTTTATTAAAATATATTAACAAAAATCTTATCAAAATCATTAATTACAATCTCTTCAAAACCAATTCAAATATCAATAAAAACCACAAAAAAAGAAAACACAGTCTTTCATCTCCCTCTCCTGCGCCGCTCAACCTCACATTCTACCTCCTTCGCATCGCTCTTCTCCTTCTTAGAACCCTAACGCCGCCGTCATCCTCTCGCCGGCCATCATCCATCCTCCAAACAACAAAAACTCCACTCTAACAACTTAGTAAACCCTCATCCTATTATCTGAATCCAACATCAATTTCTTCAAATAACCTTTCAAACAAACAGATTGCAAACTCAAAGGCACAGAACAACAACAATTCTAAGGATTTCAATGATTCGTACCTTGCAAAATCAAAATCGTGTCGACGTTGCCGCTATTATTTCGACGACGACGATGGCATGAGATTGACGATGAGTTCGTATCTGACGTGCACTGAAGAGTTTGAAGATGTTGATGCGGTCGTTCGATCCAAAGATTCAACGAAGAGTGATAATGAAGTTGACGTCACGATTCATGAAGAGCGGTGACTTCGATCGCTGGAACGGATGAAGATCCGCTCATATTGATGAAGTTGAATGAATTGCGATTGACGAACACTCAGCTTCTCATTCGATGCATTTCTGAAGACTTTTGATTCAAGGTATATCCGAATTCATGAACAATGAAGAGTGATTTTGTCAAGTTAATTTGCAGCTTTGAACTGTGGTGTTTATCACATTGATTTGCAGGTTGTAGTAGATAGAGAATGGAGACACAACGGAGATGGTGATGAAGATTCACGTGATTGCGGTGTTTATGTGTGATGAAGAATGATCTGTTATGGTGAAAAGTATGGATTTCTCTATTTGATTTCGTGAAGAATGGTGATGAAAGAGCAAAGAGAGGTCGAAGATTCGAGAAAGTGGAGAGAGATTTTCTGTTATTTTTTGTGTGTGATCCGTGAGTCCTTCTTTGATGAAAAGTGTGACTCAATTCTTAACAAACTTCTCTCTTTTTCAATTCTGTTATTCATTTTTTTCTACTTTCTGTTAGCACGTTTCATGCTAAACTTTTTCACTTGCGTTTTGTGTTATTTGTCAATGCGTTTTGGGCCATGAGCTTGGTGTGCGTGATACTTAGAAATGTGTTGTGTATTGCGGCTGGGTTATTAGCAGGGTTTTGGCTTGACGTGTGTAAGTTTGTTTAGAAAAATGGCTTCAAATTTATGACTTTGGCTGGTTGTTGATGTAATTGGGAATTACATACTTTGGCTTCAATTTATGCGCTAAAAAGGTAGGCTTTGGCTGGAGTTATGCAGCGTGATGTCATTGGCTGGGATTAGCGACTCATTGGTTTGTGTTGGCTTCATTTACTTGGCTGGAAAAGTTCTGGTCACGTGGCTGCATCATCCTTATTATTATTTATTTTTTTGTGAATTTGTACTATGTAAAAAAAATGATAAAATGGGCTCTAAACAAATCTTTGGATAGAAAGGATAATGAAAATAATAAAACAAATTTTGGATAGAAAGATTGGGTTCAAAAAAATGGAAAAAAGATAATGAAAATAATAAAAGAAATTTTTGGATAGAAATTGAATAAAGATGAATTTTGAAATAAAAAATGGATAATGGGCATTTGAATATGGGAATAAAAGAAAATTGGTGATAGAATAATAAAGAACTGGGAATTAGAAATGACTGGATATGAGAATGGATTTAAATGATATTTAAAAATTGGGAGAACTCGAAATATGGACAATGGTTGAGAAATTGGTTTAAATGGATAATTCGACAAGAGTTTTAGAAATGGATATAAAACATATATTTGTGTGGAACGGACCAATTGCTACCAACATGCACGAAGTCTCAATCCCAAAACCATTTTCCCATCGCTTCCACATAAACCACCGATCTTCTGGATAAATTACCCTCTGAGCGTCTAATCAAATGAACTTAGAATCAATCACCTCAAATTAATCTGAATTGCTCTCTGGGAAAATAAATCCCCAAATACACACAATTGAATATATAATCATGATAAGCCCGAATCTCTGACTCCAAAACCATCACATGAACCACTGCCTGGCAAAAAGATGACCTCTGCACACACCAGACTTTGAAATTCCTCGCCAAAAAAATAACCACAAGCACATATAACTTGCAAATGAAGCAATCTCTTGGTAGTTTGACCGAGATTGGGTCAAACGTCCATCTGAAACGAATCGTTGTTGCACCCCAAAATTTGCCCTCTATTTTTAACTCTAACCGACTTTTTGTTTCGCATTCATTTGCATCATCTTCATAGCATAACATGTATTTCATCTTAATATTAGCCGGAATAATTTCTCGGAATTTACAGACAGACTGGTTAAATTAATTATTTTTAACTATGCCTAAAATCAGTCAACGAAAAATGTCAAGTTTAAGTTTGCAAATGTCGGTAATATTAATCTGCGGTTCACGTGGTTTAATTTGACATGCTAAAAATATTTTTACGACTATTTTTGGTCATATGTTGATCAGTCTGAGCAGTTTAAACGTTCATAATTTTTATTTCAAAATCCGACCAAACGCTGTATTTTTCCGAGTCATTTATTTCGCGCTGATTATTTCGCGCTGATTATTTTGACGCTGTTCATAACTAATTTAATTATTAAAACTTTATTTGTTTTTTAAATTAATATTTTATTGGGTCTAGAATAAATAAATAGGTTAATTAGTTTTTATTTTAGTTTTAACTATTTTTATTAAACTTTATTTAATTATTTATATTAATATTGGATTCCAAAATAAATATTTAGGCCCATTTACATTAACCCTAATTGGTCCCTATATATACCTAACGTGTTATTGCTGTTAAGGGGGGACGGAAGAAAGACAGAAAAGAGAGAAGAAAAACATTCCTGCAACAGCTTTACTTTCCAATTGCACTTTGATTGGTACGTAATATATATATAAATTCCTATAACATTCATACGTTTTATATATACATATATATTTGTTAATATATATATTTGTTGCTTTTGTTACACATTGTTAATATCTTAACTAACGTTGCTTTTTTTAATATATATATTTGTTGCTCTTATTTTGTAAATACATCACAGGTAACAAAGAACATAAAACGTTGTTTTTATGTATACATATATAGAATTGGCTGCATATTCGTTATATATATATATATATATATATATATATATATATATATATATATATATATATATATATATATATATATAAATTTTTTATTTATTTTCTTTTTACAGTTTTGTTTTAATATTGTTAATTCTAATTTTTTTATGTTCAGATCGGATCGTGTCGATACGTTGTTCGCACATTTTATGTGTATGAGGCGTGACACTTATGTTGATCCGATCCAATTGCGATGATCGCATTTTTTGCGTTAGCAACGTCGTTTTTGTTTTTTCCATTTTTTTATGTTATATATTTAGATCTGTACAGATAACTAACTACCTTGATTTTTTTTCTAAACCTTGACAATTCCGCCACAAACTCTAAATTTCAAACCTAAAACTTTAACCGTGTTTAACCGTATTATTTCCTTTAAACCATAAACATTTTTACAAACCTTAACAACCCTGTTATTATTTCTTATTTTTTGCTCATGTTTATGTTATTCATACACTGTAATTGTTTCGCCCTTGTAATATTTTAAGTTTTAACTTGTAATATTTTCAGTTTTACTTTTCGCCATATAATTATTTAACTGCCTCAGCCATGTAATAGTGTAGGAATTTTTATTTTCTGCCTTTATTTATTTTTATTATTCCCTGCGTGGTTAGTAATTTAGGGCGTGCCAAGAACTGAATGAAAATCAATATGGACTTAGATCATTAATTAAAAAAAAGACTAATTAATCAATAAACTTTTTCTTATAATAATAATAGTATTTTGTATATAATTTTTATCATAATTATATTTTGTAAGTAAATAATCAAATAATCAAATATTCTAATTCTTCTTTGATCGCCATCTCACTTCCTAAGGTTATCCCTCATGTTGCCTAAATAAAAAGGTCAAGTAAGGTGTCTAAAAAGCAAAGTCCCTTCATAAATATCATCAAGTCCCTATAGATTTAAAGATCAAGTCCCTTCGAGGTTGCCTACGATAAATGATCTTGTCCCTTCGAATAAAAGATGATAAGTCCCTACGAATTGCTAAAGACACTATACAGTTGCTTATATCCAGATGACCCTACAAATGTCCCTTAATCACATCCAAGGTAATGACTACCTATTCCTTAATAATAGGGATAGTCTTACCATTGAAAGAACATTCAAGAACAGTAAAGATCTAAACATAGGGTAGGTTTCTCTTAAGTACTTGCTCACTTTTCATCAAATTACTTCATTACACTTCACATTTTAAACAATTTTCAAAACAAAGTCTTTATATATATCCGTACAAGGATCATTATAAAGTACTTAAGAAAATTTTTAATCACACACTACACTTCTCAAAACAGTTTAAAGTGAGCTAAGTAACTAAGAGCCCATGGATAACCATGGATGTAAAGGGTGCTAACACCTTCCCTTTACATAACCTACCCCCCGAACCCAAAAATCTTTTAAGGTCTTTCCTGTTCTTTTATGCCCTTTCCTTTGGATAAAATAAAAGTTGGTGGCGACTCTTGCTATCCGCAACATAACTAAAGTCAGTTCTCCCACCGTGTTACAGAACTGGCGACTCTGCTGGGGAATTAATAAAAGAGGGGTACCCTTAGGAATTAGATCACTTTAAAATTGTTTGCCTTGTTTGCTTTATACTTATATTGTTGGGTGCTCTTATGTGTGAAAGATCCTAACCCGGATCTAGTGTACCTTAGGTAAATGGCAATAGACCAAGGAAAATGTACGGCGTATACCGATATGGTTGATCTGGTGGCCATAGTTAGTGTGACTTCTTTGTTGGTGCTTATGTTCCTTAAGTCAAGTTGAGGATAATATGAGGCTGCCATATGTTGTCAATGCACTAACTAACTTTTAGAACCCTAGTTATCCCATCTTGGCCTTTAGAAAAGTAGTGAGATAACCGGCTTTGGTGAAGACTGAAGTTGGTTGATACTCGATGCTACACTCATTGAGATTCTAAACTTGGAGGGTTTTGGTTGGCAAGTAAGTTGCCTACTGAACAACCACACTTGTGAAGGATCAATGATATTGAGATCCCTTAGAACCTGGTTACTTTATAGGACAGGATGAACCATCTAAACTTCAGGGGAGGGTACTTACCTTTAAACCTCATGCAAGCCTTCAAACCTAGGGCTATTGTGTGACTTGTTTGTGTGTGCCACATGTTTGTGATTGAGCATAACATCATAGCATCTTCATGCATCATAAGCATAGCATTTTCACTAACTATTTCAAGGATCAAAGGATTTATCTTTGTTCTTTGTTGCAGGTCATGGCTTCTGCTCGTAGAAACAATATCCGGATCAACTTTGTAGAAATACCTCCTAAGCTTAAAGAATTGGTCTCTCAAGTTTCTGAAAACTCCCAGTTCATCAAGAGACATGGTCACCTACTGGATCTAGTCACTTCAGGGTTCAATGAAGACATGATGAGTGTTCTGTTTCAGTTCTTTGACCCTAAGCACCATTGCTTCACATTCCCCGACTATCAGCTGGTTCCTACAATGGAAGAGTTCTCCAAACTTCTGGGTATACCTGTCCTTGATCAGAAACCATTCACAGGTTTGGAAAAAGAGCTTAAACCAGAGGTTATTGCCGCAGCTCTACATCTGAAGAAGTCAGACATTGTTTTAGAAACGAGAAGCGGAGTTAAGGGTATTCTTGCTAAGGTGTTGATAGAGAAGGCTCAAGTGTTCTTGAAGGCTATGAGCTACGATGCTTTTGAGGAGATCCTAGCCTTGTTGATTTATGGCTTATTGCTGTTCCCCAATCCTGATCAGTTCATAGACGTTCATGCCATCAACATATTCCTGAGTCACAATCTAGTGCCTACATTGCTTAGAGATATCCTACATTCTCTTCATACACGTACTACAAGGGCAAGAGGAACTTTGATGTGTTGCATACCTCTATTGTCTAGGTGGTTTATTTCTCACCTTCCTCGATCAGTGATGAAGAATGAACAAGGGTTCAGGTGGTCCAAGAGGATTATGTCACTCTCTCATTGAGATATCCATTGGTGCTCCAGATCTATGGAGAATGTTACTATCATTGACCGTTGTGGGGAGTTTCCTAATGTGCCACTTCTAGGCATAAGAGGAGGCATTACTTACAACCCTTCCTTAGCTTTACGACAGTTTGGTTACGCTCGGAGTAACGGTCCACATGACATGTTGATTCAGGGTATTGTGTTTGACTACGACAACGATCGTCAAGGTTACCGTCAAAGGTTCATACGAGCATGGGGAAAAGTGAACAAGGTTGACAGCAAGACTCTGGAGCCCAAGTACACTATTCCTATGGAAGCTTACCTCAGATGGGTGCGATCTCGTGCTCAGACTCTCATGATGCCATATCCTGCTATCCTGCCAGTTACTATGGAGCCTATTGCTGAAGGAGATACTTCTTATACCATCCTTCACCCAGACATGCCCACTGACATGGAAGACTTACAGAGATCCTGGATCCAGTTGAAGGAGCAAAGGGATACTTTTGAGACTCACTACAAAGTGTAAACACCCCAAATTTGCCCTCACCCATTCACACCATGGCTTGTGATATTTTCATATGCATAAGTTCAATCATAGCATCTCATATTGCATTTTTGCTTCACTGCATTGGTTCTAAGTCATCTGCATCTAGGGTTTGTGATCTGAGCCATCCCTGAGCCATTTGAACCACCCCAAAGGTCTTCAATCACTTCAAAGGGGTCCATGTATGTTCAAGCATCATATTATATCCTCACAAAGTCAAGGAAATCAAATAATCACAAGAACTGAGAAAGGCATGGAAGCAGAGCCAGGTTTAACTGCACAGATGACCTAGAATTAGGGTTTTGGTTTCAAAGGACATAACTCCAAATTTTTTGGTCATTCTTGTTTCTATTGGTATCTATATGTTATAAGGATCATGCATATCAATTTTCATGAAGAAATTCCATGGGAAAGGCATCTAACCAAGAGTTGACTTCTTGAGCAAGTCAGTGCAAAATCAGGGCATCTGAGGTCCCCAATGACCCAACCAAAGGGTGTTCTTCATCATTTTGAATGTGTATGATCTTTATTTGGTCATAGAAGATGTTGGAAGTTGTCAAAATTGAAGAATTTCAAGCCATTTGCAAAGTTGCCTTTTTGGGAAAATGACTTGTAATGGAAACTTGCCATTTTGGGAAACTTTTTCAAACCTTTCTTTTTGATTCAAAAATGCCTCAAATGGGAAAACTTTGGTCATGAAAGTTGTAGAATGGATCATTCCCTTTTCAAAAAGTACAAGAACTCATTCTAATTCATTTTGGATCAAAAGTTATGGCTTGTCAAAGTTGGGAAAAATCACATAATTTCAAGTTATGTACCAAAGAGGCAAAGTTGCAAAATCACTTGCCAAGACAAATTGTGCTTTCAAATGAGTTTCTAATCTTTGTACAAACATACACCAAGGCCTAAGATTCAGATTGCATCAAAGAATTGTCCAATTTCATGACTTGTGCACTAAGAAACTTCAAAAGGACCAAGACTTTGTGAAATTGCAAAAACTCTCACAAACCCTAATCCACTTGCTGCATTGCCTCTAATCCACTTCCATGGTTCTCCTGGATTCAAGCTGCAGCCAAGCCATGCTTTGTACCTTGACAGAAATGGCCCATACCTCTCTTACACAAAATGTTGACTTTATGCATTTTGCTCCATACCAATCACACTGCTCCACAACAACTCTCTGACCTATCAAGGATTGAAATGTGTACCAAAAGCAACCCAACACATAACATATACAAGCCTGAAACTCTCTCCAAGCCAGCATTCTCATTTTCCACCTCTTATGCAACTTCCTTCGAAACTCATCATACAAGCATCAAACATAGAAACAAACTCCATAGAATCACTCAACATACTCCCCTGATCATTTCCATGCCCTCATTCATCCCTGAAACCCCCTCAAACTAAATCACGATTCCTCCCCCCTCCTGAATAGAACTTCTGCAAACTCACAAACCAACCATTTGAAACTCCAACCAAGCTTCATAACTTCATCAAGAGGACCATTGGGATCATTTTGAGGCAAAGAGGCAAGCATAAAGCTCCTGGACTGAAAGCTCAAACTCAGGTAACATGATGAACAAATTTTCCAGAACTTTGATTTCTTGTTAGAATGTTGTTCTACATGTTGCCCTGATCATGGGGATCTATTTATTTTTGAAAATGAGCCAGAAACAAGCATGTATTCAATGTCTGAAAGTTTGCCCGTGAAAACGTTTTTGCTTGTTTCCTTTTATTCACGAAAAATAAATGTTGTTTGTTTTAGGGTTTATGATTAGTGATGTTCATAGGTTGATTCTAGAGAGTTTGGTAAGGTTTTGATGCGTTTTGAGAGAGATTGGGATTTTGGCTGGCCGGAGAAGATGACCGGAACACTGTTCCGGTCATCTGAATGTGATTAGGGTTAGGATTAGGGCTAATGACTTAATTAGGGAAGTTTGAATTCTGGCCGTCCAGATGCGCGCGCTGGTCAATTCCCGCGTCCTAGGTTTGAACCACAGCCCTCAGATCAGTTGACTTTCCTTTTTTCTCATTAAAATCATTTTAAATTCATTTGTTTTATATTTATTTTGTACGAATTATTAAAAATAGTAAAAGCCATTAAAAAATTCTGAAATTTTTTGTCAAAGGTTTAATTAATTTTCAGAACACAAAAATATTTTTATTTTTATTTCTTGCATTAAAAATTATTTTTAAATCATTTAAATGTTTATTTTTAATTAATTAATGGAAATTAATTAATTAAAAATGCATTTAGGTATTTAAAAATCACAAAAAAATTCACACAGCATTTAGAAACATTTAGAAACATTGTCCAATTCTCAAACCAAATTTCTTTTTTGTTCTTGATGCCTTTTGATCATTTTCATTGGATTTAATTTCATTTTTAGGCATTATTTTGTTTCAAACTTCGAAAATTCATTTCTGCCTAACCATTGAGAGTTGGATGATGATTCTTTTGGCATTGCATCTTGCATAGCATGTAGCTTATAGGATAAATTTGATTTGAATTGATCTTGCATTTCCAATTTGTTTTGTATTTTTCTTGATAAAGTACCTTAAAACCCTAACAATCTTAGGAAATTCATAATTCTCAATAGGTTAAGAGTTGGATCCTCTCCTTTGGGCAGTGAACTTGGATAGGTTTAGGGTATCTTTGGTTGCATTTTCAAATTTTTATCATGTCATTTGCTTCTGGTTTTGGATTTTTGCTTTGTGTGATGCATGAAACCCTAATTTGTGCCTTCTCTTGCATCCATTTCTCATTTGCTTGCATCCATTGACTTGCCATGACATTTTGTGCATTCTCTTGATTCATAACACATATTAGGACATATTAGAATATTGTTTGATCATTGCATCTTTCATTTGCCATGTTATATGTCTTTTGCATTCCATAACTTTTCATGTATGTTCATGGTTCTAAGCATGTCTCATTTGCATCTTTATGTCTTGTTTGATCATCCTCATATCTTGCCTCAAGTTTGCATCATCTCTTAGCATCATTAACATCATGTTTTTGCTTCTGACTTTGTCTTGCATCATGCCATTTCATCTCATTTGCATTGCATTTCATTTATTTCACTAACTTTTCAGGTGGTAAGTTACTTTGAGAAGTGAATTTGCCTTCACTTCTCACAATCTCTTTTCATCTCTTTCACACTTCCCTTGCTGCATTTTGTATGTGTTTTAGAGTGAGCTTGCTCATTCATGTTCCCTCCTCACTTTCTTTCTTTAAGCAACTTATCTTCTTAAGTGAAGTAAGTTGACTTGCTTCTTTTGTTTCTCTTCCTTTCATCCTGCTTCTTCCTGGTGGTTTTTCTGAAGATCTTCTTGCAAACCTCATTAACCCTAGGAACAACCAAGCATGACAATAATTAGGGTTTTGATTAGTCCCCCCATTTAGCTTTTACCTTTGTGTCATCATTGAGTCTTCTCTTCTTATCTCATAATCAGGGACTAAACCCTAAAGGTTTTAAGGCTTTGTGATTAAGCTTATACCTGCATCCTTCTATTAGGATGGAGTGCATAACTTTAATCCTAAGTGTTAAACCCTTAATGTGTTTAAATCCTTTAATCAATTCATTTAATAATCATCTAAGACATCAAGCTTGTAACTTGGGCCTTGCATTAGGGTTCTAATTCTTCCTTAATTGGTTAAGAAGGACTAACCCTAGTGTTAATGGACAAGTCCCCCTCAAGTTGTCTTACAAACCATAAAAATCACTTCTTCACCTTACCATTAACTAAAATCCACATTAATAAAGGTTTTTTTTTTGTCATGAGGTTAATCCCTAATCATGGATTAAGTAGAGGAATCTTTCTCATCTTAAATGTTCTCATCTATTATCCTTCTATTAGGATGGTGTAATGAGTCCATTAAATCCCTGATTATGGCTTAAACTCATTACTAAACACTAAACAAAAACAACAAAAACATCTAAATAATCACAAGTAGGTTAATGATCTTAATCCTACATCCTGGTAATTAAGTGTGAGATGCTGACTTCACACTTAAGGTATTCTCATTACCCCTAATCAGAGGGAGGATGTGATGAGTTTACTAACCCATTGGTTTAGGCTTAAGCTCATTATCCTATGACAAACTTCAAAAAGAAATAAAAGACTGAAAACACAAAAACAAACAATAATCGTCTCCTACGGGATTCTTTTCTCATCTCATTCACTCGCAAACGAGAACTCGCTTCTTCCGTCTAATGCAAGATAGTTTGCACCTGAGCCAGACAGGTCATACACTTGAGCATAGACAAGTAAGCAGTTCATAAGTCATTTCATCTTCCAGTCTCTTTGGGTCGAACTACGATGTTCTGACTTCCTCATTGCACGAGAGGATACGTAGGCATAACTTAACAGTTATCGAACAAAAGTCTCTGTATATTCCCCCTCTTTCCAGCATCATTTTTTTTAAGCCTCATTATCTTGGGCATTTCATTCCTGTCATTACACTGATACTTCTCATATACACCTCACTTTTCTTTTTACACTGACACTTGCATTCTTTTCCAGCTTTGATATACAAACTGCACTGACACTACCCCTTTAAAGCACAAATCTTTTAAGCGTGGATCCCGTCGAGTACGACGGACAATCTGGGTGCTAATACCTTCCCAGGTTGTAACCAACCCCCTTTCTCAGTCTCTCTGGTTCGCAACCGTCTTATCCATATATTTTCTTAGGTTTATGCAGCATTACCTTTCCTTCGGGATAAAAATGCCTAGCTGGCGACTCTATTCATTTCTTCCTCTTTCGCCGACCGTTCGTGTCTGTACCCTATTTGACTCAGCCTCATTTAGTAGGAGCGACAGTTTGGCGACTCTGCTGGGGACCCTTACTGTAACCAGGGCTTCTGGTTCTTTTTGTGGGTTCCTCCTAGCGCTTGCTTGATTTGTGTTTACTGGGGTGTTATGTGCTATTTGTGTTTGTATATTTGCTGCTTTATGTACAATTATTTATTGCTTTCTTTACAACTTTATATATCATATTGTCATATTGTCATCTGGCTGGATCTGGTTTTTGCTTTGATGGGTGGGGTTCTATTGAGAGTTTAAGGTCCTATACCTGGGACCTGAGTGACACCTAGGCTAGAGTGGTTCATGTTCTTTCCCATTCCATTTCGGTCTGGTGCGGGAATATGAAACACGGTTCAGATGTGGGTTTCTTCTTGAGAACTCTGTGCTACAGATTTCCTGTAGTGCTAGGGCTATCGGGGAAGCCTGCTAAGTCTGGATGACCTTTATTATGACCTTCAGAAACTGAGGTGAATTAGAGGAGGATCTTTTATGGTTATTGTAAACACTGTACCTCCGGGTTAGAAGTGTTTACACTTCTCATAACTGATCCAAGTCTGAGGATCCTTGTTCTAGAACACCACCTGTGAGGGGGTTGGGCTGTTTACAGGTTTGCAGGTACCATTGACCACATCATACCCTGTTACTTTGTTTTGGTTAAGAGTACCTCATTTTGGGACAGTTCTTGTGATTTGAACCTTGGACATGTGACTCTTTATTTGAGTCCCCCACCTTGGTTACTGGACTTTTGAACCTCCATCTGGACTTCTTAAACATACATGGACCTATATCAAGGCAGTAATCAGATCCAGCTTGATCACAAACCCTTGCATATCATTTGCATACTCATCATTTGCATCATTTAACATTTGTTTATTTGTTTTTCAGGGTATCCACATCATATCTGGCTTGGTTTTGACCCCTTCATCTACATAGACCTCTGTATCATCAGTTATCTGCTTCAGCTATCTTCATCAGTTGCCTGTTTCAGTTACCTTCATCACCTGCTTCAGCCTATCAGTGGCTCATCTCCAGTATCAGTCTTCATCATCAGCACTTGTTTTCAGCTATTCACCAGCAGTCATGGCACCCAAGAAAAGCAACATTTCATACCATTTCTTTGAGCCTATGCTGGCTGGCATCAGGCAGGTCCAGGCACTTATCACTCTAGACCACATCCCATTATTCAGAGAGCATTATAGAGGCATCCTTGATATGGTTATGGACTTGGACCCTTCTCAGAGGAGTTTGATCCACACTTGCCTACAGTTCTATGACCCTCCTTTGAGATGTTTCACCTTCCAGAACTTTCAGCTAGGACCTTTGCTGGAGGAGTTCTCATCATTGATTGGAATACCTATCAGGGGTGATATCCCCTTCAACCTTGAGATGACTTCTCCCAGTAATGAAGAAGTGGCAAAAGCACTATACCTGGAGCCTATTTTGATTGAGCAGAACATGACAACAAAGGCTGGGATCCCTGGTTTGCACTTGGACTTTCTGACTTCGCAGGCCATCCTGAAGGCCTCCTTGGGAGAATGGAAGGCAGTTTGTGCATTGTTAGCCCTCAGTATATATGGGGTTATACTTTTTGCAGATGAGCCCAAGTTTATCAGCAAGAATTCTATTCATATTTTCCTTTTAAGGAACCCAGTACCCACCTTGCTGGGAGATTTTTATTATTCTGTTCACCAAAGGAATGAGAAGCAGAGAGGGAGGTTGGTGAGGTGCTGCGCTCCTCTATTTCATACCTGGCTGCTCAAACACTTACCCAAGACTGATGCCTTCCTGAATCCCCACCAACAAAAGAATTGGGCTAGGAGACTTATTGCTTTGACTTCAGATGACATCAGATGGTGCACCCAGAGCACCAAAGGCAGGGACATAATTACTAGCTGTGGACAGTTCCCCAATGTACCTCTAATAGGAGTGAAGGGTTGCATCAACTACAACCCTTTGCTGTTTAAGAGACAGTTGGTCTATGCTTTGGTTCACCCTCCTAGAGTGCAGGACTTGGCTGAAACCCTGTATTGTGAAATAAAACCTAATCTAGCTATTGTCAGGCAAGCATCCTGGGCTTGGGACAATATCCAGACCAAAGGGATGGCCATTATTGGGAGGTGCAACAATGTGGCTTCAGCTCAGTATTATGAATGTTCTCATGCTAGAGCTCAGATTTCTGGGATGCCTTTCACCATTGAGGATACACCTGGACCATCCACAGTACCACCTCCAGCCACTGTCAGCCTGGAAGAATTTGAGAAACTGAAGGAGAGAAATGAGAATTTGTCTCAAGCTCTAAAGAATACCCTCTGGGAGAGGAGTGATGGTCGTCTAGACATTGAGAGGTTGGAAAAGCTTAAGGTGGAGCATCTAGCCAGGATTGAGAAAGCATAGGACTACATCAAGAAATCAAGAGCTGGAGAGCAAATTTTGAAGAATGCCTGCAAAGAGGCCTAGTTTCAGAAGGCTAGGACTGATCTTTATCTAAAAGAAAGTCAAGATAGGTGGGTCAGAATCACTGAAGCTCGCACTCAAGAGGATAAGAGAACTCAGGCCAGGATTGAGTTGTTAGAGGCCAATGAAAAGAAGCAACAGGAGGCTCTGCTAGCAGCCCAGAAGGAGATTTCAGAGTTGAACCTTAGAGCTGGTGTGAAGAGGTCAAAGGACCAAGACAGGCACAAGAAGCTAACCACTGCTTATGCCACCAGGAACCTTCTTATCAGGAACATTACAGAGCATCCGGCTGGTCCTGTAACTGAAGCACTTTTGAAGGAGGTTGAGGAGGATGAGTTTGGATTAGATGTTTGACTTCTTTGCTTGTTGTTATTTCCATTTCATGTACTCTTCTTTTTATGTTGTATTTTTGACCCTTCAGGGGAATATGATGTGAAAACAAACTATGTGTTATGCACCATTTGTAATATATTTATTAGTTTATTTCCATTTGGTTCTTTCCCTCAAGCAACATCAAAGCATCTTCCTCAGGGTCTGGACAGGTCAAAACTAAGAACCAAGCCGGATACCTTGAAAAATAAATAAGCATACTGCATTGCATACTAACTCTTGTTTTGTTTTGTTGGATTTTGTTTTGTTTGTTACTAACTCTGTTGTGGTTCAGGAATTATTGCTCGCCGTCGGGTGTTCCCTCTCAACCGTCCGCACAGGTATCCTACTCGCAACAATCTTCCTGGTATCCAAATGGACCAAGTATAGCAAGATCTGACAGAGGTCAGAACCCAGATGGCTAATGAAAGGCTGGAGATGAGAAACCAAATGACCCAATTCATGGAAGTAATGAATGGCTTGGCCCAAAGTCAAGAAAGGTTGAGGGCATTGGTGGAAAGACAAACCCCAGAAGAACCCCATTTGGGAACTGGAGGAACAAGCAACAATGAGAGGGGTCAGCCCCATGTTAATCCACCAGTATATGGGCCTCATCTACATCCGGAAGTCAACATCCCGGGTAATGTGCAAAGAAATACTACTGCAGGCAGGATCTTACAAGAAGACCCCCAAGAGGAGCAATTCACTGTCATGGGAGCTGGGGATGAAGTTTATGATAGAAGGTTTGATGAAATTGCTGAGAAGTTGAGATCTCTGGAGTCTCAAAATTCCCTGGGTTTTGATGTCATGGATATGGGGTAAGGATTCCTCACAAGTTTAAACCCCCATGCTTCGAGAAGTACAATGGAACCTCTTGTCCACGAACTCACTTGCAATCCTTTCTAGGAAGACTCAAAGCATACACCACGGATGAAAAACTGTGGATGTTTTACTTTGAAGACAGTTTGACTGGAGCTTCAAGGGAATGGTACTCTCACTTGACCAGAGGTACAATCAGATGCTGGAAGGACCTAGCTGAGGCCTTCATCAGGAAGTACCAATACAATCTGGACATGGCCCCTAATAGGACCCTTTTGATGGGAATGTCTCAGTCCTCCAGAGAAAGCTTCAGGGAATATGCCCAGAGGTGGAGACAACTTGCTGCTGCTGTCCAGTCACCCATGTCGGAAAGAGAAATGGCCGACATGTTTATGAATACTCTGCAAGGAACATATATTGATAGGCTAGCTGCTTTTTCTTCCACCAGCTTCGCTGACGTAGTTATAGCTGGGGAAAGAATTGAAAGCCTTCTGAAGATGGGCAAGATTTATGATAATGGTGCAAGTTCGTCTAATAACCCCAGGAAGCCTTTTGTGGGACCTATAAGGACCGGTGAGACAAATGCCATTCATGCCAGCAGGGGCAGACCTCAGTATGTCCACAGATCAGTAGCAGCTGTCACCATTCCAGCTCCGATTCCTCAGCAACCAACATATCAACCACAACAACAACCACAATATCAGCAACAAATTCAGTACCCACCACAGAGGACCTACAACAACAATAACAACAATCAACAGCAAAGACCTTTTCAGCAAAGACCATCACAGGCAAATAGGGTGATTGACCCTATCCCCATGCCTTATGCCGCTTTATTGCCACAACTCCTGAAACTCAACATGGTTGAATTAAGGACATTAGCACCACCAGATCCCTCTAATCTTCCAAGAAATTATGATGTCAACGCCAGATGTGCTTTCCATTCCAATGCACCTGGCCACAATACGGAGAAATGCAGGGCTTTACAAATGAAGGTACAAGACCTGGTGGATTCTAAAGCTCTCAACTTTGCACCCCTCCAAGTGTCACCAAGAATCCCATGCCCAATCATGGAGGACCAAGGATTAATGCCATTGAGGAAGACAAGCCATCTTTCTTAATCACCTGTGTTGGACAGATTCGGACACCTCTGGTCGAAATTAAAGCTCAGCTTCTAGAGTGCCAAATGTTCCCCGGGTGTGAGCTCGGTTGTGGGTATTGCAACATTTCGGTCAACGGGTGTGATAATTTGAGAAGCGGCATAGATGGTCTTATCAAAAGTGGTATACTCCAGATCACGACAACGGCGCCTACAAATCCAGCAATTCCTTTGACAATAATTCCTGATTCTTCTATAACTACAACAACAATCATTCCAACCAATTCATCAATATCATCAACAATGGCTTCATCCATCACTTCAACAAATCAGATGTCAACAACCATTTCTTCTACAACATCAGCATCCATTTACTCAGCAGAATCTTCTACAACGCCAACAAAAATTAATGAAGATATCTCAACAGTCACCATCTACTATGATCCATCAGATGTTCCTCCAAACAACAACTTTCAGCAACAAGCAGTGGCACCTCCTGCCAGGTCACCAGTCACCATTTACTACGATCCGCACACTATTTCAGTACCCTCCTCTGCAGCAGTCAGTCCAGTTACCATTACGGTGCCTGGACCAGTTCCATATGAAAGCAGTAATGCCATACCTTGGCATTATGGCTCTGATCTTTACTGCAACAGGGAGAAAATCACTTTGGATTCTTCAACCTCTTCTCCACAAATTGATAATGTTGGGGGAGGCGGAGGCTTCACCATAAGCGGACGCCTTTTTGCCTCACAATTGCAAAAACCTAATGCCGAAGCAGAAGCTGCTGCCAAAGCAAAAGGGAAGAGTGTGATATCTGAAGAACCAATTCTCAAAGAAACTCAGAAGACTTCTTTTGAACAAGATGTAGACGAGTTTATGAGGATTATAAAGAGAAGTGATTACAAAGTGGTGGATCAGCTTCACCAAACTCCCTCAAAGATCTCCATACTATCCCTGCTGATGTGTTCTGAAGCTCACAGGAATGCATTATTGAAAGTCCTGCACGCAGCATACGTGCCAGAGGAGATCACTGTTAATCAGCTAGAAACTGTGGTGGCAAATGTCAACACCAGTCATGGACTGGGTTTTACCAATGCTGACTTAACAACTGAGGGACGTAACCACAACAAGGCTTTACACATCACTCTAGAATGCAAGGGAGCTGTTCTATCCCATGTACTGGTGGACACTGGGTCTTCACTCAATGTTCTACCAAAGAAAGCCTTAGTGAAGCTGGAGTATGATGGCTTGGCATTGTGCCCGAGTAATTTGGTGGTGAGAGCATTTGATGGCTCTAAAAGATCAGTGCTTGGGGAGATTGATATGCCTGTGATGATTGGCCCGCAGACTTTTCAAACTACCTTCTATGTGATGGATATTCAGCCGGCCTACAACTGTTTGTTGGGTAGACCCTGGATCCATGCCGCTGGCGCTGTTACGTCTACCCTTCACCAGAAGCTGAAATTCAAGTGGGAAGGCCAGATCATCACCATTTGTGGGGAAGAAGACATCTTTGTTAGCCATATGGCTACGTACAAGTACATAGAAATGGATGGAGAGATCCATGAGACTATGAGCTAAGGGTTTGAGGCCCTGAACATAAATGAAGCATCTGTTGTACTGGGAACCTCCATAACGTCGTATCAGCAAGCCCGGAAGGTTGTTGAGGAGGGTACTGCCCAAGGCTAGGGCAAGCTGTTGCCCGTGGAAAAGAAAGAGGACAGATTTGGGTTGGGTTACAAACCAACTCAACAAGATCAATCGGAGGCTGCCAAGAAGCCCAATTTTGTCAGCGGGGGAATGCTCACCCCGGATGCAGTGAACAACTTGGAAGACGAGGATGAAAGCGACCGCAACCTGGAGAGCTGGATACGTCCAAGGATCCCGGGAGGCCAGGTCCTTAACTGGTCTTCCCAGGAAATTATAAGGGTTACTCCTGCAGAGTAATTATTATTTCCTGTATTTTTAAGCATGCATCAAGTCTTGCATCTTGCCCAAGATGACAAGACTCATTTTGTAATCGGGCCATCTTGTAATTTTGTGCAAAACAGATCAATCAATGAATATCGGACATCTTTTGCAAATGAGTCTTTTCCTTTTCCGCTCACTGTTTTTCATTTTTTTCTTTTTTGTACAAAAATAAAATGGCAATGTTTTCCAAAATGACAACTTCATTTCACTTTTTTCTAAATAAGATTAAAATCTATCACTAAAATGAACAATCTAAACCCTTGCAGAGAGTGCCCTTCAGACTGCACCGACAACAACACAGCTTTGACTTCGTATGACTTTGACAATCCAATCAATCAAGCTGATGAAGGGGTCGAAGAAGAATATGAGCTTCCGGAAGAGCTAGCCAGGTTGTTAAGGAAAGAGGAGAAGGTTATCACTCCTCATCAGGAGGAAGTCGAAACAGTTAATCTTGGTACGGAAGAAGACGTGAAAGAGGTTAAAATCGGGGCCTGCCTACAAGACTCAGTGAAAGAACAACTGATTGATATGCTTCGAGAGTATGTGGATGTTTTCGCTTGGTCTTATCAGGATATGCCAGGGTTGGACACCGATATTGTCATGCATAAGCTGCCATTAAAAGAAGATTGCCCACCAGTAAAACAGAAACTGCGCCGTACTCGCCCAGATATGGCAATGAAGATAAAGGAAGAGGTGCAAAAGCAATGGGACGCCGGGTTCCTTGCCGTGACTAGCTATCCGCCGTGGGTTGCTAATATTGTGCCTGTGCCTAAGAAAGACGGCAAGGTGAGAATGTGTGTGGACTACCGGGAACTGAACAGAGCCAGCCCGAAGGATGATTTTCCATTACCTCACATTGATGTATTGGTTGACAATACGGCTCAGTTCTCGGTGTTCTCCTTCATGGACGGATTTTTGGGATACAATCAGAACAAGATGTCACCTAAAGACATGGAGAAGACAACTTTCATCACACCCTGGGGCATGTTCTGTTATAAGGTGATGCCATTCGGACTGAAGAATGCTGGTGCAACCTATCAATGGGCTATGGTAACATTATTCCACGACATGATCCATAAAGAAATCGAATGTTATGTGGATGACATGATTGCCAAGTCCCTCACAGAAGAAGACCACCTGGTGAATCTGCTAAAGTTATTCAAGCGTTTGAGGAAGTACCAACTGAAGCTGAACCCCAACAAGTGCACATTCGGGGTGCGATCTGGTAAGCTGCTGGGATTTATTGTAAGCGAGAAAGGGATTGAAGTTGACCCTGACAAAGTCAAAGCCATTCAAAAAATTCCTGCACCGAAGACATAAAAAGAAGTTCGAGGGTTCCTAGGTAGATTGAACTACATTTCAAGGTTCATATCTCACCTTACAGCAACTTGTGAACCTTTGTTCAAGCTGTTAAGAAAAGAACAAACGGTCAGGTGGAATGAAGACTGCCAGAGGGCTTTTGACAAGATCAAAGAATACTTACAAGAGCCTCCAATCCTTATGCCTCCAGTTGAAGGAAGACCTCTGATAATGTACTTGACGGTATTAGAAGAGTCAATGGGGTGTGTGCTGGGCCAGCATGACGAGTCTGGTCGAAAAGAGTATGCAATTTACTACCTAAGAAAAAAGTTTACCGACTGTGAACAACGTTATTCACTGCTCGAGAAAACTTGCTGTGCTTTAGCGTGGGCTGCTCGCCGACTAAGGCAGTATATGTTGACCCACACTACCTTATTGATATCAAAGATGGACCCAGTTAAGTATATTTTTGAGAAGCCAGCACTTACCGGACGGGTTGCAAGATGGCAAATGATCCTCACAGAATATGACATACAGTACACATCTCAGAAAGCCATCATGGGCAGTGTATTGTCTGATTATCTTGCTGAGCAACCTATTGACGATTACCAGCCTATGAGATTTGACTTCCCTGATGAGGACATTATGTTCATAAAAGAAAAAGATCATGAAGAGCCTGTTCACACTGAAGGGCCTGACCCAGAAGAAGAATGGACTATGATGTTTGATGGGGCTGTTAACATGAATGGTCGTGGTGTTGGTGCAGTACTCATTACGCCTAGAGGAGTTCACATGCCTTTCTCGGAAAAACTCACTTTCAATTGCACTAACAACGAAGCTGAATACGAAGCTTGTATTATGGGTCTTGAGGAAGCCATTGACCTCAGGATCAAGACTTTGACGGTATTCGGAGATTCAGCTCTGGTAGTGAATCAAACCAACGGCAAATGGTACACCCACCAAGATCATCTGATACCTTACAAGGATTATACAAGGAGGTTATTAACTTTCTTTACAACGGTCAAGCTTGAGTATATCCCTCGAGACGAGAATCAGTTTGCGGATGCTCTGGCTACCATTTCATCAATGATCAAAGTTCAAGCTGCCAACTTTGTGCCTCGGATCTCAGTATCCAGACTTGACAGACCAGCATATGTATTTGCAGCAGATGTTGTAAAGGATGATAAGCCTTGGTTCCATGACATTAAATGCTTCTTGGAGGATCAAACATACCCACCTGGGGCATCTTCCAATGATAAGAAGACTTTGAGAAGGCTTGCTGGTAGTTTCTTCTTGAATACTGATGGTTCCCTGTACAAGAGGAACTTTGATATGGTACTCCTCAAATGCGTTGATAGAACAGAAGCAGACTTGTTGATGCAAGAGGTGCACGAAGGATCCTTTGGTACCCATGCAGGAGGGCATGCCATGGCCAAGAAGTTGCTAAGATCAGGTTATTACTGGATTACAATGGACGCAGACTGTTGTGCTTATGCCAGAAAATGCCAGATCTATGCGGATAAGGTGCATGTGCCTCCCAATCCTCTGAATGTAATGTCTTCACCCTGGCCCTTAGCCATGTGGGGCATTGATATGATCGGCAAAATTGAACCGACTGCTTCAAATGGCCACAGATTCATCCTGGTAGCCATTGATTATTTTACCAAGTGGGTAGAAGCAGCCTCGTATGCAAACGTTACCAGGCAAGTGGTAGCCCGATTCCTAAAAAGAGACATCATCTGTCGGTATGGAGTACCCGAGTGAATCATTACTGACAATGGTTCCAACTTAAACAACAAAATGATGGCAGAGCTATGCCGGGACTTCAAGATCCAACACCACAATTCTTCTCCTTACAGGCCAAAGATGAATGGCGTTGTTGAGGCAGCTAATAAGAATATCAAGAAGATTGTGCAAACGATGGTAGTCACCTACAAAGACTGGCATGAAATGCTACCATTTGCCTTGCATGGGTACCGCACGTCAATCAGAACATCCACTGGGGCTACACCGTATCAGCTTGTGTATGGTATAGAGGCAGTCCTACCTGTTGAAGTTGAATTACCCTCCCTGCGGGTACTGATGGATGTTAAGTTGAATGAAGAAGTGTGGGTCCAATCCCGATACGAACAACTGAGTCTGATTGAAGAAAAGAGATTAGCTGCAATCTGTCATGGGCAGCTGTATCAGAAAAGGATGAAGAAAGCCTTCGATCAGACTGTTCCCTCCTCATACAGACCACAGGGGCAAGTGGACTCCGAACTATGAAGGACCATTTGTAGTAAAGAAAGTTTTCTCTGGTGGAGCACTGATGCTCAACATTATGGATGGTGAAGACTTCCCGTCCCTTGTGAATTCAGATGCAGTTAAAAAATACTTCGCATAAAATGACCCGCTGGACATAAAAACAGAATGTAAGTCCAGGCAAAAATAGGGCATCCCGGCGAGTCAAAAACAGAATAAAAGACTCGGGCAAAAATAAGGGAAATAAATAAAAATGTGTACACCCGCTGAGTTGAAAAGCCGCATTGGATAACTCAGGCAAAAATGGGTATCCCGATGGATCGAAAACCCGAAAGGGCGATTCATGCAAAACAAGGGAATAAGCGAACAACTGCTGTCGCTCCCACTAAATGAAGCCGGGTCGAATAGGGTACAGACGCGAACGGTCGGCGAAAGGAGGATGTGAGAACACACAGGAGTGAACTCACAGGAGATGAAAAGAGTCGCCAGCTAGGCATTTTTATCCCGGAGGAAAGGTAATGCTGCATAAACCTAAGAAAGATATGGACAAGACGGTTGCGAACCAGAGAGACTGAGAAAGGGGGTTGGTTACAACCTGGGAAGGTATTAGCACCCAGATTGTCCGTCGTACTCGACGGGATCCACGCTTAAAAGATTTGTGTTTTAAAGGGGCAGTGTCAGTGCAATTTGTGTATAAAGAGCTGGAAAAGGATGTACAGGTGTCAGTGTAAAAGAAGTGTGAAGTGTATAAATGATGTGTCAGTGTGAGAACAAGAATGAAATGCTCATGATAATGTGGCTTAAAGAATGATGCTGGAAGAGGGGGAATATACAAAGACTTTTGTTCGATAACAGTTTAAGTTATGCCTACGTATCCTCTCGTGCAATGAGGAAGTCAGAACACCGTAGTTCGACCCAAAGAGACTGAAAGATGAATTGACTTGTGAACTGCTTACTTGCCTATGCTCAAGTGTATGACCTGTCTGGCTCAGGTGCAAACTGTCTTGCATTAGACGGAAGAAGCGAGTTCTCTTTTGTGAGTGAATATGATGAGAAAAGAATCCCGAAGGAGACGATTATTGTTTGTTTTTGAGTTTTCAGTCTTTTATTGCTTTTGAGAGTTTGTCATAAGTTAATGAGCTTAAGCCTAAACCAATGGATTTAGTAAACTCATCACATCTTCCCTCTGATTAGGGGTAACGAGAATACCTTAAGTGTGAAGTCAGCTTCTCACACTTAATCACCTTTGATATAGGATTAAGATCATTAACCTACTTGTGATTATTTAGATGTTTTTGGTGTTTTTGTTTAGTGTTGAGTAATGAGATTAAGCCATAATCAGGGATTAAACAGACTCATTACACCATCCTAATAGAAGGATAATAGATGAGAATGCTTAAGCTGAGGAAAGCTCCTCAACTTAATCCATGATTAGGGATTAAACTCATGACAAAACAAAGCCTTTATTAGATGGATTTTAATTAATGATATGATGATGAAGTGGATTTTATGATTTGTAAGACAACTTGAGGGGGATTTGTCCATTAACACTAGGGTTAGTCCTTCTTAACCAATTAAGGAAGAATTAGAACCCTAATGCAAGGCCCAAGTTACAAGCTTGATGTCTTGATGATTATTAAGTGGATTGATTAAAGGATTTAAACACATTAAGGGTTTAACACTTAGGATTAAAGTTATACACTCCATCCTAATAGAAGGATGCAGGCATAAGCTTAATCACAAAGCCTTAAAGTCTTTAGGGTTTAGTCCCTGATTATGAGATGAGAAGAGAAGACTCAATGAGACACAAAGGTAAAATCTATATGGGGAGACTAATCAAAACCCTAATTATTGTCATGCTTGGTTGTTCCTAAGGTTTGTGAGGTTTAACAAGAGAAATCTTCAAAGGAGCCACCAGGAAGCAGATGAAAGGAGCCAAAAGAAACAAGGTAACTTGCTTCATTTAAGAAGACAAGTCACTTGAAGAAAGAAAGTAAGAAGAAGAAGAAAGAGCAATCTCAATCTCAAACACATAGCAAAATGCAGCAAGGATGCATAAAAGAGATGAAAAGGAAATGTGAGAAGTGAAGGCAAATTCACTTCTCAAAGTTACTTACTACCTGAAAAGTTAGTGAGAGAAATGCAATGCAATGCAACATGAGATGAAATGGCATGATGCAAATCAAGACCAGAATCACATATGAGATGATAATGATGCTATGAGATGAAGCAAACATGAGTCAAGGCATGGAGATGATCATATGAACAAATGAATGCAAGAGAGGCATGCTTAGAACCATGAACATACATGAAAAGTTATGAAATGAAAATGACATACAACATGGCAAATGCAAGAAACAATGATCAAACATGCTTCTAATATGTCTTAATATGTTCAATGAATCAAATGGATGCATAAAATGTCATGGCAAGTCATGGTATGAATGCAAATGCAAGATGAATGCAAAAGGAAGCCCAAATTAGGGTTTATGATCAATGCATCAAACAAAAACCCAAATCAGAAGCAAACATCAAGATAAAAAATTGAAAATGCACTCAAAGGAACCCTAAACCTATACTAACTCACTGCCCAAAGGAGGGGTTCTAACTCTTAACCTAAACTAAGTTATGAATTTCCTAAGATTTCTAGGGTTTTAGGGTACCTTAACAAGAAAAATGTCAAACAAATGGAAAATGAAAAATCAATTCAAGCCAATTTAATCTCACAAACTACATACTAAACAAAATGCAATGCAAAAAGAATCAAAGTCCAACTCTCAATGGTTAGGCAGAAATGATATTTTGAAGTTTGGATCAAAATAATGCCTTGAAATGATTTTAATTCCATGAAAAATTCTCAAAGGTCATCAAGATCAAAACAGAAATTTGGTTTGAGGGTTGGACAATGTTTCTAAATGATTATGAAGGTTTCATGAATTTTTTGGTGATTTTTAAATACCTAAAAGTATTTTTAATTAATTAATTCTCATTAATTAATTAAAAATAAACTTTTAAATGATTTAAAAATATTTTTTAATGCAAAAAATAAAAATGAAAATGTTTTTGGTTTCTGAAAATTAATAAAAGTTTATACAAAAATTTTCAAAATTTTCAAAATTGTTTTGCTATTTTAAATTAAATGGACAAATTAAATGAATAAAAAAGAAAATAAAATTGAATTAATGAGAAGTCAAATAGATCAATGGTCAGCATTCAAATGAAACACGCGCGCGTTTGACTTGGCGCCACATCCAAGGGCTGAGATTCAAACTTCCATAATTATGATTAGCCCTAATTAATTATGCCCTAATGACTTTCAGGCGACCGGAACACTGTTCCGGTCGTCTTCTCCGGCCATCTCAAATCTCAAACTCTCTCTACACGCATCCAAAACAAAATCTAACTACCCAGAATTCATCCCCACTTAAAAACGAATCAAACCCCTCAATCAAACAACAATTTTCATTCATTAATCAGCCAAATCGAATCAAAACATTTTTTAGGGCAAAAGTTTCAGACAGTGCATACATCCTGGTTTCTCAACCATTTTCAAAAGTAAGCACATATTCATGATCAGAGGAGTGCATAGAAGCTATTAAGAACTTAAAAACATGTTTCTGGAAAAAAGTTTTGAGTTGACTACCTGAACTGAAGCTTTCGATTCAGGAGCTTTCTGGCTGTTTCTTTGGCTCAAATGCACTCCAATGATCCCCCTAAGAAGCTTGCAATGTTTGTTTGAAGTTTGCAATGGCTGGTTTGAGAGATGGCAGGAGTTCTGTTCAGTGGCAGGTGGTGATCGTGTTTTTGATTCTTTGAGTTTCAGGCTATGGTGAAGGGTGCTTTGTGACCAGGAAGATGTGTTGAGTTGATTTGTGAAGTTTGTTTGTGTGTTTGTGGCTTGTGCTGAGAGTTTCGAAGGCTCTTGCAAGATGGTGTGAAAATGAGAATGATGTGTTATGGAATGTTTCAGGCTTGTGTTTTGTATGCTTTGGCTTGCTTTTGATTTGCATAAACTATGGTGATAGGTCAGAAGAAGTGATGTGTGCTTTTGTGATAGGTATGGCTCAAGTTGCCAAAAGGTCAAGTTTGTGTAAGAGAAGCATGGGCTACTTGCTATCCAAGTACAAAAGGTGTGTCCTGCGCAGCATAATGTGGGGAGATTCCTAGGATGGTTCAGCAAGCTAGAAGGCAAGTGGACTGTGACTTATGATGAGTTTTGCAAGTTGGTTCACTTTTGCCTCTTATGAAAAATCTTGTTCCATAAACCATAAAAATGTGTAATTCTTTGGCCCATTCTGAACTTTAGATGTCACATGATCATGTTGTGTGGTGTAGAAGTCCATTTGATAGCTTTTGAACACTTGATCAAGTCATTTTGCAAAATGCCTCTTTGGTGCATAACTTGAAATTTTGTGATTTTTGCCAACTTTGACAAGCCATAACTTTTGATCCAAAATGAATTAGGTCATGTTCTTGTACTTTTTGAAAAGGGAAAGATCTATTCTACAACTTTCATGACCAAAGTTTTTCCATTTGAAGCTTTTTTGAATCAAAAAGTAAAGGTTGAAAAAGTTGCCTAAAATGGCAATTTCATTAAAAGTCAAACTTGCCCAAAAAGTCAACTTTGCAAAAGACTTGAAATTCTTCAATTTTGTGAACTTCCAACTTCTTCTATGATCAAATAAAGATCATATACAATCAAAATGATGAAGAACACCCTTTGGTTGGGTCAATGGGGGCCTCAGATGCCCTAATTTTGCACTGACTTGCTTGAAAAGTCAACTCTTGATCAGATGACTTCCCCATGGAATTTCTTCATGAAAATTGATATGCATACTCCTTATACCATATAGAGACCAATAGAAACAAGAATGACCAAAAAATTTGGAGTTATGGCCTCTGAAACCAAAACCCTAATTCTAGGTCAACTATGCAGTCAAACCTGGCTCTGCTTCCATGCCATTCCCAGTTCTTGTGATTCTTTGACATTCTTGACTTTGAGAGGGTATAATATGATGTTTGAACATACATGGACCCCTTTGAAGTGATTGATGACCTTTGGAGTGGCTCTAGAAGCTCTTGGATTGCTCAGATCACAAACCCTAGATGCAGATGACTTAGAACCAATGCAATGAATCAAAAATGTGGTATGAGATGCTATGATTGAGTTTATGCATATGAAATGACCACAAGCCATGGTGTGAATGGGTGAGGGCAAATTTGGGGTGTTTACAGCTGCCCCTATTCAAACATGAGTTAGTTGTGCAGGATGTAAGCTACGGCTTAACAGGCAAACAAAAGATAACTTGTGGTTGAATACCAAAGACAGTCCAAATTTGCACTCACAGAATGAAGAAGAAAAGGGATATAGATTGTAAAGAAAAATAAAGTATATTATAAAGTGTGGGCGGCGGAGGAAGACCGTCGAGCAGAGGACGACTGCTAGAGAAAGAGCAATGACGGGGACGGCCGACATGCTGGGAAAGGTGCGGGAAATACAGCGATGACGGGGACGGCCGACATGCTGGGGGTATAAGAAATCATGATGGGGACGGCCATCAAGTAAAGCTAAAATATTCTCTGAGGATTAATGAAAAATGATGGGGACGGTCATCAAGTTCGAAAAGTAAAGCAACCAACGATGGGGACGGCCATCGGGCTAAACTGATGAAGGACGATCATCAGGAAAAGGAAAAGGGACCACGACGGGGACGGCCATCGGGTTAAAGAATAAATGAAATAAACAGATGATGAGGGACGGTCATCAAAGGTGAAGGACGATCACCTAGCAAGGTACGGCTGCTCTGTTGGGGGATAAGATGAGGGACGGTCATCTAAGGTGAAGGACGATCACCTGGCAGGGTACGACTGCAGAAAGTATCGCGACATAGGACGAATGCCGGATAAAAGGTCAACGATGGGGACGGACATCGGATGAGCATGATGAAGGACGATCATCAAGAGGTGGAGGACGACCACCTAGCAGGGTATGGCTGCTCTCAGGGTTTATCATGACATAAGACGAATGTCAGGTAACCAAAATCAACAATGGGGACGGACATTGGATAAAATGATGAGGGACGGTCATCAAAAGGGTGAAGGACGATCACCTAGTAGGGGACGGCTGCTCAAAATCACGACATAGGACGGATGTCGGATAGAAAAGGTCGACGATGGGGATGGCCATCGGACGAGCATGATGAAGGACGATCATCAAGAGGTGGAGGACGACCACCTAGCAGGGTACGGCTGCTCTCAGGGTTTATCATGACATAGGATGAACGTCAGATAAAAAAAGAAAATTTGCTTTGCTGGCGGTCTACTGGGGAATAGTAAACACGGACGAGTGCTTATATCCAAGAAACAAAAGGTATAAGTGTTTAGATGTTTGTGTATAGATTAAAGATGCGGACGAGCATCTTTAAGACTACGATACGGACGAGCATTGGGTAGAAACAAACTGACACGTGCTCAGAGATGATGATACGGACGAGTATCAACTGGTTAACAGAGAACACGGACGAGTGTTGAATCTGAAGGGACTCCTCTGGGGAATAGTAGACACAGACAAGTGTCTATATTCAAGAAGACAAAAGTGTTTGACACAGTGTATGGATTAAAGATACGGACGAGCATCCTTAAGACTATGATACGGACGAGTATCAGGTAGAAACAAACGCTTGACGCATGTTCTGAGATGATGGTACGGACGAGTACCAACTGGTTAACAAAGAACACGGACGAGCGTTGAATCTGCAGGGATATAAATGGTGTATACAAGATACGGACGAGTATCTGTATAAGTGATATAAGTAATACGTATGAGTGGTGTATAGTTGAGTGTTCAATCTTGCTGGAGAGAGTGACACGGACGAGTGTCAAAAGAAGAGAAGAGTATAGTATAAACAAGTATCTGATATACAAAGTGTTTAGGTTACTGTGCTGGGGAAGGTGACACGGGCGGGTGTCAAGGAATTGTACATATATAAGTATCTGTGAGTGCAAAGGGGATGCTTTGGCTTTCTGCTGGGGACATGACACGGACGGGTGCCACAAGGAGCATATACTGATGTTGGTGAATGCGAGGCAACTGCTTTTGCTGGGGAATCTGGGGGGTATTCTGTATATTGCTGGTGGATTGTTATTATTCACAAGTGTTAGATTCAGAATCATGGCTTATGATTATGCAATATGTTTGATTTTTGCCGTAATGCTCCGTATTAGACGGAATGCTACGCTTCGTGGGGTGAATGTGATGCGAATGCCATGATTATGCAAACAAAACGATCCGGGATTCGGATCCCGATGCTGCGAAGATCTCTGGTCGATCTGTTTGAAGTGAACATCCCAGCTGGGGATGAGATCATTGGTAGATCTTAATGAGATGTATCTGCTTGGGGAGATAGGTCACTGATAGACCCATCCTTGGTAATGAGGGACCCAGCTGGGGTTTGTAGAAGCTTTCGTCACTCTGTTGTGATCCCTTCGTGCGTTGCTCTTCTGGATAGAGGCTGAAACTCTGTGGGGAAGTGGTTCCCTGGCTTTTGTACTCAGATGAGGAAGAATGATTGGCATCTCGGCTGGGAGAAGTAACAAGTGGCAACTCAGTTGGGGAGAAAACACTTCGGGTGCTGAGACTGAGTGTTGATTTGCTAGCTTGCTGGGACGAAGCTTTCATGCTCCGAGTTGCGTTTTGGATACCTGCAATCCTGCAAAGATGGAGAAACGCACAAGTAATCCCGAGGTATCCTTTACTGGATTCCTTCATAGGAGTTAGACACTTCTGAGAGTAAGTATATTCCCTGCAAGCACGTATTTTTTTTAGAAGAAAAGCATCTGTATTTATGCAATCAGTGTTTTAAAGGCATCAGACATTCTTTGCAAATAAAAACGTACAAGACGAAACATGACCGAAAATTCGATTTTATTAATTCAAGTGCCCTGAATTGGCAAGATACAGTCAAAGAAACGAATCCCCTGAAAGGAGGAGATTGTTACAAATTGAGGAACAAAAAGCTGGCAATGTTGTCGACGCTTCGAGGAGTTTCCCCTTTGCTATGACTCGTATGACTTTTGACGTTCTTCTCGTCTTGCTTTCTGAAGAAGGCTGATTCTGAAAGAAGCTTGATCCTTTTGAAGCTTACCAAGTTGTAAGTGATACAGACGAATTCAGCATGCAGTTGTTCGCTTATTCCCTTATTTTGCATGGATCGCCCTTTCGGGTTTTCGATCCATCGGGATACCCATTTTTGCCTGAGTCGTCCAATGCGGCTTTTCAACTCAGCGGGTGTACATTTTTTTGTTTATTTCCCTTATTTTTGCCCGAGTCCTTTATTCTGTTTTTGACTCGCCGGGATGCCCTATTTTTGCCTGGACTTACATTCTGTTTTTATGTCCAGCGGGTCATTTTTATGCGAAGTATTTTTTAACTGCATCTGAATTCACAGGGGACGGGAAGTCTTCACCATCCATAGTGCTGAGCATCAGTGCTCCACCAGAGAAAACTTTCTTTACTACGAATGGTCCTTCATAATTCGGAGTCCACTTGCCCCTGTGGTCTGTATGAGGAGGGAGGATTCTTTTCAGCACAAGATTTCCTACTTGGTACTCTCGGTGCCTAACTTTCTGATCGAAGGCTCTCTTCATTCTTTTCTGATACAACTGCCCATGACAGATTGCAGCCAATCTTTTCTCTTCAATTAGACTCAGTTGTTCGTATCGGGATCGGACCCATTCTGCTTCGTCCAGCTTAACATCCATCAGTACCCGTAGGGAGGGTAATTCAACTTCAACCGGTAGGACTGCTTCCATACCGTACACAAGCTGATACGGTGTTGCCCCAGTGGATGTTCTGATTGACGTGCGGTACCCATGCAAGGCAAATGGTAACATTTCATGCCAGTCTTTGTAGGTGACTACCATCTTCTGCACAATCTTCTTGATATTCTTGTTAGCTGCCTCAACAGCGCCATTCATCTTTGGTCTGTAAGGAGAAGAATTGTGGTGTTGAATCTTGAAGTCCCGGCATAGCTCTGCCATCATTTTGTTGTTTAGATTGGAACCATTATCAGTAATGATTTGCTCGGGAACTCCGTATCGACAGATGATATCTCTCTTCAGAAATCTGGCTACCACTTGCCTTGTAACGTTGGCGTAGGAAGCTGCTTCGACCCACTTGGTGAAATAGTCAATGGCAACCAAGATGAATCTGTAGCCATTAGAAGTAGTTGGCTCAATCTTGCCAATCATATCAATGCCCCACATAGCAAAGGGCCAGGGTGAAGACATCACGTTCAAAGGATTGGGAGGCACATGCACCTTATCCGCATAAATCTGGCATTTATGGCATTTTCTGGCGTAGGCACAACAGTCTGCATCCATTGTGATCCAGTAATAACCTGATCTTAGCAACTTCTTAGCCATGGCATGTCCTCCAGCATGGGTACCAAAGGATCCTTCGTGCACTTCATGCATCAACAAGTCTGCTTCTGTTTTATCAACGCATCTGAGGAGTACCATATCAAAGTTTCTCTTGTACAGGGAACCATCAGTGTTCAGAAAGAAACTACCAGCAAGCCTTCTCAAAGTCTTCTTATCATTGGAAGATGCCCTAGGTGGGTACGTTTGATCCTCCAAGAAGCACTTAATATCATGGAACCAAGGCTTATCATCTTTGACAATGTCTGCTGCAAATACATATGCCGGTCTGTCAAGTCTGGACACTGAAATGTGAGGTACAAAGTTGGCAGCTTGCACTTTGATCATGGATGAAATGGTAGCTAAGGCATCTGCAAATTGATTCTCGTCTCGAGGGATATACTCAAGCTTGACTGTTGTAAAGAAAGTCAATAACCTCCTTGTATAATCTCTGTAAGGTATCAGATGATCCTGGTGTGTGTACCATTTGTCGTTGGTTTGATTAACTACCAGAGCTGAATCTCCGAATACGGTCAATAACTTGATCCTGAGGTCAATGGCTTCCTCAAGACCCATAATGCAAGCTTCGTATTCAGCTTCGTTGTTAGTGCAGTTAAAGGTGAGCTTTGCAGAGAAAGGCATGTGAACTCCTTTAGGTGTAATGAGTACTGCACCAACACCACGACCATTCATATTAACAGCCCCATCAAACATCATAGTCCATTCTTCTTCCGGGTCAGGCCCTTCAGTGTGAATAGGCTCTTCATGATCTTTTTCTTTTATGAACATGATGTCTTCGTCAGGGAAGTCAAATCTCATAGGCTGGTAATCATCAATAGGTTGCTCAGCGAGATATTCAGACAATACACTACCCTTAATGGCTTTCTGAGAGGTGTACCGGATGTCATATTCTGTGAGGATCATTTGCCATCTTGCAACCTGTCCGGTAAGTGTTGGCTTCTCAAATATGTACTTGACTGGGTCCATCTTTGAGATCAACAAGGTAGTGTGGGTCAACATATACTGTCTCAGTCGGCGAGCAGACCACGCTAAAGCACAACAAGTTTTCTCGAGCAGTGAATAACGTTGTTCACAGTCAGTAAACTTTTTGCTTAGGTAGTAAATTGCATACTCTTTTCGACCAGACTCGTCATGCTGGCCCAACACGCACCCCATTGACTCTTCTAATACTGTCAAGTACATGATTAGAGGTCTTCCTTCAACTAGAGGCATAAGGATTGGAGGTTCTTGTAAGTATTCCTTGATCTTGTCAAAAGCCTTCTGGCAGTCTTCGCTCCACCTGACCGTTTGTTCTTTCCTTAGCAGTTTGAACAAAGGTTCACAGGTGAGGTGGGATATGAACCGTGAAATGTAGTTCAATCGTCCTAAGAACCCTCGATCTTCTTTTTCAGATTTTGGTGCAGGCATCTCTTGAATGGCTTTGACTTTATCAGGGTCAACTTCAATCCCTTTCTCGCTTACAATAAATCCCAGCAGTTTACCGGATCACACCCCGAATGTGCACTTGTTGGGGTTCAACTTTAGTTGGTATTTCCTCAGACGTTTGAAAAGCTTCAGTAGATTCACCAGGTGATCTTCTTCAATAAGGGACTTGGCAATCATGTCATCCACATAGCATTCGATTTCTTTATGGATCATATCGTGGAATAATGTTACCATAGCCCGTTGATATGTTGCACCAGCGTTTTTCAATCTGAATGGCATCACCTTGTAACAGAATGTGCCCCAGGGTGTGATGAAGGTTGTCTTCTCCATGTCTTCAGGTGACATCTTGATTTGATTATATCCTGAAAATCCGTCCATGAAGGAGAATACCGAGAACTGAGTCGTATTATCCACCAATACATCAATGTGAGGTAATGGGAAGTCATCTTTCGGGCTGGCTCTATTCAGATCCCGGTAGTCAACACACATTCTTACTTTGCCGTCTTTCTTAGGCACAGGTACTATGTTAGCAACCCACGGTGGATAGCTAGTTACATCGAGGAACCCGACGTCCCACTGTTTTTGTACCTCTTCTTTGATTTTCACACTACTAAAAAAAAGACATTTGGTTAAATGTTTTTACATCAGGCATTTGTTAAAAATGATGTAAAAAATAACGCGGTGGCAGTTTCGTAAATAATTACATAAATTGTTATAAGGGATGTTACATCGGTTAATGATAAAAACCGATGTAAAAAGTAATGCGGTGGCAGTTTTGTAAATAATAAGAAAATTGATCTAAAGCCTTTTACATCGGTTTTTCTAAAACCGATGTAATAAACCATTAAAAAAAACAATTAAAAAAAATTCAATAAAAAAAGATATACCTATTACATCGGTTTTTAGAATAACCGATATAAAATAATACATTAGAAACAATTTCAAAAAAATTCAAAAAAATTCAAAAAAAAAAAGGACCTATTACATCGGTTTTTAGAATAACCGATATAAAAGACTACATTAGAAACAATATCAAAAAAAATTCAAAAAAATTCAAAAAAAAAAAGGACCTATTACATCGGTTTTGGCAAATACCCGATGTAATAAGTTTTATTAAAAAAACCATAAAACGTACCATATACATATTACATCGGTTTAGGAAAATACCCGATGTAATAAGTTTTATTAAAAAAAATATAAAAAAAAGTCCTATACATATTACATGGGTTACATTTAAACCGATTTAAAAAAATAAAAAAAAATAATAATTTTTTTTTTACATTTTACATGTTACATCGGTTTGTATTTAAACCGATTTAAAAAAAAATAAAAAATAAAAACCCTAAAAACAGTAACATTGAAACAGTAACTTATTGAAAACTCATTTCGCGTCGTCCCTGTACTGTAGCAGCCGCAACATCCATCCATCAAACTCGCAGCGCCGCGTTCACGTTCTTCTTCTTCCGCCGGCGTTCTCAACAGCGCAGCCGGACGTTCTTCTTCTTCTTCCGCCGGCGTTCTCAACCTTCCACCGCAGCATCCTCAACAGCGCAGCCGGACGTTCCGCAGCATCCATCCATCACACTCGAAGCAGCGCAGCCGGACGTTCTTCTTCTTCCGCCGGCGTTCTCAACAGTCGCACTCGCAGCCGTCCACGTTCTCGCGCCGTCCGTTGCAGCGCCGTCGACGGAGCCAACTCCACACAGCAGCAGCAGCAGCATCGCTTTCCACCGTTCGCCGGCGTCCTCAACCTTCCACCGCCGGCGTCCTCAACCCTCCACCGTCAGGTACTGTACTTTACTTTATTTTATATATATATATATATATATATATATATATATATATATATATATATATATATATATATATATATATATATTGTTGTGGCTTTTGCACAAATTTTTGGGTGAATGTTTGGTGTAATGTCTCTTAAGACAATGGTTCTGTTGTGAGCTAGGGAGCAGTTCTAAACAAGTTTTGAAATATGTTGCTTAAATTCTTGGACATATAGCATATTTAATATTTTTCAGTCTAAACTGAAAGTTCCAAGCTCTGTTTACTCTATGATAATGTTTTGTTTAGATTTCTAAAAATCTTTCAATGGATAGAAGATGAAATTTAGTTAGAAATGACTAATTTTGGAAATAATTTAATTATTTTTTTATTTTACAAAAATGCACACATTTGCTTTACTTTTAAACTAAAATTAATACAAATATAGATTTTTTTTAACTAATTAAACCAAGTTTTATCTATGTAGTTGTCATTAAAGACTAGAGTTATGTTGGAGTACATAGGTAACCTTAACTCTAATTAAAGATAATTTAACATTACTGTATCTATAGTTTTAGACGGCAACCAAGACCACTAGTTAAATTGCAAGAAATGCTATTATATATATATATATATATATATATATATATATATATATATATATATATATATATATATATATATATATATTTTCAAGCAAACAGTATATATATATATATATATATATATATATATATATATATATATATATATATATATATATATATATATATATATATATATATATATATATACTGTTTGCTTGAAAATATATATATATATATATATATATATATATATATATATATATATATATATATATTTTCAAGCAAACAGTATATATATATATATATATATATATATATATATATATATATATATATAGTTTTATATAGGTTTTGTGTATATATATATATATATATATAGGTTTTGTGTATATATATATATATATATATATACATTACTTTATTATAGGTGTCTAAATAATTTATCTGATCTGTATGCATTAATTCCGGAACATAGGTATGAATCGTAGTTGGATAAAAGCTAATCGATTAAGTGTTGAGTACGAACATGGAGTGAAGGAATTTCTACAGTTTGCTGAAAGCAATGCTAAAAAAATCTTCATCCTCCTAAAAGTAATGGTGAAAAAAATGTTGATGTGCTTTTTCTCTGTCCATGTGTTCGTTGCGCAAATCGCGAACCAAAACTTAATAAGAAGGCAATCATGGATCATCTAATTTGTCATGGGATTTGTCAAAGTTATACACAATGGATATGGCACGGTGAGGTAGTAGAAAAGTCAAATGTGTCCCAAAAAGATAATATTGGTGTAGAAATGGATGATGATCGTCTGGAAGATATGATGCGGGATATTGGACAAGATTCGTTTACAAAGGCACATGCGTATGATACTTTATGCAGTGACAAGGATCAACCTTTGTACCCGGGATGCACTAATTTTACACGTTTGTCAGCCGTGTTAAAATTGTTTAATTTGAAGGCAAATAATGGGTGGAGTGACAAAAGTTTTACCGAATTGCTTGAATTGTTGACACAGATGCTTCCAGAAGGTAACGTATTGCCAAATCGTTATTACGAGGCAAAAAAGATATTGTGTCCAATGGGTTTGGAGTATGAAAAGATACATGCATGTCCTAATGATTGCATATTATACAGAAAAGAGTATGTAAACTATAATCATTGTCCGAAGTGCAAGGCGTCACGCTACAAAAAGAAAGATGGTGATTCTAGTGATGATGAGGTTGTCAAAAAGGGTCCTCCCGCGAAAGTGGTATGGTACCTACCAATAATTCCAAGGTTCAAGAGACTCTTCGCAAATGCAAATGACGCAAGGAATCTTAGATGGCATGCCGAAGAAAGAAAATGTGATGGACAAATTCGTCATGTAGCTGATTCTTTGCAGTGGAAGAAAATAGATTCTTTGTTTCCAAATTTTGGCAAAGAGTCGAGAAACCTTAGACTTGGACTTTCTACTGATGGAATGAATCCGTTTGGTAATCTAAGTACTAATCATTCTTCTTGGCCTGTTCTCCTGATGATTTACAATCTATCTCCTAGGTTATGCATGAAGCGTAAATATATTATGTTATCCATGATGATTTCTGGCCCAAAACAATCGGGAAATGACATAGATGTTTATCTAAGTCCCTTGATTGATGATTTAAGAGTATTATGGGATGAAGGGGTGGATGTTTTTGATGCGTATTCTGGTGAACATTTCAATATGCATGCCATGTTGTTTTGCACCATCAACGATTTTCCGGCGTATGGTAATTTGTCTGGTTATAAAGTTAAAGGGCATAATGCATGTCCTATATGTGAAGAAGACACAAGTTACCTCCAACTTGAGAAAGGAAAGAAAACTGTTTATCTTGGACATAGAAAATTTCTAGCTCGTTATCATCCATATCGTAGATTGCGAAAAGCTTTCAATGGGGAACAAGAGCATGGTGAAGCTCCAAAGCCCTTAACTGGAGAGGAAGTTTATCAACGACAACATGGCATTAATGTTGAGTTTGGTAAATACAAAAAGAAATCAAATACGAAAAATTTATGGAAAAAGAGGTCAGTTTTCTTCGATCTTCCATATTGGTCTAGTCTTGATGTAAGACATTGTATTGATGTGATGCACGTGGAGAAAAATGTATGTGATAGTTTACTCGGAACACTTCTCAACATTCATGGCAAAACAAAAGATGGTTATAATGCTCGTGTGGATTTGGGTTTGATGGGTATATGAGAAGAGTTAACTCCACAACATATAGGCAACAAGATATATTTGCCTCCTGCCTGCTACACTTTGTCTAAAAAAGAGAAAACAAGTTTTTGTGAGTGTTTACAAAGTATTAAAGTTCCGCATGGTTACTCATCAAATGTCAAGAGGCTTGTATCTATTAAAGATCTCAAACTAATTGGCTTAAAATCTCATGATTGTCATGTCTTAATGCAACAACTACTACCAGTGGCTATTCGTGGGATATTGCCTAACAATGTTAGGAAGACTATAACCAGGTTGTGCTTATTTTTCAATGCAATTTGTTGTAAATCCATTGATCCATCAAAGTTAGATGTTTTGGAAAATGAGGCTTCAGTTATCTTGTGTCAATTAGAGATGTATTTTCCTCCTTCATTTTTCGACATTATGGTTCACTTGATTGTTCATCTAGTAAGGGAGATTAGAATTTGTGGCCCAATTTTTTTACGATGGATGTATCCAACAGAACGATACATGAAGATCCTAAAAGGTTATACAAAAAATCCACACCGGCCGGAAGCATCGATTGTTGAGAGGTACATTGCAGAAGAGGCAATTGAGTTTTGTTCAAACTATTTGTCAGAAGTGGATGCTGTAGGGGTTCCTAAGTCTCGTCATGATGGAAGATGTGAGGGTATGGGTACACAAGGTTTAAATGTCAAGAGTTTAAGTATTGATGTGGTTGTTCAAGCTCATTTGTATATTTTGAATAACACGGATGAAGTTCAACCTTACTTATCTGCTCACAAAAGCATCATAAAGAAAAGGCACCCCAAGATGAATGAAAGATGGTTGTTAAAAGAGCACAATAAGAGTTTCTCTGAGTGGTTTAAAGAGAAAATTGCTAATGATGATAGTGCATCTAATACAATTAAGTGGTTGTCCTATGAGCCGAAATGTAACATAATAACTTGGAGTGGATATGATATTAATAAAACTTGCTTTTATACAAAGTTAAAGGATGACCGAAGTACCACACAAAATAGTGGGGTGATGATTGTGGCCGAGTCCATGCACTTCTCTAGTGCTAAAGATAAAAATCCGGTTATGGCATCTACACCCTACTTTGGGGTGATTGAAGAGATTTGGGAAGTTGATTATGTTGTGTTTAAAGTTCCCGTTTTTAAATGCAAATGGATTGATATCAATAGTGGTGTAAGAATCGATGAATTTGGAGTTACATTGGTTGATCTTAGCAAGTTAGCTTATGCGGACGAACCTTTCATTATGGCGTCTCAAGCAAAACAAGTGTTTTATGTCACAGATCCTTCTGATAAAAGGTGGTCGGTGGTTATACAAGGAAAGATGCATGATAGTGATGAAAATCAAGATGCCAACCTTGATATTTCCGAAACTCCTCCTTTCTCAAGAAATGTGCCTACCTTCATTGAAGAAAATGAAGAGGATGATGTGCATGCTATTCGCACAGATCATAGAGAAGGGATATGGGAGGACTAGTAAGTTATTTATTTATTTATTTTGTGTTTGCTTTGATGTCTAATTGTTTATATTTTTGCTTAATTTAATGTATAATTTTTTATATTTTTGCTATATTTTTTGTCTAATTTGATGTCTAATTGTTTTTATTTTATGTGAACAGATACATGGCTGATTCAACAGACAACCCCTCTTCATCTAGTGACCCTACAAAAAAAAGAGTTAGAGGTCCCACTTTAATGACACAAATTGACAAAGTTCACCAAACAGGTGAGAAGATAAAGGTGAAGTTTGATCCAAGAACCCATGAATGTACGGGTTTTGGAAAAAATGCTTCAAATTTTAAGAGTTACATAGCATCTCTTGCTCGACAGAGATGTAGTATTTTGAAAGATGAGTGGAAAAACGTAGATAATGACATAAAAGAGGCCATTTGGACTGATGTTCAGGTATTTTTGCTTATTTTGATGTCTAATTATGTTTTATATTCATATGCTAATAACATATGCTATATATTATATGTGTAGGCTCATTTCACTATTCCAGACCCTCTTGATGCAAAAAAGGATCCATTGAAGAAAGAGTGGATTAAATATGCTGGAGAGCGATGGTCTCGCTCCGGCATATATCAGATATCCTTATATTAAAGAAGAAGTATGGAAAGAATTTCTGAAGTCTCGGGATTCATCTGAATTTAAGGTTAGTATGAGTTATAAATTTTTATTATGTTTATTGTGCTTAGTAACATTGTTATTATATTTAGTATGATTAGTAACTTTTTCAATTTTTAATAGGAAAAAAGTGAAAAGGGTGCAAAAAATGTGGCTAAGAATGCATACCCACATGTATTATCTCGTGGAGGGTATCGTTTGCTTGAAGAGAAAATGATAAATGAAAGGAGATTATCTAGAGTTGATTCTAATGTAGATGATACGGGTAGCCCATCTCCACCTTCACGCCATGAGTTATGGAAGAGAGCACGACAAAAGAAAGGGGGAGAATACACATCACAGGCTACACAAGTTGTTGCAGAGAAAATTGTAAGTAAAATTCTTCAAGTATCATTATAATTTTGTTTGATAAAAACTATATTGACAAAGTTGTGGTGCATTTGTAGGACTCTCTAGTTGAAATCATTATAATTTTGTTTGATAAAAACTATATTGACAAAGTTGTGGTGCATTTGTAGGACTCTCTAGTTGAAGAAGTTGAAAAGGGTGCATTTGTTCCGGATGGACGTCACGATATCTTAACAGCAGCCATTGGAACATCTGAGCATGGCGGTCGTGTTCGTGGTGTTGGAAAACACCATAAACAGAGCATTTTCTTTGGAAGATCACATCAAAGACAAGATATCGATGTATCGGAACAATTTGCACAATTGTCATCTCAATTGGAAGCAAAAATTAGAGCGGATTTAGCGCAACAGTGGGTTGAAGAGCGTAAGGCAATGCAACAATCTTTCATGGAGACACTTAAGTCTATGGGTATCTCCCAAAGCACAACAAATAATAATTGCATTGAACAAAGGGAAACTGTGGATGGAAGCGGCAAAGGAAGTTGTTCAATTGTAAAAGTAAGCAAAATGGAAGAGGAAGACAATGTTGAGAGATTAGTAAAAATGGTTCTGAAAAGGAGTGACACACAAATGGATTACTTTGAATTAGAATTAAGTCATTGTGTGAGTGTCTCAAATTTTTATATGTCAACGAAATGTATCAGAGAGTTGTTGATGGGACAACATTGGCTTGACGTTTCTACTTTGCAAGTATGGTCCACGTAAGTATATTTTTATTACTCTCAAATATTTTAATATGTTATAACTCCTGTCACTTTGATTCTAATGTTTATGTTATAATTAGGTATATTCATCGTATGTGTATTGATATATCACAATCAGAAGTATATGGGATATTAGACTCTGCTGTGTGTTCGTATGTTGATAATGTGGCAAAAACTGAAGCAAAAGTTAGAAAATACATACAAGACATGTTACGTGATCATGAAGAGAAAGTGTGTCACTTGCTACCATTTATTCATGGGTATGTGAATGAAATTCTATTTTATAACTTTGTTAATATGAAATTCTGACTTTTGTACTTCAACACGCACATACAGATCTCATTGGCAATTAATAGTCATTTGTCCAAAAGACAATACGGTGGTCGTCTTCTGTTCACTTCATCGGGAACTTAATCAAACCATGACGAAACTTGTTACAAAGTAAGTTTATCTTTTATGTTCACAATATCTTATATACATAATTTGTTACAAAAGTAATTCCATATTTTATGTGGCTTTATATGGTTTTTTTGCCTTCTTTATTAGTGCTTTAGGGGTTCATCAAGCGGCACATGGCATTAGAAGAAAGCCTCCATGGCTTCGACCCAAAGTAAGTGGTGTAAATTATAAGTATAAATTTATTTTTATCATATAAGTATTCACTAATGATGTCATATATTCATTTGTAGACAAGGAAACAAAATAACTCTGATGATTGTGGGTACTATGTGATGAAAAATATGTTGGATATTGTCTCTGCAAAGATAACCGATAATTGGATGACGGTAATAAATATAACTTTACTTTGTTATTTACTTTGCATTTTGCAACTTAATGTGAATTTTCTAAAATAACTCTATATTGTTATTTATGTGTTGTAGGTATTTAATGACCCAACAGAATTAAAAGAAGATGATTTGTATGATTTGCGACTCCGTTGGGCAACATGTTTCTTTGAGTTGTATAAAAGTTAAGCTTTATCTGGTACGATATATAGAATTCTCTATTTGAAGATATTGACTTTGGTGTTGTCTTTTGGTTAATTGGTGTTATTATTTATTTTCAGGAAATTTGATTTTTGTGTTTTCTACCGAAGTTACAACTCATATTCTTGTGGATATTGTAAGTTGATATTCAAGTGGGGGAAATATTGGTTGAATGTGTATTTTTTGTTGTTGTTGTTGTAGTAGTAAATTTTAGTATAAACCTCATATATATTGAGATGATTATATGTGTATACTAGTACATTTGGAAGAACATTATGTGTACTTGTACATTTGGAAGAATATATGTGTACTAGATATTTGGTTTATTGAATATTGGTGAGAAATATATGAAAATAGCGACCTAAAAATATATGGTCTATGTGAAGGAAATATTAGGTACCAAAATTTTTTACAGGAATTGCTAAATAATTAGGTACCAAAAAAATTTACAGGAACTGCTAAAAAATAGTAAAATTATATAAATTTTCTACAGTACTTTTTACATCGGGCGAAAGGGTAACCGATGTAAAAAGTATTATATGACACACTTTTTACATCGGGCGAAAGGATAACCGATGTAAAAAGTACCCTGTATGGCACACTTTTTACATCGGGCTAAAGGGGAACCGATGTAAAAAGTACCCTGTATGGCACACTTTTTACATTGGTTATTTGTACGCACCAATGTAATAGCCAACCTATTACATCGGTTTTATCTACCAACCGATGTAAAAAGTCCCTTTTACATTATAAAAAAAAATTATATTTTTTTTACATCAGACTTAAAAATTAACCGATGTGGTTGATATATTTTTTACATCGGTCCTAAAACCGATGTAAAATGTCTATGACTTATTACATCGGCTGCCTTTACATCGGACTCGGAACCGATATAAAAAGTCATTTTCGCCCGATGTAAAAAGTCATTTCTGCACTAGTGTCATTGCCATGTCTGGACGAGTACGGCGCAATTTCTGTTTAACCGGCGGGCAATCTTCTCTCAAAGGCAGCTTGTGCATAACAATGTCAGTATCCAATCCCGGCAGGTCTTGATAAGACCAAGCAAATACATCCACATATTCCTGAAGCAGGTCAATCAGTTGTCTCTTCACTGAGTCTTGTAAGCAGGCCCCGATTTTAACTTCTTTCACATCTTCATCTGTACCAAGATTAATCGCTTCGACCTCCTCCTGATGAGGAGTGATAACCTTTTCCTCTTGCCTTAGCAACCTGGCTAGCTCTTCAGGAAGCTCATAATCTTCTTCAACCCCTTCAGCAGCTTGATTGATTGGGTTGTCAAAGTCATACGAAGTCATAGCCGTGCTGTTGTCAGTGCGGTCTGGAAGGCACTCTCTGCAAGGGTTCAGTTTGTTCATTTTAGTGATTTGATTTTAATCTTGTTTAGAAAAGTGAAATAAAGTTGTCATTTTGAAAACATTGCCATTTATTTTTTGTACAAAAAGAAAAATGGAAAAAACAGTGAGCGGAAAAAGAAAAAAGACTCATTTGCAAAAGATGTCTGATATTTCATTGATTAATCTTGTTGCACAAAATTACAGATGGCCCGATTACAAAATGAGTCTTGTCATCTTGGGCAAGATGCAAGACTTGATGCATGCTATAAAATACAGGAAATAATAATTACTCTGCAGGAGTAACCCTTATAATTTCCTAGGAAGACCAGTTTGAGATACTGCTCCCCGGGATCTTTGGACGTATCCAATTTTCCAGATTGCGTTCCTCTTCCGACTCGTCTTCCAGATTGTTGACGGCATCGGGGGCGAGCATCTCCCCACTGACAAAACCGGGCTTCTTAGCAGCCTCTGCTTGATCTTGTTGAGTTGGTTTGTAACCCAACCCAAATTTGTCCTTCTTCTTCTCCACAGATAAAACCTTGCCCCAGCCTTGGGCAGTTCCTTCTTCAACAACCTTCCGGGCTTGTTGATAAGATGCCATGGAGATTCCAAGCACAGCAGATGCTTCATTTACATTCAGGGCCTCAAATCCCTGGCTCATAGTTTCGTGGATCTCCCCATCCATCTCAATGTATTTGTATGTAGCCAGGTGGCTAACAAAGATATCTTCCTCTCCACAGATAGTAACGACTTGGCCCTCCCACTCGAATTTTAACTTCTGGTGAAGGGTAGACGTAACTGCGCCAGCGGCATGAATCCATGGTCTTCCCAACAAACAGCTGTAGGCCGGCTGAATGTCCATCACGTAGAAGGTCGTTTTGAAAGTTTGTGGGCCAATCGTTACAGGCAACTCAATTTCTCCCAGAACTGATCTCTTAGAGCCGTCAAAGGCTCTTACTACCAAGTTACTGGGACGTAATGCCAATCCTTCATACTCCAGCTTCACAAGGGCTTTTTTAGGTAAGACATTGAGGGATGATCCTGTGTCTACCAGTACATGGGAAAGAACTGCACCCTTACACTCCATGGTAATGTGCAAAGCCTTGTTATGATTGCGGCCTTCCGTAGTCAAATTAGTGTTGGTAAATCCTAGTCCATTACTAGCATTGACATTTCCAACTACAGCTTCCAACTGATTGACGGTAATCTCCTCTAGCACATAAGCTGCGTGCAAGACTTTTAGTAGTGCGTTCCGATGAGCCTCGGAGCACATCAGCAGTGACAGAATGGAGATCTTGGAAGGGGTCTGATGAAGCTGGTCCATTACTTTGTAATCACTCTTGATGATTCTCATGAATTCATCAACCTCTTGATCAAAAAGGGTTTTCAAAGCTTCTTTAACAACTTGTTCTTCTTGCACCAGGCTCTTCCCTTTTGCCTTGGCAGAGACGTCCGCTTCGAGTGAAGCCTTCGCCTCCCCCCACATTGTCTATTTGTGGTGAAGAAGTTGATGATTCAAAAGTGATTTTCTGTCCTTCGCAGTATAGGTCAGAGCCGTGATAGTGACTGGACTGATAGCAGCTGCATTACTGCTTTCATAAGGTACTGGCCCAGGCACCGTGATAGTGACTGGACTGATAGCAGCTGCAGAAGGGACCATGATAGTATGTGGGTCATAGTATATTGTGACTGGTGCTCTGAGGGGAGTGGCATTTTGTGAGTTGTAGGCAGAATCATTTGCAGGATCATAATAAATTGTAACTGTTGAGACGTTTTCACTGTTTGCTGTTGATGTTGTAGGAGACACTGTTGAATGGATGGGTGTTGCTGTTGTAGGAGATTCTGAATGAAGGGGTGCTGAAGTTGTAGAAGGAACATTTGTTGATGTATGATTTGCTGACATGGTGGATGGAGATGTTGTTGATAGTGCTGATGAGTTGCTGGGAATAATTGTTGCTGAATTTGTAGGAGACTCGGGAATTATTGTTAAGGAATTTGCTGGATTTGAAGGTATTGATGTTGTAATTTGAAGTAGGCCACTTTGGATGAGACCGTCTATGCCATCTCTCAAGTTATCACACCCATTCACTGAAATGTTGCAGTAATCACATCCTAGCTCACATCCCGGGAAGATTTGGCATTCAAGGAGTTGAGCTTTAATCTCTACCAAGGGTGTCCGAATCGGACCCACACTAGTTATCAAGTAAGACGGCTTATCTTCCTCAATAGCATTGATTCTGGGTCCTCCGTGGTTGGGCATAGGGTTCTTGTTTACATTCGGTGGGGGTGCAAAGTTTAGAGCCTTGGAATCTACCAGGTCTTGTACCTTCATGTGTAAAGCTCTGCACTTTTCTGTACTGTGGCCAGGTGCGTTGGAATGGAATGCACATCTGGCGTTGATGTCATAGTTTCTGGGTAGACTGGAAGGATCTGGAGGTGCCAATGTCCTTAACTCAACCAGGTTGAGCTTTAGGAGCTGTGGCAATAAAGCGGCATATGGCATAGGGATTGGATCAATCACCCTATTGGCCTGAGATGGCCTCTGCTGAAATGGTCTTTGCTGATTGTTGTTGTTGGTATTGTTGTTGTTATAATTTCTCTGAGGAGGATATTGAGTTTGTTGCTGATAGTGGGGTTGTTGCTGTGGCTGATAAGCTGTTTGTTGAGGAAGTGGAGAGGGAATGGTGACTGCTGCCACTGACCTTTGAACATACTGGGGTCTTCCCCTGCTGGTATGGATAGCATTAGTCTCACCAGTTCTTCTTGGGCCCACAAAAGGCTTTCTTGGATTGCTGGACGAGCTTGCTCCGTTGTCAGAAATTTTGCCCATCTTTAATAGGCACTCAATTCTTTCCCCAGCTATGACTACATCTGCAAAGCTGGTTGAAGAAAAGGCAGCTAACCTATCAATGTATGTCCCCTGGAGGGTGTTCATAAACATGTCAGCCATTTCCCTCTCTGACATGGGTGGTTGGACAGCAGCAGCAAGCTGTCTCCACCTCTGGGCGTACTCCCGGAAGCTTTCCCTGGATGATTGTGACATTCCCATCAGGAGGGTCCTGTTGGGAGCCATATCCAAGTTATACTGGTACTGTCTGATAAAGGCCTCAGCCAGGTCCTTCCAGCACCTGATGGTTGCTCTAGTCAGATGAGAGTACCATTCCCTCGAAGCTCCAGTTAAGCTATCCTCAAAATAAAACATCCATAGCTTTTCGTCCATGGTATATGCCTTCAACCTCCCCAGGAAAGATTGCAAGTGGGTCCGTGGACAGGAGGTTCCGTTGTATTTTTCAAAGCACGGAGGTTTAAATTTGTGGGGAATCCTGACCCCGTCCACTAAGCCCATGTCCATAACATCAAAACCCAAAGAGTTTTGAGACTCCAAGGACCTTAATTTTTCAGCAATTTCATCTAGCCTTCTGTCATAGGCTTCATCCCCAGCTCCCATCACTGTAAACTGATCTTCCTGGGGGTCTTCTTGCAGTACCCTACCTGTAGTAGCATTCCCTTGCACATTAGCAGGGATGTTGATCTCTGGACGAAGGTGGGGTCCAAATACAGGTGGGTTGATGTGAGGCTGAACCCTCTCATTATTGCTTGTCCCACTAGTCCCTAGATGGGGGTCTTCCTGAGTCTGCCTCTCTACCAAGGCTCTTAATCTTTCTTGGCTCTGTGCCAATCCATTCATCACCTCCATAAACTATGTCATCTGATTCCTCATTTCCAATCTCTCATTGGCCATTTGGGTCCTGACCTCTGTAAGGTCCTGTTGTACTTGGTCCATCTGTATACCCGGAAGGTTGTTGCGGGTGGGATATCTGTGTGGACGGTTGAGTGGGAACACCTGTCGTCGAGCAATAGTTCCTGAGATCACAACAGAGTTAGTAAAAAAAACAAAACAAAACCTACAAAACAAAACAAAAGGTTAGTATGGAATGCAGTATGCTTATTTGTCTCCAAGGTATCCGGCTTGGCACTTGGTTTTGACCTTTCCAGACCCTTGATGAAGATGTTTTTGATGTTGCTTGAAGAAAACTCAGGTAGAACAAACTGATGAATATATTACAGAAAGTGAATGATACATAGTTTGTCCTTTACAATACATGCCCCTGAAGGGTCAAAATACAACGAAAGAAAAGAAAAGTACATGAAATGAAAACAACAACAAGCAAAAGGTCAGACACCAAGAACAAACTCATCCTCCTGAACTTCCTTGAGAAGTGCTTCAGTCACAGGATCAGCTGGGCGCTCTGTGAGGCTCCTGATGAGAAGATTCCTGGTGGTGACAGCAGTAGTTAATCTCTTGGGTTGACTCTAGTCCTTTGACCTCTTCACACCAGCTCTAATCTTTAACTCTGAGATCTCTCTCTGTGCTGCTAGCAGGGCCTCCTGCTGCTCCTTTGCACTAGCCTCCATCTGCTCAATCTTGTCCTGAGTCCTTTTATCTTCCTGAGTACGAGCTTCGGTGATCCTGACCCACCTAGCTTGACTCTCTTTCAGGTACAAATCAGTCCTGGCTTTTTGGAACTGAGCCTCCTTGCAAGCATTCTTCAAAATCTGTTCTCCAGCCCTTGACTTCTTGATGTAATCCTCTGACTTCTCAATCCTAGCTATATGCTCCACCTTTAGCTTTTCTAACCTCTCAATGTCCAGCCGACCATCACTCCTCTCCCAGAGGGTCTTCTGCAGAGCCTGAGTCAGCTTCTCATTTCTCTCTTTCAGTTTCTCAAACTCCTCTAAACTGACTGTGGCAGGAGGTGGTGCTGAGGATGGTCCAGGTACATCTTCCATGGTGAAGGGCATCCCAGAAAATTGAGCCCTGGCATGGGACCACTCATAGTACTGTGCTGAGGCCACATTGTTGCATCTTCCCAGGATGGCCATTCCCTTGGTCTGGACATTGTCCCAAGCCCAGGATGCTTGCCTGATAGTAGCCAGATTAGGCTTAATCTCACAGTAAAGAGTCTCAGCCAAGTCCTGTGCTCTAGGAGTGTGGACCAATTCATAGCCCAGTTGTCTTTTGAATAGCAGAGGGTTGTAGTTGATGCAACCTTTTACTCCTATCAGGGGTACATTGGGAAACTTCCCACAACTAGTAATGATGTCCCTGCCTTTGGTGCTCTGAGTGCACCACCTGATATCAGCTGAGGTCAAAGCAGTGAGTCTTCTAGCCCAATTCCTCTGCTGATGAGGATTCAAAAATGCATCAGTTTTGGGCAGGTGTCTGAGCAGCCAGGTATGGAATAGGGGAGCACAGCATCTCACTAATCTTCCTTTTTGCTTTTCATTCCTTTGATGGACAGAGTAGTAGAAGTCTCCCAGTAAGGTGGGCACTGGGTTCCTCAGAATGAAAAGGTGGATTGCATTCTTGCTAATAAATTTAGGCTCGTCTGCAAAAAGTATAACCCCGTATATGCTGAGGGCTAACAAAGCACAGACTGCCTTCCACTCTCCCAAAGAGGCCTTCAAGGTAGCCTGAGAGATCAAGAAGTCCAAGTGTAAGCCAGAGACTCCAGCCTTGGTAGTCATATTCTGCCCAATCAGAACTGGTTCCAGATACAAGGCCTTTTCCACCTCTTCATTACTAGGAAAAACCATCCCAGGGTTGAAGGGGACTCCACCCCTGATAGGTATACCAACCAATGATGAATACTCCTCCAATAAGGGCCCCAACTGAAAATCCTGGAAGGTGAAGCACCTCAGAGGGGGATCATAGAACTGCAGGCAAGTATGAATTAAGCTCCTCTAGGAAGGGTCCAAATCCATAACCACATCAAGTATGCCTCCATAGTGTTCTCTGAATAGTGGTATATGGTATGGAGTAATCAAGGCCTGGATCTTCTTGATGCCAGCTAACTCAGGCTCAAAGAAATGATAGGAGATGTTGCTCTTCTTAGGTGTCATGTTGCTGAAGAAAAGCTGAGATAGATGCTGATGATGGAGAATAATACTGAAGATAGGCCACTGACAGGCTAATGCTGGTGATGCAAGTGACTGAAGCAGGTAGCTGATAGCTGAAGCAGATACTGATGAAGATAGGTCTATGCAGATGAAGGGGTCAAAACCAAGCCAAAATGTAGGATGGATACCCTGAAAAACAAATAAGCAAATGTTAAAATGATGTAATGATGATGTATGCAAATGATATGCAAGGGTTTGTGACTGAGCTGGATCTGATCAAGTGCTCTGATATAAGTCCATGTATTTCAAGAAATCCAGATGGAGGTTCATAAGTCCAGTAACCAGGGTGGGGGACTCAAATAAAGAGTCACATGTCCAGGGTTAAAAATCACAAGAACTGTTCCAAAATGGAGTACTCTTAATCAAACAAAGTAACAGGGTATGCTGAGGTCAAGGGTACCTGCAAACCTGTAAACAGCCCATCCCCCTCATAGGTGATGTTCTAAAACAAGGATCCTCAGACTTGGATCAGTTATGAGAAGTGTAAACACTTCTAACCCGGAGGTACAGTGTTTACAATAACCATAAAAGATCCTCCTCTAATTCACCTCAGTTTCTGAAGGTCAATACTAATGGTCATCCAGACTTAGCAGGCTTCCCAGATAGCCCTAGCACTACAGGAAATCTGTAGCACAGAGTTCTCAAGAAGAAACCCATATCTGAACCGTGTTTCATATTCCCGCACCAGACCGAAATGGAATGGGAAAGAACATGAACCACTCTAGCCTAGGTGTCACTCAGGTCCCAGGTATAGGACCTCAACTCTCAATAGAACCCCACCAAACAAAACAGATCCAGCCAGCACAGTATGACAGTATCATATGTGTAAAGCTATAAAGAAAGCAGTAAACAAACTGTACATAAAGCAATAAACAAAATAAATATAAAAACACAGATAGCACATAACACCCCAGTAAACACAAATCAATCAAGCGCTAGGAGGAACCCACAAAAAGAACCAGAAGCCCTGGTTGCAGTATAAGGGTCCCCAGCAGAGTCGCCAAGCTGTCGCTCCCAATAAATGAAGCCGGGTCAAATAGGGTACAGACGCGAACGGTCGGCGAAAGGAGGATGTGACAACACACAGGAGTGAACTCACAGGAGATGAAAAGAGTCGCTAGCTAGGCATTTTTATCCCGGAGGAAAGGTAATGCTGCATAAACCTAAGAAAGATATGGACAAGACGTTTGCGAACCAGAGAGACTGAGAAAGGGGGTTGGTTACAACCTGGGAAGGTATTAGCACCCAGATTGTCCGTCGTACTCGACGGGATCCACGCTTAAAAGATTTGTGTTTTAAAGGGGTAGTGTCAGTGCAATTTGTGTATAAAGAGCTGGAAAAGGATGTACAGGTGTCAGTGTAAAAGAAGTGTGAAGTGTATAAATGATGTGTCAGTGTGAGAACAAGAATGAAATGCTCATGATAATGAGGCTTAAAGAATGATGCTGGAAGAGAGGGAATATACAGAGACTTTTGTTCGATAACAGTTTAAGTTATGCCTACGTATCCTCTCGTGCAATGAGGAAGTCAGAACACCGTAGTTCGACCCAAAGAGACTGAAAGATGAATTGACTTGTGAACTGCTTACTTGCCTATGCTCAAGTGTATGACCTGTCTGGCTCAGGTGCAAACTGTCTTGCATTAGACGGAAGAAGCGAGTTCTCGTTTGTGAGTGAATATGATGAGAAAAGAATCCCGAAGGAGACGATTATTGTTTGTTTTTGAGTTTTCAGTCTTTTATTGCTTTTGAGAGTTTGTCATAAGTTAATGAGCTTAAGCCTAAACCAATGGATTTAGTAAACTCATCACATCTTCCCTCTGATTAGGGGTAATGAGAATACCTTAAGTGTGAAGTCAGCTTCTCACACTTAATCACCTTTGATATAGGATTAAGATCATTAACCTACTTGTGATTATTTAGATGTTTTTGGTGTTTTTGTTTAGTGTTGAGTAATGAGATTAAGCCATAATCAGGGATTAAACAGACTCATTACACCATCCTAATAGAAGGATAATAGATGAGAATGCTTAAGCTGAGGAAAGCTCCTCAACTTAATCCATGATTAGGGATTAAACTCATGACAAAACAAAGCCTTTATTAGATGGATTTTAATTAATGATATGATGATGAAGTGCATTTTATGATTTGTAAGACAACTTGAGGGGGATTTGTCCATTAACACTAGGGTTAGTCCTTCTTAACCAATTAAGGAAGAATTAGAACCCTAATGCAAGGCCCAAGTTACAAGCTTGATGTCTGAAGGTGCGCAAAACACAAGGAAGGGGGGTTGGAATTGGGTTTTCTGGATTAATTAAAATTAACTTCTAATGACACGTTTAATTTATCCTGGTTCGTTTGAACTCAAACTACGTCCAGTCCACCCGCCAAGGTGATTTTGCCTCTACCGAGGTCTTAATCCACTATTCAATAAGAATACACACAAAGACCTATAGTCAATGTCCTCTTGAGTCTTCTGACTAAACTTAGTCACTCGAGGAATAGAATAACTATTACAAGAATATAATAAAGACGTAACTTATAATGCTTCTAGATAAGCAGGTATCACTAAGTGAAAGTTACAATAATAAGCACAAGATAATTTAATTGATTTGCTTGAATATATGAAAATGCGTTGTAGTGCGTTACTGATTTCTTCAAATGGAGTCCTTTATATAGTTCTTGATAAAGTAGCCGTTGGAGACATCTTGAATCAAATTAGGATATACTTTAATGCCTTAACTTCTTTCCATAAGTAGAGATACTTGTCTTTGTATATTAAAGAAAATATTCTTTAATTAAAGTCTTTTAATAAGGATACCAGCATCTTCTAAGCGGAGATCAGAGATAATAAATAAGAGATGCGCAGCCAATGAATGTGTAAATTAATGCTGGATTCTCCTTTGAGAGTATCTTCTATAATGGTTCTTCTTAGCTCGTACGGTTTACTTAAATAAGATTGTCTTCTACACAAGAATAAATATATTCATTAGAACTTCTAATATGAAAAGCTTTGTTATCATCAAAACACTTAGAGGTTCAGAACTTTAATTGTTCTAACAATCTCCCCCTTTTTGATGATGACAAAACAATTTAATTTAAAGAGAATAGAGTTTAATGAATTTAAGTGAACTCCCTTTGATTAGAAGAAGAACTTCTTTCAGATGTTCTAAGATTCTTAGCTCCCCCTGAGTTGATTACTTGACCTGTTTCTTTTCATGATAACAACTCAAATAATTTTATCAGAATATGTAAGAGGCAGATTATGGTAAACTGCTATGAATCAGAATCATTTACGTTTCTCCCCCTTTTTGTCATAATCAAAAAGAATCAGTGCAAGAAAAAATATAAGCCAATACCAATAGATTGAAAAAGAAATTATAAGCAGACGCAAAAAACCAGTAGAAGTTCAAGGAGTTATGCAGAAGCAGAAGATAAAATAACAAAACAGCTAGTGCAGAAGATAAGCACACAAAATCAGGAGTTCATCTTAGTGACTAAGGTCTGCAACAAAGATTTGATGTCTGATGAAGATTCCACTTGCTTGCTGAGTAATGTCTTCATTTCAGCAGTAGTTTCTTCTTGCTTATCCATGCGTTCTTTGACCAGCTGATTTTCCTTCTTCAATTCTTGTAGAGTTTGCAGAACAAAATTAGTAGCCAGAGGTTCTTCAGTTTCTGGAGCAGCTTGAGTATCAGGTTCACCATCATTTTCTTCTACAGAAGATACCAAGACCATCTGAAGTGCTGAGAGTTTATCCAGAGGTTCTGACTCTGTCCAGGGCTTGTTATCTAGCAGAAGAGGTTTAGCCTGTTCAACATTTGAGACTACTGCTTGAATGTACTCACAGAAGTTCTGATGAGCAACATCATAGCAGATGTCCTTAAGTCTTTTGGACTCAGCATTAAACCATTTTCTGAGGGAAGCCCACAGAAAATCAGACGCAGCTGGGTCTGTAAGCTCTGAGCATGCAGACTTCATATCCTCTAACTGTAATTTCAATCCTGTTTCAAAAGCTAGAAGTAATGCAGAAATGTCTGTTCTAGTTGGTTTTGGTTTTGGTATGGGTATTGCTCTTTTGTTTGTCATGGAGGACAGTTTTTGTAGGGCTTCAAAGTCAATAGATGTTCTGAGGGGATTTTCATTTTCAGTGTTTTCAGGAGTATCAGGAATGTCTATGACAGTGGGTGAATTTGGTGGAGTAGATATATGAGAGGGAAGTGAGTTTTCTCTAGTGGGAGATATTCTAGGTGGATTTTTAGGAGATGAAAGTGGAACAGTATCTGAGTCTTGAAAATGTTCAAGATCAAGATCTAGGGCATCTTGCAAAGCAGTTTGAGTTTCAGTTGTTGGGGAACGATCAATATCAGATAGTGGAGTATTATCAATGGGTATGTCAAAATCAGAAATCTTTTGTGGTTGATGAGTTTCAGTTTCTGGTGGATATAATGATGAGAGGATGGATGCTACTGCAGAAGTTGCAGGAATTTCAGTTTGTATAGGAATAACATTTTGAGGTGGTGCAGAATCAGGAATTATTTCAGAGGGAATATCAGCAGAAGATGGTTGGCTAGAAGGTAAGGTGCTGGAAGGTAGTTCAGACACTTCTACATTTACAGCTTCTACTACAGTAATGAAATCAGAATTAGAAGCAGAAGATTTACCTGATGTTCTAGATGATTTTGGCATCTTCTGAGAAGGTTCTTCAGCAGTCTTTCTTTTCTTTAGTCTGATAGAGGCAACGTCTGGAGCTTTTTGTTGGAGTTCTAGTGGATTGAATTCAGGTACTGTACCTTGACGCTTGCAGATATCCAGATAGTTAATGACAACATCTGCTGGTGTATCAGATGAAAAGAGAGGAAAGTCTTCCAATGGGATCCTTCTGGTGCTGATTACTTCTCTAGAATGAAGAGTAGGTTCTTGCTGAATAGAAGTAATGAACTTCATCTTTTTCAGGTTCTTAGCATTCAGGGGTTTGCCAACATCTGTTTCTAACAATTCAGTTTGTTTTAACTCAGCTAGGAAGTCCACTAGCTTGTTTTGGCAAAGTATATCAGAAATAATGCGTCCAAAGGGAATCCAATCCCTTTTGGTCTTCTCACCATCTCTGGTTTCCTTCACACTAGCTCTAAGGTTCTGGAATAGAGTGTGTGCAAGGTTGATTTTCTTCTTTTTGGAAATAAAGTAAAGAAGAAATTGTTGATCGAGGTTGATGTAGTCTGGAGAATTTGTAGGTTTCCTGTGACAGATTGTCCCAAGAATAATTTTTGCCCAAATACGGAGAGGAGTCTTTAAGTCTTTGATTTTATTGGAGGGTTTTCCAGAGGTGAAAATTTCTTTTGCAATCACAGCAGTATCAGTTGCTTTGTCCATATCACTGCATTTGATACCATTGCCATCAGCTTCAAGAAGTTTAGCAAGATGGTCTTCAGAGATAACCACCTTTTTACCAAGCACATGAGAGGTAACCTGTGCGTCATTTGAATATGCATAAACCCAGAATTCTTTAACCAGTTTAGGAAAGACTGGTCCCATTAACCTGTCAAAATACTTTTCCCAGCCCTGAGCGTCAACATATGGGAGGAGGTCAAAGCCATTTTCCTTTAAGCTTTCGAAATCCACAAATAACTCACACAGTACTTCCAATTTTTCAGTTGGAGTTGAGAGAGTCTTTTCGGCCTCAACATAGAAAGCATCAGAAAAATCTTTGCGTTGAGATGAAGAAGCCATTAGTGACTAAGATGAAATATGAGGGTTTAGGGTTTATAAAAATTTGAGAAGGAGCAAGAAGGAGAGTGAGAAAATTCAGGAAGAGTAAGATGTGGTTAAAATTTGAAAGTGAGAAAGACACTTGATATAAATAGAAGAAAAAAATGGAGCATTTAATTAGTTGAGAAATTAGTGGGAAAAATTTAAGTTTAAAAACATAATGATTAAAAACATTAAATGCGCTGACATGGGGTAATGCGTAAACGATTCTGGAACAGTTACCCAAGAGATTTTCTTGCCTTTTTGGTGTCAAACCTAGCCGTATCAGATTCCAGAATCTCAACAGTTATCCTTCTGAGCGAACAGTTGCCAAGGCATGTTCTGTCACTCTTTTGAATTTGGACACATGTTTTGATTCTGATGGAAGTCCTTAGAGCTTTGTTGACAATTGTTGATTTGAAGATCTGCAAGTCAATACTTTGAACAAAAGTTCTAAGAATGAAGCAATTAGATCATAGCATCTGCTGGGATAATTATATAGAAGATAAATAACAGAACTTCTAGATGATAAAAACATATAAGTAAACCATTTTCATTCTGGACATAATTTCATGCTAAGGTTAGTTAAAATGAAATTAAATCTATCTTCTGAAAGGGGTTTTGTAAAAATATCAGCCCATTGGTGATTTGTGTCTATAAATTTTAACATTAAAATTCCCTTCTGAGTATAGTCCCTAATGAAGTGATGTTTAACTTCTATGTGTTTAGCTCTAGAATGTAAAATTGGATTTTTAGAGAGACAAATAGCAGAAGTATTGTCACAGAGGATTGGAATGTTACTCTCATAGATATTGAAATCCTCAAGCTGATTTTTCATCCAGAGCATCTGAGTGCTGCATCCAGCTGCTGCAATGTATTCAGCTTCAGCAGTTGATAATGCTATGGTTGGCTGTCTTTTGCTAGACCAAGAGATTAGATTGTCTCCTAGAAATTGACAACTTCCAGAAGTACTTTTTCTTTCTGTTCTGTCTCCAGCAAAATCAGCGTCACAATATCCTACAAGTTTATACTCTTCTGATCTTCTGTAATACAGACCAAGATTAGTAGTACCTTTCAGATATCTAAAGATTCTCTTAACTGCTGTTAAGTGAGTTTCTCTAGGATCTGATTGGAATCTAGCACATAAACATACACTGTATAGAATATCTGGTCTAGAAGCAGTTAGATAGAGAAGAGATCCAATCATACCTCTGTAGAGCTTCTGATCTACTTTCTTACTTACCTCTTCTTTCTCCAAGATACACGTGGGATGCATAGGAGTTTTGGATATTGAACTTTCTGATAAGTCAAATTTCTTCAGAAGTTCTTTTACATATTTGCTTTGATGGATATATGTTCCTTCTGATGTTTGATTTATTTGAATTCCCAGAAAGAACTTTAGTTCTCCCATCATGCTCATTTCAAATTCTGCCTGCATAGATTTAGCAAAGTCCTTTCCCAAGGCACTTTTAGTAGAACCAAAAATTATATCATCTACATAAATTTGACATATCAGAAGATCATTTTTAATGTTTTTACTGAAAAGAGTTGTATCCACTTTCCCTCTGATGAACTTATTTTCCAGAAGAAAATTACTTAGTCTTTCATACCAAGCTCTTGGAGCTTGCTTTAAACCATATAGTGATTTTTTGAGTTTGTAAACATGTTCTGGAAATTTTGTATTTTCAAAACCAGGGGGTTGGTGTACATACACTTCTTCATCAATATAACCATTTAAAAATGCACTTTTGACATCCATTTGATATAGAATTATATTATGATTTACAGCAAATGATATTAGAAGTCTGATTGATTCTAACCTGGCGACTGGTGCATAGGTTTCTGTATAGTCAATTCCTTCTTGTTGACTATAACCTTGAGCAACCAGTCTTGCTTTATTTCTGACAACTTCTCCTTGCTCATTTAGCTTGTTTCTGAATACCCATTTGGTGCCAATGATGTTGAATCCTCTGGGCCTAGGAACTAGATCCCACACATCATTTCTGGTGAATTGATTAAGTTCTTCTTGCATAGCCAGAATCCAATCATTTTCTGATAGAGCTTCTTCTACAGAAGATGGTTCAATCAGAGAGACAAGTCCTAGTAACGTCTCTTCAGAGTTTTTGAATGAGGATCTTGTTCTGATTGGTTCATCTTTCTTCCCCAAGATTTTATCTTCTGGGTGATTAATATTGCTTCTGGATAGCTTCTTCTGGATGGGTTCTTCAGGTGTTGATGGAGAAATTGTATTGTTTTGAACTTTAGAAGATTGATCTTTAGACATTCTGTTTGTAGAGATTTCTACTTCTATATCTGCAGTAAATTCATTCTGCTTTGGTTTTTCAGAACCAAGCTTATCATCAAATCTGACATGAATAGATTCTATCACAATGCGTGTTTCTGTATTGTATACTCTGTATCCCTTAGAGCGTTCAGAGTATCCTTTTTGATTGCCTCCAAAACCTACGTGGCCTCCATCTTTTAATTCAAGACTTTGGAATATATGTTTTCTTCCCTTCATGTGACGTGAGCATCCAGAGTCCAGGTACCATGATTGGTGTTTCAGTTTTGCTGTTAAAGACATCTGCAACAAACACAATTTTATCCTTGGGTACCCATATTCTTCTGGGTCCTTGTTTGTTAGATTTTACAAACTTCTAATTTATTTTAGGTTTTAAATCAGAACTTGTAGAACAAGATGACTCACTGGTGTATATCAGATCATGATTATGACCATAGGTGAAATGAGAACTTAGAGGAGTATCAATATTTATGACAATGTCATCAATATTTTTTAGCTTCAGAGTTTCTTTATTTTTCACATAGCCTATGCCTCTTCTTTCATTTCTGCTAACACCATAGATCATAGAAGCAATCTTACTTCTATCTAAGCTTTTATTGAGAAATTATTGAAAACTATAATCATATTGTTTTATGATATTATCAGAATTGATTAGATCTTCTAATTTAGATTTCTTCTGAGCTTTAAGTTTCTCAAAAGAGTTTTTACATTCAAAGAGATTTTCTTTCAGCTCAGAGTTTTCTGTTTTTAGTTTTCTGACTTCTTCTAATTCAGATACTAGACTTTGTTTAATGTCTTTGTATTTGAATTGAAGCTTCTGATATTTTTCAAGAATTTCTGAGAGGCTAGCTTCTAACTGAGATCTAGAAAATTTAGAAAATACCTCTTCTGAATCTGATTCTAACTCTGATTCTGATGATTGATCATCTTCTGGTATGTTTGCCATTAATGCAATATTAGCTTGTTCATCTTCAGAATCTGACTCTGCTTCAGATGATTCAGAATCATCCCATGTTGCCATGAGACTCTTTTTCTTTTCTCTGCTGAATTTGTTTCTGGGTTTTTCTTTCTGAAGTTTTGGACATTCACTTTTATAGTGTCCTGGTTCTTTGCATTCGTAGCACACAACTTCTTTGCTTCTGGGTTTCTTGTGACCAGATGTTGATTCAGAATAATTGTTTGATCTTCTGGTATTTTTGAACTTCTTCTGACGATGCTTCCAGAGTTGTTGAACTCTTCTTGATAGGAGAGATAATTCATCTTCTTCTGATGAACATCCAGAGCTTTCTTCTTCTTCTGCCTGTAAAGCTTTAGAAACATGTTTGTTAGATTTAAGAGCTACAGATTTACCTTTCTTCTGGGGCTTATCTTCTTCTAACTCAATCTCATGACTTCTCAAGGAGCTGATCAGTTCTTCTAAGGAAATCTCATTCAGATTTTTTGATAATTTTAAAGCAGTGACCATGGGTCTCCAAGCTTTTGGTAAACTTCTGATGATTTTCTTCACATGATCTGCTGTTGAGTAGCCTTTGTCCAGAACTTTTAGTCCAGCTACTAGGATTTGGAACCTTGAAAACATTTTTTCAATGGTTTCATCTTCTTCCATCTTGAAAGCTTCATACTTCTGGATGAGAGCTAGAGCTTTGGTCTCCTTGACTTGAGAGTTGCCTTCATGTGTCATCCTTAGAGAATCAAACATGTGTTTGGCTGAATCCCTGTTTGTGATCTTCTCATATTCTGTGTACGAGATGGCACTTAGAAGTATGGTCCTAGCTTTGTGATGATTTCTGAATTCCTTCTTCTGTTGAACTGACATATTTTTTCTTTCAATCTTCTGACCATCTTCTCCAACAGGATGAATGTATCCATCTGTCACCATGTCCCAGAGATCTCCATTTAGAGCTAGAAAGAAACTCTCCAGAACATCCTTCCAGTAGTCAAAATTGTCACCATTGAACATTGGAGGTTTAGCATTGATCTTGTCATTCTGATAGTCATTGTTAATTCCAGTTTCTGCCATGTGTTTATCTTCTGGATCTTTTACTGACACGGTTAAGTGTAATACTCAGAACCTAGCGCTCTGATGCCAATTGAAGGTGCGCAAAACACAAGGAAGGGGGGTTGGAATTGGGTTTTCTGGATTAATTAAAATTAACTTCTAATGACACGTTTAATTTATCCTGGTTCGTTTGAACTCAAACTACGTCCAGTCCACCCGCCAAGGTGATTTTGCCTCTACTGAGGTCTTAATCCACTATTCAATAAGAATACACACAAAGACCTATAGTCAATGTCCTCTTGAGTCTTCTGACTAAACTTAGTCACTCGAGGAATAGAATAACTATTACAAGAATATAATAAAGACGTAACTTATAATGCTTCTAGATAAGCAGGTATCACTAAGTGAAAGTTACAATAATAAGCACAAGATAATTTAATTGATTTGCTTGAATATATGAAAATGCGTTGTAGTGCGTTACTGATTTCTTCAAATGGAGTCCTTTATATAGTTCTTGATAAAGTAGCCGTTGGAGACATCTTGAATCAAATTAGGATATACTTTAATGCCTTAACTTCTTTCCATAAGTAGAGATACTTGTCTTTGTATATTAAAGAAAATATTCTTTAATTAAAGTCTTTTAATAAGGATACCAGCATCTTCTAAGCGGAGATCAGAGATAATAAATAAGAGATGCGCAGCCAATGAATGTGTAAATTAATGCTGGATTCTCCTTTGAGAGTATCTTCTATAATGGTTCTTCTTAGCTCGTACGGTTTACTTAAATAAGATTGTCTTCTACACAAGAATAAATATATTCATTAGAACTTCTAATATGAAAAGCTTTGTTATCATCAAAACACTTAGAGGTTCAGAACTTTAATTGTTCTAACAATGTCTTGATGATTATTAAGTGGATTGATTAAAGGATTTAAACACATTAAGGGTTTAACACTTAGGATTAAAGTTATACACTCCATCCTAATAGAAGGATGTAGGCATAAGCTTAATCACAAAGCCTTAAAGTCTTTAGGGTTTAGTCCCTGATTATGAGATGAGAAGAGAAGACTCAATGAGACACAAAGGTAAAATATAAATGGGGAGACTAATCAAAACCCTAATTATTGTCATGCTTGGTTGTTCCTAAGGTTTGTGAGGTTTAACAAGAGAAATCTTCAAAGGAGCCACCAGGAAGCAGATGAAAGGAGCCAAAAGAAACAAGGTAACTTGCTTCATTTAATAAGACAAGTCACTTGAAGAAAGAAAGTAAGAAGAAGAAGAAAGAGCAAGCTCAATCTCAAACACATAGCAAAATGCAGCAAGGATGCATAAAAGAGATGAAAAGGAAATGTGAGAAGTGAAGGCAAATTCACTTCTCAAAGTTACTTACCACCTGAAAAGTTAGTGAGAGAAATGCAATGCAATGCAACTTGAGATGAAATGGCATGATGCAAATCAAGACCAGAAGTACATATGAGATGATAATGATGCTATGAGATGAAGCAAACATGATTCAAGGCATGGATATGATCATATGAACAAATGAATGCAAGAGAGGCATGCTTAGAACCATGAACATACATGAAAAGTTATGAAATGCAAATGACATACAACATGGCAAATGCAAGAAAAAATGATCAAACATGCTTCTAATATGTCTTAATATGTTCAATGAATCAAATGGATGCATAAAATGTCATGGCAAGTCATGGTATGAATGCAAATGCAAGATGAATGCAAAAGGAAGCCCAAATTAGGGTTTATGATCAATGCATCAAACAAAAACCCAAATCAGAAGCAAACATCAAGATAAAAAATTGAAAATGCACTCAAAGGAACCCTAAACCTATACTAACTCACTGCCCAAAGGAGGGGTTCTAACTCTTAACCTAAGGTAAGTTATGAATTTCCTAAGATTTCTAGGGTTTTAGGGTACCTTAACAAGAAAAATGTCAAACAAATGGAAAATGCAAAATCAATTCAAGCCAATTTAATCTCACAAACTACATACTAAACAAAATGCAATGCAAAAAGAATCAAAGTCCAACTCTCAATGGTTAGGCAGAAATGATTTTTTGAAGTTTGGATCAAAATAATGCCTTGAAATGATTTTAATTCCATGAAAAATTCTCAAAGGTCATCAAGATCAAAAAAGAAATTTGGTTTGAGGGTTGGACAATGTTTCTAAATGATTATGAAGGTTTCATGAATTTTTTGGTGATTTTTAAATACCTAAAAGTATTTTTAATTAATTAATTCTCATTAATTAATTTAAAATAAACTTTTAAATGATTTAAAAATATTTTTTAATGCAAAAAATAAAAATGAAAATGTTTTTGGTTTCTGAAAATTAATAAAAGTTTATACAAAAATTTTCAAAATTTTTAAAATTGTTTTGCTATTTTAAATTAAATGGACAAATTAAATGAATAAAAAAGAAAATAAAATTGAATTAATGAGAAGTCAAACAAATCAATGGTCAACATTCAAATGAAACACGCGCGCGTTTGACTTGGCGCCACATCCAAGGGCTGAGATTCAAACTTCCATAATTATGATTAGCCCTAATTAATTATGCCCTAATGACTTTCAGGCGACCGGAACACTGTTCCGGTCGTCTTCTCCGGCCATCTCAAATCTCAAACTCTCTCTACACGCATCCAAAACAAAATCTAACTACCCAGAATTCATCCCCACTTAAAAACGAATCAAACCCCTCAATCAAACAACATTTTTCATTCATTAATCAGCCAAATCGAATCAAAACATTTTTTAGGGCAAAAGTTTCAGACAGTGCATACATCCTGGTTTCTCAACCATTTTCAAAAGTAAGCACATATTCATGATCAGAGGAGTGCATAGAAGCTATTAAGAACTTAAAAACATGTTTCTGGAAAAAAGTTTTGAGGTGACTACCTGAACTGAAGCTTTCGATTCAGGAGCTTTCTGGCTGTTTCTTTGGCTCAAATGCACTCCAATGATCCCCCTAAGAAGCTTGCAATGTTTGTTTGAAGTTTGCAATGGCTGGTTTGAGAGATGGCAGGAGTTATGTTCAATGGCAGGTGGTGATCGTGTTTTTGATTCTTTGAGTTTCAGGCTATGGTGAAGGGTGCTTTGTGACCAGGAAGATGTGTTGAGTTGATTTGTGAAGTTTGTTTGTGTGTTTGTGGCTTGTGCTGAGAGTTTCGAAGGCTCTTGCAAGATGGTGTGAAAATGAGAATGATGTGTTATGGAATGTTTCAGGCTTGTGTTTTGTATGCTTTGGCTTGCTTTTGATTTGCATAAACTATGGTGATAGGTCAGAAGAAGTGATGTGTGCTTTTGTGATAGGTATGGCTCAAGTTGCCAAAAGGTCAAGTTTGTGTAAGAGAAGCATGGGCTACTTGCTAGCCAAGTACAAAAGGTGTGTCCTGCGCAGCATGATGTGGGGAGATGCCTAGGATGGTTCAGCAAGCTAGCAAGCAAGTGGGCTGTGACTTATGATGAGTTTTGCAAGTTGGTTCACTTTTGCCTCTTATGAAAAATCTTGTTCCATAAACCATAAAAATGTGTAATTCTTTGGCCCATTCTGAACTTTAGATGTCACATGATCATGTTGTGTGGTTTAGAAGTCCATTTGATAGCTTTTGAACACTTGATCAAGTCATTTTGCAAAATGCCTCTTTGGTGCATAACTTGAAATTTTGTGATTTTTGCCAACTTTGACAAGCCATAACTTTTGATCCAAAATGAATTAGGTCATGTTCTTGTACTTTTTGAAAAGGGAAAGATATATTCTACAACTTTCATGACCAAAGTTTTTCCATTTGAAGCTTTTTTGAATCAAAAAGTAAAGGTTGAAAAAGTTGCCTAAAATGGCAATTTCATTAAAAGTCAAACTTGCCCAAAAAGTCAACTTTGCAAAAGACTTGAAATTCTTCAATTTTGTGAACTTCCAACTTCTTCTATTATCAAATAAAGATCATATACAATCAAAATGATGAAGAACACCCTTTGGTTGGGTCAATGGGGGCCTCAGATGCCCTGATTTTGCACTGACTTGCTTGAAAAGTCAACTCTTGATCAGATGACTTCCCCATGGAATTTCTTCATGAAAATTGATATGCATACTCCTTATACCATATAGAGACCAATAGAAACAAGAATGACCAAACAATTTGGAGTTATGGCCTCTGAAACCAAAACCCTAATTCTAGGTCAACTGTGTAGTCAAACCTGGCTCTGCTTCCATGCCATTCCCAGTTCTTGTGATTCTTTGACATTCTTGACTTTGAGAGGGTATAATATGATGTTTTAACATACATGGACCCCTATGAAGTGATTGATGACCTTTGGAGTGGCTTAAGAAGCTCTTGGATTGCTCAGATCACAAACCCTAGATGCAGATGACTTAGAACCAATGCAATGAATCAAAAATGTGGTATGAGATGCTATGATTGAGTTTATGCATATGAAATGACCACAAGCCATGGTGTGAATGGGTGAGGGAAAATTTGGGGTGTTTACAACTGCGTTCTGAATTCATCTGTATCACTTACAACATGGTAAGCTCCGAAAGGTTTGAGCTTCGTTCAGAATCAACTTTCTTCAGAAAGAAAGACGAGAAGAACGTCAAATGTCATACGAGTCATAGCAAAAGGAAGCTCCTTGAAGCGCCATCAACATTGCCAACAACTTTTGTTGCTCAATTTGTAACAATCTCCTCATTTTAGGGGATTTGTTTCTTTGACTGTATCTTGCCAAGTCAGGGCACATGAATTAATAAAATCAGATTTTCAGTCATATTTTGTCTTATACATTCTATGTTCGCTTGCAAAATGTCCGATGTCTTTAAGATATTGATTGCATAAATACAGATGTTTCTCTAAAAAAACACATGTGCTTGCAGGAAATATACTTACTCCCGGGAGTGTCTAAACTCTTAGGATGAGATCCGATAAGGGATACCTCGGGATTACTTGTGCGTTTCTATGCCTTTTCAGGATTGCAGGTTTTCAAAGCACAACATGGGGCATGAAAGCTTCACCCCAGCAAGCTGGCAAATCATTATCTACTCAGTCTTAGCACCGGAGGTGTTTTTCTCCCCAGCTGAGTTGCCATCCATTATTCCTCCTCAGCCAAGTACAAAAGCCAGGGAGCCATCTCCCTACAGAGTGTTAACCTCTACCCAGAAGAGCAACGCGCGAAGGAATCACAACAGAGTGAAGAAAGCTTCTACAAACCCCAGTTGGGTCCCTCATTAATGAGATAGGTTTATCAATGACCTATTCCCCAAGCAAAGTCATACATGACGGATCTACCAATGATCTCATCCCCAGCTGGGATGTCCACTTCAAGCAGATCAGCCAGAGATCTTCACGGCAGCGGGATCCGAATCCCGGATTGTTACCTTTGCATAATCATAGCATTCGCATCATATTTTCCCCACAGAGCGTAGCATTCCGTCTAATACGGGGCATTACGGCAAAAATCAAACATATTGCATAATCATAAGCCATATTCTGAATCAAACACTTGTAAATACTGACAATCCGTCAACTATATACAGAATGTTTCCCGAATTCCCCGGCAGAGAGCCCAGACATTTCTCTTACAAATACAGATATTTCCTGACACCCGTCCGTGTCATCATTCCCCAGTAAAGTCGCCCGAACATTCTTTACAAACAGCCCACTTATATTACAGATACTTCTTGACACCCATCTGTGTCATACCCCCAATAAAAAGCCAAAGCGTCCCCTTTGCACTCACAGATACACATATATACTTTTTTCCGACGCTCGTCCGTGTCGTGCTCTCCCCAGCAGGTTAGACACTCGTATGCACCGCTCATACTTATCACTCATACAGATACTCGTCCATATCTTGTATATATCACCTAAATCCCCTCAGATCTGACACTCGTCTGTGTTCTTTGTTAACCAGTTGGTACTCGTCCGTATCATCATCTCTGAACATGTGTCAGCGTTTGTTTCTACTGGTACTCGTCTGTATCTTGGTCTTAAGGATGCTCGTTCGCATCTTTAATCCATACACAATGTCAGATACTTTTACCTCTTTTTAGACACTAGTCTGTGTCTATCATTCCCTAGAAGAGTCCCCGCAGGATCAACACTCGTCCGTGTTCTTTGTTAACTAGTTGATACTCGTCCATATCATCATCTCTGGACATGCGTCAGGCGTTTGTTTCTACCTGATACACCGTCCGTATCATAGTCTTAAGGATGCTCGTCCGTATCTTTAGTCTATACACCGTGTCAAACACTTATACCTCTCATTTCCTGGATGTATACACTCGTCCGTGTTTACTTCTCCCCAGCGAAGTCCCCAACAAAACTTGTTAAACTATTTCTTTCTTCTATCTGACATTCGTCCTATGTCATGATACCTTTTCGGCAGCCGTACCCTGCCAGGTGATCGTCCTTCACCTTTTTGATGATCGTCCTTCATCATTCCCAGTGGAGTCTCTATTCATTAGAACCCCTTTCTATCCGACATTCGTCCTATGTCGTGATATTTTCGGCAGCCGTACCCTGCCAGGTGATTGTCCTTCACCTCCTGATGATCGTCCTTCATCATTTTATCCGATGGCCGTCCCCATCGTTGATCTTGTTATCTGACATTCGTCTTATGTCATGATAAACCCCGAGAGCAGCCGTACCCTGCTAGGTGATCGTCCTTCACCTCTTGATGATCGTCCTTCATCATGCTTATCTGATGGCCTTCCCCATCGTCTACCTTGTTACCCGACATTAGTCCTATGTCGTGGTACTTTCGGCAGCCGTACCCTGCCCGGTGATCGTCCTTCACCTTAGATGACCGTCCCTCATCTTATCCCCAACAGAGCAGCCGTCCCCTGCTAGGTGATCGTCCTTCACCTTTGATGACCGTACCTCATCATTTATTTCACTTACCTAAATCCCCAGAGAATCTTATAGCCTTACTTGATGGCCGTCCCCATCATAATCTCTTATATCCCCAACATGTCGGTCGTCCCCGTCATTGCTCTTTCCCCAGCAGTCGTCCTCTGCTCGGCGGTCGTCCTCCGTCGCCCGCACTTTATATCATACTTTATTTTCCTTTACAATCTATATCCCTTTTCTTCTTCATTCTGTGAGTGCAAATTTTGGACTGTCTTTGGTATTCAACCACAAGTTATCTTGTTTGCCTGTTAAGCCGTTGCTTACATCCTACACAGCTAACTCATGCTTGAATAGGGGCAGCTGTAAACACCCCAAATTTTCCCTCACCCATTCACACCATGGCTTGTGATCTTTTCATATGCATAAGTTCAATCATAGCATCTCATATTGCATTTTTGCTTCACTGCATTGGTTCTAAGTCATCTGCATCTAGGGTTTGTGATCTGAGCCATCCCTGAGCCATTTGAACCACCCCAAAGGTCTTCAATCACTTCAAAGGGGTCCATGTATGTTCAAGCATCATATTTTATCCTCACAAAGTCAAGGAAATCAAAGAATCACAAGAACTGAGAAAGGCATGGAAGCAGAGCCAGGTTTAACTGCACAAATGACCTAGAATTAGGGTTTTGGTTTCAAAGGCCATAACTCCAAATTTTTTGGTCATTCTTGTTTCTATTGGTCTCTATATGTTATAAGGATCATGCATATCAATTTTCATGAAGAAATTCCATGGGAAAGGCATCTAACCAAGAGTTGACTTCTTGAGCAAGTCAGTGCAAAATCAGGGCATCTGAGGTCCCCAATGACCCAACCAAAGGGTGTTCTTCATCATTTTGAATGTGTATGATCTTTATTTGGTCATAGAAGATGTTGGAAGTTGTCAAAATTGAAGAATTTCAAGCCATTTGCAAAGTTGCCTTTTTGGGAAAATGACTTGTAATGGAAACTTGCCATTTTGGGAAACTTTTTCAAACCTTTCTTTTTGATTCAAAAATTCCTCAAATGGGAAAACTTTGGTCATGAAAGTTGTAGAATGGATCATTCCCTTTTCAAAAAGTACAAGAACTCATTCTAATTCATTTTGGATCAAAAGTTATGGCTTGTCAAAGTTGGGAAAAATCACATAATTTCAAGTTATGTACCAAAGAGGCAAAGTTGCAAAATCACTTGCCAAGACAAATTGTGCTTTCAAATGAGTTTCTAATCTTTGTACAAACATACACCAAGGCCTAAGATTCAGATTGCATCAAAGAATTGTCCAATTTCATGACTTGCGCACTAAGAAACTTCAAAAGGACCAAGACTTTGTGAAATTGCAAAAACTCTCACAAACCCTAATCCACTTGCTGCATTGCCTCTAATCCACTTCCATGGTTCTCCTTGATTCAAGCTGCAGCCAAGCCATGCTTTGTACCTTGACAGAAATGGCCCATACCTCTCTTACACAAAAAGTTGACTTTATGCATTTTGCTCCATACCAATCACACTGCTCCACAACAACTCTCTGACCTATCAAGGATTGAAATGTGTACCAAAAGCAACCCAACACATAACACATACAAGCCTGAAACTCTCTCCAAGCCAGCATTCTCATTTTCCACCTCTTATGCAACTTCCTTCGAAACTCATCATACAAGCATCAAACATAGAAACAAACTCCATAGAATCACTCATCATACTCCCCTGATCATTTCCATGCCCTCATTCATCCCTGAAACCCCCTCAAACTAAATCACGATTCCTCCCCCCTCCTGAACAGAACTTCTGCAAACTCACAAACCAACCATTTTAAACTCCAACCAAGCTTCATAGCTTCATCAAGAGGACCATTGGGATCATTTTGAGGCAAAGAGGCAAGCAGAAAGCTCCTGGACTGAAAGCTCAAACTCAGGTAACATGATGAACAAATTTTCCAGAACTTTGATTTCTTGTTAGAATGTTGTTCTACATGTTGCCCTGATCATGGGGATCTATTTATTTTTGAAAATGAGCCAGAAACAAGCATGTATTCAATGTCTGAAAGTTTGCCTGTGAAAACGTTTTTGCTTGTTTCCTTTGATTCACGAAAAATAAATGTTGTTTGTTTTAGGGTTTATGATTAGTGATGTTCATAGGTTGATTCTGGAGAGTTTGGTAAGGTTTTGATGCGTTTTGAGAGAGGTTGGGATTTTGGCTGGCAGGAGAAGATGACCGGAACAGTGTTCCGGTCATCTGAATGTGATTAGGGCTAATGACTTAATTAGGGAAGTTTGAATTCTGGCCGTCCAGATGCGCGCTGGTCAATTCCCGCGTCCTAGGTTTGAACCACAACCCTCAGATCAGTTGACTTTCCCTTTTTCTCATTAAAATCATTTTAAATTCATTTGTTTTATATTTATTTTGTACGAATTATTAAAAATAGTAAAAGCCATTAAAAAATTCTGAAATTTTTTGTCAAAGGTTTAATTAATTTTCAGAACACAAAAATATTTTTATTTTTATTTTTTGCATTAAAAATTATTTTTAAATCATTTAAATGTTTATTTTTAATTATTTAATGGAAATTAATTAATTAAAAATGCATTTAGGTATTTAAAAATCACAAAAAAATTCACACAACATTTAGAAACATTTACAAACATTGTCCAATTCTCAAACCAAATTTCTTTTTTGTTCTTGATGCCTTTTGATCATTTTCATTGGATTTAATTTCATTTTTAGGCATTATTTTGTTTCAAACTTCGAAAATTCATTTCTGCCTAACCATTGAGAGTTGGATGATGATTCTTTTGGCATTGCATCTTCCATAGCATGCAGTTATAGGATAAATTTGATTTGAATTGATCTTGCATTTCCAATTTGTTTTGTATTTTTCTTGATAAAGTACCTTAAAACCCTAGCAATCTTAGGAAATTCATAATTCTCAATAGGTTAAGAGTTGGATCCTCTCCTTTGGGCAGTGAACTTGGATAGGTTTAGGGTATCTTTGGTTGCATTTTCAAATTTTTATCATGTCATTTGCTTCTTGTTTTGGATTTTTGCTTTGTGTGATGCATGAAACCCTAATTTGTGCCTTCTCTTGCATCCATTTCTCATTTGCTTGCATCCATTGACTTGTCATGACATTTTGTGCATTCTCTTGATTCATAACACATCTTAGGACATATTAGAATCTTGTTTGATCATTGCATCTTTCATTTGCCATGTTATATGTCTTTTGCATTCTATAACTTTTCATGTATGTTCATGGTTCTAAGCATGTCTCATTTGCATCTTTATGTCTTGTTTGATCATCCTCATGTCTTGCCTCAAGTTTGCATCATCTCTTAGCATCATTAACATCATGCTTTTGCTTCTGACTTTGTCTTGCATCATGCCATTTCATCTCATTTGCATTGCATTTCATTTATTTCACTAACTTTTCAGGTGGTAAGTTACTTTGAGAAGTGAATTTGCCTTCACTTCTCACAATCTCTTTTCATCTCTTTCACACTTCCCTTGCTGCATTTTGTATGTGTTTTAGAGTGAGCTTGCTCATTCATGTTCCCTCCTCACTTTCTTTCTTTAAGCAACTTATCTTCTTAAGTGAAGTAAGTTGACTTGCTTCTTTTGTTTCTCTTCCTTTCATCCTGCTTCTTCCTGCTGGTTTTTCTGAAGTTCTTCTTGCAAACCTCATTACCCCTAGGAACAACCAAGCATGAAAATAATTAGGGTTTTGATTAGTCCCCCCATTTAGCTTTTACCTTTGTGTCATCATTGAGTCTTCTCTTCTTATCTCATAATCAGGGACTAAACCCTAAAGGTTTTAAGGCTTTGTGATTAAGCTTATACCTGCATCCTTCTATTAGGATGGAGTGTATAACTTTAATCCTAAGTGTTAAACCCTCAATGTGTTTAAATCCTTTAATCAATTCACTTAATAATCATCTAAGACATCAAGCTTGTAACTTGGGCCTTGCATTAGGGTTCTAATTCTTCCTTAATTGGTTAAGAAGGACTAACCCTAGTGTTAATGGACAAGTCCCCCTCAAGTTGTCTTACAAACCATAAAAATCACTTCTTCACCTTACCATTAACTAAAATCCACTTTAATAAAGGCTTTGTTTTGTCATGAGGTTAATCCCTAATCATGGATTAAGTTGAGGAATCTTTCTCAGCTTAAATGTTCTCATCTATTATCCTTCTATTAGGATGGTGTAATGAGTCCATTAAATCCCTGATTATGGCTTAAACTCATTACTAAACACTAAACAAAAACAACAAAAAGATCTAAATAATCACAAGTAGGTTAATGATCTTAATCCTACATCCTGGTAATTAAGTGTGAGATGATGACTTCACACTTAAGGTATTCTCATTACCCCTAATCAGAGGGAGGATGTGATGAGTTTACTAACCCATTGGTTTAGGCTTTAGCTCATTATCCTATGACAAACTTCAAAAAGCAATAAAAGACTGAAAACACAAAAACAAACAATAATCGTCTCCTACGGGATTCTTTTCTCATCTCATTCACTCGCAAACGAGAACTCGCTTCTTCCGTCTAATGCAAGACAGTTTGCACCTGAGCCAGACAGGTCATACACTTGAGCATAGACAAGTAAGCAGTTCATAAGTCAATTCATCTTCCAGTCTCTTTGGGTCGAACTACGGTGTTCTGACTTCCTCATTGCACGAGAGGATACATAGGCATAACTTAACAGTTATCGAACAAAAGTCTCTGTATATTCCCCCTCTTTTCAGCATCATTTTTTTAAGCCTCATTATCTTGGGCATTTCATTCCTGTCATTACACTGATACTTCTCCTATACACCTCACTTTTCTTTTTACACTGACACTTGCATTCTTTTCCAGCTTTGATATACAAATTGCACTGACACTACCCCTTTAAAGCACAAATCTTTTAAGCGTGGATCCCGTCGAGTACGACGGACAATCTGAGTGCTAATACCTTCCCAAGTTGTAACCAACCCCCTTTCTCAGTCTCTCTGGTTCGCAACCGTCTTATCCATATATTTTCTTAGGTTTATGCAGCATTACCTTTCCTTCGGGATAAAAATGCCTAGCTGGCGACTCTATTCATTTCTTCCTCTTTCGCCGACCGTTCGCGTCTGTACCCTATTTGACTCAGCCTCATTTAGTGGGAGCGACACAAAGCAAGTCAAGAAAGAGTCCTGGAGCTAACAAAGCAACTTCACGAGGAACGGAATCTCAACTTGTACCTCAACACAAAGAGGAAACGTCCATGGGAGACTTAAAACCCCATCTCTTGTATTTATTTTATTTTATTGTAAGCCCAAGGGGCAAAACAAATTTATTACTAATAAAAGTTTACTTTCTTGATTGTTTAAACAAATTTAAATCATGCGGTCCTTGAAAACATTGCATACACATTTATACACCATATCATTGCATCACAGGTTTCTTGTGCACAGGTTTCTTATTTTCTCACTGTTTATTTCAGCAATGGCTCTTGAACAAACTGTCAAAGATCTCCAGGCTCAGAATGCACAATTCCAAGAGTTGATTCTGAACTTGTCCAAGGGACAAGATGAGTTGAAGACACTGCTGGATAAGAAGAAGAATCCTGAGGATAACAAGGATGATCAGCTGAAACAATTACAGACTGAGATGGCAGAAATGAGGATCCATATGAATGACCAGGTGGTTCTTATTCAAAGTTCATCTCAGGGGCAAGAAGAGTTAAGAACCTTTGTCAACAAACTTCAAAGTAATGGAGTCAAGAATCTAATTGTCAGTCAACCTCCATTAAAACAAGTTGATTTGGTTGAAAGGAAGATGAGGATAAAAGAAGGCAAGAGACAGATTGCCACTGATTGTTCTTCAGTTGAAGAAGAAAGACCTGATAAGGTTAATCCACCTCAACACAAGGAATGTAGAAGGCAGTTTATCAGGTTCAGCACTCCAATGTCACAAATTCTGCAATGCTTGTTGGAGATGAAACTAATTTCTTTGAAAAGTCCTCCTCAAAATCCTAAAACTTCCTCTCCTCACTATAATTCAAAGGCAAGGTGTGAGTATCACTCCAACAGTCCTGGACACAACACTAATAACTGTTGGGCACTGAAGAAAAAGATTCAAGACCTGATTGACGAAGGATTCCTAGAGGTTACTCCAGAAGGTCAAATTGAGTTCTACTATCGTCCATCAAACATCGAAGCTGCAAGGAAGGTTACCCAAAGTAGCAAGAAAGGAAGATTACCTATTCCTGTTGAGATATGGGGCACCTTGGGACATCCAAGTGGAAATTTTGATTTCATGGTGAAATATACTGCTCCTGAAAGTTCACAGATTGCAATTGAAGACATTCAGCCAACTGGATGAGACAACATTTGAATTTTCATTTGTAATTTCTTTTATTTGTTTAAACACTTACTATTATGTTAAACTCTTGTTTTCATTAATGCATTGCATATGTTTGTCTTGAATTAATCCATTCGTTTCACTATATTTAAAACTATGCTTTTTATTTCTATCTTGTGATATTTAACTCCTGATAAAGCTATAAGCCTGTAGAGGGAGGATGACGAAAACAATACCATAATATTAGGCAGTATGCTTTTGAACAGACTATGCTGACGATGTACAGGCATTGTTTCAATTCCTAAACAGTGGAGATATAAGGAAGTTAATCCATAGTCAACCCTTTTGAGCCTATGAAGTAGGAGTTTTTATTCTCGCACAAATTAAAACCCTTATTCATAACCTGGGGCAGGGTAGTTAATCGGTTAACTCAAATATGCCAATTATCTATGTTGTACACAACTAATGATGGTTCTCTGTAATCATTAAACTTGACAGTTAATATCTAGCAAAAAAAAAGCTCACTATGTCAAAACCTATGAAGGAGACTTAGTAAAAAAATTAAGACATCCCGCTGACTGTAACCTTGAAATAAACAGTTCAGGAAAAAAGAAGGGATAACAAAATCAGAAAGAAAAAAGAGGTCATTATGAATCCTCAACAAAGAAAGATGACTGAATGTTCAAATAAATTTTTGGTTTCTGAACCATCACAAATGTCAGTGTTACAATTCCGAACTCCTTTGAGCGTCAATGCATAAGTTAACTGAGCATAGGACTGAAGAACATCATGCAGATTGGGTTGGGTACAAATAAAATTTGAGCCTTTATCCTTTGTTTCTTAAACCGTGAACCAGGCCACGTTACAACCCTTTAAAAGTCCTAACTGAAGCATGGTTAGTTCGAAAGCGTACTACTACAAAAAGGTATCCTGACTCCTTTAGGGCTTATTATAAAACTTGAGTTAATATCACAGTTTTCACAAAAATTGTTTTTCTAAAATAACTCTTTTTCAAAACTTCAAGACAGACATAAGCATTGCATTTTTGAATATATTTGTTTGCATATACCTGAGTGTTTGATAAACAGAGAAACTTACAGGATGAATGTTCAATAAACCAAAGTCCTTCCGATAAACAAAGTTTCTTCCTGGATCAAAGTCCATGTATACAAAGGGGCATAGTCATTATCTCTCAATCAAGGGGGCATTCCATGATACTGCCTAACTCATTTGGGGAAATCAAGACAGGATTCAACTATGTTTAAGTAGCCAGGGGAAGATCTCCTCATCTATCTAAGTTACCAAGGGTAACATTATAGAGTTCATAATGCCAGGGGCATAGTCACTGTTTCCCAATCAAGAGGCATATCAACTTACTGTTCAATTCATTCGGGGCAATCAGGTCCAGATTCAACAAATGCTTAATAGCCAGGGGCAACTCTCCTCATGTATTTGAATTTCATGATACAGGGGCATATTATTGTGGGGAATTCCGCTTATTTCTCTTGAGGTAACTACATTCAGATACTTCCATTATGGAACAATTCATCCTCAACCAAGGGGCAATGTTTTCTTTTCAAATCTAATTTGAAGACACGTTCCTCTCATTGTATTACCTTGATATGGGATCCTCAACAGAATCCATTGTGGAAATTAATTGTCTACGCCAGTAGTATCAGATGGTGTCAGTATCATGTCTTCAGATCCAGCTATGAGGATTTCTGGGAAGGTATTCAGGAAAGTTAAGAATCTCAAGACCTCTAAATCCAATTGGTTATACACTCTCAAGGTTGAAACGATTTTGTTTTCGAGTTCAGCTTTACTTTTCCCTCTTTATTCAAGTAGGAAATGCTTGTTGAATCCAGATTTACTTTTACCCTATTTACATAAGCGAAAACGTCTGTTGGTTTTGTTTGAATGTATGTATGCTTTTGAATATGATTGATGTTTACCAGAAACGCATAAAAATGCAGTAATAGTATTTACTAAGGACGAACGAGGGAAGGAATTCAACGAAGCTTCGCCGGTTCATCCCCACCAGACAGCTACAAGTCCCCCAGTAGGGCAAATCCATCTTCATAAATACTTCGAGTCACATCTCCCCTGGAATTTATATCCATCTCTTTTATCCTCAGACGGATAGTCGGGAATTTATTCTTTCAATAGGAGTACTATCGAACGAAGACGGGAGGTATTGGATACCATACCATCAAACGAAGACGGGAGGTATTGGATACCATACTATCAAACGAAGACGGGAGGTATTGGATACCATATTATCAAACAGGACGGGAACGAGTTCCTTATATTCTTCACTATATTATCAAACAGGACGGGAATGAGTTCCTCATATTCTTCACTATATTATCAAACGAGACGAGAACGAGTTCCTCATATTCCTCAGCAACGAATCGGGATTTATTTTTCCAGACCAGCAGTTGTTATACGAAGATATCCAGACGCTTCAAGCTGCATGATGCATACATACATCACTTACATCATACCATAACATATATATCTATAAGTACATAATACATTTACTTCAGTGCATCATACTACGCATGCATACATAGTGCATAAACTAATATTCTCCTTGCATGATAGTTATATGCAGGTAAAACAATATCAACAACTTATACCTCGGGACGTTATTTATCCTCCTGAAAGCTATCATGACTTTGGGCCGTTGTTTATCCTCCCAAAAGTCATACCCTTACCTTGGGCCATTGTTTATCTTCCCAAGTACCCTATCATAACTTTGGGCCGTTGTTTATCCTCCCAAAAGTCATACCCTTACCTTGGGCCGTTGTTTATCTTCCCAAGTACCCTATCATGACTTTGGGCCGTTGTTTATCTTCCCAAAAGTCATACCTTTACCTTGGGCCGTTGTTTATCCTCCCAAGTACCCTATCATGACTTTGGGCCATTGTTTATCTTCCCAAAAGTCATACCCTTACCTTGGGCCGTTGTTTATCCTCCCAAGTACCCTATCATGACTTTGGGCCGTTGTTTATCTTCCCAAAAGTTATATCATTGCCTTGGGCCGTTGTTTATCTTCCCAAGTACCATATCATGACTTTGGGCCGTTGTTTATCTTCCCAAAAGTTATACCCTTACCTTGGGCCGTTGTTTATCTTCCCAAGTACCATATCATGACTTTGGGCCGTTGTTTATCTTCTCAAAAGCCATACCATTACCTTGGGCCGTTGTTTATCTTCCCAAGTACCATTTCATGACTTTGGGCCGTTGTTTATCTTCCCAAAAGTTATACTCTCACCTTGGGCCGTTGTTTATCTTCCCAAAGGTAATGTTGGGACGTTGTTTATCTTCCCAAAAGTTATACTCTCACCTTGGGCCGTTGTTTATCTTCCCAAAGGTAATGTTGGGACGTTGTTTATCTTCCCAAAAGCTATATCTTCATACTTTGGACTACCTTATTCTCCAAGAAGTATATTTGAAGAACTTTTCTCCAGATGGCATCTCTAAGCCCATCTCCAGTTCATTCTGATGGCATCTTTAAGCCCATCTCCTTTTCTCCAAGTGGCATCTTCAAGCCCACTCGAGCATATACAGTTAATCATCAGTATTACTTTACGCACCGGTGAGTGCAAATTTTTGGGCTTTTGTGTTCAATCCCCTTCAACCTTCCAGGTCACGACTGGCACATATACCAATCTAACCCCTCAGGTTTCAGAAAATTGAACAGGGGCAGCTGTTGCACCCCAAAATTTGCCCTCTATTTTTAACTCTAACCGACTTTTTGTTTCGCATTCATTTGCATCATCTTCATAGCATAACATGTATTTCATCTTAATATTAGCCGGAATAATTTCTCGGAATTTACAGACAGACTGGTCAAATTAATTATTTTTAACTATGCCTAAAATCAGTCAACGAAAAATGTCAAGTTTAAGTTTGCAAATGTCGGTAACATTAATCTGCGGTTCACGTGGTTTAATTTGACATGCTAAAAATATTTTTACGACAATTTTTGGTCATATTTTGATCAGTCTGAGCAGTTTAAACGGTCATAATATTTATTTCAAAATCCGACCAAACGTTGTATTTTTCTGAGTCATTTATTTCGCGCTGATTATTTTGACGTATTCATTTTATTTTTTTCGAGCATTTTGGTGCCCGAATTTTTTTTTTTTTGAGTCTATTTATTTTTATATTGGATCTAGAATAAATAAATAGGATTATTAGTTTTTTATTTTATTTTAACTAATTTAATTATTAAAACTTTATTTGTTTTTTAAATTAATATTTTATTGGGTCTTGAATAAATAAATTGGATTATTAGTTTTTTATTTTATTTTAACTAATTTAATTATTAAAACTTTATTTGTTTTTTAAATTAATATTTTATTGGGTCTAGAATAAATAAATAGGTTAATTAGTTTTTATTTTAGTTTTAACTATTTTTATTAAACTTTATTTAATTATTTATATTAATATTGGATTCCAAAATAAATATTTAGGCCCATTTACATTAACCCTAATTGGTCCCTATATATACCTAACGTGTTATTGCTGTTAAGGGGGGACGGAAGAAAGACAGAAAAGAGAGAAGAAAAACATTCCTGCAACAGCTTTACTTTCCAATTGCACTTTGATTGGTACGTAATATATATATATATATATAAATTCCTATAACATTCATACGTTTTATATATACATATATATTTGTTAATATATATATTTGTTGCTTTTGTTACACTTTGTTAATATCTTAACTAACGTTGCTTTTGTTAATATATATATATATTTGTTGCTCTTATTTTGTTAATACATCACAGGTAACAAAGAACATAAAACGTTGTTTTTATGTATACATATATAGAATTGGCTGCATATTCTTTATATATATATATATATATATATATATATATATATATATATATATATATATATATATATATATATATATATATATATATATATATATATATATATATATATATATATATATATATATATATATATATATATATATATATATATATATATATATATATATATATATATAAAGTTTTTATTTATTTTGTTTTTACAGTTTTGTTTTAATATTGTTAATTCTAATTTTTTTTATGTTCAGATCGGATCGTGTCGATACGCTGTTCGCACATTTTATGTGTATGAGGCGTGACACTTATGTTGATCCGATCCAATTGCGATGATCGCATTTTTTGCGTTAGCAACGTCGTTTTTGTTTTTTCCATTTTTTTTATGTTATATATTTAGATCTGTACAGATAACTAACTACCTTGATTTTTTCCTAAACCTTGACATTTCCGCCACAAACTCTAAATTTCAAACCTAAAACTTTAACCGTGTTTAACCGTATTATTTCCTTTAAACCATAAACATTTTTACAAACCTTAACAACCCTGTTATTATTTCTTATTTTTTGCTCATGTTTATGTTATTCATACACTGTAATTGCTTCGCCCTTGTAATATTTTAAGTTTTAACTTGTAATATTTTCAGTTTTACTTTTCGCCATATAATTATGTAACTGCCTCAGCCATGTAATAGTGTAGGAATTTTTATTTTCTGCCTTTAAATTTCTGCCTTTATTTATTTTTATTATTCCCTGCGTGGTTAGTAATTTAGGGCGTGCCAAGAACTGAATGAAAATCAATATGGACTTAGATCATTAATTAAAAAAAAAAAGACTAATTAATCAATAAACTTTTTCTTATAATAATAATAGTATTTTGTATATAATTTTTATCATAATTATATTTTGTAAGTAAATAATCAAATAATCAAATTTTCTAATTCTTCTTTTAACTTCTAAAATTTTTGTCATTCTTTTATACAATTGTAAATAAAATCTAATTGACTCTTTTTTTATAATTAAATAATTATGATTCTAAAATATTGTATATAATTTATAAATAACCTACTAACTTAATAATTTAATAGTTTTCTATGATATTTATTTAATTCGTAAATATTATTTTAATTTCAATAATTCTTTTACTTTATGTTTTGTATATTAATAATATTATTTTCTTAATTGTACTATAATAGTAATAATCATATAATGTAAATAATTAAAAGTTTTCTTAATAATATTTAATTGTTTTTCTCTAAACTTAATTTTTTTTTACTAATCCTAATAACTTCTAAAAAATCTAACTTGTCTAACTTAAACTTTTTCTTTTAATTAAATGTTTAATTGTTATTTCTTTAATTTATTTTAACTTTATTATTATTATTATTGCTTTATTGTTAATATTGCTTTATTATTTTTGCTTCATTATTATTATTATTGCTTTATTGTTAATATTGCTTTATTATTTTTGCTTCATTATTATTATTATTATTATTGCTTATTCATTATTTTATTATATCTATTATGCTTGCTTTATAATTTATTCTTATCCGACTATTATGTATCTGCCAAAGCCTTGTAATAATTTGTAGATTTATTTTTCCGTCTTTATTTTCTTTGTAAATATTTAACTGTATGGTTAGTAACCTTAGGGTGTGTATAACTTATATGTAATTAAATTGAACTTAGATAATTAAAATAAGATAAATACCTGAATATAAACACTCACACATGTAAGTCGATCTTTGATCGCCATCTCACTTCCTAAGGTTATCCCTCATGTTGCCTAAATAAAAAGGTCAAGTAAGGTGTCTAAAAAGCAAAGTCCCTTCATAAATATCATCAAGTCCCTATAGTTTTAAAGATCAAGTCCCTTCGAGGTTGCCTACGATAAATGATCTTGTCCCTTCGAATAAAAGATGATAAGTCCCTACGAATTGCTAAAGACACTATACAGTTGCCTATATCCAGATGACCCTACAAATGTCCCTTAATCACATCCAAGGTAATGACTACCTATTCCTTAATAATAGGGATAGTCTTACCATTGAAAGAACATTCAAGAACAGTAAAGATCTAAACATAGGGTAGGTTTCTCTTAAGTACTTGCTCACTTTTCATCAAATTACTTCATTACACTTCACATTTTAAACAATTTTCAAAACAAAGTCTTTATATATATATCCGTACAAGGATCATTATAAAGTACTTAAGAAAATTTTTAATCACACACTACACTTCTCAAAACAGTTTAAAGTGAGCTAAGTAACTAAGAGCCCATGGATAACCATGGATGTAAAGGGTGCTAACACCTTCCCTTTACATAACCTACCCCCCGAACCCAAAAATCTTTTAAGGTCTTTCCTGTTCTTTTATGCCCTTTCCTTTGGATAAAATAAAAGTCGGTGGCGACTCATAACTAAAGTCAGTTCTCCCACCGTGTTACAATCGCGAACTGAACAACCACGCTCAACTGAAATCATTGCCAGCTTTATGCTATTCTGTGAGTGTTATGCTTCATTTTTCTATGTAGATGCAGTGCGAAGTATGCTATATGACATGCTAAATGCTTATGAAAAAGAGAGGGCAAATTTGGGGTGTTACACTATTTCTACTAGGTTGTAATAACATAGGAGGTTTTGTAAGATATTCTTTGATTTCATCGAACGCCTCCTGCTACTCCCCCCCCAGTGAAACTCACTGTCCTTCTTGATTTTTAACAATGGCGAAAATACCTTTGTCTTGCCACTTAGATTTGATATAAATCTTCTCAAGAAGTTGATTTTCTCCAACAAAGATTTAAGTTGATTCTTTGTTGATGGAGGCTTGAGATCCAAGATAGCTTTCATCTTGTGTTGGTTTATCTTGATGCCTTTCTTGTGGACAACAAAGCCCAAAAAGTCTCCTGCATGCACACCAAAAGTACATTTTAGTGGATTCTTTTTTAATCCATATTTCCCCATTCTCTCAAAGGAGCATTGAAAGTGATCCAAATTGAAGGGGCGTAAAATGTAACACCCCGATTTCATAATTTATTTAATAAAATAATTATTATGTATATGGGTGGTGTTTTTGAAATTATAAGTGAAGAATTATTTAAATAATAATATAATGATAATATGGTATTATTTGAATATTATTACTAAATAAATAAAATAGTAATAATTGGAGGTCTAAGGGGCAAGGTGGTAAATTGGTGTGGTTTTATGAGAAGGGAAAAAGGGAATCATTCTCATTCATCGTGTTTTGGGTGGAAATAAGAAGTTGGCTCTGGAGAAAGAGGAAAAAGAGAGAGAAGAACAAGAGACCTAAAGCTCCAAGATCAAGATTGTTCAAGGAATCGATTGAATCTAAGGTAAGGGGGGAGAAAGGGTTCTTTATTGATGATCTAACATGAAAGGGTAGTTGAGAGGTCCTTACTCTCCTAGGGATTATGTGATTTGGTATAATTTGATGAATTGTAGTATGAATATGTAATTGCATGATTGATTGTTGTATTTGGAATAATCATTGTTTGAATTGATATAATTGGATTAATATGAAAACTGTTATATGAATGTTGTTGTTGATGATGTGAATTGAGAAGAGGAAGAGAAACTTAAAATCCCTAATTTGATTAGTAATATTAGGTTGGAAAGATATGTGGTGTTGAAGGTCTTAAAATCAGTATAAGAATGACATTGGGACTGTTTTGAGTGATAAAAGTGAGATATAATCAATAGAACCTGAACTAGTATGAGATGGGGAATGAAAAGTGATTTTTGGGAAAAAGCTGATTTTGGGCGCAGGGCTCCTGACACGGGCCGTGTCACACGACACGGGTGGCCGTGTCAGGCTACGGGAACAAGATTGGGAGGATTTTTGGGAAGATTGGAGATCAGAGGGTGTGACACGGGCCGTGTCACACGACACGGGTGGACGTGTCACTCTTCTGTACTTTGGAAAATGATGTTTTTAGGATTGTTCGTCAGGCCGTGTGACACGGGCCGTGTCAGGGGACAAGGGGGGGGGGGCGTGTCAGGCCTCTGTATTTGGGAAATTCATGATATTTTAAGCCGGCTTCGTCCTGTTCCCTTGGTCTACTTTCTTACCATTAGTCTAAGGCTTTGAGAATAACATTCATGAGTAACTATAGGACCTGACAACCGATAATTAGTGTGTGAGTTTTATATGATTATTGTGGATAGTATAACTTTATTAATTGGTTACTTAAAATGTGTTGAGTATGGTGATGTTATTATAATTCTTGTATAAACTATATGATGGGCTGGTTAATAACCGATGAAGATCACGAGGATCATGTTGATTGGTAATATTGTTGATTGTATGCTTTGCATAGATCCCATGAGGTAAGGTTGGTAGCGGTGAGGATCGGAAGGATTATGTTATATTGGAAAATGTATGGAAAATAATTGTGAGTGGAATTAATGAGGAATTCATAGGATATGGTAATTGGTAATTAATGTGTAGGAATATATGTGCTTATGTTGATTTATATGACTCTTGATGATGAACCATATGAATTGTGTTGATTATATGTGTGAATACTGTCTGATTGTTTATGTGACCCATGTGATGGGATGTGTGATAATTGATGAAGGTCATGAGGATCATGAAGGCATGACTGTTGTCATGCGTATTTGTATTATGGTGTATGTGTTTGAGTCTGCATATGCATACACATTTGGTGGAATGATCATGTCTCGGTGGAGCGTAAGTGATCATTCGGATTCATTGCGAATCGTTGGTGCATGGATGATCGTGTCTCGGTGGAGCATAAGCGATACATCCGGGTTTGAATTAATGAACCATTGTTGAAAGTCGGTACCGCACTTGCATTGTGTCATTGAGTCACTTTGCATTGATTGAATTAATGATGTATGATATATGTTGACGAACTATTTGAGATATTGATTAATTGTATGATGTATGTGGTGTATTGATGAATAGAGGTGAGATTGCCCTTTTAGATGTTATTTGCACCATTAAAATATTGAATTGTTTTCTCACCCCCTTTGTTGTTTGGTTGCGTCTGTGCTTCTTCGGAAGTACAGATGATTCAGGTACTTGAGTACGCTCGGAGTACAAGTTGCTAGGTTGAGTCTTAGGAGTCGCTCTGATACGTAACATGGGAGTTAGGGATCTTTGTTGTTTTAATTATTCTTGTTAAGTAATAGTTACGTATCATATTTTGTGGAAATTATAAATCAAGAGGATTATGAATATTGTGGATATTTGGAAAATTGCCATTTGATGAATAAATGAGATTTTTTCCGTTGTTTTAATGAAAAGAGTTATGATGAATTAAGTACTTCCGCTATTGTTGTAAAGACTATGTTATTGTTGGTTTTTGGTGAAAAAGTAGCATTCCACTTTTGATAAAAACTCTGATTTTCTTAATAAAATAGTTGTCTTATTTAATTTGGGAATAGTGGGTGTTACAATTGGTATCAGAGCAGATCGGTTCGTCCGGCCAGGTTGTCGTGTGTCGTTTGTCCCAGAGTATACGATATGTGTGTGAAACACTATCGGTACTTGCTTGTTTGCTAGTTGTTTGTTTGTAGATGTTTATTGAAAATAAGTGGGGGAGAAGTTATGGTTTCTCCTGAGAATTGGCTTGTGGTGTGTTGGAATTGTGGTGTGGCAGAGGTTGCTATGGTGGGCATTGACTAAGGATTCGCTCGTGAAGCAACTTAGTTCGCATGATGCAAGGAACGCTATTAAAGTTGGGAAATGTGGCTTATGACCATCCTGATTGTCGGCTATCTATTGGCAAATTGAGGAACTGATCACCCTCAATCCCTTGTTAATAGCAGACGTAATCGTGTTGGATGCAAAAGACATATCTTTCAGCTGAGATAGTATGTTCAATAGACCAGTTGGAGTGGCGTCGGAATTATTAGTGGCTTAAAAGAGAAGATGTGGATTCCGGTATTTGAAAAAGAGATGGATTTAAGGATTGGTTATGTTGATTAGATATTACTAATGGTTACTCCTCAGTGAGTAGGAAGTGAATTTGGAATGGAAGATTGCGAAAAGTTGAACGTTATATCTACGGAGTGCGTGGAGGAACTTTTGAGAGAGGAATCTGATGTCTGATTGGGTTGTTTATATGGTATTGATTGGGAGTAAGGTTACAGTGATGGGTCGTTTGTAGAGCCTGAATTGTATTTGTGTTTTGAAGAATATTTTAGCAGTGTTGTTATAAGTAAAGATGGGACTATTTCTTGGTCGACAATGGTGCTAAGAGGAATAGTTGGAAGAATCATCGACAAAAAGGATTGTGAGATCAAGGGCGCCTTTTGGAGAAAACTTCGGTGTTATTGATCTAGGAAGATGAGGATGTGAAGTTGCATGTCAATTAGTGAATATTATGAGGATTCACAATTATTAAGGGAATAAATTGGACTCGATTGATGAAGGGTTAAGAGTGAGTTGGTATTCATCCATAGTATTGATGTTGTTGTGAGTTGGATTATAGTGCCTACCAGGACCTTGAGTTAGTTGGAATTTCGTAAGCATGTTATAAAGAGAAGGTTATAATTGGAACCAAATGTTAACAGGTCATGTTGGATGAATTTACTTCGTTGAAGGTTGTAGAAGAGAGATTGAGGAAGTAAGTATTGAACTATGTTTTGGCATAGTATGATAAGAAGTGGATGAGTTTTTGAAAGTATAAAGGTATAATTTTTGTCGGAAATTAATTATAACTGCGTGTCTTTGCTATGTAGTGATGTTGAGTTGTTGCCTTAGGAGTGCGGTACATGGGATGCAAAGTATAGATAGTTTTGTAAATGTTTTTGGAAATGGTGGACCGTGAGTTACAAGATCGATTAAAAACTATATGTTGTGGTTATTATGGGATGAAGCGAGAGAAATATAAGTATCGTTGTATGTGTCTGACTATTAAGACAAAAGTAAAATAGTAATTGTGCAATATCATTGTAAACACCCCAAATTTTCCCTCACTAAGTTCACACCATGGCTTGTGATCTTTTCATTTGCATAAGTTCAATCATATCATCTCATATTGCATTTTGCTTCACTGCATTGGTTCAAAGTCATCTGCATCTAGGGTTTGTGATCTGAGCAATCCATGAGCTATCTGAGCCATTCCAAAGGTATTCAATCATCTCAAGAGGGTCCATGTATGTTCAATCATCATATTATATCCTCCCAAGATCAAGGGAGTCAAAGAATCACAAGAACTTGCAAAGCTTGGAAGCAGAGCCAGGCTTAACTACACAGATGATCTAAAATTAGGGTTTTGGTTTCAGAGGCCATAACTCCAAATTTTTTGGTCATTCTTGTTTCTATTGGTCTCAATATGATATAAGGATCATGCATACCAAGTTTGATGGGAAAATTCATTGTGGAAGTCATCTGATCACTGGGTAACTTCTTGAGCAAGTCAGAGCCAAATCAGGGCATCTGAGGCCCCCAAACATGAAACCCAAATGGATTTTTCATCAAAATGAAGTTATAGGGTCTTTATTTGATCATGGAAGTGATTTGAAGTTCACAAATTTGAAGAAAAGTGGGCTAAACCAAAAGTTGCCAAAAATGGAAATGACTTGTAATGTAAACTTTCCATTTTGGGAAAGTTTTTCAACCTCCTCTTTCTCAACCAAAAATGCTTCAAATGAAAAGTTCTTGGTCATAAAAGTTGTAGATTGGATCATTCCCTTTTCAAAAAGTACAAGAACAAGATCTAATTCATTTTAGAACTCAAGTTATGGCTTTCCAAAGTTGGCAAAAATCACATAATTTCAAGTTTCATGCCTAAGAGGGATTTTTGCAAAACCTCATGCCAAGCAAATTTGTGACCTCAAATTGACTTCTAATCACCATAAAAACTTAATGCAATGCCTAAAAGTCAGAATTGGCCCAAGAATTTCCAAGTTTCATGACTTGTGTATGAAGAAATCAAGAAAGGGCCAAACTTCATGAAATTTGCAAAACCCCCCACAAACTTCAATCCACTTGCTAATTGGCCTCAATCTGAATTCCATGGTTGCCCATGAACCAAGCTGCGCAGGACATGCCCTTGTCCTTGGCCTAAATTTGCCCATACCTCAAAGGACACCTAACCTTGACTTTTTGCAAAATGAACCATACCAATCAGCATAGGCCACCAACAACTCTCTGACCTATCAAGACTTGATACATGGACCAAATACAAGCCATTACACACAAAAAGCAAGCCAGGATCCCCCACAAGTCAGCATTCACCAAAACTCCCCTCTTTGCATTTTCATTCGAAACTCATCACACAAGCTACACACCTTCAAACAAACTTCATAGAACAACTCACCATCAACCCCTGATCATTTCCCACCCTTCATCTTGCCCTAAAAACAGCCATATCAAAAACACGATTTTGGCCCCCCCTGAACTGAACTTTAGCAAACTTCAAAAAGAGTCCACAAAAGCTTCAGCCAAGCATCCCAGAAGCAAGAGGGAGTCAAAAGAAGGGGAAAATCACCAAAGATAGGATCAGACAGTGCCATTTTCGAAAGCTCCATTTCAGGTAACTTCAAGAACAAATTTTCCAGAAATGTAATTTCTTGTTATATAAATGTTATGTATGCTTTGCTGATCATCATGATCTATTTAGTTTTGAAAATGAGTAAGAAACAAGCATGTATGAAGCTTCTGAAATTTTTGCATGTTTTCTGTTTGCCTTTGATTCTTGATCTTGAGTGAAAATAAATGATTTTGATTGTTGGATTCTTGTTTAGAATTATCTAATGATTGATTCTGGAGAGTTTAGTGAGGTTTCATGGCGTATTGAGAGAGATTGAGTGAGAGAGCAGCCAGAGAAGATGACCGGAACACTGTTCCGGTCACCTGAATGTCATTAGGGTTCAGATTAGGGTTTAATTGTGTAATTAGTGAGATTTGACTTTCAGCCATGCAAATGCGCGCGGGGTCAGTTCCCTCCAACCCAGCTTTGAATCTCCACCCTAGGATTAGCTGACTTTCCATTTTTATTTCATTTAATTAGTTTTATTTCACATTTTTCTTATTTATTTCATACGAATTATAAAAAATAGTAAAAAGACTTCAAAAATTCTGAAAATTTCTATTCAAGCTTTTATTAATTTTCAGAACCCAAAAATATTTTTATTTTTATTTTTTGCATTGAAAAATATTTTAAAATCATTTAAATGATTATTTTTAATTAGTTAATGAGAATTAATTAATTAAAAATACATTTAGGTATTTAAAAATCCCAAAAAAATTCAGAGAGCCTTTTCAAACATTTAGAAGTATTTACAAACTCACAACACAATTTTTTTTTGGTTTTGTTCATACTTTAACAATTTTCATTTGAATTAGGGTTCTTAAATTTGAATATTTTTAACCCTAACTTCAAAAATTCATAACTTTTGAACCAAAGTGAGTTTGTGAATGATTATTTTTGCATTGTGTTATGCATGACTTCAAGCTCCTAAAAACATTTTTGTTTCATTTTTATAATGCATTTTCAATTTGTTTGGCATTTTCCCTTTAGAATCACCCTTAAAACCTTAGAAATTTAAGAAAATCATAGGTCCTTCTAGGTTAAGCTTCTGACCTCCCTCTTTGGGCAGTGAACTTATATAGGTTTAGGGTCCCTTTGATCCCATTTTCAATTTTTATCTTACCATTTGCTTCTGATTTTGAATTTTGCATCTCATGTTGTGCATAAACCCTAATTTGCATCTCCATTTGCATCCATCTTACATAAGCTTGCATACATGAACTTGCCATGACATTTTGTGCATCCACATGACATATAAGACATCTTAGGACATATTGAAATCATGTTTGATCATTGTATCATCCATTTGCCATGTTTTGCTTTCATTTCATTTCATATACATTCATGAACCTTCATGCTTCTTACATGTCTCATTTGAATCCTTTGTATGATCATCCCCATCTCATGACATACATTTATGCAATCTCTTTGCATCATTAGCATTATGAACATGTTTCTGACTTTGGCTTGCATCCTTGCATTTCTTTTCATGTTCATTTCTTCTCATTTCCTTTTGCTAACGTTTCAGGTGGTAAGTGTTTGAGAAGTGGATTTGCCTTCACTTCTCACAATCTCTTATCATCCCTCTTATGCATCATTGCTGCATTTTACTTGTGTATTAGAGTGGGCTTGCTCATTCATGTTCCTTCCTCATTTTCTTTCTTCAAGCAACTTATCTTCTTAAGTGAAGTAAGTTGTCTTGCTTCCTTCCTGCTTCTTTTCCTTCCTTCTTTCTTCTCCCTTGGTGGCTTTTCCTTGAAGATCTTCTTGCAAGCCTCATAAACCCTAGGAACACCCAAGAATGATTACAATTAGGGTTTGATTAGTCCCCCATTAGTTTTACCTTTGTGTCATCTTTTGAGTCTTCTCTTCTCATCTCTTAATCAAGGACTAAACCTTAAAGGTTTTAAGGCTTTGTGATTAGGGTTATGTCTGTATCCTTCTATTAGGATGGGGTGTATAACTTTAATCCTAAGTGTTAAACCCTTAATGTGTTTAAATCCTTTAATCAATTCATCTAATAATCACTAAGACATCAAGCTTGTAACTTGGGCCTTGCATTAGGGTTCTAATTCTTCCTTAATTGGTTAAGAAGGACTAACCCTAGTGTTAATGGACAAGTCCCCCTCAAGTTGTCTTACAAACCACAAAATCCACTTCTTAGTCTTATGATTAACTAAAATCCACTTTAATAAAGGCTTTGTTTTGTCATGAGGTTAATCCCTAATCATGGATTAAGTTGGGGAGCCTTCCTCAGTTTAAATGTTCCCATCTATCATCCTTCTATTAGGATGGTGTAATGGGTCCATTAAATCCTTGATTATGGCTTAAACTCATTACTTAACACTAAACAAAAAAAAACTCTAAAAACATCTAAATAATCACAAGTAGGTTAATGATCTTAATCCTACATCATGGTAATTAATTTTGAGGTATCTACTTCATACTTAAGGTATTCTCATTACCCCTAGTCAAAGGGAGGATGTGATGAGTTTACTAACCCTTGGTTTAGGCTTAAGCTCATTGACTTATGACAAACACAAAAAGCAATAAAAGATTGAAAGCACCAAAAACAAACAATAATCGTCTCCTCCGGGATTCTTTTCTCATCTTATTCACTCATAATCGTGAACTTGCTTCTTCCGTCTAATGCAAGACAGTTTGCACCTGAGCCAGACAGGTCATACACTTGAGCATAGACAAGTAAGCAGTTCACAAGTCAATTTATCTTTCAGTCTCTTTGAGTCGAACTACGGTGTTCTGACTTCCTCATTGCATGAGAGGATACGTAGGCATAACTTAACAGTTATCAAACAAAAGTCTCTGTATATTCCCCCCTCTTCTAGCATTATTCTTTAAGCCTCATTGTCTTGAGCTTTGCACTCTTTTCCTACACTGACACTCTTTTATTTCACTTCACACTTCTTTTGCACTGACACTTGCATTCTTTCCCAGCTTTTGCACACAAAATAGCACTGACACTACCCCTTTAAGCACAAACTTTCAAGCGTGGATCCCGTCGAGTACGACGGACAATCTGGGTGCTAATACCTTCCTAGGTTGTAACCAACCCCCTTTCTCAGTTTCTATGGTTCACGATCGTCTTATCCATCTTTTCCTAGGTTTATGCAGCATTACCTTTCCTTCGGGATAAAAATGCCTAGCTGGCGACTCTTTTCAGTTCATCTTCATGTCCTCTTTCACCGACTGTTCGCGCTTGTACCGGGATGCAAATCTTTGGGAGCGACGGCTTGGCGACTCTGCTGGGGAACCTTATACTGCAACCAAGGCTTCTGGTTCTTTTTGTGGGTTCCTCCTAGAGCTTGTTTGATTTGTGTTTACTGGGGTGTTATGTGCTAATTGTGTTTATTTATTTGCTTTATTTATTGCTTTATGTACAGCTTTATTTACTGCTTTCTTTTCAGTTTTTATACATCATACTGTCATTATCATTGCTGGATCTGGCTTCTGTTTTGGTGGGTGGGGTTTCATTGAGAGATTAAGGTCCTATACCTGGGACCTGAGTGACACCTAGGCTAAAGTGGCTTCATATTCTTTCCCATTCCATTTCGGTCTGGTGCGGGAATATGAAACACGATTCATATGTGGGTTTCTTCTTGAGAACTCTGTGCTACAGATTTCCTGTAGTGCTAGGGCTATCTGGGAAGCCTGCTAAGTCTGGATGACCTTTATTTTGACCTTCAGAATCTGGGGTGAATTAGAGGAGGATCTTTTATGGTTATTGTAAACACTGTACCTCCGGGTTAGAAGTGTTTACACTTCTCATAACTTATCCAAGTCTGAGGATCCTTGTTCTAGAACATTACATGTGAGGGGGTTGGGCTGTTTACAGGTTTGCAGGAACCCTTTGGCCACATCATACCCAGTTACTGTTTTGTTTAAGAATACTCCACTTTGGACAGTTCTTGTGATTAACCCTGGATATGTGACTCTTTATTTGAGTCCCCCACCCTGGTTACTGGATTTCTGAGCCTTCATCTAAACTTTTGAACCCACATGGACCTTATAATCAGATCCATCTCTTGATCACAAACCCTTGCATATCATTTGCATATATCATCATTGCATCATTTGACATTTGTTTATTTTCTTTTCAGGGTATCCACCTCATTGTATCTTGGTTTTGGTTTTGACCCCTTCTTCTGCATAGATCTCTGCTTCAGCTGTTTTCATCAGCTATCTGCTTCAGCCACCTCCATCACCACCAGCATCAACTTATCAGAGATTTACTTCCAACATCAGTCTTGATCTTCATCAGCATTTGTCTTCAGCTTCTTCAGCAGCACTCATGGCCACTCCCAGGAAGAGCAACATATCTTATCACTTCTTTGAGCCTGTGTTGACTGGTATCAGGCAGGTCCAGTCACTTATCACACCTGACCACATACCACTGTTTAGAGAGCACTATGGGGGTATCTTGGATATGATTATGGATCTTGATCCTTCTCAGAGAAGCATGATCCACACATGTTTGCAGTTCTATGACCCTCCACTGAGATGCTTCACCTTTCCAGACTTTCAGATTGGGCCTCTGTTGGAAGAGTTTTCTTTATTGATTGGAGTGCCTATCAGAGGGGGAATTCCCTTCAACCTAGAGATGATTGCTCCCATAAGTGAAGAGATAGCAAGGGCATTGCACTTAGAGCCTTCCCTTATTGAGCAAAGCATGACAATAAAAGTTGGGATCCCTGGTTTGCATCTAGATTTCTTGATTTCTCAGGCCATCCTGAAGGCTTCATTGGGGGAGTGGAGGGAAGTCTGTGCACTCTTAGCCCTCAGCATATATGGGGATATACTATTTGCAGATGAGCCCAAATTTGTCAGTAAGAATGCCATCCATTTGTTTCTTCTGAAGAACCCAATACCAACACTGCTAGGAGATTTTTATTATTCCATCCATCAGAGGAATGAAAAACAAAGGGGGAAGTTGGTAAGATGTTGTTCTCCTTTGTTTTACTCTTGGCTACTCAGACACCTGCCTAAATCAGATGCTTTCTTGAACCCACATCAGCAGAAGAATTGGGCCAAGAGGTTCATTGCCTTAACTTCAGATGAAATCAGATGGTGCACCCAGAGCACCAAGGGCAAGGATGTTATCACCAGCTGTGGACAATACCCAAATGTGCCTCTAATAGGAGTAAAGGGTTGCATCAACTACAACCCCTTACTATTTAAGAGACAATTGGGATATGCCTTGGTTCACCCTCCCAGAGAACATGATTTAGATGAGACCCTATATTGTGAAGTGCAACCTAATTCAGCTGTTGTCAAACACGCATCCTGGGCTTGGGACAACATCCAGACAAAAGGGGTAGCTATTCTTGGAAGATGTAACAATTTTGCTTCAGCTTAATACTATGACTGGTCCCGTACTAGAGCTCGGATTACCAGAATTCCTTTCACCTTGGAAGACATACCTGGACCATCTACAGTACAGCCTGCAGCAACAGTTAGCCTGGAGGAATTTTAAAAGTTGAAAGAAAGGAATGAGCAGCTATCCCAGGCCTTGAAGAAGACTCTTTGGGAAAGAAGTGATGGTCTCCTGGACATTGAGAGATTAGAAAAGCTCAGGGTTGAGCACCTTGCCAAAATTGAAAAGACAAAAGACTACATAAGTAAAGCAAGGGCTTGGGAACAGATATTGAAGAATGCCTGCAAAGAGGCCAAGATCCAGAAGGCTAGGGCTGAGCACTATCTGCAAGAGAGCCAGGCTAGGTGGGTCAGGATCATCGAAGCCCGTGCACAAGAAGACCATAAGACTCAAGCCAAGATTGAACAGTTGGAGACCAATGAGAAGAAGCAGTAGGAAGCTTTGTTGGCACCTCAGAAGGAGATATCAAAGTTGAAGCTCAGAGCAGGGTTGAAGAGATCAAAAGACCAGGACAGGCATAAGAAGATGACTACTGCCATTTCTACTAGGAACCTCCTCATTAGGACCATTACAGAGCATCCAGCTGGTCCAGTGACTGAGGCACTCCTGAAGGAAGTCAGGGAAGATGATTATGGATTGGATGTCTGATTCTTCTTTGCTTGTTGTTCTTTCTTTCTGATGTACTTTTCCTTTTGTTGTATTTTTACCCTCCATGGGCATGTATTGTAAAACAGACTATGTATGCTTCATCATTTGTAATGTATTTTACTTTGTTTTCATTTTGGGCTTCTTTTTCTCAACAACATCAAGCATCTTCCTCGAGGTCTGGAAAGGTCAAAACCAAGAACCAAACCGGATACCTCTGAAAATAAATAAGCATATTGCATTGCATACTAACTTTGTTTTTGTTTTGTAGGTTTTTGTTAATATTTTTGTTGCTAACTTTGTTGTGATTTCAGGAAACATTGCTCGTCGCCGAGTGTTCCCTGTCAATCACACACACCGATATCCGACTCGTAACAACCTTCCCAGCATTCAGATGGAGCAGGTAAAGCAGGACCTAAATGAGGTCAGAAATCAAATGGCAAACGAGAGAGTAGAGATGAGAAACCAGATGTCTCAATTCATGGCTGTCATGACTGGCTTAGCCCAGAGCCAAGAAAGACTGAGAGAGCTGGTGGAAAGACAAACTCCTGAGGAGCCTCATCTTGGAAGAGGGGGAACTAGCAACAATGAACGGGGGCAACCTCGTATTGACCCACTAGAATATGGACCCCATCTGAATCCAGAAGTTAACATCCCGAGGAATGTTCAAGGTAATACTGCTGGGGGCAGAATCCTTCAAGAGGATCCCCAAGAGGAACAATTTACTGTTATAGGGGATGGAGATGAAGTATATGACAGAAGGTTGGATGAGATTGCTGAAAAGTTAAGATCTTTGGAATCTCAGAATTCCTTGGGCTTCGACGTGATGGATATGGGACTGGTAGATGGGGTGAGGATTCCCCACAAATTCAAAACCCCATGCTTTGAGAAGTATAATGGTACCTCCTGTCCGCGTACTCATCTGCAATCTTTCTTGGGAAGGCTCAAGGCTTATACCATGGATGAGAAATTATGGATTTTCTACTTTGAGGACAGTCTGACTGGAGCTTCAAGAGAATTGTATTCGCATTTGACTAGGGCCACCATAAGATGTTGGAAGGACTTGGCCGAGGCTTTCATCCGGCAATATCAGTACAACCTGGACATGGCTCCCAATAGAACTCTTCTAATGGGCATGTCCCAGTCTTCTAGAGAGAGCTTTGGGAATTATGCTCTGAGATGGAGACAGCTTGATGCTGCTGTCCAACCACCCATGTCAGAAAGAGAAATGGCCGACATGTTCATGAACACATTGCAAGGGACTTATATTGATAGACTTGCTGCTTTCTCCTCTACCAGTTTTGCTGATGTGGTTATAGCTGGTGAGAGAATTGAGAGTCTCTTGAAGATGGGCAAAATCTCCGACAATGGTGCAAGTTCCTCCAGCAACCCCAGAAAACCCTTTGTAGGACCCCGAAGGACGGGTGAAACTAATGCCATCCATGCAGGCAGGGGTAGGCCCCAATATTCTCACAGGTCAGTAGCAGTTGTTACCATCCCAGCTACAGTTCCACAACAACCATTATATCCTCAACAACAACAACAACATCACTATCAGCAACCATTTCATTTTCCACAACAAAGAATGTATAACAACAATAGCAACCAACAACAGCGTCCCTTCCAACAGAGGCCATCTTAGGCAAATAGGGTAATTGACCCTATCCCTATGCCTTATGCTGCTTTATTGCCACAACTCCTGAAGCTCAGCTTGGTTGAGTTAAGGAAGTTGGCACCACCAGATCCTCTCAATCTCCCAAAGAATTATGATGTCAACGCCAGGTGTGCCTTTCACTCCAATGCACCTGGTCACAATACCGAGAAATGTAGAGCATTACAAATGAAGGTACAAGATCTGGTTGATTCTAAAGCCCTCAACTTCGCACCTCCTCCGAACGTCAACAAAAATCCTATGCCTAATCACGGTGGGCCTAGGATTAATGTCATTGAAGAGGACCAACCATCTACATTGATTGATAATGTTGCACAGATTCAAACACCATTGGCTGAAGTCAAAGTTCAACTTTTAAAATGCCAAGTGTTCCCAGGCTGTGGGGCCTGCTGTGAATTGTGTAAGATAGCTAGTAATGGTTGTGAGAAGCTAAGGATTGGCATAGATGGTCTTATCCAAGATGGGATTTTGCAAATTACTTCAACAGCTCCTGCAGCAACGTTTGTCTCCACCACAATGGAATCTCCTACAGCACCAACGATCCTTCTTTCAAAAGATTCTCCTACAACAGCAACAACAATCATTCCTACTGATTCATCAACATCACCAACAATTACTCTGTCCATCACTTCAACAAGTCAAAATTCAACAACTGTTTCTTCTACAACATAAGCATCCATTTTATTGACAGAATCTTCTACAACGCCAGCAAAAATTAATGAAGATGTCTCAACGGTCACAATCTACTATGACCCATCAAATGTTCACAACAACAATGATTTCCAACAACAAACTGTGGCACCTCCTGCCAGATCTCCAGTCACTATTTACTATGATCCGCACACCATTACAGTACCTTCCTCTGCAGCAATCAGCCCAGTTACCATTACGGTACCTGGGCATGTTCCTTATGAAAGCAGTAATGCCATACCTTGGCACTACGGCTCTAATCTCTACTGCAATGGGGAGAAATTCACTCTGGATTCATCAACCTCTTCACCACAAATTGATAATGTTGGGGGAGGCGGAGGCTTCACCAGAAGCGGACGCCTTTTTGCCTCACAAACACAAAGGCCTAATGCTGAAGCAGAAGCTGCTACTAAGGCAAAAGGAAAGAATGTGGTATCCGAAGAGCCATCTGCTAAGGAAACTCAGAAGACATCTTTTGAACAAGATGTAGACGAGTTCATGAGAATCATAAAAAGGAGTGATTACAAGGTGGTGGCCCAGCTTCACCAAACACCCTCCAAAATCTCCATATTATCACTATTAATGTGTTCTGAAGCTCACAGGAATGCATTGTTAAAAGTTATACACGCAGCATACGTGCCGGAGGAGATTACTGTTAATTAGTTAGAAACTGTGGTTGCAAATGTCAACACCAGTCATGGACTGGGCTTTACAAATACTGATTTAACAACGGAGGGGCGTAACCATAACAAGGCTTTACATATCACCTTGGAATGCAAAGGTGCCGTTCTGTCTCATGTGCTGGTGGACACGGGGTCTTCCCTCAATGTCCTACCAAAGAAAGCCTTAGTGAAGCTGGAGTACGATGGCTTGACATTACGCCCGAGTAATTTGGTGGTAAGAGCATTTGATGGCTCTAAAAGATCAGTGCTTGGGGAGATTGATCTGCTTGTGTTGATTGGCCCGCAGACCTTCAAAACTACCTTCTTTGTGATGGACATACAGCCGGCCTACAGATGTCTTTTAGGCAGACCTGGATCCATGCCGCCGGCGCTGTTACGTCTACCCTTCACCAGAAGTTAAAATTCGAGTGGGAAGGCCAAATCATCACCATCTGTGGGGAGGAAGACATCTTTGTTAGCCAGCTGGCTACGTATAAGTACATAGAAATGGATGGGGAGATCCATGAGACCATGAGTCAAGGTTTTGAAGCCCTTAATATTAATGAAGCATCTGTTGTGTCTGGGACTTCCATCACATCATATCAACAGGCCCGGAAGGTTGTTGAGGAGGGTACTGCTCAAGGCTGGGGCAAGCTGCTGCCAGTTGAAAAGAAAGAAGACTGATTCGGGTTGGGTTACAGACCAACTCGACAAGATCAACCAGAGGCTGCAATGGAGCCCAAGTTTGTCAGCGGGGGAATGCTCACCCCGGATGCTGTGTATAGTTTGGAAGATGAGTCAGAAGACGAACACAACCTGGAAAACTGGATACGTCCAAGGATCCCGGGGAACCAAGTCTCAAACTGGTCTTCCCAGGAAATTATAAGAGTTACTCCTGCAGAGTAATTATTATTTCCTGTCTTTAAGCATGCATCAAGTCCTGCATCTTTCCCAAGATGTTAGGGCTCATTTTGTAATCGGGCCATCTTGTATTTTGTGCAAACAATCAATTAATGAATATCGGGACATCTTTTGCCAATGAATCTTTTCTTTTTCCGCTCACTGTTTTTCATTTTTTATTTTTTGTACAAAAATAAAATGGCAATGTTTTTTAAAAAAAAATAATAACTTCATTTTCAATTTTTCTAAGCAAGATAAAACTGAATCACTAAAATGAACAAATCTAAACCCTTGCAGAGAGTGCCCTCCAGACTGCACCGACAACAACACTGCTATGACTTTGTATGACTTTGACAATCCGATTAATCAAGCCGATGAAGGGGTTGAAGAAGACTATGAGCTACCTGAAGAACTAGCCAGGTTGTTGAGACAAGAGGAGAAGGTTATCACTCCTCATCAGGAGGAAGTTGAGACGATTAATCTTGGTACAGAAGAAGACTTGAAAGAAGTGAAAATCGGGGCCCGTCTGCAAGATTCAGTGAAAGAGCAACTTATTGATATGCTTCGGGAGTATGTGGATGTTTTTGCTTGGTCTTATGCACAAGCTGCCTCTAAAGGAAGATTGTCCTCCAGTAAAACAGAAGTTGCGCCGTACTCGCCCGGATATGGCAATGAAGATAAAGGAAGAGGTACAAAAACAGTGGGACGCCGGTTTCCTTGCTGTGACTAGTTACCCACCGTGGGTCGCTAACATTGTACCAGTGCCTAAGAAAGATGGCAAAGTACGGATGTGTGTGGATTACCGGGATCTGAATAGAGCCAGCCCGAAAGATGACTTCCCATTACCTCACATTGATGTATTGGTCGACAATACGGCTCAGTTCTCGGTATTATCCTTTCATGGATGGATTTTCAGGATATAATCAGATCAGGATGTCACTTGAAGACATGGAGAAGACAACTTTCATCACACCCTGGGGCACATTCTGTTATAAGGTAATGCCGTTCGGACTGAAGAATGCTGGTGCCACTTATCAACGGGCTATGGTAACATTATTCCACGACATGATACACAAAGAAATTGAATGTTATGTGGATGACATGATTGCCAAGTCCCTCACAGAAGAAGACCACCTGGTAAATCTATTGAAACTATTCAAGCGTCTGAGGAAGTACCAATTGAAGCCGAACCCCTACAAATGCACATTTGGGGTGCGATCCGGTAAGCTGCTGGGATTTATTGTAAGTGAGAAAGGGATTGAAGTTGACCCTGATAAAGTCAAAGCCATCCAAGAGATGCCTGCACCAAAGACTGAAAAATAAGTTTGAGGGTTTCTAGGTAAATTGAACTACATTTCAAGGTTCATATCTCATCTTACAGCAACTTGTGAGCCCTTGTTCAAGTTGTTAAGAAAAGAAAAAACGGTCAGGTGGAACGAAGACTGCCAAAGGGCTTTTAATAAAATCAAGGAATACTTGCAAGATCCTCCAATCCTCATGCCTCCAGTTGAAGGAAGACCTCTAATCATGTACTTGACAGTGTTAGAAGAGTCAATGGGGTGTGTGTTGGGCCAGCATGACGAGTCTGGTCGAAAAGAACATGCAATATACTACCTAAGCAAAACGTGTACCGACTGTGAACAACGTTATTCACTGCTCGAGAAAACTTGATGTGCTTTAGCGTGGGCTGCTCGCCGACTAAGACAGTATATGTTGACCCACACTACCTTATTGATCTCAAAAATGGACCCAGTCAAGTATATATTTGAGAAGCCAGCACTTACCGGAAGGGTTGCAAGATGGCAAATGATTTTGACAGAATATGACATTCAGTACACATCCCAGAAAGCCATCAAAGGCAGTGCATTGTCTGATTATCTTGCTGAGCAACCCATTGATGATTACCAGCCTATGAGATTTGACTTCCCTGATGAAGACATCATGTTCATAAAAGCAAAAGATCATGAAGAGCCTATTCACACTGAAGGGCCTGATCCAGAAGAAGAATGGACTATGATGTTTGATGGGGCTGTTAATATGAATGGTCATGGTGTTGGTGCAGTACTCATTACACCTAAAGGAGTTCACATGCCTTTCTCGGCAAAACTCACCTTTAACTGCACTAACAACGAAGCTGAATACGAAGCTTGTATTATGGGCCTTGAGGAAACCATTGACCTCAGGATCAATACTTTAATTGTATTCGGAGATTCAGCTCTGGTAATTAATCAAACCAACGGCAAATGGTATACTCACCAGGAACATCTGATACATTACCGGGATTATACGAGGAGATTACTAACTTTCTTCACTACAATAAAGCTTGAATATATCCCTCGAGATGAAAATCAGTTTGCAGATGCTCTGGCTACCATTTCATCCATGATCAAGGTTCAAGCTGCCAACTTTGTAAAGATTTCAGTATCTAGACTTGACAGACCATCATACGTATTCTCACCAGACCTTGCTAAAGATTAAAAGCCTTGGTTCTACAACATCAAATGCTTCTTAAAGGATCAAACATACCCACCTGGGGCATCTTCCAATGATAAGAAGACATTAAGAAGGCTAGCTGGTAATTTCTTCCTGAATGCTGATGGTTCGTTGTACAAAAGAAACTTTGATATGGTACTTCTCAGATGTGTTTATAACGTAGAGGCAGACTTGTTGATGCAAGAGGTGCATGAAGGATCTTTTGGTACCCATACTGGAGGGCATGCAATGGCCAAGAAATTGCTAAGATCAGGCTACTACTGGATCACAATGGATGCAGATTGTTGTGCTTATGCCAGAAAGTGTCATAAATGCCAGATTTACGCGGATAAGGTACATGTGCCTCCGAATCCTTTGAATGTGATGTCTTTACCTTGGCCATTTTCCATGTGGGGCATTGATATGATCGGCAAGATTGAACCGACTGCTTCAAATGGCCACAGATTCATCCTGGTAGCCATTGACTATTTTACCAAGTGGGTTGAAGCAGCTTCGTATGCAAATGTCACCAAGCAAGTGGTAGCCCAATTCCTGAAGAGAGACATCATCTGTCGGTATGGAGTGCCCGAGCGAATCATTACTGATAATGGTTCCAATTTGAACAATAAAATGATGGCATAACTGTGTCGGGACTTCAAGATCCAACATCACAACTCTTCTCCTTAAAGGCCAAAGATGAATGGCGTTGTTGAGGCAGCTAACAAGAATATCAAGAAGATTGTGCAAAAGATGGTGGTCACCTACTATAAACACCCCAAATTTTCCCTCACCCATTCACACCTTGGCTTGTGATCTTTTCATATGCATAAGTTCAATCATAGCATCTCATATTGCATATTTGTTTCACTGCATTGTTTCTAAATCATCTGCATCTAGGGTTTGTGATCTGAGCTATCCCTGAGCCATTTGAGCCACTTCAAAGGGTTCCATGTATGTTCAAGCATCATATTATATCCCCACAAAGTCAAGAAAGTCAAAGAATCACAAGAACTGAGAAAGGCATGGAAGCAGAGCCAGGTTTAACTGCACAGATGACCTAGAATTAGGGTTTTGGTTTCAAAGGCGATAACTCCAAATTTTTTGGTCATTCTTGTTTCTATTGGTCTCCATATGGTATAGGGATCATGCATATCAATTTTCATGAAGAAATTCCATGGGGAAGGCATCTAATCAAGAGTTGACTTCTTGAGCAAGTCAGTGCAAAATCAGGGAATTTGAGGCCCCCAATGACCCAACCAAAGGGTGTTCTTAATCATATTGAATGTGTATGGTCTTTATTTGATCATAGAAGATGTTGAAAGTTCACAAAATTGACGAATTTCAAGCCCTTTGCAAAGTTGACTTTTTGGGAAAATGACTTGTAATGAAAAATTGCCATTTTGGGAAACCTTTTCAACCCTTGCTTTTTGATTCAAAAATGCTTCAAATGGGAAAACTTTGGTCATGAAAGTTGTAGAATGGATCATTCCCTTTTCAAAAAGTACAAGAACTTGTCCTAATTCATTTTGGATCAAAAGTTATGGCTTGTCAAAGTTGGGAAAAATCACATAATTTCAAGTTTTCCACCAAAGAGGCATTTTGCAAAATGGTATGATGAAGCATTCTAAAGACTTCAAATGTGCACAAAATCATTACAACATGATCATGTGACTTCTAAAATTCAGAATTGGCCCAAGGATTATGCATTTTGATGCCTTGAACTTCATGAATTTCCAAAGGGGCCAAACTTTGTCAAATTTGCAAAACATCCCATAAGCTTCAATCCATTTGCTGCATTGCCTCAAGACTGATTCTATGGACATCCTTAATCCATGCTGAGCCAGGACAAGCCAAGAGCCAGCTGCAAAACCAGCCCATACCTCAAGTACACAACTTTTGACATTTTGGCAACTTGCCCATACCAATCACCATAGGCCACCAACAACTCTCTGACCTATCACCACTTGATACATGGACCAAAAGCAGCTCAACACACCACACACACAAGCCTGAAACTCTCTCTAAGCCAGCATTCTCATTTTTCACCTCTTATGCAAAACCATTCGAAACACACAGCACAAGCATCAAACACACAAACAAACTTCACAAAACATCTCAGCACACTCTTCTGATCATTTCCCTGCCCTCATTCATCCCTGAAACATCCTCAAACTGAAACACGATTTCCTCACTTCACTGAACAGAACCTGCTCAATCTCTCAAACCAGCCATTTTAAACTCCAACCAAGCATTGCAAGCTTCTCAGGAGGTTCATTAGAGGCGTTTTGGATCAAAGGGCCAGCCAGAAAGTTCCAGAAATCAAAGCTTCAGTTCAGGTGAGCTCAAGAACATTTTTTTCCAGAAACATGTTTTTAAGTTCCTAAATGATTCTCCATGCTTCACTGATCATGCTGATATGTTTTGTTTCGAAAATGAGTGAGTATTGAGTATGTATGATGCTTCTGAAACTTTTCTGACCTAAATGCATTTTGTTTCGATTCAGCTTTAATATGAAAAATAAATGTGTTTTGATTGTTGATTCTTGCTCTATGATGTTTGGGGATGGATTCTGGGCAGAGAGATTAAGCTTTAGTGGCCTAGGGAGGAAGATAGAAATTTTCAGGGAGGATTGTGGCCGGAGAAGATGACCGGAGGTCATTTCCGGCCACCTGAAAGTCATTAAACCCTAATTTTATCATTAAATGAAGTTTGAATGTGGAGCGTAGATTAGGCTGACTAAGTCAATCCCCCGCGCGTTTCAATGGCCCAGATTCCTCACTTAACCCTAATCTCATTTATTTAAATTAATTAATTAAGATTAGTCAGTTTGAATTTCAACCACTAGATCACGCGCGCAGTCAACTCCCGCGTCCCAGCTTTGAATACCAGCCATTGGATCAGTTGACTTCTCATTAATTCATTTTTATTTTCATTTTATTTGATTTATTTTGTACACTTAATTTAAAATAGCAAAAAATGTTTAAAAATTATGAAAATATTTGTCAAGATTTTCATTATTTTTCAGAACACAAAAATATTTTTATTTTTATTTTTTGCATTAAAAATTATTTTTAAATCATTTAAAAGTTTATTTTTAATTAATTAATGAAAATTAATTAATTAAAAATACTTTTAGGTATTTAAAAATCACAAAAAAATTCATGTAACCTTTAAAAACATTTAGAAACATTGTCCAACTCTCAAACCAAATTTATTTTTTGTTCTTGATCCCTTTTGATTATTTTCTTTGGAATTAATTTCATTTCAAGACAATATTTTGTTTCAAACATCAAAAATTCATTTCTGCCTAACCATTGAGAGTTGGGCAATGATTCTTTTTGCACTGCATCTTGCATAACATTTAGTTTGTAGGATAAAATTGGCATTAATTGATCTTGCATTTTCAATTTGTTTTGCATTTTTCTTGACAAGGTACCTTAAAACCCTAGCAATCTTAGGAAATTCACAACTTCCATTAGGTTTAGATTTAGGTCCCCTCCTTTGGGTAGTGAGTTTGTATAGGCTTAGGGTTCCTTTGATTGCATTTTCAAATTTTTATCATGCCATTTGCTTCTGGTTTTGGATTTTTGCTTTGTATGTTGCATATAACCCTAATTCATGCCTTCCTTTGCATCCATCTTCCATTTGCTTGCATACCATGACTTGCCATGACATTTTGTGCACTCATTTGATTCATAAGACATCTTAGGACATATTAGAATCATGTTTGATCATTTCATCTTTCATTTGCCATGTTGTATGTCCATTACACTTCATAACTTTTCATGCACATTCATGGTTCCAAGCATGCTTCTCTTGCATCCATATGTTTGTATGATCATCCTCATGCCATGCCTCATGCTTGCATCATATCTTAGCATCATTAACATCATACTCATGCCTCTGTTTTTGGTTTGCATCATCACATTTCATCTCATTTGAATTGCATTTCATTTCTTTTGCTAACTTTTCAGGTGGTAAGTTGTTTTGAGAAGTGGATTTGCCTTCACTTCTCACATTCTCTTTTCATCTCTTTCACACTTCCTTTGCTGCATTTTGTATGTGTATTGGATTGAGCTTGCTCATTCATGTTCATCTCTTACTTTCTTTCTTCAAGCAACTTGTCTTCTTAAGTGAAGCAAGTTGTTTTGCTTCTCCTTTTTCTTGCTCCTTTCATCTGCTTCCTTCCTGGTGGTTTCTCTGAAGATCTTCTTGCAAACCTCACCAACCCTAGGAACAAACAAGCATGATCATAATTAGGGTTTTGATTAGTCCCCCATTTAGTTTTACCTCTGTGTCATCTTTGAGTCTTCTTCTCACCTCATAATCAGGGACTAAACCCTAAAGGCTTTAAGGCTTTGTGATTAAGCTTATGCCTGCATCCTTCTATTAGGATGGAGTGTATAACTTTAATCCTAAGTGTTAAACCCTTAATGTGTTTAAATCCTTTAATCAATTCACTTAATAATCATCAAGACATCAAGCTTGTAACTTGGGCCTTGCATTAGGGTTCTAATTCTTCCTTAATTGGTTAAGAAGGACTAACCCTAGTGTTAATGGACAACTCCTCCTCAAGTTGTCTTACCAACCCTAAAAATAACTTCTTCATCTTATCATTAACTAAAATCCACTCTAATAAAGGCTTTGTTTTGTCATGAGGTTAATCCCTAATCATGGATTAAGTTGAGGAGTCTTTCACAGCTTAAATGTTCTCATCTATTATCCTTCTATTAGGATGGTGTAATGAGTCCATTGAATCCTTGATTATGGCTTAATCTCATTACTTAACAGTAAACCAAAAACAACAAAAACATCTAAATAATCAGAAGTAGGTTAATGATCTTAATCCTGCATCAGGGTGGTTAAGTGTGAGATGCTGACTTCACACTTAAGGTATTCTCATTACCCCTAATCAAAGGGAGGATGTGATGAGTTTACTAACCCATTGGTTTAGGCTTAAGCTCATTAACTTATGACAAATTTCCAAAAAGCAATAAAAGATTGAAAACACAAAAAACAAACAATAATCGTCTCCTCCAGGATTCTTTTCTAATCTCATTCACTCACAAACGAGAACTTTCTTCTTCCGTCTAATGCAAGACAGTTTGCACCTGAGCCAGACAGGTCATACACTTGAGCATAGACAAGTAAGCAGTTCATCAGTCAATTTACCTTTCAGTCTCTTTGGGTCGAACTACGGTGTTCTGACTTCCTCATTGCATGAGAGGATACGTAGGAATAACTTAACTGTTATCGAACAAAAGTCTCTGTATATTCCCCCTATTTCCAACCTTATTCTTTAAGCCTCATGATCTTGAGCATCTCATTCTTGTTCTCACACTGACACTTCTCTTATACACTTCACCTTTCTTTTAGCACTGACACTTGCATTCTTTCCAGCTTTGATACACAAATTGCACTGACACTACCCCTTTTAAACACAAATCTTTTAAGCGTGGATCCCGTCAAGTACGGCGGACAATCTGGGTGCTAATACCTTCCCAGGTTGTAACCAACCCCCTTTCTCAGTCTCTCTGGTTCGCAACCGTCTTATCCATATCTTCCTCAGGTTTATGCAGCATTACCTTTCCTTCGGGATAAAAATGCCTAGCTGGCGACTCTTTTCTTTTCTCTTGAGTTCACTCCTGTGTGTTCTCATTTCTCCTTTCGCCGACCGTTCGCGTCTGTACCCCTTCTGACTGGGTGTCATTTTGGTGGGAGCGACAGCTTGGCGACTCTGCTGGGGAAACTTATACTGTAACCAGGGCTTCTGGTTCTTTTTGTGGGTTCCTCCTAGCACTTGTTTGATTTGTGTTTATTGGGGTGTTATGTGCTAATTGTGTTTGTATATTTGTATTTATTTTTGCTTTATGTACAGTTATTTATTGCTTTCTTTACAGCTTTATATATCATACTGTCATTTTGTCATCTGGCTAGATCTGTTTTTGTTTTGATGGGTGGGGTTCTATTGAGAGTTTAAGGTCCTATACCTGGGACCTGAGTGACACCTAGGTGTCGCTCCCACTAAATGAAGCTAAGTCAGATAGGGTACAGACGCGAACGGTCGGCGAAAGGAGGTGCGAGAACACACAGGAGTGAACTCACCGGAGATGAATAGAGTCGCCCGCTAGGCATTTTTATCCCGGAGGAAAGGTATTGCTGCATAGACCTAGAAAGAAATGGATAAGACGGTTACGAACCAGAGAGACTGAGAAAGGGGGTTGGTTACAACCTGGGAAGGTATTAGCACCCAGATTGTTCGTCGTACTCGACGGGATCCACGTTTAAAAGATTTGTGTATTAAAGGGGTAGTGTCAGTGCAATTTGTGTATAAAGAGGCTGGAAGAAAATGTACAGGTGTCAGTGTAAAGGAAGTGTAAATGATGTGTCAGTGTAAGAACAAAGATGAAATGCTCATGATAATGAGGCTAAAGAGTAAAGCTAGAAGGAGGGGGAATATACAGAGACTTTTGTTCGATAACTGTTAGGTTATGCCTACATATCCTCTCGTGCAATGAGGAAGTCAGAACACCGTAGTTCGACCCGAAGAGACTGAAAGATGAATTGACTTGTGAACTGCTTACTTATCTATGCTCAAGTGTAAGATCTGTCTGGCACAGATGCAAACTGTCTTGCATTAGACGGAAGAAGCAAGTTCTCGTTTGTGAGTGAATGAGGTGAGAAGAGAATCCCGGAGGAGACGATTATTGTTTGTTTTTGAGTTTTCAGTCTTTTATTGCTTTTTGAAGTTTGTCATAAGTTAATGAGCTTAAGCCTAAACCAGTGGATTTAGTAAACTCATCACATCTTCCCTCTGATTAGGGGTAATGAGAATACCTTAAGTGTGAAGTCAGCTTCTCACACTTAATCACCTTTAATGCATGATTAAGATCATTAACCTACTTGTGATTATTTAGATGTTTTTGGTGTTTTTGTTTAGTGTTGAGTTATGAGATTAAGCCATAATCAGAGATTAAACAGACTCATTACACCATCCTAATAGAAGGATAATAGATGAGGGTGTTTAAGCAGAGGAAAGCTCCTCAACTTAATCCATGATTAGGGATTAGACTCATGACAAAACAAGCCTTTGATTAAGTGGATTTTATTTAATGATATGATGATGAAGTGATTTTTAGGGTTTGTTAGACAACTTGAGGGGGACTTGTCCATTAACACTAGGGTTAGTCCTTCTTAACCAATTAAGGAAGAATTAGAACCCTAATGCAAGGCCCAAGTTACAAGATTGATGTCTTGATGATTATTATATGAATTGATTAAAGGATTTAAACACATTAAGGGTTTAACACTTAGTGTTAAAGTTATACACTCCATCCTAATAGAAGGATGCAGGCATAAGCTTAATCACAAAGCCTTAAAGCCTTTAGGGTTTAGTCCCTGATTATGAGGTGAGAAGAGAAGACTCAAAAGGAGACACAAAGGTAAAACTAATAGGGGAGACTAATCAAAACCCTAATCATTATCATGCTTGGTTGTTCCTAAGGTTTGTGAGGTTTTCAAGAGATATCTTCAAAGGATCCACCAAGAAGCAGATGAAAGGATCAGGAGAAGCAAAGTAACTTGCTTCATTGAAGAAGACAAGTCACTTGAGGAAAGAAAGTAAGATGAAGAAGAAAGAGCAAGCTCAATCTCAAACACATAACAAAATGCAGCAAGGATGCATAAAAGAGATGAAAGGAAATTGTGAGAAGTGAAGGCAAATTCACTTCTCAAAGTTGCTTACCACCTGAAAAGTTAGTGAAAAGAATGCAATGCAATGCAAGATGAGATGAAATGACATGATGCAAATCAAAACCAGAAGCATATATGAGATGATAATGATGCTATGAGATGATGCAAACATGAAACAAAGCATGGGAATGATCATACAAACATGTGAATGCAAATGAAGCATGCTTAGAACCATGAACATACATGAAAAGTTATGGAATGCAAATGACATACAACATGGCAAATGCAAGAAGCAATGATCAAACATGCTTCTAATATATCTTAAGATGTCAAATGAATCAAATGGATGCATAAAATGTCATGGCAAGTCAAGGCATGAATGCCAATGCAAGATGAATGCATATGGAAGCCCAAATTAGGGTTTATGATCAAAGCATCAAACAAAAACCAAAATCAGAAGCAACCAACAAGATAAAAAATTGAAAATGCATTCAAAGGACCCCTAATCCTATACTAACTCACTGCCCAAAGGAGAAGTTACAACTCTTAACCTAATTCAAGTTATGATTTTCTTAAGTTTCTTAGGGTTTTAGGGTTCCTTAACAAGAAAAATGCCAATCAAAATGAAAATGAAAGATCAAATCATGCCAATTTAATCTCACAAACTACATGCTAAACAAAATGCAATGCAAAAAGAATCAAGGTCCAACTCTCAATGGTTAGGCAGAAATGATTTTTGGAAGTTTGGATCAAAATAATGCTTTGAAAATGAATTAATTCCATGGAAAATTCTCAAAATGCATCAAGATCAAAAAAGAAATTTGGTTTGAAGGTTGGACAATGTTTCTAAATGGTTTTAAATGTTTCATGAATTTTTTGGTGATTTTTAAATACCTAAAAGTATTTTTAATTAATTAATTCTCATTAATTAATTAAAAATAAACTTTTAAATATTTAAAAATATTTTTTGGATGTAAAAAATAAAAATAAAAAATATTTTTGGTTTCTGAAATTAAATAAAAGTTTGTATAAAAATTTCAGAATTTTTGAATAAGTTTTACTATTTTAAATAAAATGAAGAAAACAATGTAATTAAATGAAAAATAAAATGAATTTAAATGAATTAATGAAGAAGTCAACTGATCCTAAGGCCAGCATTCAAACTCACACGCACGGGAGTTGACTAGGCGCGCATCTGGACGGCCTACATTCAAATTCACTAACCCTAATTAATTAGCCCTAATCCAGCCTTAATGACTCTCAGATGACCGGAACAGTGGTTCCGGTCATCTTCTCCGACGAGTCCAAATGCTAAATCACTCTACACGCAATGAAAATGAAAACTAACTATCCAGAAATCATCCCCATCCCAAAACGAATCAAACCCCTCACTCAAACATCATTTATCATTCATAAACAGAGAGAATCGAATCAAACAAATTCTAGGGCAAAAATTTCAGACACTGCATACATCCTCATTTCTCACTCATTTTCAAAAACAAACACATATTCATGACCAGGGGAGTGTATAGAAGCTATTTAGAACTTAAAATCATGCTTCTGGAAAAAAAGTTCATGAAGCTACCTGAGTTTGAAGCTCTTCAGTTTGCAACTTTCTGACCTATTTCCTTTGTGCAATCCACTCCTTTTAAGCCCCTGATGACATATTGATGCTTAGAAGGAGTTTGTGTTGGCTGGTTTGGAAGTTTGAACAAGTTCTGTTCAAGGTCAGGTGAGGATCGTGTTTGTGATTCTGGCAGTTTAAGGCAAGGATGATGGGTGCTTTGTGACCAGGATGATGAGTTGAGTTGATCTATGAAGTTTGTTTGTGAGTTTATGAGTTGTATGAAGAGTTTCGAATGCTTTTGCTCTAAGGGTGGAAAATGAGAATGCTGAGTTCTTGTGTGTTTCAGGCTTGCTTGTTATGTGCTTTTGCTTGCATTTTCTTTGTATAAACAAATGCCATTGGTAAGAAGATGTGATGTGTGCTTTTGTGATAGGTATGGGTGCTTTTGCAAAATGTCAACTTTTGTGTAAGAGAAGCATGGGTCATGTTCTAGCCAAGTACAAGGAGGGTGTGCTACGCAGCATGTAGTGTGGAAAGGCCTAGGTTTGATCAGCAAGCTAGCCAACAAGTGGGTGAGGAGATATGATGACTTTTGCAACTTGCCTTGCCTTTGGTTTTCATGAAAGGAACTTGATCCATGGGCCATGAAACATGTGATTCCTTGGGTGCATTCTGAACTTTAGATGTGGTGTGATCATGTTGTGTGAATTAGAAGCCCATTTGGTGACTTAATTGGCCTTGAGAGGTGAATTTGCAACTTTTCCTCTTTGGTGCATGACTTGAAATTTAGTGATTTTTGCCAACTTTGACAATCCATAACTTTTGATCCAAAATGAATTAGGTCATGTTCTTGTACTTTTTGAAAAGGGAAAGATCTATTCTACAACTTTCATGACCAAAGTTTTTCCATTTGAAGCATTTTTGGATCAAAAAGTAAAGGTTGAAAAAGTTGCCTAAAATGACATTTTCATTAAAAGTCAAACTTGCCCAAAAAGTCAACTTTGCAAAAGACTTAAAATTCTCCAATTTTGTGAACTTCCAACCTCTTCTATGATCAAATAAAGATCATATACAATCAAAATGATGAAGAACACCCTTTGGTTGGGTCATTGGGGGCCTCAGATGCCCTGATTTTGCACTGACTTGCTTGAAAAGTCAACCCCTGATCAGATGACTTCCCCATGGAATTTCTTCATGAAAATTGATATGCATACTCCCTATACCATATAGAGACCAATAGAAACAAGAATGACCAAAAAATTTGGAGTTATGGCCTCTAAAACCAAAACCCTAATTCTAGGTCATCTGTGCAGTCAAACTTGGCTCTGCCTCCATGCCATTTCTAGTTCTTGTGATCCTTTGACATTCTTGACTTTGAGAGAGTATAATATGATGCTTGAACACACATAGACCTCTTTGAAGTGATTAATGACCTTTGGAGTGGCTCAAGAAGCTCTTAGATTGTTCAGATCACAAACCCTAGATGCAGATGACTTTGAATCTATGTAGTGAATCAAAAATGTGGTATGAGATGCTATGATTGAGTTTATGCATATGAAATGATCACAAGACATGGTGTGAATGGGTGAGGGCAAATTTGGGGTGTTCACAGCTGCCCCTATTCAAACATGAGTTAGTTGTGTAGGATGTAAGCGACGGCTTAACAGGCAAACAAGATAACTTGTGGTTGAATATCAAAGACCATCCAAAATTTGCACTCACAGAATGAAGAAGAAAAGGGATATAGATTGTAAAAGAAAATAAAGTATATTGTAAAGTGTGGGCGATGGAGGACGACCGTCGAGCAGAGGACGACTGCTGGGTAAAGAGCAATGACGGGGACGGCCGACATGCTGGGGATAAAAGGATCATGATGGGGACGACCATCAAGTAAAGCTGTAAGATTCTCTGGGGATTAATGAAACATGACGGGGCGGCCATCAAGTTCATAAAGGTAAAGTAACCCACGATGGGGATGGCCATCGGGCTAAAAGGAAAGGGACCACGACGGGGACGGCCATCAGGTTAAAGAATAAATGAAATAAACAGGTGATGAGGTACGGTCATCAAAGGTGAAGGACGATCACCTAGCAGGGGATGGCTGCTCTGTTGGGGAATAGATGAGGGACGGTCATCTAAGGTGGAGGACGACCACCTGGCAGGGTACGGCTGCCGAAAGTATCGCGACATAGGACGAATGCCGGATAAAAGGATCAACGATGGGGACGGCCATCGGATGAGCATGATGAAGGACGATCATCAAGAGGTGGAGGACGACCACCTAGCAGGGTACGGCTGCTCTCAAGGTTTATCATGACATAGGACGAATGTCAGATAACCAACATCAACAATGGGGACGGCCATTGGATAAAATGATGAAGGACGATCATCAAAAGGTGGAGGACGACCACCTAGCAGGGGACGGCTACTAAATATCACGACACAGGACGAATGTCGGATAGAAAAGGTCGATGATGGGGACGGCCATCGGATGAGCATGATGAAGGACGATCATCAAGAGGTGGAGGACGACCACCTAGCAGGGTACGGCTGCTCTCAAGGTTTATCGTGACACAGGACGAATGTCAGATAAAGAAAAAATTGCTTTGTTGACGATCTACTGGGGAATAGTAAACACGGACGAGTGTTTATATCCAAGAAACAAAAGGTATAAGTGTTTAGATGTTTGTGTATAGATTAAAGATGCGGACGAGCATCCTTGAGACTACGATACGGACGAGTATCGGGTAGAAACAAACTGACACGTGTTCAGAGATGATGATACGGACGAGTATCAACTGGTTAACAGAGAATACGGACGAGTGTTGAATCTGAAGGGACTCTTCTGGGGGAATAGTAGACACAGACGAGTGTCTATATTCAAGAAGACATGAGTGTTTGACACAGTGTATGGATTAAAGATGCGGACGAACATCCTTAAGACTATGATACGGGCGAGTATCAGGTAGAAACAAACGCTGACACATGCTCTGAGATGATGGTACGGACGAGTACCATCTGGTTAACAAAGAACACGGACGAGTGTTGAATCTGTGGAGATATAGATGGTGTATACAAGATACGGACGAGTATCTGTATAAATATGAGTATGAGTGATGTATAGATGAGTGTTTATCTGCTGGGGAAAGTGACACTGACGAGTGTCGAAAGGAGAAAAGTATAGCATAAACAAGTATCTGATATACAAAGTGCTTATGTTACTGTGCTGGGGAGAGTGACACGGGCGGATGTCAAGGGATTGTGTGTATAAGTATCTGTGAGTGCAAAAGGGCGCTTTGGCTTTCTGCTGGGGATATGACACGGACGGGTGCCACAAGGAGTACATACTGATGTTTGTGAGTGTAAGGCAACTGTTTTAGCTTTAACTCTCTGCTGGGGAATCTGGGGAGCATTCTGCATATTGTTGATGGGTTGCTATTATTCACAAGTATTTGATTCAAAACAAGGCTTATGATTATGCAATATGTTTGATTTTTGCCGTAATGCTCCGTATTAGACGGAATGCTACGCTTTATGGGGTGGGCATGATGCGAATGCCATGATTATGCAAGGATACCAATCCGGGAATCGGATCCCGTTACTATGAAGATCCCTGGCTGATCTGGTTAAAATGGACATCCCAGCTGGGGATGAGATCATTGGTAGATCTAACAAGATGTATCTGCTTGGGGGAATAGGTCACTAATAGACCCATTCTGGTAATAAGGGACCCAGCTGGGGTTTGCAAGAGCTTCCGTCACTCTGTTGTGATCCCTTCATGCATTGCTCTTCTGGTAGAGGCTGGAACTCTGTGGGGAAGTGGTTCCCTGGCTTTTGTACTTGGCCGAGGAAGAACAATTGGCAACTCAGCTGGGGAGAAATAACAAGTGGCAACTCAGCTGGGGAGAAAACCCTTCGGGTGCTAAAACTGAGTGTTGATTTGCCAGCTTGCTGGGAGGAAGCTTTCATGCCCCATGTTGTGCTTTGAATACCTGCAATCCTGCAAAGATAGAAACGTACAAGCAATCCCGAGGTATCCTTTACTGGATTCCGTCATAGGAGTTAGACACTTCTGAGAGTAAGTATATTCCCTGCAAGCACGTGCTTTTTATTATTTTTGAAGATAAGCATCTGTATTTATGCAATTAGTGTTTTAAAGACATCAGACATTCTTTGCAAACAAAATGTACAAGACGAAACATGACTGAAAATTCGATTTTATTGATTCATGTGCCCTGAATTGGCAAGATACAATCAAGGAAACAAATCCCCTAAAATGAGGAGATTGTTACAAATTGAGAAACAAAAAGCTGGCAATGTTGTCGACGCTTTAAGGAGCTTCCCCTTTGCTATGATTCGTATGACAATGACGTTCTTCTCGTCTTGCTTTCTGAAAAAGGCTGATTCTTATAGAAGCTTGATCCTTCCGAAGTTTACCAGGTTGTAGGTGATATAGACGAATTCAGAGTGCAGTTGTTCGCTTATTCCCTTATTTTGCATGGATCGCCCTTTCGGGTTTTCGATCCATCGGGATACCCATTTTTGCCTGAGTTGTCCAATGCGGCTTTTCAACTCAGCGGGTGTACATTTTTTTGTTTATTTTCCCTTATTTTTGCCCGAGTCTTTTATTCTATTTTTGACTCGCCGGGATGCCCTATTTTTGCCTGGACTTACATTCTGTTTTTATGTCCAGCGGGTCATTTTTTATGCGAAGTATTTTTTAACTGCATCTGAATTCATAGGGGACGGGAAGTCTTCGCCATCCATAGTGCTGAGCATGAGTGCTCCACCAGAGAAAACTTTCTTTACTACAAATGGTCCTTCATAATTCAGAGTCCACTTGCCCCTGTGATCTGTATGAGGAGGGAGGATTCTTTTCAGCACAAGATCCCCTACTTGGTACTCTCGGTGCCTGACTTTCTGATCGAAGGCCCTCTTAATTCTTTTTTGATACAACTGCCCATGGCAGATTGCAGCCAGTCTTTTCTCTTCGATCAGACTCAGTTGTTCGTATCGGGACCAGACCCATTCTGCTTCGTTCAGCTTAACATCCATCAGTACCCGTAGGAAGGGTAATTCAACTTCAACAGGTAGGACTGCTTCCATACCATACACAAGCTGATACAGTGTTGCCCTAGTGGATGTTCTGATTGACGTGCGGTACCCATGCAAGGCAAATGGTAGCATCTCGTGCCAGTCTTTGTAAGTGACTACCATCTTCTGCACAATCTTCTTGATATTCTTATTAGCTGACTCAACAGCGCCGTTCATCTTTGGCCTGTAAGGAGAAGAATTGTGGTGTTGAATCTTGAAGTCCCGACACAGCTCTGCCATCATTTTATTGTTCAAGTTGGAACCATTGTCAGTAATGATTCGCTCGGGAACTCCGTATCGACAGATGATATCTCTCTTCAGAAATCTGGCTACCACTTGCCTTGTAACATTTGCATAGGAAGCTGCTTCAACCCACTTGGTGAAATAGTCAATGGCAACCAAGATGAATCTATGGCCATTAGAAGCAGTTGGCTCAATCTTGCCAATCATGTCAATGCCCCACATAGAAAAGGGCCAGGGTGACAACATCACATTCAAAGGATTGGGAGGCACATGCACCTTATCTGCATAAATCTGGCATTTATGGCATTTTCTGGCTTAGGCACAACAGTCTGCATCCATTGTGATCCAGTAGTAACCTGATCTTAGCAATTTCTTAGCCATGGCATGCCAACCAACGTGGGTACCAAAGGATCCTTCGTGCACCTCGTGCATTAACAAGTCTGCTTCTGTTCTATCAACGCACCTGAGGAGTACCATATCAAAGTTTCTCTTGTACAGGGAACCATCAGTATTCAGGAAGAAACTACCAGCAAGCCTTCTTAAAGTCTTCTTATCATTGGAAGATGCCCCAGGTGGGTACGTTTGATCCTCCAAGAAGCACTTAATGTCATGGAACCAAGGCTTATCATCTTTGACAATGTCTGCTGCGAATACATACGCTGGTCTGTCAAGTCTGGACACTGAAATCTGAGGTACAAAGTTGGCAGCTTGAACTTTGATCATGGATGAAATGGTAGCCAGAGCATCCGCAAACTGATTCTCGTCCCTAGGGATATACTCAAGCTTGACTGTTGTAAAGAAAGTCAATAACCTCCTTTTATAATCCCTGTAAGGTATCAGATGATCTTGGTGTGTGTACCATTTGCCGTTGGTTTGATTAACTACCAGAGCTGAATCTCCGAATACAGTTAAAGTCTTGATCCTGAGGTCAATGGCTTCCTCAAGACCCATAATGCAAGCTTCGTATTCAGCTTCGTTGTTAGTGCAGTTGAAAGTGAGTTTTGCCGAGAAAGGCATGTGGACTCCCTTAGGTGTAATGAGTACTGCACCAACACCACGACCATTCATATTAACAGCCCCATCAAACATCATAGTCCATTCTTCTTCCGGGTCAGGCCCTTCAGTGTGAACAGGCTCTTCATGATCTTTTGCTTTAATGAACATGATGTCTTCATCAGGGAAGTCAAATCTCATAGGCTGGTAATCATCAATGGGTTGCTCAGCAAGATATTCAGACAATACACTGCCCTTGATGGCTTTCTGAGATGTGTACTGGATGTCATATTCTGTGAGGATCATTTGCCATCTTGCAACCCGTCCGGTAAGAGCTGGCTTCTCAAATATGTACTTAACTGGGTCCATCTTTGAGATCAACAAGGTAGTGTGGGTCAACATATACTTCCTTAGTCGGCGAGCAGCCCACGCTAAAGCACAGCAAGTTTTCTCGAGCAGTGAATAACGTTGTTCACAGTCGGTAAACTTTTTGCTTAGGTAGTAAATTGCATACTCTTTTCGACCAGACTCGTCATGCTGGCCCAACACACACCCCATTGACTCCTCTAATACTGTTAAGTACATTATCAGAGGTCTTCCTTCAACTGGAGGCATAAGGATTGGAGGTTCTTGCAAGTATTCCTTGATCTTGTCAAAAGCCTTCTGGCAGTCTTCGTTCCACCTGACCGTCTGTTCTTTTCTTAACAGCTTGAACAAGGGTTCACAGGTTGCAGTAAGGTGAGATATGAACCGTGAGATGTAGTTCAATCTACCTAGGAACCCTCGAACTTCTTTTTCAGACTTCGGTGCAGGCATTTCTTGAATGGCTTTAACTTTTTTCAGGGTCAACTTCAATCCCTTTCTCGCTCACAATAAATCCCAGCAGCTTACCGGATCGCACCCCGAATGTGCACTTGTTAGGGTTCAACTTCAGTTGGTACTTCCTCAGCCGTTTGAAAAGCTTCAGCAGATTCACCAGGTGATCTTCTTCAGTGAGGGACTTGGCAATCATGTCATCCACATAACATTCGATTTCTTTATGGATCATATCGTGGAATAATGTCACCATAGCCCGTTGATATGTTGCACCAGCATTCTTCAGTCCGAATGGCATCACCTTGTAACAGAACGTGCCCCAGGGTGTGATGAATGTTGTCTTCTCCATGTCTTCAGGTGACATCTTGATCTGGTTATATCCTGAGAATCCATCCATGAAGGAGAATACCGAGAACTGAGCCGTATTATCCACCAATACATCAATGTGAGGTAATGGGAAATCATCTTTCGGGCTGGCTCTGTTCAGATCCCGGTAGTCAACACACATTCTTACTTTGTCGTCTTTCTTAGGTACGGGTACTATATTAGAAACCCACGGTGGATAGCTAGTTACAGCAAGGAACCCGGCGTCCCACTGCTTTTGTACCTCTTCTTTGATTTTCATTGCCATGTCTGGGCGAGTACGGCGTAGTTTCTGTTTAACCGGCGGGCATTCTTCTCTTAAAGGCAGCTTGTGCACAACAATGTCGGTGTCCAACCCTGGCATATCTTGATAAGACCAAGAAAACACGTCCACATATTCCTGAAGCAGATCAATCAGTTGTCTCTTCACTGAGTCTTGTAAGTAGGCCCCGATTTTAACCTCTTTCACGTCTTCATCTGTACCAAGATTGATCGTTTCGACCTCCTCCTGATGAGGAGTGATAACCTTTTCCTCTTGTCTTAACAACCTAGCTAGCTCTTCAGGAAGCTCGTAATCTTCTTCAACCCCTTCATCAGCTTGATTGATCGGATTGTCAAAGTCATACGAAGTCATAGCCGTGCTGTTGTCTGTGCGATCAGGAAGGCACTCTCTGCAAGGGTTCAGTTTGTTCATTTTAGTGATTGATTTTAATCTTGCTTAGAAAAGTGAAATAAAGTTGTCATTTTGAAAACATTGCCATTTATTTTTTGTACAAAAAGAAAAATGGATAAACATTGAGCAGAAAAGAAAAAGACTCATTTGCAAAAGATGTCTGATATTTCATTGATTAATCTTGTTGCACAAAAATTACAGATGGCCCGATTACAAAATGAGTCTTGTCATCTTGGGCAAGATGCAAGACTTTATGCATGCTATAAAATACAGGAAATAATAATTACTCTGCAGGAGTAACCCTTATAATTTCCTGGGAAGACCAGTTTGAGATACTGCTCCCCGGGATCTTTGGACGTATCCAATTCTCCAGATTGCGTTCTTCTTCCAGCTCGTCTTCCAAATTGTTGATAGCATCAGGGGTGAGCATCCCCCCACTGACAAAACCGGGCTTCTCAGCAGCCTCTGCTTGATCTCGTTGAGTTGGTTTGTAACCCAACCCAAATTTGTCCTTCTTCTTCTCCACCGATAAAACCTTGCCCCAGCCTTGGGCAGTTCCCTCCTCAACAACCTTTCGGGCTTGTTGATAAGATGCCATGGAGATTCCAAGCACAGCAGATGCTTCATTTACATTCAGGGCTTCAAACCCCTGACTCATAGTTTCGTGGATCTCCCCATCCATCTCAATGTATTTGTAGGTGGCCAGATGGCTGACAAAAATATCCTCCTCTCCACAAATTGTAACGACTTGGCCTTCCCACTCGAATTTTAACTTCTGGTGAAGGGTAGTGTTGCACCCCAAAATTTGCCCTCACAATACAAGACTTTGTGTTCTAAGAAGGTTCACAAGGTTCACAAGTTTTCCAACACTTGCATAACCTTTCATGAGGTTCAGGAGGTCTACAAGTCACTTCTTGAAGGTTCACAAGGTTCACAAGTTTCTCAATGCTTATATAACCTTTCATGAGGTTCATGAAGCCCACAAGTTGCTTTATGAAGGTTCACAAGGTTCACAAGTTCTTTAATGCTTTCTATAACCTTTCATGAGGTTCATAAAGTCTACAAGTTACTTTATGAAGGTTCACAAGGTTCACAAGCTTCTCAACATTTACAAGACCTTTCATGAAGTTCATGAAGTTCACAAGTTACTTCTTGAAGGTTCACAAGGTTCATAAGTTTCACAATGTTTACAAAGCTTTCCTGAGGGTCATGAGGTCTACAAAGCCACTTCATGAGGTTCACAAGGTTCACAAGCTTCACAATACCTCCCATGAGTATCACAAGACACTTTATGAAGATTCACAAGGTTCACAAAGTTCACAATTGGTCAAAGGAGTTGACAATTCCCTCAGACAATGCACCTCCTAAGCAGTGCATCCAAAACTAGGGTTTTGACTTTAATCAGGCTAAATGGACTTCCAATACCTCAAGTGAGTTTCATAACATCTTATATGTATATAAGAACCCCCATGACAAGTTTCAAGACTTTTCTCAAAAGTTTGCTCAGTCAGATGATCAGATAAGACAAAATCAGTCAATGCAGTTAAAAAGTCAAACTGAGGTCAACTGTGGTCAAACCAAAGTCAAACTTCATGATTTTTTGCCAACATCAAGTATATGAAGTAAAATTCATCATTTGATCAAGGGTTGATCATGATTCATCAAGGAGATTCCAGATCATCAATAATCAGGAGTTTCTAAATTAGGGTTTCCTCAGTAAAAGTCAACTGAACTTTGACCAGGCATAACTTTCACATACTTCATCACCAAGTCTCCATCCAAAGCTCATTTTGAAGGAAATTGAATTCTCTACAACTTTGATGTTGAAGGTTAAGCCCAAAAATGCTTCATTTGAAAGATATGATCTAAGACATTATAGGTCATTTCAAAAGTCAACAAAAAGTCAACAACTTCAAAAGGGCATAACTTGAGATTGGTAAATGATATGGACCTGAAACCAATGGGGTTGCTTAGAGGACTCTTCAAGCTTTCCAAAAAGTCCAAGAACACCCTCATACCCTTAAAATTGAGGGAGATGTGCCTTTGCAAAGTTAAGAAATTTTGTGATGGTTTATGTTGAAAAGGGAGGTTCAAAATCATTTCTTTTCAAATGGGCCATTCAATTTGTGACCCAATCCACTTCATAATGCCATGCACGAAATTTTCATGATATTTTCATATTTTTTATTTTATTTTATTAATTTATTATGATTTATTACATTTTAAATCATTTTAAATTTAAAAAAAATATTAAATATGAAAAGATATTTTTGTGATTGGATCTAAAAAATCATAAATGGTGATTGGAGTCAAAAGAGAAGGAAATCATGAGATCCCTCCCAAAATAGTAAGGCATTATGATCAAATATTTGAAAGTTACACAATGATCTTTATGAATCTTTTTTGGATCAAATCTTCACACAACCAAATGGTTTTTCTGACCTAAATCAATCCCATATATAAACATAACATAAACCTAATGCACATTCACGGATTGGAGCAGCCAAGAGGTAAGAACAAGAACACAAAAATTCTTCAAAAGTTGAAATTCGGATTTGGAGATTGAAGGCTCTACAAGGTAAAACAAAGACATGGCTAGCTTCTTTAGTCATCATTGAGTGGAAACCAACCCTCAAATGCATCCAATTCGTGCACATATGAGTAACCCGTAGCATTGTTCATACTTGAAAGCATTTTTTCGATTCTCATAATTCACTGCCATTTAATGGATTTTGATTGACTAATGTTGTTTATGATGTTGTGTAGTTTGTTTCTGGACAAAAAAACCAAAGAAACCGTGGCCAATTCGCAAAATGCCATAGCTAGGGTTTTGACTTAGGTTTAGGAACTTTGGATTCAAGCAATATAAATTAATTCTAAAAACGTAGCATTGATCGTGTGAATGCCTAGATCATGATTCTGGAATTAATTTGGCCGAATCGTATAGTTTCATTGCTTGTTGATGTCCATAGGTTTTGCTGGGAATCTTCTTTTTCGCAGGAAACTTTGCAGGTAATTTCACAAGAAAATTCGCAGCACAGGAGGTTGAAGATGAAGTCTCCCGCGCGTTTGTAAATTCAAATAATTATTAATCTATTTTATTATTGTGTTGTTGTTTGTAGTCACATGCGCGTGCATGTCCTGGTGGTTAGGCTGAAATGTATTTGTTATAAGGGCCCTGGTTCGATCCTTGGCCATGGCATTATTTTTTGTTTATTTTTCAGGATTACAAAAGACTTAATATATAATGATTATTGGCCAACAAGCTAGCAGAATTGGCTCTTCCAGCCGGGTGGTAATGCGTACGCTTGATAATATGAAGGTCCTGGGTTCGAGTCTTACACCAGGCCTTTTGTTTTTCACATTTTACTGGATTTTACATCATAAGGCATAAAACAAATCTTTTCCCCTCATCTCTTGCCTGCGCACCCAATGGCCCAGTGGTAGTCTCTCTTGAAAGCAAGCATAGGGGACTGGGTTCAAACCCCAGCCCCACCAGGTTCCTTTTCTTATTCTTTTCTTTTTATTTTCATGTTTAAATTAATTGTTTAAAATAATTAGTATATTATTATTTATGTTTTAAAATATGTATATATATTATATAGTTTAATTAACCTTAAAAATAATTCTCTAAAATAGCATAAAACTCTTGTTTTTTTTTTATTTAAAATTTTATTTTATATAGGTTATATTAAAATAATATCATGTGATTATTAAAAAATAATTTTTTGTATAAATCCTAATTCTTAAATCTTAAAAAACTATAAAAACCTAATTTTCCAATCTTAAAATATTTTTTCTAAATAATATTTAATGCTGTTTTTTTTATTAATTCCCAATATAATTATAATTTGTCATAGAATTTTGCATTTGTGATTTAAGTTAATTTTCTTTTAAAGTTTAGAAATATTTTAATTTATATATTTTTGTATATAGTTAAAATTAATTTATAAACATAATAACTAATAGAAATTAAATTTTAACATGATATTTGAAAGTTTATCTTTTTTCTTATAATATGTATGTAAATTATAAATATATGTTCATAATAATTAAAATTTTTGTAATTATAATAATTTAAATATAAAAATTATCTAATTATGTATGTTAATTATTTTTTATATATTGTTAATTTCTATTAATTAATTGTTGTTTATTATAATTTCTTTAATTTGTTAATTAATTTTTATTACTAACCATGTTATTATCTATTTTTATGTTTATAATCTCATTTATTCTAATTATTATTATTATTATTTTACTAACCAAATTATTTTGCTTTATTAATTTCATATTATTATTATTATTATTTATTAACCCCTTATTATTGCTTATTTATATTTGGTTTACTTTTATTTAATTATTTTGCTTATTATTTTCTATTATAATTTTGTAATTGTTCCTGGTTGTAAAGTTGTGATTATTATTATTATGGTTAGTGATTAGGGAGTGTAAATAACATGTATGTAATATTAAAATGAATTTAGATAATTTTTTTAATCGAAGATAATTAATTTAAACACTTCACACACGTAAGTCGATTTTAATCGCCGTCTCACTTCCTTAGGGATACCCCTCCAGTTGCCTACGAATAATGGTTAAGTGGGGTGTAGAAAGCAATGTCCCTCGAATAAAAATCATCAAAGTCCCTTTATGGTTGCCTATACGAATCGAGTCCCTTCGGAAAAATGATGATAGTCCCTTATAAATGCTTATTACACCCCACCATTGCCCTCAAAATCAAGTTGTCCCTTACATGTCCCTTAAACATCCAAAGTAAGGACTACCTACTCCATTATAGTAGGGATAGTCTTACTAAGGAAAGAATAAAAAACAAGAAAGACCTTTAAACATTAGGGAAAGTTACTTTTAAGTACTTAAGCTCATTTCAAAACTTTTTCACACTTAAACAATTCTCAAACAAATTTTCAAACATGTTTTTAACACATCCTTACATGGATTATTTACTAACTATTCTGAAAATTCTTATTCACACACTACACTTTCAAAACAATTCAAAAGTGAGCTTAAGTACCTAAGAGCCCATGGATAACCATGGATGAAAAGGGTGCTAATACCTTCCCTTTTCATAACTTACCCCCCGGACCCAAAATAATTCTCTAAGGTCTTTCCTGTTCTTTTATAACCTTTCCTTATGGATAAAATAAAAGTCGGTGGCGACTCTTGCTATCCGCAACATTGTTTAAAAGTCAGTTCACCGGGTTACAGAACTGGCGACTCTGCTGGGGATCTATTTAAGAGGGGTACCCTTAGGAAATAAGATCACTTTAAATTGTTTGCCTTGTTTGTTTTATATTACTTGTTGGGGTGCTCTTATGTGTGAAAGGTCCTAACCCGGATCTAGTGTACCTTAGGTAAATGGCAATAGACCAAGGAAACTGTGCGACGTATATCGACACGGTTGATCTGGTGGCCATAGTTAGTGCGACTTCTTGGTTGGTGCTTATATTCCTTAAGTCAAGTTGAGGATAATATTGAGGCTGCCATATGTTGTCAATGCACTAACTAACTTTTAGAACCCTAGTTAACTCATCTTGGCCTTTAGAAAGTAGTGAGGTAACCGGCTTTGGTGCAGACTGAAGTTGGTTGACACTCGATGCTACACTCATTGAGATCTTAAACTTGGAGGGTTTTGGTTGACAAGTAAGTTGCCTTCTGATCAACCACCCTTGTGAAAGATCAATGATATTGAGATCCCTTAGAACCTGGTTACTTTTGTAGGACAGGATGAACCATCTAACTTCAGGGGAGGGTACTTACCTTTGAACCTCATGCAAGCCTTTAAACCTAGGGCTATGGTGTGACTTGTTTGTGTGTGCCACATGTTTGTGATTGAGCATAACATCATGACATCATCATGCATCATGAGCATACCATTTTTCCTAACCATTTCAAGGACCAAAGGATTTATCTTTGTTCTTTGTTGCAGGTCATGGCTTCAGCTCGTAGAAACACCATCAGGATCAACTTTGTAGGGATACCTCCCAAGCTTAAGGAGTTGGTTTCTCAAGTGTCTGATCATTCCAGGTTCAACAAGAGACATGGTCATCTATTGGATCTGGTCACTTCAGGGTTCAGTGAGGACATGATGAGTGTGCTGTTTCAGTTCTTTGACCCTAAGCACCATTGCTTCACATTCCCCGACTACCAGTTGGTTCCAACCATGGAGGAGTTCTCCAAACTTCTGGGTATACCTGTTCTTGATCAAAGACCCTTCACAGGTTTGGAGAAAGAACTTAAACCAGAGGTTATTGCTGCAGCCCTACATCTGAAGAAGTCTGACATTGTTCTAGAGACGAGAAGTGGAGTTAAGGGTATTCTTGCCAAGGTACTAATGGATAAAGCTCAAATGTTCTTGAAGGCCATGAGCTATGATGCTTTTGAGGAGATCTTAGCCTTGCTGATATATGGCTTAGTATTGTTCCCCAATCCGGATCAGTTCATAGATGTTCATGCCATCAACATTTTCCTGAGTCACAATCCAGTGCCTACATTGCTTGGGGACATCCTGCATTCTCTTCACACCCGTACTACAAGGGCAAGAGGAACTTTGATGTGCTGCATACCTTTACTATCCAGGTGGTTTATTTCTCACCTTCCTCGCTCAGTAATGAAGAATGAGCAAGGATTCAGATGGTCCAAGAGGATCATGTCACTTTCTCACTCAGATATTCATTGGTGCTCCAGATCTATGGAGAATGTCACTATCATTGACCATTGTGGGGAGTTTCCTAATGTGCCACTTCTAGGCATAAGAGGAGGCATCACCTACAACCCTTCACTAGCTTTACGACAGTTTGGTTACGCTCGGAGTGATGGTCCACATGACATGTTAATCCAGGGCATTGTGTTTGACTACGACAACGATCTTCAAGGTTACCGTCAGAGATTCATACGAGCTTGGGGAAAGGTAAACAGGATTGACAGCAAGACACTGGAGCCTAAGTATACTATTCCTATGGAGGCTTATCTCAGATGGGTACGATCTCGTGCTCAGACACTCATGATGCCATATCCTGCCATCCTACCAGTTACCATGGAACCTGTTGCTGAAGGAGACACTGCTTATACCATCCTTCACCCAGACATGCCTACTGATATGGAAGACTTGCAGAGATCATGGATCCAACTGAAGGAGCAAAGGGATACTTTCGAGGCTCATTACAAAGCAAGCCAAGCAAGAATCCTAGAGCTCACAAAGCAACTTCACGAGGAACGAAACCTCAACTCATACCTCAACACAAAGAGGAAACGTCCATGGGAGACTTAAAACCCCGTCTTTTGTACTTATTTCACTTTCATTTTTGTAAGCCTAAAAGGCAAAACAAGTTATTACTAATAAAAAGTTACTTTCTTGGTTGTTTAAGCAAATTTAAATCCTGCGGTCCTTGAAAACATTGCATATGCATTCCCATATCATTTCATTGCATCACAGATTTATAATTGTGCACAGGTTTCTCATCTTCTCGCTGTTTATTTCAGCAATGGCACTTGAACAATCAGTTAAGGATCTTCAGGCACAGAATGCACAGTTCCAAGAGCTGATCTTGAACCTATCCAAGGGGCAAGATGAATTGAAGGCACTGTTGGCCAAGAAGACTAAGAAGACTAGAAGGTCTGCTGGGTTGCTCAACATGGGAAGAAGGTTCAAGGGTCCTGTCAAGACCAAGGAACAGGTTGAAGACTATGAATCTGAGGAATCTGAGAAAGAGGGAGGCAGTCTCCACAACACTATGGGGGACTCTGATTCTGAGGCTAATTACTACCATGAGCCTAATGAAAACAAGTTCAAGATGCTGGTGGATAGGATGGATGCTATGGAGTTGCAGAAATCATCTGGGCTGGATTTTGAGGATTTGAGTCTGATATCTGGGGTTGTGATACCCATTGGTTTCAAGGTTCCTACCTTTGTTGTTTATGATGGGGTCTCCTGTCCCAAGCTGCATTTGAGGTCTTATGTCAGAAGGATTCAACCTCACACTGCTGATAAAAAGTTGTGGATCCATTTCTTTCAAGAGAGCTTATCTGGAGCTCAGCTGGAGTGGTATTATCAGTTGGAGAGTGTCAACGTCAGAGATTGGAATGATCTTGCTGAAGCTTTCTACAAGCAGTATCAATACAATGCTGACTTAGCCCCCACTCGCATGCAGCTTCAAAGCATGTCTATGGGTGCCAAAGAAAGCTTTAAGGAGTATGCTCAGAAGTGGAGAGATTTAGCTGGAAGAGTTCAACCCCCTTTGACTGACAGGGAGCTGGTTGATATGTTCATGTGTACACTGAATGGTCCGTTTTACAGTCATCTCATTGGAAGCTCATCATCTGGCTTCACTGAGTTGATTATGACAGGAGAGCGAGTAGAGAATGGTATTAAGAGTGGTAAGATCCAAGTGGGCACTTCTTCATCAGGTGCTGCAAAGAAGCCTCCCACTGGGAAGAAAGAATCTAATGCTGTTTATGGTCAGCCTGATCGTAACAGAAGGCATCAGTCTGTCAGTGCAGTTCATATTTCAAATCCAACTCCTGCACCAACAGAGCAGCCTCAGGGACACCAACCAAAGACTAGAAGACAGTTCACGAGAATCAACATGTCAATGGCTCAGGCATTGCAACACTTGTTGAAGGCTGAACTCATTACTTTGAGGGAGGCTCCTCAGAATCCCAATGTTACTTCTCCCAAGTACAATCCCAATGCACGATGTGCATATCATTCAAACTGTCCAGGACATGATACTAATAACTGCTGGGTCTTGAAGAACAAAATTCAAGATATGATCGATGCTGGAGAGATTGAGTTTGATCCTCCGGGTACTCCAAATGTAATTACAGCACCAATGCCAAATCATGAAAAGACTGTCAATGCCATTGATGAAGACATTGAGGAAGACCTGCATGTCTATTCAGTTATGGAATTGAGCACACCATTGTCTGTTATTAAAAAGAGGTTAGTACAAGCTGGGATCTTTCCAGGTTGTCGTGAAGATTGTCTGTATTGTACCCATAAGCCGGATAGTTGCTTCATTTTGAGAGATGGTATTCAACGTCTCATGGATAAGTATACTATAGTATTTGAAAGAAGACCAGCATCTGTAGAAGATATGGTGGATCGTCTGACTCAGGGTAAGAAAATTGAAGAGGTTGATATGGTTGACAAAGTACCGGTAAGAATCACTGCAAGGAAGCCCATCAAGATCTCTCATCAGGGTCCTATCAAGATTACAGCTGAAGGTCCTGTGAAAGTTGTTGCTGAAGCCAGAGTGGCTCCTCTGATCATTACCACTCCTGGTCCTATTCCCTATACATCTGATAAAGCTGTGCCTTGGCACTATGGGTCTGATGTTTACATCCATGGTGTCAAGCAAGAGCCTGTAGCTGATGTACCTGTTGACATTGACAATATTGCTGGATCTAGCAAGATCACTCGTAGTGGAAGAGTCTTCTCTCCTCCAGATACTTCCAAGAATACAGTTACTCCTGCTGCCACTACCACCACTGATGCTCGGGGCAAGGGTCCTGTTATTGAGCCTGTATCCACTGATGTTCCAGCTGCTGATGACCTCTCTAAACAGATGGAAGAAGTATTGAAAATCATTCGCAAGAGTGATTATGATATTGTTGATCAGCTGGGGCATACTCCCTCAAAGATTTCTATGCTCTCTCTGTTGTTATGTTCTGAGGCTCATGCCAAGTCATTGATTAAGTTTCTGAAGATGGCTCATGTACCCAGTGCGATCTCTGTTGACCAATTTGAGAACTGTGTTGCCCACCTGACCTATGACAACGGGTTAGGATTTTCTGATGCTGACTTGACCCCTGCCAAGAGGGGTCATAATAGGGCCTTGCATATTTCAATTGAATGCAGAGGCACTACCCTGTCTCATGTGCTGATAGACAATGGTTCCTCTTTGAATGTGTTGCCTAAGGAAGTCCTGAACAAGCTGAGTCCTGAAGATACTGTGTTGAAGCCCAGTAATATTGTGGTAAAAGCTTTTGATGGTTCTAGAAGAGTAGTGCATGGGGAAATTGATCTTCCAATCAAGGTTGGCTCTCAGATGTTTACTGCTACATTCTATGTGATGGATATACGTCCTTCATACTCTTGTCTACTTGGACGTCCCTGGATCCATGGGGCAGGTGCTGTGACCTCTACATTGCACCAAAAGTTGAGATATCCGGTGAATGGAAAGGTTGTTACCGTCTTCGGAGAAGAAGAATACTTTGTCAGCCATGTAAACACCTTCAAGTATCTGGAAGTGGAAGGTGAATATATTGAGACTCCGTGTCAGTCATTTGAAGTGGTTCCTTGGGTTGGTAATGATTGTATAGCTCCTCCTGCTGTGAAGAAGGTTCCTATGGTTATCAGAAACCCTCCAACAATGGCAATGGCCTCCCTCAATGATGCAAAAGCTGTGGTAGACAAAGGTGGTTGTACTATTTGGGGTCAGCTTCCTGATATTCCGTACAAGTCTGACAAGTTTGGTTTGGGTTTCACTGCAGAGTCCCAGAAGGCTGTTCGTCGTGCTCGTGCTGCTCGTATCACCAACCAAGGAGTGATTAATGCTGTGGGAGATCAAGATGAAGACTACAACTTGGATGCATGGATTTTTCCTACTGGGGATGCTGGGCTCAACAATTGGAAAGCTGAAGATGTTATCCCTATCTCCTTTAGTCAGGAGTAAATACTATTACTGTGTTATGTTTTAAATTTGTAATTTCTGGAACAATAAAACTTTCAAGCCATGTGCCTTACCCGGGGCACAATGGTGTACTTGTTACGGGCTGTCATTTCATTTGCATACTTCATTCAATAAAATCAGTGGACGTTTCGTTTTAGTAAATATTGTGTTCCTTGTCTTTCTTTTTCTTTTATTTTTGCTTTATCAGCTATGTGTTCTTACACACACCCACATCACTAAAATGCAGATCCTCATCCACTCTGGATCTTGTTGATAACAGTTCTACTATTGCCAATTACAATTTCGAGAATCCGATCTATCAAACTGAAGACGGAAATGAGGACGATTGTGAAATACCTGTAGAGCTTGCTAGGTTGTTACAACAAGAAGAGAAAGCTATACAGCCACATGAAGAGCCAGTCGAAGTTGTGAATCTGGGAACTGAAGAAAACAGAAAAGAGGTCAAGATAGGGGCTGATTTAGAGGACAGTGTCAAGAGCAGGTTGATCCAGATGTTATGTGACTATGTGGAGATCTTTGCTTGGTCTTATGAAGATATGCCAGGGTTGGATACAGACATTGTGGTTCACCGTTTGCCAGTGAAAGAAGATTGTCGTCCAAAGAAGCAGAAGGTTCGTCGTATGCGTCCTGAGATGTCAGAAAAGATCAAGGCAGAGGTAATGAAACAGTTCAATGCAGGGTTCTTGGCAGTGACTTCTTATCCTCAGTGGGTTGCAAATGTGGTACCAGTTCCTAAGAAAGATGGTAAGGTACGTATGTGTGTAGACTACAGAGATTTGAACAAGGCTAGCCCCAAAGATGACTTTCCACTTCCTCATATTGACATTTTGGTAGACAACACTGCTCAACATAAGGTATTCTCTTTTATGGATGGTTTCTCTGGTTACAATCAGATCAAGATGGCACCTGAAGATATGGAGAAGACAACATTTGTGACACAGTGGGGCACTTTTTGCTATAAGGTGATGCCATTTGGTTTGAAGAATGCAGGGGCAACATATCAGCGTGCTATGGTGGCTTTGTTTCATGATATGATCCATCATGAGATAGAGGTATATGTGGATGATATGATAGCCAGATCTCAGAATGAAGAGCAACATCTTGATCATCTGCACAAGTTGTTTGAGAGGTTGAAGAAATACAAGTTGAGATTGAACCCAAACAAGTGTACTTTTGGCGTTAGATCTGGAAAGCTCCTGGGTTTCATTGTCAGTGGAAAAGGTATTGAAGTGGATCCTGCAAAAGTGAAAGCTATACGAGAGATGCCAGCTCCCCGTACTGAGAAGGAGGTTAGAGGTTTCTTGGGACGATTGAACTACATTGCAAGATTTATTTCCCAGTTAACTACCATCTGTGAGCCAATCTTCAAGTTGTTGAAGAAAGATCAGGTGATGGAATGGAATGATGAGTGCCAGACTGCCTTTGATGAAATCAAGAGATATCTGCTAGAACCTCCAATTTTGATGCCACCAGTTGATGGAAGACCCTTGATTATGTACTTAACAGTGCTAGACAACTCAATGGGGTGTGTGTTGGGGCAGCATGACGAGTCTGGTCGAAAAGAGCAAGCAATATACTACCTTAGCAAAAAGTTTACCGACTGTGAAACAAGATACTCACTGCTCGAGAAAACTTGCTGCGCTTTGGCATGGGCTGCTCGCCGACTAAGACAGTATATGTTGACTCATACTACCTTGTTGATTTCGAAGATGGATCCAATCAAGTACATATTTGAGAAACCTGCTCTCTCTGGAAGAATTGCAAGATGGCAAATGATCTTGACAGAATATGATATACAGTATACTACTCAGAAGGCCATTAAGGGAAGTGTTGTTGCTGATCATTTGGCTCATCAAGCAGTGGATGATTATCAATCAATGAATTTTGAGTTCCCTGATGAAGACATTATGACTGTTACCAAAGAACCTGGACAATATGACGGACCTAAACAAGGATCCCGATGGACTATGGTTTTTGATGGTGCCTCTAACGCACATGGTAATGGTGTTGGTGTTGTAATTAGTTCCCCCGAAGGTTGTCATACCCCGATTACTGCCAGACTTTGTTTCTATTGTACCAATAACATAGCTGAGTATGAGGCATGTATCATGGGTATTCAAGTTGCTATTGATATGAAGATTCAGTTCCTTGATGTGTATGGAGATTCAGCCCTGGTAGTGAGTCAGATTAAAGGAGATTGGGATACCAAGCATGACAATCTCATTCCTTACAGAGAGCATGTTTTGTCTTTAATCCCACATTTCAAAGAGATTACCTTTGAACATATTCCACGAAGAGAGAATCAGTTGGCAGATGCATTGGCCACCATGGCATCTATGTTTGAGATCAGTTGGGATGATGAAGCTCCCAAGATTACCATTGATAGATTTGAGAAGCCTGCATACTGCAATGAGATTGATACTGAAGGGCCAGAGGAGAAGCCTTGGTTCTATGAAGTGAAAAGATATCTTGAAGCTCAGGAGTTCCCTGAAGGGGCATCTGTCAAAGATAGGAAGTTCCTGAGGAGGTTTGCTGCTAAATTTTTTTTGAGTAATGGGATTTTGTATAAGCGTAATCATGATTCAACTATGCTTCGCTGTGTGGATAAGAAGGAAGCAACTGAGATTATGGAAGAGATGCATGATGGGACCTTTGGCACTCATTCTATTGGTCATACCATGGCAAAGAAAATATTGAGAGCAGGTTACTATTGGTCTACCATGGAAGCTGATTGCTATCAACACTCCAGAACTTGTCATAAGTGTCAAATCTATGCTGATAAAGTTCATGTACCTCCATCACCTTTGAATGTGTTGACTGCTCCTTGGCCTTTTGCCATGTGGGGCATTGATATGATTGGTGAGATCAAGCCTACTGCTTCTAATGGGCATCGTTTCATCTTGGTGGCTATTGATTATTTCACGAAGTGGGTAGAGGCAGCTTCATATGCATCTGTGACTAAGAATGTTGTGGCTCGATTCATTAAGAATAATCTCATATGTAGGTATGGCATCCCTGAAAGGATTATCACTGACAATGGCTCTAATCTGAACAACACTATGATTACTGATCTCTGCACGCAGTTCAAGATTAAGCATCACAACTCTTCTCCGTATCGTCCAAAGATGAATGGGGCAGTTGAAGCTGCTAATAAGAACATTAAGAAGATTGTACAGAAGATGACTGTTACTTACAAGGATTGGCACGAGATGTTACCATTTGCTCTTCATGGTTATCGTACAACAATACGTACTTCAACAGGGGCAACCCCATTCTCCTTAGTCTATGGTATGGAAGCAGTTCTGCCCATTGAAGTTCAGATCCCCTCCTTGAGAATTATGAAGGATGCAGGCTTGGATGAAGATGAGTGGATTCAGACTCGACCGGACCAGATAAATTTGATTGATGAGAAGAGATTAGCAGCAGTTTGTCATGGCCAGATGTACCAGAAGCGAATGATCAAAGCTTTTAACAAGAAGGTTAAGCCAAAGGTATATCAGGCTGGTGACTTGGTAATCAAGCGTATCATATTACCACAGGGTGATCCTAGGGGCAAGTGGACTCCAACATATGAAGGACCATTTGTAGTCAAGACTGTATTCTCAGGAGGTGCCATGATACTGACTACAATTGATGGGGAGGACTTCCCACAGCCTGTAAACGCAGACATAGTTAAAAAATACTACGCATAAAAAGAGACCCGCTAGGTTGACTGGCCTAGGCAAAAATAAGGGCATCCCGGCAAACCAAAAGGGTTTGGGCAAAAATTAGGGATATATATGAAAAGATGTACACCCGGCAAGTCGAAAACCTGAAAAGGCGGCTTGGGCAAAAAAGGGTATCCCGGTGGATTGAAAACCCGAGAGGGCAATCCAGGCAAAAGTTAGGGATTAAAGCGTATGACTATGTCTCGTTTGGATCACTCATAAAACTGCAACCAGTTGTACTACTTATTCAAGCTCGAACAGATAAAGATCAATCCAATCGTTTCCGTCTCAACAGCAAGAAGATGAGATACTTGAGTGGCAATAGTAGAATTGAAACTCAATAGGATTGTTTCCCACATAGCTGATTCTTTTTGTAAAAACTTTATGACAAAATCCTCTTACTAAGGTTTATGTCTCCTTGTACAAACTTACCCGTGTATGGGTCACTTTTGATATAAATAAATTCCATCTTTTGAATCCAGATTTACTTTTACCCTATTTACCTAAGCGAAACGTCCATTGGTTGTGTTTGAATGTATGTATGCTTTTGAATATGATTAATGTTTACCAGAAATACATGTATGCTCTTAATATGATTAATGTTTACCAGAAATGCATGAAAATGCAGTAATAGTATTTACTAAGGACGAACGAGGGAAGGATTTCAACGAAGCTTCGCCGGTTCATCTTTACAAAACAGTTACAAAACCCTCAGTAGGACTAATCCATCTTCATAAAGTCTCATCTCCCCTGGAATTTATATCCATCTCTTTTATCCTCATACGGATATTCGGGAAATTACTTTCCAATAAGGGTACGACGAACGAGGACGGGATGTTATACTTATTCTACTATCAAACGAAGACGAAGGTTATATATACCCTATTATCCCCAGCATACGGGAGGTTATACATACCTTACTATCACCAGCATACGGGAGGTTATCTATACCCTGTTATACCCAGCAGACAGAGGTTATACATTCTTCAACAACGAATCGGGATTTATTTTCCCTGGCCAGCAGTGGTTATACGAAGATATCCAGACGTTTCCGGCAGTTATCATATCATACATACATCATTTACATCATACCATAGCATATATATCCATATACATAATACATTACCTAAGTACATCATATCATACATGCATACATAAAGCATAAACTAATATTGTTATACAGAATGCTACTTTGTTTTCAGGTTAATTATCCAACAAGCAAACTTATGATCTTTGGGACTGCTTTATTGTAACCTCAGGGTTATTTTATCCTCCTGATGAGCTCATCATTATTTCAAGACTGCATTGGAGTTGTCATTATTGATGTCTCCATCCTCCTGAAATCAGTACTTCAAGACTGCATTAGAGTTATCATTATTGATTGCTCTATCCTCCTGAAGACATATCACATTATTATTTCAAGACTGCATTGGAGTTGTCATTATTGATGTCTCCATCCTCCTGAAATCAGTACTTCAAGACTGCATTAGAGTTATCATTATTGATTGCTCTATCCTCCTGAAGACATATCACACTATTATTTCAAGACTGCATTGGAGTTGTCATTATTGGTGTCTCCATCCTCCTGAAATCAGTACTTCAAGACTGCATTAGAGTTATCATTATTGATTGCTCTATCCTCCTGAAGACATATCACACTATTATTTCAAGACTGCATTGGAGTTGTCATTATTGATGTCTCCATCCTCCTGAAATCAGTACTTCAAGACTGCGTTGGAGTTATCATTATTGATTGCTCTATCCTCCTGAAGACATATCACATTATTATTTCAAGACCGCATTGGAGTTGTCATTATTGATGTCTCCATCCTCCTGAAATCAGTACTTCAAGACTGCATTAGAGTTATCATTATTGATTGCTCTATCCTCCTGAAGACATATCACACTATTATTTCAAGACTGCATTGGAGTTGTCATTATTGATGTCTCCATCCTCCTGAAATCATTACTTCAAGACTGCTTTAGAGATTTCCATTGCTCTATCCTCATGAAGACATGCTGTTACATCAGTATTACTCCAGACTCCTGACAGCTTTCATTATACTACTAAAGAATTTTCCCCTAGTGGCATCTTTAAGCCCACTCGATCATGTTCAACCAACCATCAATATCATTCTATGCACTGGTGAGTGCAAATTTTTGGGCTTTTGTGTTCAATCCCCTTCAACCTTCCAGGTTACGACTGGCAAATATACCAATCTAACCCCTCAGGTTTCAGAAAATTGAACAGGGGCAGCTGTTGCACCCCAAAATTTGCCCTCACAATACAAGACTTTGTGTTCTAAGAAGGTTCACAAGGTTCACAAGTTTTCCAACACTTGCATAACCTTTCATGAGGTTCAGGAGGTCTACAAGTCACTTCTTGAAGGTTCACAAGGTTCACAAGTTTCTCAATGCTTATATAACCTTTCATGAGGTTCATGAAGCCCACAAGTTGCTTTATGAAGGTTCACAAGGTTCACAAGTTCTTTAATGCTTTCTATAACCTTTCATGAGGTTCATAAAGTCTACAAGTTACTTTATGAAGGTTCACAAGGTTCACAAGCTTCTCAACATTTACAAGACCTTTCATGAAGTTCATGAAGTTCACAAGTTACTTCTTGAAGGTTCACAAGGTTCATAAGTTTCACAATGTTTACAAAGCTTTCCTGAGGGTCATGAGGTCTACAAAGCCACTTCATGAGGTTCACAAGGTTCACAAGCTTCACAATACCTCCCATGAGTATCACAAGACACTTTATGAAGATTCACAAGGTTCACAAAGTTCACAATTGGTCAAAGGAGTTGACAATTCCCTCAGACAATGCACCTCCTAAGCAGTGCATCCAAAACTAGGGTTTTGACTTTAATCAGGCTAAATGGACTTCCAATACCTCAAGTGAGTTTCATAACATCTTATATGTATATAAGAACCCCCATGACAAGTTTCAAGACTTTTCTCAAAAGTTTGCTCAGTCAGATGATCAGATAAGACAAAATCAGTCAATGCAGTTAAAAAGTCAAACTGAGGTCAACTGTGGTCAAACCAAAGTCAAACTTCATGATTTTTTGCCAACATCAAGTATATGAAGTAAAATTCATCATTTGATCAAGGGTTGATCATGATTCATCAAGGAGATTCCAGATCATCAATAATCAGGAGTTTCTAAATTAGGGTTTCCTCAGTAAAAGTCAACTGAACTTTGACCAGGCATAACTTTCACATACTTCATCACCAAGTCTCCATCCAAAGCTCATTTTGAAGGAAATTGAATTCTCTACAACTTTGATGTTGAAGGTTAAGCCCAAAAATGCTTCATTTGAAAGATATGATCTAAGACATTATAGGTCATTTCAAAAGTCAACAAAAAGTCAACAACTTCAAAAGGGCATAACTTGAGATTGGTAAATGATATGGACCTGAAACCAATGGGGTTGCTTAGAGGACTCTTCAAGCTTTCCAAAAAGTCCAAGAACACCCTCATACCCTTAAAATTGAGGGAGATGTGCCTTTGCAAAGTTAAGAAATTTTGTGATGGTTTATGTTGAAAAGGGAGGTTCAAAATCATTTCTTTTCAAATGGGCCATTCAATTTGTGACCCAATCCACTTCATAATGCCATGCACGAAATTTTCATGATATTTTCATATTTTTTATTTTATTTTATTAATTTATTATGATTTATTACATTTTAAATCATTTTAAATTTAAAAAAAATATTAAATATGAAAAGATATTTTTGTGATTGGATCTAAAAAATCATAAATGGTGATTGGAGTCAAAAGAGAAGGAAATCATGAGATCCCTCCCAAAATAGTAAGGCATTATGATCAAATATTTGAAAGTTACACAATGATCTTTATGAATCTTTTTTGGATCAAATCTTCACACAACCAAATGGTTTTTCTGACCTAAATCAATCCCATATATAAACATAACATAAACCTAATGCACATTCACGGATTGGAGCAGCCAAGAGGTAAGAACAAGAACACAAAAATTCTTCAAAAGTTGAAATTCGGATTTGGAGATTGAAGGCTCTACAAGGTAAAACAAAGACATGGCTAGCTTCTTTAGTCATCATTGAGTGGAAACCAACCCTCAAATGCATCCAATTCGTGCACATATGAGTAACCCGTAGCATTGTTCATACTTGAAAGCATTTTTTCGATTCTCATAATTCACTGCCATTTAATGGATTTTGATTGACTAATGTTGTTTATGATGTTGTGTAGTTTGTTTCTGGACAAAAAAACCAAAGAAACCGTGGCCAATTCGCAAAATGCCATAGCTAGGGTTTTGACTTAGGTTTAGGAACTTTGGATTCAAGCAATATAAATTAATTCTAAAAACGTAGCATTGATCGTGTGAATGCCTAGATCATGATTCTGGAATTAATTTGGCCGAATCGTATAGTTTCATTGCTTGTTGATGTCCATAGGTTTTGCTGGGAATCTTCTTTTTCGCAGGAAACTTTGCAGGTAATTTCACAAGAAAATTCGCAGCACAGGAGGTTGAAGATGAAGTCTCCCGCGCGTTTGTAAATTCAAATAATTATTAATCTATTTTATTATTGTGTTGTTGTTTGTAGTCACATGCGCGTGCATGTCCTGGTGGTTAGGCTGAAATGTATTTGTTATAAGGGCCCTGGTTCGATCCTTGGCCATGGCATTATTTTTTGTTTATTTTTCAGGATTACAAAAGACTTAATATATAATGATTATTGGCCAACAAGCTAGCAGAATTGGCTCTTCCAGCCGGGTGGTAATGCGTACGCTTGATAATATGAAGGTCCTGGGTTCGAGTCTTACACCAGGCCTTTTGTTTTTCACATTTTACTGGATTTTACATCATAAGGCATAAAACAAATCTTTTCCCCTCATCTCTTGCCTGCGCACCCAATGGCCCAGTGGTAGTCTCTCTTGAAAGCAAGCATAGGGGACTGGGTTCAAACCCCAGCCCCACCAGGTTCCTTTTCTTATTCTTTTCTTTTTATTTTCATGTTTAAATTAATTGTTTAAAATAATTAGTATATTATTATTTATGTTTTAAAATATGTATATATATTATATAGTTTAATTAACCTTAAAAATAATTCTCTAAAATAGCATAAAACTCTTGTTTTTTTTTTATTTAAAATTTTATTTTATATAGGTTATATTAAAATAATATCATGTGATTATTAAAAAATAATTTTTTGTATAAATCCTAATTCTTAAATCTTAAAAAACTATAAAAACCTAATTTTCCAATCTTAAAATATTTTTTCTAAATAATATTTAATGCTGTTTTTTTTATTAATTCCCAATATAATTATAATTTGTCATAGAATTTTGCATTTGTGATTTAAGTTAATTTTCTTTTAAAGTTTAGAAATATTTTAATTTATATATTTTTGTATATAGTTAAAATTAATTTATAAACATAATAACTAATAGAAATTAAATTTTAACATGATATTTGAAAGTTTATCTTTTTTCTTATAATATGTATGTAAATTATAAATATATGTTCATAATAATTAAAATTTTTGTAATTATAATAATTTAAATATAAAAATTATCTAATTATGTATGTTAATTATTTTTTATATATTGTTAATTTCTATTAATTAATTGTTGTTTATTATAATTTCTTTAATTTGTTAATTAATTTTTATTACTAACCATGTTATTATCTATTTTTATGTTTATAATCTCATTTATTCTAATTATTATTATTATTATTTTACTAACCAAATTATTTTGCTTTATTAATTTCATATTATTATTATTATTATTTATTAACCCCTTATTATTGCTTATTTATATTTGGTTTACTTTTATTTAATTATTTTGCTTATTATTTTCTATTATAATTTTGTAATTGTTCCTGGTTGTAAAGTTGTGATTATTATTATTATGGTTAGTGATTAGGGAGTGTAAATAACATGTATGTAATATTAAAATGAATTTAGATAATTTTTTTAATCGAAGATAATTAATTTAAACACTTCACACACGTAAGTCGATTTTAATCGCCGTCTCACTTCCTTAGGGATACCCCTCCAGTTGCCTACGAATAATGGTTAAGTGGGGTGTAGAAAGCAATGTCCCTCGAATAAAAATCATCAAAGTCCCTTTATGGTTGCCTATACGAATCGAGTCCCTTCGGAAAAATGATGATAGTCCCTTATAAATGCTTATTACACCCCACCATTGCCCTCAAAATCAAGTTGTCCCTTACATGTCCCTTAAACATCCAAAGTAAGGACTACCTACTCCATTATAGTAGGGATAGTCTTACTAAGGAAAGAATAAAAAACAAGAAAGACCTTTAAACATTAGGGAAAGTTACTTTTAAGTACTTAAGCTCATTTCAAAACTTTTTCACACTTAAACAATTCTCAAACAAATTTTCAAACATGTTTTTAACACATCCTTACATGGATTATTTACTAACTATTCTGAAAATTCTTATTCACACACTACACTTTCAAAACAATTCAAAAGTGAGCTTAAGTACCTAAGAGCCCATGGATAACCATGGATGAAAAGGGTGCTAATACCTTCCCTTTTCATAACTTACCCCCCGGACCCAAAATAATTCTCTAAGGTCTTTCCTGTTCTTTTATAACCTTTCCTTATGGATAAAATAAAAGTCGGTGGCGACTCTTGCTATCCGCAACATTGTTTAAAAGTCAGTTCACCGGGTTACAGGTAGACGTAACTGCGCCAGCGGCATGAATCCATGGTCTACCCAACAAACAGCTGTAGGCAGGCTGAATGTCCATCACGTAGAAGGTCGTTTTAAAAGTTTGTGGGACAATCGTTACAGGCAACTCAATTTCTCCCAGAACTGATCTCTTAGAGCCGTCAAAGGCTCTCACTACCAAGTTACTGGGTCGCAATGCCAATCCTTCATATTCCAGCTTCACAGGGGCCTTTTTGGGTAAGACATTAAGGGATGATCCTGTGTCTACCAGCACATGGGAAAGAACTGCACCTTTGCATTCCATGGTAATGTGCAAGGCCTTGTTATGATTGCGGCCTTCCGTAGTCAAATCAGTGTTGGTGAACCCTAGTCCATTACTAGCATTGACATTTCCAACTACTGCTTCCAACTGATTGACGGTAATCTCCTCTAGCACATAAGCTGCGTGCAAGACTTTTAATAGTGCGTTCCGATGAGCCTCAGAGCACATTAGCAATGATAAAATGGAGATCTTGGAAGGTGTCTGGTGAAGCTGGTCCACTATCTTGTAATCACTTTTCTTGATGATTCTCATGAACTCATCAACTTCTTGATCGAAAGGGGTTTTCAAAGCTTCCTTAACAACTTGTTATTCTTGCACCAAGCTTTTCCCTTTTGCCTTGGCAACAGCTTCTGCTTCTGCAGTGGGTCTTTGAATTTGTGGGGCAAAGAGACGTCCGCTTCGAGTGAAGCCTCCGCCTCCTCCCACATTGTCTATTTGTGGTGAAGAAGTTGATGATTCAAGAGTGATTTTCTGTCCTTCGCAGTATAAATCAGAGCCGTAATGCCAAGGGATGGCTTTACTGCTTTCATAAGGCACTGGTCCAGACACTGTGATAGTGACTGGACTGATGGCAGCTGCAGAAGGGACCATGATAGTTTGTGGATCATAGTATATTGTGACTGGTGTTCTGATAGGAGTGGCATTTTGTGAGTTGTAGGCAGAATCATTTTCAGGATCATAATAAATTGTAACCGTTGAGACATCTTCATTGTTTGCTGCTGGTGTTGTAGGAGACATTGTTGGAAGGATGGGTGTTGTTGTTGTAGGAGGTACTGAATAAAGGGGTGCTGAAGTTGTAGAAGGGATGTTTGCTGATGTATGATTTGTTGACATGGTGGATGGAGATGTTGTTGATAGTGCTGATGAGTTGTTGGGAATAATTGTTGCTGAATTTGTAGGAGACTCTGAAACCGTTGTTAAGGAGATTGCTGGATTGGAAGGTACTGAGGTTGTAATTTTAAGCAGGCCACTCTGGATGAGACCATCTATGCCATCCCTCAAGTTATCACAACCATTCACCGAAATGTTGCAATAAGCACAACCTAGCTCGCACCCAGGAAATATTTGACATTCAAGGAGCTGGGCCTTAATCTCCACCAAGGGTGTCCGAATCTGACCCACACTGGTTATCAAGTAAGACGTCTTGTCTTCTTCAATAGCGTTGATTCTGGGTCCTCCGTGGTTTGGCATAGGGTTTTTGTTGACATTTGGTGGTGGTGCAAAGTTTAGAGCTTTGGAGTCTACCAGGTCTTGTACCTTCATGTGCAAGGCTCTGCACTTTTCTGTACTATGGCCAGGTGCGTTGGAATGGAATGCACATCTGGCGTTGATGTCATAGTTTCTGGGTAGAATGGATGGATCTGGAGGTGCCAATGTCCTTAACTCAACCAGGTTGAGCTTCAGGAGTTGTGGCAACAGTGCGGCATACGGCATAGGGATCGGATCAATCACCCTATTGGCCTGAGATGGCCTCTGCTGGAATGGCCTTTGCTGATTGTTGTTGTTGGCATTGTTGTAGTTTCTAGGAGGATACTGAGTTTGTTGCTGATACTGGGGTTGTTGCTGATACTGGGGTTGTTGTTGTGGCTGATAAACTGTTTGCTGAGGAAGTGGAGAGGGAATGGTGACTGCTGCCACTGACCTTTGAATATACTGGGGTCTTCCCCTGCTGGTATGGATAGTATTGGTCTCACCAGTTCTTCTTGGGCCTACAAAAGGATTTCTTGGGTTGCTGGATGAGCTGGCACCGTTGTCAGAAATTTTGCCCATTTTCAACAGGCTCTCAATTCTTTCCTCGGCTATGACTACATCTGCAAAGCTGGTTGAAGAAAAGGCAGCTAGCCTATCAATGTATGTCCCTTGGAGGGTGTTCATAAACATATCTTCCATCTCCCTCTCTGACATGGGTGGCTGGACAGCAGCAGCAAGCTGTCTCCACCTCTGGGCGTACTCCCGGAAGCTTTCCCTGGATGATTGTGACATTCCCATCAGGAGGGTCCTGTTGGGAGCCATATCCAAATTATACTGGTACTGTCTGATAAAGGCCTCTGCCAGGTCCTTCCAGCACCTGATGGTGGCTCTGGTCAGATGGGAGTACCATTCCCTTGAAGCTCCGGTTAAGCTATCCTCAAAATAAAACATCCATAGCTTTTTGTCCATGGTATACGCCTTTAGTCTCCCCAAGAAAGATTGCAGGTGGGTCCGGGGGCAGGAGGTCCCGTTGTACTTTTCAAAACAAGGAGGTTTAAATTTGTGGGGAATCCTGACCCCGTCCACCAAGCCCATGTCCATTACATCAAAACCTAAAGAGTTTTGAGACTCCAAGGACCTTAATTTTTCAGCAATCTCATCCAGCCTCCTGTCATAGGCTTCCTCCCCAGCTCCCATCACTGTGAACTGATCTTCCTGGGGGTCTTCTTGCAGCACCCTGCCTGTAGTAGCATTCCCTTGTATATTAACGGGGATGTTGACCTCTGGGTGGAGATGAGGGCCATACACAGGTGGGTTGATGTGAGGCTAAACCCTCTCATTGTTGCTTGTCCCAGCAGTCCCTGGATGGGGGTCTTCATGATTCTGCCTCTCTACCAGTGCTCTTAACCTCTCTTGGCTTTGAGCCATATTATTCATCACCTCCATAAATTGTGTCATCTGATTCCTCATTTCCACTCTCTCATTGGCCATTTGGTTTCTGACCTCTGTAAGGTCCTGCTGTACCTGATCCATCTGTATTCCCGGAAGGTTGTTTCGGGTGGGATATCTGTGTGGACGGTTGAGTGGTAACCCTCGTCTTCGAGCAATAATTCCTGAGGTCACAACAGAGTTAGTAATAAAAACAAAACAAAACCTACAAAACAAAACAAAAGGTTAGTATGCAATGCAGTATGCTTATTCATTTCCAAGATATCCGGCTTGGCTCTTGGTTTTGACCTTTCCAGACCCTTGAAGATGTTGTTGATGTTTCTTGGAGAACTCAGATAAAACAAACTAATATATATATTACAACAAGTGAATGATACATAGTTTGTTTTCAATACATGCCCCAGGGGGGTCAAAAAATACTACATAAGAAAAGAAAAGTACAAAGACATGAAAGCAACAACAAGCAAAAGGTCAGACTCCAAGACCAAACTCATCCTCCTGAACTTCCTTGAGAAGTGCTTCAGTCACAGGATCAGCTGGGCGTTCTGTGAGGCTCCTGATGAGAAGATTCCTGGTAGTAACAGCTGCAGTTAGCTTCTTGTGCTGACTCTGGTCCTTTGACCTCTTTACTCCAGCTCTAATCTTCAACTCTGAGATCTCTCTCTGTGCAGCTAGTAGGGCCTCCTGTTGCTCCTTTGCACCAGCCTCCAACTGCTCAATCTTGTCCTGAGTCCTTTTATCTTCCTGAGTACGAGCTTCGGTGATCCTGACCCACCTAGCTTGACTCTCTTTCAGGTACAAATCAGTCCTGGCTTTCTGGAACTGAGCTTCCTTGCAGGCATTCTTCAAGATCTGTTCTCCAGCCCTTGACTTCTTGATGTAGTCCTCTGACTTTTCAATCCTAGCTAGATGCTCCACCTTAAGCTTTTCCAGCCTCTCAATGTCCAGCCGACCATCACTCCTCTCCCAGAGGGTCTTCTGCAAAGCCTGAGTCAGCTTCTCATTTCTCTCCTTCAACTTCTCAAACTCCTCTAAGCTAACAGTGGCAGGAGGTGGTGCTGATGAAGGTCCAGGCACATCTTCCAAGGTGAAGGGCATCCCAGAAAATTGAGCCCTGGCATGGGACCACTCATAGTACTGTGCAGAGGCTACATTGTTGCATCTTCCCAGGATGGCCATTCCCTTGGTCTGGACATTGTCCCAAGCCCAAGATGCTTGCCTGACAATAGCCAGATTAGGCTTAATCTCACAGTAAAGAGTCTCAGCCAAGTCTTGTGCCTTAGGGGTGTGAACCGATGCATAGCCCAGTTGTCTTTTGAATAGCAGAGGGTTCTAATTGATGCAACCCTTTACTCCTATCAAGGGCACATTGGGAAACTTCCCACAACTGGTAATGATGTCCATGCCTTTGGTGCTCTGAGTGCACCACCTGATATCAGCTGAAGTCAAAGCAGTGAGTCTTCTAGCCCAATTCATTTGCTGGTGGGGATTCAAGAATGCATCAGTCTTAGGCAGATGTCTGAGCAGCCAAGTATGGAGCAAGGGAGCACATCACCTCACCAATCTCCCCCTTTGCTTTTCATTCCTTTGATGGATAGAGTAGTAGAGGTCTCCCAGTAAGGTGGGCACTGGGTTTCTCAGGATGAAAAGATGGATTGCATTCTTGCTAATAAATTTAGGCTCGTCTGCAAAAAGTATGACCCCATATATGCTAAGGGCCAACAAGGCACAGACTGCCTTCCACTCTCCCAAAGAGGCCTTCAGGGTGGCCTGAGAAATCAAGAAATCCAAATGTAAGCCAGAGACTCCAGCCTTGGTAGTCATATTCTGCCCAATCAGAACTGGTTCCAAATGCAAGGCCTTTGCCACCTCTTCATTGCTAGGAAAAACCATCTCAGGGTTGAAAGGGACTCCACCCCTGATAGGTATGCCAACCAATGATGAATACTCCTCCAATAAGGGCCCCAACTGAAAATCCTGGAAGGTGAAGCACCTCAGAGGGGGATCATAGAACTGCAGGCAAGTATGAATCAAGCTCCTCTGGGAAGGGTCCAAATCCATAACCACATCAAGTATACCTCCATAGTGTTCTCTGAACAGTGGTATATGGTCTGGAGTAATCAGGGTCTGAATCCTCCTGATGTCAGCTAGCTCAGGCTGAAAGAAATGGTAGGAGATGTTACTCTTCTTAGGTGCCATGTTGCTGAAGAAAGGTTGAGACAGGTGCTGATGATGATGACTGATACTAGAAGATGGGCCACTGACAGGCTGAGACTGGTGATGGAGGTGACTGATAGCTGGAGCTGATACTGATGAAGATAGGTCTATGCAGATAAAAGGGGTCAAAACCAAGCCAAAATATGTGATGGATACCCTGAAAAACAAATAAGCAAATGTTAGAATGATGCAATGATGATGTATGCAAATGATATGCAAGGGTTTGTGACTGAGCTGGATCTGATCAAGTGCTCTGATATAAGTCCATGTGTGTCAAGAAATCCAGATGGAGGTTCATAAGCCCAGTAACCAAGGTGGGGGACTCAAATAAAGAGTCACATGTCTAGGGTTAAAAATCACAAGAATTGTTCCAAAATGGAGTACTCTTAATCAAACAAAGTAACAGGGTATTCTGAGGTCAAGTGTACCTGCAAACCTGTAAACAGCCCAACCCTCTCACAGGTGATGTTCTAAAACAAGGATCCTCAGACTTGGATCAGTTATGAGAAGTGTAAACACTTCTAACCCGGAGGTACATTGTTTACAATAACCATAAAAGATCCTCCTCTAATTCACCTCAGTTCCTGAAGGTCAATACTAAAGGTCATCCAGACTTAGCAGGCTTCCCAGATAGCCCTAGCACTACAGGAAATCTGTAGCACAGAGTTCTCAAGAAGAAACCCATATCTGAACCGTGTTTCATATTCCCGCACCAGACCGAAATGGAATGGGAAAGAACATGAACCACTCTAGCCTAGGTGTCACTCAGTGTCGCTCCCGGGATTTCCATCCTGGTACAAACGCGAAAGTGGCGCGGAAGAAGAATAGAGTCGCCAGCCATGCATTTTTATCCCGAATAGAGGGAATGGTAATGCTGCACAAACCAGAAGAAAGAAAGAGGAAGGACACAGGTCCTGCGAACCAAAGAGACTGGGCTCGGGAGTCGGTTACGACCTGGGAAGGTATTAGCACCCAGATCGTCCGCCGTACCCGACGGGATCCACGCTTGCAAAGAAACTGTTTCAAAGGGTGAGGGTATGAAAAATGCAGCAAAGAAATGAATATGAAAAGAAACTGGAACTGGAAAGGAACTGAATAAGAAAGCAAAAGGAAAAATGTAGGGAAAATAAAGATTGTGCTCGAACGGGCCCTACCCCGCTGCCTACGTACCTCATCAGGATAATGAGGATCAGAGACGCCGTAGTTCCCCTAACTAGGGGTACTAAAAGGAAATTGCTTGTGAATTAAGGCTTGAACTGCCTATGTCATTGCTCAGGTGTTGCAGACTCGGACGACGAGTGCGTAACCGTCTTGCAAAATGACAAGTAGGAGCAAGTTCGCGTACGGAGCGAAGGAGATGAGAAAAGAATTCCCGAAGGAAAGACGCTTATTGTTTGTTTTGTGTTTTTTAGAAGCTTTTATGAGTGTGTCACAAGGAAGTGAACTCAAACTCTCACCAATGGAATGTGCACTTGTCACTACATTCCAAGATGGAATAATAGAACAAGCACACTCAAGTAAGGAGAAGATCCCCAAAACTTGAACCCAAAGATTAGGGCTTAGGCTCACTAACTTGCTTAATTATTAAGTGTTTTTTGGTTATTTACATGAAGAAATGTTTTTTATGCTTTTCTTTATGAAGGAGATACTTTGATCAGACTTGTGCATCACAAGGTAAACATGTACTATCCCAAGATGGGAAGACTACAAGCATACCTCATGGAATAAGGCTATGGATCAATGCATCGCTTCACATTTATTAAAGTGTTTTCTTTTTAAGAGTTATGAGATGAGAAGAGAAGAAGAACCAAAAGATCTCAAAGGAAAAATTCTAAAAGGGAACTAAAATAATCCTAAGTATTCACATGCATGGAAGTCCTTAAGGTTAGTGAGGTTTCTATCCTAATGAAGGAAAAAAGAAGAAGATAGAAGAAGGGATGAGAAAGGCCTAAGCCCAACAACAAAGGGTTAGTAACATAAACATAAGAGGAAGATGAGAATTGGAGATGTGGAACTCAATTCCCACATCTCTCACTTACCATCGCCCCTGCAATGTTAGCAAAAATCCAGCAAAGTGACCAACACAATCATGGAATTAGTCATGCTCAAAGGTTCTTGTGAACAAGAATCAAACATCATGCCAAACGTTGCAAGTACACGACTTACGCGTCGAAAACATGAAAGCATACATCAACCAGCAAGCAAATCACCCTAAAATATCATGCTTAATGATCATACGATGATCCAAGGCAATTAGAACAAGCAAAGGGATCAAACAAGCTCAAAACAACACTAAAAAGTCATTCTGCTTCAGTGTTAACCGGTTAACCATATGCGTTAACCGGTTAACCAGCTCAAACCTGCACAAAATACACACAAAACAGGGGCGTTAACCGGTTAACCATATACGTTAACCGGTTAACACTGATAAAACAGCAGCAAATCCTGCAGAAAACAGCATCTCAAAACAGCTTATTCAAATAAGCTTGCACCAGACCAGCAATCAATTACACATGGAAAATTAGATCAATTCACATTAATCCATATCATTAAGCTCATGAACAAATAACATTCGGATCCGGATACAAATCGAACAATCAATTCATGCAACACAATCAAATACACAAACACATGGTGGATCTAAAGCACAAGCATGCAAATAAGCTAAAAACAGAGCTAGATCTGAAATTAACCAACCTACAAAGCTGAGGTATGCTTTGGTAATTGTTGATTGAGCTGAAAACAGTAGATCTCGCGCAAAACTTCGAAGATCCGATGCTAAGCTCCCCACTCCATGCAAAATAAATGCAAGAACAAGCTCTTGATGCAGAATTTTGGATCCAAAAGCACTTCTAGATCTCAAACCAGATCTGAATCTCCAATAAAACCAGCAAAAAGATGCAAAGAAGCTATGAAAGGAGGTTTAGTTCCAAGATCTACACACCTCAAGGCAAGGTTGTGTGATCTTCAAAGAGGAACTTTGAGTGATTTGGAAAATTGGGAGAGAAAAGTGAGAGAATTGTGAGTGAGAGGAATCAAAATTCAGAAATGAGAGTGAAAAATGAGTCAGAGCCCTCTTTGGTTTGGAGAGAAATGATTAAATATGGTTTAGGTTTGGGGCCCAAAATTTTGGTTTGGGATCCAAAATTATGGTTTGGGTAGTGTGATTTGGATTTAGGGTTGGAATGAGGCTTGGATAAATGCTCTAGATCCTTCTCCCAAATTCAAATTAATTCAAATGAATAAAAATCAGAAAATTGGAAAATGGAACCAAAACACACATGCTGAAAATGCTGCTGGAAATTCAAATTTCGCAGCTGTTAACCGGTTAACCATATGCGTTAACCGGTTAACGCATGGAAAATTTGAATTTCCCTCCCTTTGGTGGGAACCTTCAAAAATAGGCCTGCACCAACCGTTTCAAACAAATTTTGATCCATCTTTCTCTTTCTAGGGCTCTGAACATGATACCAGGCTTGCGCAAAATGATCCTGTGAGATTCTTGCCAGATCACCATGCTCTTGATTTTGACTTGCAGATTCAGATTTCCCAGATGACCGATCATATGCCTTATGCTAGAACATGTGAGTGTTATGCTTCATTTTTCTATGAAAAATGATAAGGATATGGTATGCTCATGATGATTATGGTATGATAACGATGCTAAACAAGAAGAGGGCAAATTTGGGGTGTTACAGCTGCCCCTATTCAATCAACTGTTAATCTGAAAAGGATGAGAGCAGCGGCTATCAGACATTCGAGATAAACTGTGATTGAATACCAAGAAGACCTGAAATTTGCACTCTGACGAAGAATGCAACACTGGGAAATAAACCCAACCAGATGACGCTCTAGGGATAAGAATGAGAGAAAAAAGCAGACGAGCTTCTTCCAAGTTGAAACCGATATCTGAAATACTATCATGCTGACAGACGAGTCTTCGCATGACCTGTGACGCCAGGTGCAGAGAGCGGACGAGCCCTTAAGGATCTTCAAAGTAACCTGAGATGGACGAATCTCCTTCACTAATCCTTACGCAGATAAGTGGAATAAGACGGACGAGTCTTCTTCGGATAACCCTTACGCAGGCTCCGGGAATGCATATAAGTCTGTGGGATAGACATGCAATCAAGGTAGACGAACCTTCCTCATATATTATCCGCGGATATATGGCATAAGACAGACGAGTCTTCTGAGCAAACCTGTTACGCCAGGTGCAGCAACCATAATAATTGGTGCTTGAGACAGACGAGCCTCCTTCGGATTTACCTGTTACGCCAGGACCGGTAACCATTTCGACATTTAATTCCCACTGTCAGGATTTTAAACCTCTTCAATACAGACGAGTATTGGATGATCGTCAAGAGAACACAGACGAGTGCCAATAGTCAAAGATACAGACGAGTATCGGACGATGATCTGGGAAACACAGACGAGTGCTTCAGGCGATGATACAGACGAGTATCAGCCACTGGTATAGACGAATACCAGAAATTCAAACACAGACGAGCATTTGAAGTAGTCACAGAGATATCAGGGTAAACAGCAAATCTTCACATTCAGGTGCAAGCTAGCACAGACGAGTGCTGAGGATGATACAGACGAGTATCCAGGCAAAGCAGACGAGCTTCAGAACACAAACGACTTCTGGGGGATAAAAGCAGACGAGCTTCAAACACACACAGACGAGTGCTGGACAGTTGCAGACGAGCAACAACAGAGAATACATATCAAGGCACAGACGAGTGCAGCGAAGGATCCAATACCAAACACAGACGAGTGTTGGAAGGTTGCAGACGAGCAACAGCAAATATCATCTCAGAACACAGACGAGTGTTGAGGAGTTGCAGACGAGCAACAACGGAAGCATCATGACACAGACGAGTGTTGGAAATTGCAGACGAGCAATAATAAGGTAATCACTTCAAAACACAGACGAATGCCGAAAATTGCAGACGAGCAAACAGCAACACAGAGCTAACACAGACGAGTGTTGAAAGATGCAGTCGAGCAGCCATAAAGCAGTGATATGTCCTCGCTGGGGAAACTTGCTTAGGGATAACACGTATGAGTGTTGAAAATTGCAGACGAGCAATAAACGAATGCCTGATTGGCAACAAGAGATACAACTCTGCAGGGGAGAAAAAGTCAAGAGGTCTGGATACCCACTCCGACTAAGGTGATGAATACCTGGCCGCATCACCATATGAACCAACCATAGGGCAACTTTGCTGGGAAATATTTCGCGGACGGAGGTGAAAATCAAATATGAACTTTGTGGGGAATATCATCTAGTGACCTCTTGCATTTTCTGGACTAGTTGACTGCTTGAAGATCAACCTAAGAGGATTTTACAGAAGACCTGACATCCAAAATGTCCAAGTCTTCAAACTCTTTAGAGATTCGTCGAATCTTGACATAACTGCCCCAGACTGCATGGATTGTGGAAGAATTTGTCTCACGAGGATTCCTGCAAAACCTCGTATTACTGCGAAATATCGTGCCCTGTAAGCACAAAGATATGCACACTTGCCCCTGGCATAAATGAATCTAGTAGTTGAACTTTGATGTAGTGATTTTGAATTTCCTTTTATGACAGACTCACTGGGTATCAACTCAAGGGTTGAAGAAGTGAAGACCATGATATCGACTCAAGGGTCGGGGAGAACACAACAACATCAACTCGAGGGTTGAGGGAATAAGACGACAATATCGACTCGAGGGTCGAGGAAAACAAAACAACATCAACTCGAGGGTTGAGGAAACAAGGTGACAATATCATCGACTCGAGGGTCGAGGAAACGAAAGCAACAATATCGACTCAAGGGTCGAGGATAACAAAGCAACATCAACTCGAGGGTTGAAGGAATAAAATAGCAACATCGACTCAAGGGTCGAGGATATGATGGCAACAATATCGACTCGAGGGTCGAGGAAAACGAAAACAACATCAACTCAAGGGTTGAGAAAACAAGATGACAATATCGACTCGAGGGTCGAAGAGAATAAAGCAACATCAACTCGAAGGTTGAAGGAACAAAAGAAGCAACATCGACTCGAGGGTCGAGAAACAGAAGCGATGATATCGACTCGAGGGTCGAAGCAAATCAAAGTGAAGATTGCCACACTCAGCTGAAGTGAGAGACTGAACGCATATAGATGCCAACTAGTCATAGTTGAAAAGATGCCAACAAAGATTGGACTTTAACCATGCTGTGATGATCAGATGAAGAAACCATAATGACTGAGGAGAAATTCTCTGATCAGGGAAACACGCTCCCCACGCCCTACTAGAATCAATCATCAGACATTCATTCTGGGAACGGTCTTGCGTACCGTAATATTGTCTCAAGAGGATTTTACAGAAAACATAGCATCTGAAATGCTTCAGTGTTTCCAAACTCTTGAATATCCCGAAGTAACCACTTCAAACTATATGGTTCATGAAAGAGTTTGCCCCAAGATCTGGCATCATCATGAGGTGTTCTGCCCCAGTATTATGAACCTTGGGTAGGTGCATCTGATCGACTGTCTTCTAGAGAGAGTAACTTCTAGTTCTTCTAGGGTGACCTGCCCCAGTACGAGTGTTGCTTTGGAAATAAACACCCAGACTATCTGCTTATTGAGATTTAAATCTCGAAGTGATTGCCCCAGTTTGGCTGAATCTGAAGAGATTAATCGACGTTATTGCCCCAGATTGGCTACCTTTAACCCAACTGGTTGGAAAAGGTCCTATTCAACGAAGTTTCTTGGAAAAATGCCCCTTGACATGAATGTCCTTCAGAAGTTTCCATCTGCTCCACTTGGCAAGATTAAGCTTCTATACTGAGGTTCCATATGTGAACTTCTTTGATGCCAAACAAATGTATACAAGCAGAAAATGTCTTATTCTGAGAATGAAATTTCTAATGCAACGCATGTTAATCTTGAAGCTTTTATTGACAAAATGTCGTTTGTGAACGAATCACGGGTTAAGATAGTACAGTATTATTTTATGAAATAAACATGCATATGCAATACCAACAAGGGTCTGTTAGCACAACTCGTAGGAGTCAGGAACACTATCTCATGGTAGCACGCTCTCGAATTAACCCTGCTTCAATTAGGACTTTTAAGGGTTATATCGTGGCCTGGTTCACGGTTATAGAAACAAAGGATATAGGCTCAAAATTTATATATGCCCACCCATCTTCGTGATGTCCTTCCATTCCTATGTCCAACTAGTTTTTACAAGCGCTCACCTTTCCTAAGGGTTTCGTATCGGTTGATGAACCATTGACTCTAACAGTTTAAGCACCATTGAGGTTGTTGTTGGGATAACAGTCACCCATATTGTCTTTTGTGTCCGTATCACACGACTTGTTTTTGCTCAAGGATCCTTCTTGTGTAATCCTTTTCGTATTTTCGCTTTTTCATTCTCTTTGTTTATCCCTAACTTTTGCCTGGACTTATTCTTGTAAATATTTCGCGATTGGAGTCCAGCGGGATGCCCTAATTTTTGCCTAAGTCGCTTGTTTTCAAGTTTCGACTTAGCGGGCTACTTATTTCTTTTTTTTTATTTTCGTCCGAACAAATCGTGCGACACTGTTTGTCTTGACTGTTTTGTAAGGGTTGTGACTGTCTCACTCCTCAGTTGATGGAGAATAACCATGGTGGTTTTCGGTCTTTGGACCTCTTGATTTGGTACAATGAAATGTTAGGGATCCTCAGATAAACTCCTTTATGGAAGCATGAACGCCTGGTCCAACTAGCTGACACCTACCCTGCCCCGGGTTAAATGTGAGGGTTTTTTCATGCGAAAAGAAACTCCTACTTCAAGGCTCAAAGGGGTTAATGAAGGTTTATCTCCCTTATATCTCCGGTGTTTGGGAATTTGAAACAATGCCTGTACATCGTCAACAAGGTCTTATTCAAGAGCACACAAATGGAAATTTTTGCGTTTTCATTTCGTCATCCTCCGTCACAGAGTTTAAGAACAACAGTTGGTATTGCAATGCACATTCACAAAAATGAAAACACGAATTAATTACTTCAAGAAAAACATGTGCATTTCATTAATTAACATTCCAAAAAAAGCAAACAAGTTTCATGCAAGCATACAAATATTCAAACAAACATATAAAAGCGACACATGAAAATGCAGTAAAGAAGCTGAGCAATGCCAATGTTGAGGAGACTTGACTCCGTCTGGACCTGTTGATCTTGAATACTTTCAGTAGTCAACACTTTTCTTGATGATACATGCAGTCTTCAATCAAATGACCATGTGTCAGCACCATACTTCATTCTCAATTATTCTGACCTGAAGCTTCCGACGTTCAAACATTCACACGAGACGTCTAAAGAAAAGAGTGACACTGTGATGAAATTGCCACATAAGTTTGACACCTAAGGTTGCTCGGAAAGACCTGACGATCTTCTGCCTACGTATCTCCATTGACCAAAGGCCAATGGAGAATCAGAGCGACGTAGTTCCCCTCAATAGGGATCAAAGTGACATACATAGCCGCTCTTCAGAATCAAACTGAGAATCACCTTCATGTACATCTTCAATAAATTCCTCCATAACATGAGCTGACGAATCCACACGACCAAACGGAGACTTGTTAACTTGAATGCCTTGAGGCGTCACTGAAATCAACCCAGACTCAATCAAATCTTGAATATTATCCCTGAGAGGCTTGCATTCTTCAGCTGAATGCCCTGGTGCGTTGCCATGGAATCCGCATCGAACATTGGGATCAAAACTTGGTGGGTATGAACAAGGTACTGGACCCGGTTTCTTCGGCACTATCAACCCACTATCGATCAGGCATGGAAGTATCTGACTGTATGGTACTGGCAATGGATCAAAATACCTTTTGGATCTCTTAGTGTAGTAACGACGCCTTTGCGGAGTATGCTTCTGTTGGCATGGTATTTGTTGGTACTGAGGAGGTTCATTGTTAACTGAAATCTGACATACGGATTCAGAAGGTTGCTGACTCTGAGCAGCTGAAATGCATGGGTAATGTGGATAAGTCGATGGAGTTAAAGGATCTTCCCAGATTGCCTCAATCACATCCTTATCTTGGGAACTGACAAAAGATTCATTCTCTTCAGCTGAGCTATCTGACATGCCTTGGATCTTTCCCATCTTGATAAAACTCTCAATGCGTTCTCCAACTATCACCAAGTCCGAGAAACTCGAAGTTCCAGTGCCACTCAACCTCTCCAAGTACGGCCCCTGTAAGGTTTCTATGAAAAGATCAACCAATTCTCTGTCTAATGGCGGGGGTTGCACTCGAGCAGCTACTTCTCTCCACCTCTGGGCATACTCTCTGAAAGATTCACCATCTCTTTGGGATAAAACTTGCAAATCCATGCGACTAAGAGCCCTGTCAAGATTGTAGTCATACTGCTTCACAAATGCATTGGCTAGGTCTGACCATGACTGGATACAACTGCTTTCTAACTGCATATACCAATTCGACGATGCCTCACTCAGACTGTATTGGAAACAATGAATCATCAATTTGTCATTATGCTCATGTGAGGCCATCCTTCTGCAAAATCTCACCAAATGCTGCCTTGGACAACTATCCCCTTTGTACTTTTCAAACTTCGGTACTTTGAACTTCGGAGGTATTACCAGGCCGTGCACTAGACACATGCTTGCAGCACTTAAATCAAGGACATTACGACTTTGAAGGGCTTTGATCTCTTCCTCCAACACACGAAATCTTTCCTCCCTTTCCACAATTCGTGGATCTGGGAATCTCACCACATGGATTGCCTCTTGGGGATCTGGCATAGTGAAAGCGAAACTGTGATAATCTGCAGCATCAACAGAAGAAGAATGTCCACTTCGGGAGACCTGGCGCTCTTGAACATCTGGGTTCCCAACAGGGGTCTGTACAGGCTGAGCTTGAGCGGAATTACGGCCATCCTGCCTTGCCAAAGTCATCATAGCCTCCAAAAGTTGGTCCCACTGATCTTTTGTCAACCCAACACATGCAGACTGGCTTTGCTCTCCAGGGTCCATGATCTTCTCAGAAGTTGCTTCAAGTCTGATACGAGAACCGGAGTCTCAACTGTAGATGGTGAACAAAGAACGGATGAGCCCTGCCTCTTGAACAGAAATGCAATGCAAATGGTATGAAATGCCATATTCAGTTATTTCCAAAGAATCTATCTATTTTGATCCACATTATGATACAAAAATCCAACAACAATTATTCAGGTATGGGATTCCCGGAAATAACTGAACATGTATGCTAAAATGCCATGATGGCATGTATGCAACTGGCAAGTGATCGGGAACTGGTGTCTGTCTGGATACGAAACACTGAGTTGAGAACCGAGCAACTGATAATATATGTCCTCTGAATAATAACCCTCTGATAAGAACTCAAAACCAAGGATCAAGAACTCCAGGATTATAATAACCGGACCAAAACATAAGATCACTCTGATGATGAAGGGTATGTTGAGGTCAAGGGTTCCTGCAAACCTGTAAACCCCTCCCAATCTCACGGGTAAGCTCCGGGTCAGACATCACGGACTCTCAAAGCCGAATAGCAATAATACTTTCACCATTTCCGAGAAATGGCTCATGACCAAATCAGGGAATCGGTTGGGCATTATGTACTACGCAGGGAGGCCTCAGTTGAGTCCGGGAAAAACAAGCATCCCTTATAGGTTCCCAGCTTCAAGCGCTGAAATCGAGAAATAATAGTACATTCAGCCCGTAGGATACAGTACTAATGTCATACGACCAGATGCTTTGACTGAGTTCCCATAAGAGAACCAGGCCATCCTATGCGAGTCCCTAGTGGACCCTCGGGTGCGAATGGGTTTGCCACAAAATGTGGTCTACCACTGTCACCACTGGAGAAGGTTGTTTCCACAAAGGTTCTCAATGATCGGTCCCCAGCTGCACATAATTGTCAGGGTTATGTAATGAGAGAGGAAGATCCCCAAATCAAGACATTTCCAAGACAATCGCAACCTGGGTGTGGAACTCACTACTACCCCCATGACAAGATCTCATGAGGCCAAAGTGGAACCACTCTAAGTCCTATGGTGCACTCGAGCCGGGTACTTGGCTCATATCTCTCAAGAACCAGTAACTCCCATCCCACCAAAGAAAACCAATCCAGACAGTCCAGTATGATATATATGATGCAGAAAATAAATGCTGAAAACCGTAAATAAAGCTGTAAATAAAGCTGTAAACAAACAACAATAAAATACAACAAGCCACATCGAACAAACATCACCCAATGAAACAACAACACACAAGCGCTAGGAGAGACTCACAGGGGAACCAGAGATCTCTGGTGAAATACTTTCCCAGCAGAGTCGCCAAGCTGTCGCTCCCGGGATTTCCATCCTGGTACAAACGCGAAAGTGGCGCGGAAGAAGAATAGAGTCGCCAGCCATGCATTTTTATCCCGAATAGAGGGAATGGTAATGCTGCACAAACCAGAAGAAAGAAAGAGGAAGGACACAGGTCCTGCGAACCAAAGAGACTGGGCTCGGGAGTCGGTTACGACCTGGGAAGGTATTAGGACCCAGATCGTCCGCCGTACCCGACGGGATCCACGCTTGCAAAGAAACTGTTTCAAAGGGTGAGGGTATGAAAAATGCAGCAAAGAAATGAATATGAAAAGAAACTGGAACTGGAAAGGAACTGAATAAGAAAGCAAAAGGAAAAATGTAGGGAAAATAAAGATTGTGCTCGAACGGGCCCTACCCCGCTGCCTACGTACCTCATCAGGATAATGAGGATCAGAGACGCCGTAGTTCCCCTAACTAGGGGTACTAAAAGGAAATTGCTTGTGAATTAAGGCTTGAACTGCCTATGTCATTGCTCAGGTGTTGCAGACTCGGACGACGAGTGCGTAACCGTCTTGCAAAATGACAAGTAGGAGCAAGTTCGCGTACGGAGCGAAGGAGATGAGAAAAGAATTCCCGAAGGAAAGACGCTTATTGTTTGTTTTGTGTTTTTTAGAAGCTTTTATGAGTGTGTCACAAGGAAGTGAACTCAAACTCTCACCAATGGAATGTGCACTTGTCACTACATTCCAAGATGGAATAATAGAACAAGCACACTCAAGTAAGGAGAAGATCCCCAAAACTTGAACCCAAAGATTAGGGCTTAGGCTCACTAACTTGCTTAATTATTAAGTGTTTTTTGGTTATTTACATGAAGAAATGTTTTTTATGCTTTTCTTTATGAAGGAGATACTTTGATCAGACTTGTGCATCACAAGGTAAACATGTACTATCCCAAGATGGGAAGACTACAAGCATACCTCATGGAATAAGGCTATGGATCAATGCATCGCTTCACATTTATTAAAGTGTTTTCTTTTTAAGAGTTATGAGATGAGAAGAGAAGAAGAACCAAAAGATCTCAAAGGAAAAATTCTAAAAGGGAACTAAAATAATCCTAAGTATTCACATGCATGGAAGTCCTTAAGGTTAGTGAGGTTTCTATCCTAATGAAGGAAAAAAGAAGAAGATAGAAGAAGGGATGAGAAAGGCCTAAGCCCAACAACAAAGGGTTAGTAACATAAACATAAGAGGAAGATGAGAATTGGAGATGTGGAACTCAATTCCCACATCTCTCACTTACCATCGCCCCTGCAATGTTAGCAAAAATCCAGCAAAGTGACCAACACAATCATGGAATTAGTCATGCTCAAAGGTTCTTGTGAACAAGAATCAAACATCATGCCAAACGTTGCAAGTACACGACTTACGCGTCGAAAACATGAAAGCATACATCAACCAGCAAGCAAATCACCCTAAAATATCATGCTTAATGATCATACGATGATCCAAGGCAATTAGAACAAGCAAAGGGATCAAACAAGCTCAAAACAACACTAAAAAGTCATTCTGCTTCAGTGTTAACCGGTTAACCATATGCGTTAACCGGTTAACCAGCTCAAACCTGCACAAAATACACACAAAACAGGGGCGTTAACCGGTTAACCATATACGTTAACCGGTTAACACTGATAAAACAGCAGCAAATCCTGCAGAAAACAGCATCTCAAAACAGCTTATTCAAATAAGCTTGCACCAGACCAGCAATCAATTACACATGGAAAATTAGATCAATTCACATTAATCCATATCATTAAGCTCATGAACAAATAACATTCGGATCCGGATACAAATCGAACAATCAATTCATGCAAGACAATCAAATACACAAACACATGGTGGATCTAAAGCACAAGCATGCAAATAAGCTAAAAACAGAGTTAGATCTGAAATTAACCAACCTACAAAGCTGAGGTATGCTTTGGTAATTGTTGATTGAGCTGAAAACAGTAGATCTCGCGCAAAACTTCGAAGATCCGATGCTAAGCTCCCCACTCCATGCAAAATAAATGCAAGAACAAGCTCTTGATGCAGAATTTTGGATCCAAAAGCACTTCTAGATCTCAAACCAGATCTGAATCTCCAATAAAACCAGCAAAAAGATGCAAAGAAGCTATGAAAGGAGGTTTAGTTCCAAGATCTACACACCTCAAGGCAAGGTTGTGTGATCTTCAAAGAGGAACTTTGAGTGATTTGGAAAATTGGGAGAGAAAAGTGAGAGAATTGTGAGTGAGAGGAATCAAAATTCAGAAATGAGAGTGAAAAATGAGTCAGAGCCCTCTTTGGTTTGGAGAGAAATGATTAAATATGGTTTAGGTTTGGGGCCCAAAATTTTGGTTTGGGATCCAAAATTATGGTTTGGGTAGTGTGATTTGGATTTAGGGTTGGAATGAGGCTTGGATAAATGCTCTAGATCCTTCTCCCAAATTCAAATTAATTCAAATGAATAAAAATCAGAAAATTGGAAAATGGAACCAAAACACACATGCTGAAAATGCTGCTGGAAATTCAAATTTCGCAGCTGTTAACCGGTTAACCATATGCGTTAACCGGTTAACGCATGGAAAATTTGAATTTCCCTCCCTTTGGTGGGAACCTTCAAAAATAGGCCTGCACCAACCGTTTCAAACAAATTTTGATCCATCTTTCTCTTTCTAGGGCTCTGAACATGATACCAGGCTTGCGCAAAATGATCCTGTGAGATTCTTGCCAGATCACCATGCTCTTGATTTTGACTTGCAGATTCAGATTTCCCAGATGACCGATCATATGCCTTATGCTAGAACATGTGAGTGTTATGCTTCATTTTTCTATGAAAAATGATAAGGATATGGTATGCTCATGATGATTATGGTATGATAACGATGCTAAACAAGAAGAGGGCAAATTTGGGGTGTTACACTCAGGTCCCAGGTATAGGACCTTAACTCTCAGTAGAAACCCCACCCACCAAAGCAACAAAACCAGATCCAGCCAGAACAGTATGACAGTATGATATATGTAAAGCTGTAAAGAAAGCAATAAATAACTGTACATAAAGCAAAAATAAATACAAAACAAGCACAAATAGCACATAACACCCCAGTAAACACAAACCAATCAAGCGCTAGGAGGAACCCACAAAAAGAACCAGAAGCCCTGGTTGCAGTATAAGGGTCCCCAGCAGAGTCGCCAAGCTGTCGCTCCCACTAAATGAAGCTAAGTCAGATAGGGTACAGACGCGAACGGTCGGCGAAAGGAGGTGCGAGAACACACAGGAGTGAACTCACCGGAGATGAATAGAGTCGCCAGCTAGGCATTTTTATCCCGGAGGAAAGGTAATGCTGCATAGACCTAGAAAGAAATGGATAAGACGGTTGCGAACCAGAGAGACTGAGAAAGGGGGTTGGTTACAACCTGGGAAGGTATTAGCACCCAGATTGTCCGCCGTACTCGACGGGATCCACGCTTAAAAGATTTGTGTATTAAAGGGGTAGTGTCAGTGCAATTTGTGTATAAAGAGGCTGGAAGAAAATGTACAGGTGTCAGTGTAAAGGAAGTGTAAATGATGTGTCAGTGTAAGAACAAAGATGAAATGCTCATGATAATGAGGCTAAAGAGTAAAGCTAGAAGGAGGGGGAATATACAGAGACTTTTGTTCGATAACTGTTAGGTTATGCCTACGTATCCTCTCGTGCAATGAGGAAGTCAGAACACCGTAGTTCGACCCGAAGAGACTGAAAGATGAATTGACTTGTGAACTGCTTACTTATCTATGCTCAAGTGTAAGATCTGTCTGGCACAGATGCAAACTGTCTTGCATTAGACGGAAGAAGCAAGTTCTCGTTTGTGAGTGAATGAGGTGAGAAGAGAATCCCGGAGGAGACGATTAATGTTTGTTTTTGAGTTTTCAGTCTTTTATTGCTTTTTGAAGTTTGTCATAAGTTAATGAGCTTAAGCCTAAACCAGTGGATTTAGTAAACTCATCACATCTTCCCTCTGATTAGGGGTAATGAGAATACCTTAAGTGTGAAGTCAGCTTCTCACACTTAATCACCTTTGATGCAGGATTAAGATCATTAACCTACTTGTGATTATTTAGATGTTTTTGGTGTTTTTGTTTAGTGTTGAGTAATGAGATTAAGCCATAATCAGAGATTAAACAGACTCATTACACCATCCTAATAGAAGGATAATAGATGAGGGTGTTTAAGCTGAGGAAAGCTCCTCAACTTAATCCATGATTAGGGATTAGACTCATGACAAAACAAGCCTTTGATTAAGTGGATTTTATTTAATGATATGATGATGAAGTGATTTTTAGGGTTTGTTAGACAACTTTAGGGGGACTTGTCCATTAACACTAGGGTTAGTCCTTCTTAACCAATTAAGGAAGAATTAGAACCCTAATGCAAGGCCCAAGTTACAAGCTTGATGTCTTGATGATTATTAGATGAATTGATTAAAGGATTTAAACACATTAAGGGTTTAACACTTAGGATTAAATTTATACACTCCATCCTAATAGAAGGATGCAGGCATAAGCTTAATCACAAAGCCTTAAAGCCTTTAGGGTTTAGTCCCTGATTATGAGGTGAGAAGAGAAGACTCAAAAGGAGACACAAAGGTAAAACTAAGAGGGGAGACTAATCAAAACCCTAATCATTATCATGCCTGGTTGTTCCTAAGGTTTGTGAGGTTTTCAAGAGATATCTTCAAAGGAGCCACCAAGAAGCAGATGAAAGGATCAGGAGAAGCAAAGTAACTTGCTTCATTGAAGAAGACAAGTCACTTGAGGAAAGAAAGTAAGATGAAGAAGAAAGAGCAAGCTCAATCTCAAACACATAACAAAATGCAGCAAGGATGCATAAAAGAGATGAAAGGAAATTGTGAGAAGTGAAGGCAAATTCACTTCTCAAAGTTGCTTACCACCTGAAAAGTTAGTGAAAAGAATGCAATGCAATGCAAGATGAGATGAAATGACATGATGCAAATCAAAACCAGAAGCATATATGAGATGATAATGATGCTATGAGATGATGCAAACATGAAACAAAGCATGGGAATGATCATACAAACATGTGAATGCAAATGAAGCATGCTTAGAACCATGAACATACATGAAAAGTTATGGAATGCAAATGACATACAACATGGAAAATGCAAGAAGCAATGATCAAACATGCTTCTAATATGTCTTAAGATGTCAAATGAATCAAATGGATGCATAAAATGTCATGGCAAGTCAAGGCATGAATGCCAATGCAAGATGAATGCATATGGAAGCCCAAATTAGGGTTTATGATCAAAGCATCAAACAAAAACCAAAATCAGAAGCAAACAACAAGAAAAAAAATTGAAAATGCATTCAAAGGACCCCTAATCCTATACTAACTCACTGCCCAAAGGAGAAGTTCCAACTCTTAACCTAATTCAAGTTATGATCTTCTTAAGTTTCTTAGGGTTTTAGGGTTCCTTAACAAGAAAAATGCCAATCAAAATGAAAATGAAAGATCAAATCATGCCAATTTAATCTCATAAACTACATGCTAAACACAATGCAATGCAAAAAGAATCAAGGTCCAACTCTCAATGGTTAGGCAGAAATGATTTTTGGAAGTTTGGATCAAAATAATGCTTTGAAAATGAATTAATTCCATGGAAAATTCTCAAAATGCATCAAGATCAAAAAAGAAATTTGGTTTGAAGGTTGGACAATGTTTCTAAATGGTTTTAAATGTTTCATGAATTTTTTGGTGATTTTTAAATACCTAAAAGTATTTTTAATTAATTAATTCTCATTAATTAATTAAAAATAAACTTTTAAATATTTAAAAATATTTTTTGATGTAAAAAATAGAAATAAAAATATTTTTGGTTTCTGAAATTAAATAAAAGTTTGTATAAAAAATTTCAGAATTTTTGAATAAGTTTTACTATTTTAAATAAAATGAAGAAAACAATGTAATTAAATGAAAAATAAAATGAATTTAAATGAATTAATGAAGAAGTCAACTGATCCTAAGGCCAGCATTCAAAATCACACGCGCGGGAGTTGACTAGGCGCGCATCTGGACGGCCTACATTCAAATTCACTAACCCTAATTAATTAGCCCTAATCCAGCCTTAATGACTCTCAGATGACCGGAACAGTGGTTCCGGTCATCTTCTTCGGCGAGTCCAAATGCTAAATCACTCTACACGCAATGAAAATGAAAACTAACTATCCAGAAATCATCCCCATCCCAAAACGAATCAAACCCCTCACTCAAACATCATTTATCATTCATAAACAGAGAGAATCAAATCAAACAAATTCTAGGGCAAAAATTTCAGACACTGCATACATCCTCATTTCTCACTCATTTTCAAAAACAAACACATATTCATGACCAGGGGAGTGTATAGAAGATATTTATAACTTAAAATCATGCTTCTGGAAAAAAAGTTCATGAAGCTACCTGAGTTTGAAGCTCTTCAGTTTGCAACTTTCTGACCTCTTTCCTTTGTGCAATCCACTCCTTTTAAGCCCCTGATGATATATTGATGCTTAGAAGGAGTTTGTGTTGGCTGGTTTGGAAGTTTGAACAAGTTCTGTTCAAGGTCAGGTGAGGATCGTGTTTGTGATTCTGGCAGTTTAAGGCAAGGATGATGGGTGCTTTGTGACCAGGATGATGAGTTGAGTTGATCTATGAAGTTTGTTTGTTAGTTTATGAGTTGTATGAAGAGTTTCGAATGCTTTTGCTTTAAGGGTGGAAAATGAGAATGCTGAGTTCTTGTGTGTTTCAGGCTTGCTTGTTATGTGCTTTTGCTTGCATTTTCTTTGTATAAACAAATGCCATTGGTCAGAAGATGTGATGTGTGCTTTTGTGATAGGTATGGGTGCTTTTGCAAAATGTCAACTTTTGTGTAAGAGAAGCATGGGTCATGTTCTAGCCAAGTACAAGGAGGGTGTGCTACGCAGCATGTAGTGTGGAAAGGCCTGGGTTTGATCAACAAGCTAGCCAACAAGTGGGTGAGGAGATATGATGACTTTTGCAACTTGCCTTGCCTTTGGTTTTCATGAAAGGAACTTGATCCATGGGCCATGAAACATGTGATTCCTTGGGTGCATTCTGAACTTTAGATGTGGTGTGATCATGTTGTGTGAATTAGAAGCCCATTTGGTGACTTAATTGGCCTTGAGAGGTGAATTTGCAACTTTGCCTCTTTGGTGCATGACTTGAAATTTAGTGATTTTTGCCAACTTTGACAATCCATAACTTTTGATCCAAAATGAATTAGGTCATGTTCTTGTACTTTTTGAAAAGGGAAAGATCTATTCTACAACTTTCATGACCAAAGTTTTTCCATTTGAAGCATTTTTGGATCAAAAAGTAAAGGTTGAAAAAGTTGCCTAAAATGACATTTTCATTAAAAGTCAAACTTGCCCAAAAAGTCAACTTTGCAAAAGACTTAAAATTCTCCAATTTTGTGAACTTCCAACCTCTTCTATGATCAAATAAAGATCATATACAATCAAAATGATGAAGAACACCCTTTGGTTGGGTCATTGGGAGCCTCAGATGCCCTGATTTTGCACTGACTTGCTTGAAAAGTCAACCCCTGATCAGATGACTTCCCCATGGAATTTCTTCATGAAAATTGATATGCATACTCCCTATACCATATAGAGACCAATATAAACAAGAATGACCAAAAAATTTGGAGTTATGGCCTCTAAAACCAAAACCCTAATTCTAGGTCATCTGTGTAGTCAAACTTGGCTCTGCCTCCATGCCATTTCTAGTTCTTGTGATCCTTTGACATTCTTGACTTTGAGAGAGTATAATATTATGCTTGAACACACATAGACCTCTTTGAAGTGATTAATGACCTTTGGAGTGGCTCAAGAAGCTCTTGGATTGTTCAGATCACAAACCCTAGATGCAGATGACTTTGAATCTATGTAGTGAATCAAAAATGTGGTATGAGATGCTATGATTGAGTTTATGCATATGAAATGATCATAAGCCATGGTGTGAATGGGTGAGGGCAAATTTGGGGTGTTCACACTAGGCTAGAGTGGTTCATGTTCTTTCCCATTCCATTTCGGTCTGGTGCGGGAATATGAAACACGGTTCAGATGTGGGTTTCTTCTTGAGAACTTTGTGCTACAGATCTCTTGTAGTGCTAGGGCTATCTGGGAAGCCTGCTAAGTCTGGATGACCTTCAGAAACTGAGGTGAATTAGAGGAGGATCTTTTATGGTTATTTTAAACACTGTACCTCCGGGTTAGAAGTGTTTACACTTCTCATTACTGGTCCAAGTCTGAGGATCCTTGTTTTAGAACACCACCTGTGAGGGGGTTGGGCTGTTTACAGGTTTGCAGGTACCACTGGCCACATCATACCCTGTTACTTTGTTTTGATTAAGAATACTCCATGTTGGAACAGTTCTTGTGATTTAACCCTGGACATGTGACTCTTTATTTGGGTCCCCCACCTTGGTTACTGGACTTTTGAACCTCCATCTGGACTCCTTAAACATACACGGACCTTTTATATCAAGACAGATAGTCAGATCCAGCTTGATCATAAACCCTTGCATATCATTTGCATACTCATCATTTGTATCATTTAACATTTGTTTTTTTGTTTTTCAGGGTATCCACATATTATCTGGCTTGGTTTTGACCCCTTCATCTGCATAAACCTCTGTATCATCAGTGATCTGCTTCAGCTATCTTCATCAGTTGCCTGCTTCAGCTACCTTTATCACCAGCCTCATCCTATCAGTGGCTCATCTCCAACATCAGTCTTCATCACCAGCACTTGTTTTCAGCTCTTCATCTGCAGCCATGGCACCCAAGAAGAGCAACATTTCATACCATTTCTTTGAACCTGAGCTGACTAGCATCAGGCAGGTCCAGGAACTTATTACTCCAGACCACATCCCATTATTCAGAGAGCATTATGGAGGCATCCTTAAAATGATTATGGACCTAGACCCTTCTCAGAGGAGTTTGATCCACACTTGCCTACAGTTTTATGACCCTCCTTTGAGATGTTTCACTTTCCAGAACTTTCAGCTGGGGCCTTTGTTGGAAGAGTTCTCATCATTGATTGGAGTACCTGTCAGGGGTGATATCCCCTTCAACCCAGAGATGACTTCTCCCAGCAATGGAGAAGTGGCAAAAGCACTATACCTGGAGCCTATTTTGATTGAGCAGAGCATGACAACAAAGGCTGGAATCCTTGGCCTACACTTGGATTTCTTGACTTCTCAGGCCATCCTGAAGGCCTCCTTGGGAGAATGGAAGGCAGTTTGTGCATTGTTAGCCCTCAGTATATATGGGGTTATACTTTTTTGCAGATGAGCCCAAGTTTATTAGCAAGAATGATATTCATCTTTTCCTTCTGAGGAACCCAGTGCCCACCTTGCTGGGAGATTTCTATTATTCTATTCACCAAAGGAATGAGAAGCAAAGAGGAAGGTTGGTGAGATGCTGTGCTCCTCTATTTCATACCTGGCTGCTCAAACACTTACCCAAGACTGATGCCTTCCTGAATCCTCACCAACAGAAGAATTGGGCTAGGAGACTTATTGCTTTAACTTCAGATGACATCAGATGGTGCACCCAGAGCACCAAAGGCAGGGACATAATTACTAGTTGTGGGCAGTTTCCCAATGTACCTCTAGTAGGAGTGAAGGGTTGCATCAACTACAACCCTTTGATGTTCAAAAGACAATTGGGCTATGCTTTGGTTCACCCTCCTAGAGTGCAAGACTTGGCAGAAACCCTGTATTATGAGATAAAGCCTAATCTAGTTGTTGTCAGGCCAGCATCTTGGGCTTGGGACAACATCCAGATCAAAGGGATGGCCATTCTTGGGAGGTGCAACAATGTGGCCTCAGCCCAGTATTATGAATGGTCTCATGCTAGGGCTCAGCTTTCTGGGATGCCTTTCACCATTGAGGATACACCTGGACCATCCACAATATCACCTCCAGCCACTGTCAGCCTGGAAGAATTTGAGAAGCTGAAGGAGAGGAATGAGAATCTGTCTCAAGCTCTGAAGAAGACCCTCTGGGAGAGGAGTGATGGTCGTTTAGACATTGATAGGTTGGAAAAGCTTAAGGTGGAGCATCTATCCCGGATTGAGAAAGCAGAGGACTACATCAAGAAATCAAGAGCTGGAGAGCAAATTTTGAAGAATGCCTGTAAAGAGGCCCAGTTTCAGAAGGCTAGGACTGATCTCTATCTGAAAGAAAGTCAAGCTAGGTGGGTCAGGATCACTGAAGCTCGTACTCAAGAAGATAAGAGAACTCAAGACAGGATTGAGCAGTTAGAGGCCAATGAGAAGAAACAACAGGAGGCTCTGCTAGCAGCCCAGAAGGAGATTTCAGAATTGAAGATTAGGGCTGGTGTGAAGAGGTCAAAGGACCAAGACAGGCACAAGAAGATGACCACTGCTATCGCAACTAGGAATCTTCTTATCAGAAACATTACAGAGCATCCGGCAGGTCCTGTAACTGAAGCACTTTTGAAGGAGGTTAAGGAGGATGAGTTTGGATTAGATGTTTGACTTCTTTACTTGTTGTTATTTCCATTTCATGTACTTTTCTTTTTATGTTGTATTTTGACCCTTCAGGGGCATATGTTGTAAAAACAAACTATTTATGATTCACCATGTGTAATATATTTGTTAGTTTGTTTTCATTTGAGTTTCTTTTCTCAAGCAACAGCAAAGCATCTTCCTCAGGGTCTGGAAAGGTCAAAACCAAGAACCAAGCCGGATACCTTGGAAAATAAATAAGCATATTGCATTGCATGCTAACTCTTGTTTTGTTTTGTAGGATTTTGTTTTGTTTGTTACTAACTCTGTTGTGGTTCAGGAATTATTGCTCGCCGTCGGGTGTTCCCTCTCAACCGTCCACACAGGTATCCTACTCGCAACAATCTTCCTGGTATCCAGATGGATCAAGTACAGCAAGATCTGACAGAGGTCAGAACTCAGATGGTTAATGAAAGGCTGAAGATGAGAAACCAAATGACCCAATTCATGGAAGTGATGAATGGCTTGGCTCAAAGTCAAGAAAGGTTGAGGGCATTGGTAGAAAGACAAACCCCAGAAGAACCCCATATGGGAACTGGAGGAACAAGTAACAATGAGAGGGGTCAGCCTCATGTTAACCCACCAGTCTATGGGCCTCATCTGCATCCAGAGATCAACATCCCGACTAATGTGCAAGGAAATACTACTGCAGGGAGAATCTTACAAGAAGACCCCCAAGAAGAGCAGTTTACTGTAATGGGAGCTGGGGATGAAGCCTATGATAGGAGGTTTGATGAGATAGCTAAGAAATTGAGATCTCTGGAGTCTCAAAATTCCCTAGGATTTGATGTCATGGATATGGAGTTGGTGGATGGAGTAAGGATTCCCGATAAGTTTAAACCCCCGTGCTTCGAGAAGTACAATGGACTTCCTGTCCACGAACCCACTTGCAGTATTTACTGGGAAGACTTAAGGCATACACCATGGATGAAAAACTGTGGATGTTTTACTTTGAAGACAGTTTGACTGGAGCTTCAAGGGAATGGTACTCTCACTTGACCAAAGCTACAATCAGATGCTGGAAGGACCTAGCTGAGGCCTTCATCAGGCAGTACCAATACAACCTGGACATGGCTTCTAACAGGACCCTTTTGATGGGAATGTCTCAGTCCTCCAGAGAAAGCTTCAGGGAATATGCCCAGAGGTGGAGACAGCTTGCTGCTGCTGTCCAGCCACCCATGTCGGAAAGAGAAATGGTCGACATGTTTATGAATACACTGCAAGGAACATATATTGACAGGCTAGCTGCCTTTTCTTCCACCAGCTTCGCTGACGTAGTCATAGCTGGAGAAAGAATTGAGAGCCTTCTGAAGATGAGTAAGATTTCTGATAATGGTGCAAGTTCATCCAGTAACCCCAGGAAGCCTTTTGTGGGACCTAGAAGAACCGGTGAGACAAATGCCATTCATGCCAGCAGGGGCAGACCTCAGTATGTTCACAGATCAATAGCAGCTGTCACTACTCCAGCTCCAATTCCTCAGCAACCAACATATCAACCACAACAACAACCACAGTATCAGCAACAAATTCAGTACCCACCACAGAGGACCTACAACAACAATAACAACAATCAACAGCAAAGACCCTTTCAGCAAAGACCATCACAGGCCAATAGGGTGATTGATCCAATCCCTATGCCTTATGCCGCTTTATTGCCACAACTCCTGAAACTCAACTTGGTTGAATTAAGGACATTGGCACCCCCAGATCCCTCCAATCTTCCAAGAAATTATGATGTCAACGCCAGATGTGTTTTCCATTCCAATACACCTGGCCACAATACGGAGAAATGCAGGGCTTTACAAATGAAAGTACAAGATCTGGTGGATTCCAAAGCCCTCAACTTTGCACCCCCTCCAAGTGTTACCAAGAATCCCATGCCCAATCATGGAGGACCAAGAATCAATGCCATTGAGGAAGACAAGCCATCTTTCTTAATCACCAGTGTCAGACACCCCTGGTTGCAACATTTCAGTCTACGGGTGTGATAATTTGAGAAGCGGCATAGACGGTCTTATCAAAAGTGGTATACTCCAGATCACGACAACGGCGCCTACAAATCCAGCAATCCCTTTGACAACAATTCCTTACTCTTCTACAACTGCAACAACAATCATTCCAAACAATTCATCAATATCATCAACAATGGCTTCGTCCATCACTTCAACAAATCAAGTTTCAACAACCATTTCTTCTACAACGTCAGCATCCCTTTATTCAGCAGGATCTTCTACAACACCAACAGAAAATAATGAAGATATCTCAGCAGTTACTATTTATTACGATCCGTCAAGTGTTCCTCCAGACAACAACTTTCAGCAGCAAACAGTGGCACCTCCTGCCAGGTCACCAGTCACTATTTACTACGATCCGCACACTATTTCAGTACCCTCCTCTGCAGCAATCAGTCCAGTTACCATTATGGTGCCTGAACCTGTTCCATATGAAAGCAGTAATGCCATACCTTGGCATTATGGCTCTGATCTTTACTGCAACGGGGAGAAAATCACTTTGGATTCTTCAACCTCTTCTCCACAAATTGATAATGTTGGGGGAGGCGGAGGCTTCACCAGAAGCGGACGCCTTTTTGCCTCACAATTGCAAAGACCTAACGCCGAAGCAGAAGCTGCTGCAAAAGCAAAAGGAAAGAGTGTGGTAGTTGAAGAACCAATCATCAAAGAAGCTCAGAAGACATCTTTTGAACAAGATGTAGACGAGTTTATGAGAATTATAAAGAGAAGTGATTACAAAGTGGTGGATCAGCTTCACCAAACTCCCTCAAAGATCTCCATATTATCCCTGTTAATGTGTTCTGAAGCTCACAGGAATGCATTATTGAAAGTCTTGCACGCAGCTTATGTGCCAGAGGAGATCATTGTTAATCAGCTAGAAACTGTGGTGGGAAATGTCAACACCAGTCATGGACTGGGCTTTACCAATGCTGACTTAACAACTGAGGGACGTAACCACAACAAGGCTTTACATATCACCTTGGAATGCAAAGGTGTCGTGCTATCTCATGTGCTGGTGGACACTGGGTCTTCACTCAATGTTTTACCAAAGAAAACCTTAGTGAAGCTGGAGTATGATGGCTTGGCGTTGCGTCCAAGCAATTTGGTGGTGAGAGCATTTGATGGCTCTAAGAGATCAGTGCTTGGAGAGATTGATCTGCCAGTGATGATTGGCCTGCAGACTTTTAAAATTACCTTCTATGTAATGGGCATTCAGCCGGCCTACAGCTGTTTGTTGGGTAGACCTTGGATCCATGTCACTGGCGCTGTTACGTCTACCCTTCACCAGAAGCTGAAATTTGAGTGGGAAGGCTAGATCATCACCATCTGTGGTGAAGAGGACATCTTTGTTAGCCATCTGGCTACGTACAAGTACATTGAAATGGACGGAGAGATCCACGAAACTATGAGCGAGGGGTTTGAGGCCCTGAACATTAATGAAGCATCTGCTGTACTTGGAACCTCCATGACATCTTATCAGCAAGCCAGGAAGGTTGTCGAAGAGGGTACTGCCCAAGGCTGGGGCAAGCTGCTGCCTGTGGAGAAGGAGGAGGACAAATTTGGGTTGGGTTACAAACCAACTCAACAAGATCAATCAGAGGCTTCTAAGAAGCCCAGTTTTGTCAGCGGGGAATGCTCACCCCGGATGCAGTGAACAACTTGGAAGATGAGTCGGAAGATGAGCGCAACCTGGAGAGCTGGATACGTCCAAGGACCCCCGGGAGCCATGTCTCAAACTGGTCTTCCCAGGAAATTATAAGGGTTACTCCTGCAGAGTAATTATTATTTCCTGTATTTTTAAGCATGCATCAAGTCTTGCATCTTGCCCAAGATGACAAGACTCATTTTGTAATCGGGCCATCTTGTAATTTTGTGCAAACAAATCAATCAATGAATATCGGACATCTTTTGCAAATGAGTCTTTTCCCTTTTCCGCTCACTGTTTTTCATTTTCTTTTTGTACAAAAAATAAAATGGCAATGTTTTCCAAAATGATAACTTCATTTCACTTTTTCTAAAACAAGATTAAAATCGATCACTAAAATGAACAATCTAAACCCTTGCAGAGAGTGCCTTTCAGACTACACAGACAACAACACAGCTATGACTTCGTATGACTTTGACAATCCAATCAATCAAGCTGATGAAGGGGTTGAAGAAGATTATGAGCTTCCTGAAGAGCTATCCAGGTTGTTAAGGCAAGAGGAGAAGGTTATCACTCCTCATCAGGAGGAGGTTGAAACAGTTAATCTTGGTACGGAAGAAGATGTGAAAGAGGTTAAGATCGGGGCCTGCCTACATGACTCAGTGAAAGAACAACTGATTGATATGCTTCGGGAGTATGTGGATGTCTTTGCCTGGTCTTATCAGGATATGCCAGGACTGGACACCGATATTGTTATGCACAAGCTGCCTTTAAGAGAAGATTGCACACCGGTTAAACAAAAACTGCGCCGCACTCGCCCAGATATGGCAATGAAGATCAAAGAAGAGGTGCAAAAGCAGTGGGACGCCGGGTTCCTTGCTGTGACCAGTTATCCGCCATGGGTTGCTAATATTGTACCTGTGCCTAAGAAGGATGTGTAAACACCCCAAATTTGCCCTCACCCATTCACACCATGGCTTGTGATCATTTCATATGCATAAACTCAATCATAGCATCTCATATCACATTTTTGATTCATTGCATTGGTTCAAAGTCATCTGCATCTAGGGTTTGTGATCTGGGCAATCCAAGAGCTTCTTGAGCCACTCCAAAGGTCAACAATCACTTCAAAGGGGTCCATTTGTGTTCAAGCATCATATTATATCCCCTCAAGGTCAAGAATATCAAAAAATCACAAGAACTGAGATTGGCATGGAAGCAGAGCCAGGTTTGACTACACAGATGACCTAGAATTAGGGTTTTGGTTTCAAAGGCCATAACTCCAAATTTTTTGGTCATTCTTGTTTCTATTGGTCTCTATATGGTATAGGGGGTATGCATATCAATTTTCATGAAGAAATTTCATGGGGAAGTCATCTGATCAAGAGTTGACTTTTCAAGCAAGTCAGTGCAAAATCAGGGCATCTGAGGCCCTCAATGACCCAACCAAAGGGTGTTCTTCATCATTTTGATTTTATATGATCTTTATTTGATCATGGAAGATGTTGAAAGTTCACAAAATTCAAGAATTTCAAGTCTTTGCAAAGTTGACTTTTTGGGCAAGTTTGACTTTTAATGAAATTGTCATTTTAGGCAACTTTTTCAACCTTTACTTTTTGATTCAAAAAAGCTTCAAATGGAAAAACTTTGGTCATGAAAGTTGTATAATGGATCATTCCCTTTTCAAAAAGTACAAGAACATGACCTAATTCATTTTGGATCAAAAGTTATGGCTTGTCAAAATTGGCAAAAATCACTAAATTTCAAGTTATGCACCAAAGAGGCAAAGTTGCAAATTCACTTCTCAAGGCAAATTAAGTCATCAAATGGACTTCTAATCTTCACAACATGATCATACAAGACCAAAAATTCAGAATGGGCCAAGAACTTCTCACTTGTGTGGCTTATGGATCAAGATATTTCACAAAGAGCAAAAGGCAAGGCAAGTTGCAAAACTCATCATAGTTCCTCATCCACTTGCTGGCTAGCCTGCTGAGCCACCCTAGGCATCTCCCCTCATCATGCTGCGCAGGACACACCCCTTCTCCTTGGCTAGAAAGTAGCCCATACTTCTCTTACACCAACTTTGACATTTTGGCAAAAGCACCCATACCAATCAATAAAGCACATGTCACTTCTTCTGACCAATGGCAATTGTTTATACTAATCAAATGCAAGCCAAACATAACACAACACAAGCCTGAAACACTCCATAACTCAGCATTCTCATTTTCACACCATCTTGCAAGAGCCTTTGAAACTCTCTGCACAGGCCACAAACTTACAAACAAACTTCACAAATCAACTCAACACATCTTCCTGATCACAAAGCACCCTTCACCATGGCCTAAAACTCAAAGAATCAGAAACACGATCACCACCCTCCCTTGAACAGAACTTCTGCCATCTCTCAAACCAGCCGTTGCAAACTTCAAACAAACATTGTAAGCTTCTTAGGGGGATCATTGGAGTGCATTTGGGCCAAAGAAACAGCCAGAAAGCTCCTGAATCGAAAGCTTCAGTTCAGGTAGTCAACTCAAAACTTTTTTCCAGAAACATGTTTTTAAGTTCTTAATAGCTTCTATGCATTCCCCTGATCATGAATATGTGCTTACTTTTGAAAATGGTTGAGAAACCAGGATGTATGCACTATCTGAAACTTTTGCCCTAAAAAAATGTTTGATTCGATTCTCACTATTTTTGAATGATAAATGTTGTTTGATTGAGGGGTTTGATTCGTTTTTGAGTGGGGATGATTTCTGGGCAGTTATATTTTGTTTTGGATGCATGTAGAGAGAGTTGGAGATTTGAGATGGCCGGAGAAGACGACCGGAACAGTGTTCCGGTCGCTTGAAAGTCATTAGGGCATAATTAATTAGGGCTAATCATAATTATGGAAGTTTGAATCTCAGCCCTTGGATGTGGCGCCAAGTCAAACGCGCGCGCTGCCAGTTTAAACCTAGGCCATTGATCTGGTTGACTTCCCATTTAATTCATTTTATTTTTCTTTTTATTTCATTTAATTTGTGCATTTTATTAAAAATAGCAAAACCTTTTTAAAAATTCTGAAAATTTTTGTATAAACTTTTATTTAATTTCAGAAACCAAAAACATTTTTATTTTTATTTTTTGCATTGAAAAATATTTTTAAATCATTTAAAAGTTTATTTTTAATTAATTAATGGGAATTAATTAATTAAAAATACTTTTAGGTATTTAAAAATCACAAAAAAAATTCATGAAACCTTTAAAAACATTTAGAAACATTGTCCAACCCTCAAACCAAATTTCTTTTTTGATCTTGATGTCTTTTGAGAATTTTTCATGGAATTAATTTCATTTCAAAGCGTTATTTTGATCCAAACTTCAAAAAATCACTTCTGCCTAACCATTGAGAGTTGGACTTTGATTCTTTTTGCATTGCATTTTGTTTAGCATGTAGTTTGTGAGGTTAAATTGTAATTATTTGATCTTTCATTTTCCATTTGTTTGGCATTTTTTCTTGTTGAGGTACCCTAAAACCCTAGAAAACTTAGGAAATTCATAACCCCAATTAGGTTAAGAGTTAGAACCCCTCCTTTGGGCAGTGAGTTAGTATAGGTTTAAGGCCCCTTTGAATGCATTTTCAATTTTTTATCTTAATGTTTGCTTCTGATTTTGGTTTTTGTTTGATGCATTGATCATAAACCCTAATTTGGGTTCTCTTTTGCATTCATCTTGCATTTGCATTCATACCTTGACTTGCCATAGCATTTTGTGCATCCATTTGATTCATTGAACATCTTAAGACATATTAGAAGCATGTTTGATCATTGCATCTTACATTTGCCATGTTGTATGTCATTTTCATTTCATAACTTTTCATGTATGTTCATGGTTCTAAGCATGCTTCATTTGCATCCATATGTTCATATGATCATCCTCATGCCTTGATTCATGTTTGCAGCATCTCATAGCATCATTATCATCACTTACATGCTTCTGGTTTTGATTTTCCTCATGTCATTTCATCTCATCTTGCATTGCATTGCATTCCTTTCACTAACTTTTCAGGTGGTAAGTCCTTTGAGAAGTGAATTTGCCTTCACTTCTCACAATTTCTTTTCATCTTTTTCATGCCATCTTGCTGAATTTTGTTATGTGTTTGAGATTGAGCTTGCTCATTCTTCTTCTTCTTACTTTCTTTCTTCAAGTGACTTGTCTTCTTATATGAAGCAAGTTACTTTGCTTTTCTTTGCTCCTTTCATCTGCTTCCTGGTGGTTCCTCTGAAGATCTTTCTTGAAAACCTCACAAACCTTAGGAATAACCAAGCATGACAATGATTAGGGTTTTGATTAGTCTCCCCTCTTAGTTTTACCTTTGTGTCTCTTTTGAGTCTTCTCTTCTCATCTCATAATCAGGGACTAAACCCTAAAGGCTTTAAGGCTTTGTGATTAAGCTTATGCCTGCATCCTTCTATTAGGATGGAGTGTATAACTTTAATCCTAAGTGTTAAACCCTTAATATGTTTAAATCCTTTAATCAATTCACTTAATAACTATCAAGACATCAAACTTGTAACTTGGGCCTTGCATTAGGGTTCTAATTCTTCCTTAATTGGTTAAGAAGGACTAACCCTAGTGTTAATGGACAAGTCCCCCTCAAGTTGTCTTACAAACCCTAAAAATCACTTCATCATATCATTAATTAAAATCCACTTAATAAAGGCTTTGTTTTGTCATGGGTTTAATCCCTAATCAAGGATTAAGTTGAGGAGCTTTCCTCAGCTTAAACATTCTCATCTATTATCCTTCTATTAGGATGGTGTAATGAGTCTGTTTAATCCCTGATTATGGCTTAATCTCATTACTTAACACTAAACAAAAACAACAAAAACATCTAAATAATCACAAGTAGGTTAATGATCTTAATCCTACACCATGGTGATTAAGTCTGAGAAGCTGACTTCACACTTAAGGTATTCTCATTACCCCTAATCAGAGGGAAGATGTGATGAGTTTACTAACCCTTTGGTTTAGGCTTAAGCTCAATAACTTATGACAAACATCCAAAAGGTAATAAAAGACTGAAAACTCAAAACAAACAAACAATAATCGTCTCCTCCGGGATTCTTTTCTCATCTCATTCACTCACAACCGAGAACTTGCTTCTTCCGTCTAATGCAAGACAGTTTGCACCTGAGCCAGACAGGTCATACACTTGAGCATAGACTAGTAAGCAGTTCACAAGTCAATTTATCTTTCAGTCTCTTTGGGTCGAACTACGGTGTTCTGACTTCCTCATTGCACGAGAGGATACGTAGGCATAACTTAACAGTTATCGAACAAAAGTCTCTGTATATTCCCCCTCTTTCTAGCCTTATTCTTTAAGCCTCATGATCATGAGCATTCTCATTCTTACACTGACACATCATTTATACACTTTACACTTCTTTTACACTGACACCTGTACATCCTTTTCCAGCTCTTTATACACAAATTGCACTGACACTACCCCTTTAAAACACAAATCTTTTAAGCGTGGATCCCGTCGAGTACGGCGGACAATCTGGGTGCTAATACCTTCCCAGGTTGTAACCAACCCCCTTTCTCATTCTCTCTGGTTCGCAACCGTCTTATCCATATATTTCTAGGTCTATGCAGCATTGCCTTTCCTCCGTGATAAAAATGCCTAGCTGGCGACTCTATTCATTCCCTGTGAGTTCACTCCTGTGTGTTCTCGCATTCTCTTTTCGCCGACCGTTCGCGTCCGTACCATATTTGAGCTCAGTCTCATCTTTTGGGAGCGACAGCTTGGCGACTCTGCTGGGGACCCTTATACTGTAACCAGGGCTTCTGGTTCTTTTTGTGGGTTCCTCCTAGCGCTTGTTTCATTTTTGTTTACTGGGGTGTTATGTGCTATTTGTGTTTGTACTTGTATTTATTTTTGCTTTATGTACAGTTTGTTTTATTGCTTTCTTTATAACTTTACATATATCATATTGTCATACTGTGCTGGCTGGATCTGTGTTGTTGCTTTGGTGGGTGGGTGTTCTATTGAGAGTTGAGGTCCTATACCTGGGACCTGAGTGACACCTAGGCTAGAGTGGTTCATGTTCTTTCCCATTTCATTTCGGTCTGGTGCGGGAATATGAAACACGGTTCAGATATGGGTTTCTTCTTGAGAACTATGTGCTACAGATTTCCTGTAGTGCTAGGGCTATCTGGGAAGCCTGCTAAGTCTGGATGACCTTTAGTATTAACCTTCAGAAACTGAGGTGAATTAGAGGAGGATCTTTTATGGTTATTGTAAACACTGTACCTCCGGGTTAGAAGTGTTTACACTTCTCATAACTGATCCAAGTCCGAGGATCCTTGTTCTAGAACATCACCTGTGAGGGGGGTTGGGTTGTTTATAGGTTTGCAGGTACCCTTGACCTCAGCATACCTTGATACTTTGTTTTGATTAAGAGTACTCCATTTTGGAACAGTTTTTGTGATTTTAACCCTGGACATGTGACTCTTTATTTGAGTCCCCCACCTTGGTTACTGGACTTATGAACCTCCATCTGGATTTCTTAGACATACATGGACTTATATCAGAGCACTTGATCAGATCCAGCTCAATCACAAACCCTTGCATATCATTTGCATACATCATCATTGCATCATTTTAACATCTGCTTATTTGTTTTTCAGGGTATCCATACTATATTTTGGCTTGGTTTTGACCCCTTCATCAGCATAGACCTATCTTCATCAGTATCTACTTCAGCTACCTGCTTCAGTCACCTGCACCACTAGCATCAGCCTGTCAGTGGCCCATCTTCAGTATTATTCTCCATCATCAGCATCTGTCTCAGTTCTTCTTCAGCAACATGGCACCTAAAAAGAGCAACATCTCCTATCATTTCTTTGAGCCTGAGTTAGCTGGCATCAGGAAGATTCAGACCCTGATTACTCCAGACCATATACCACTATTCAGAGAACATTATGGAAGCATACTTGATGTGGTTATGGATTTGGACCCTTCCCAGAGGATCTTGATTCATACTTGCCTGCAGTTCTATGACCCCCCTCTGAGGTGCTTCACCTTCCAGGATTTTCAGTTGGGGCCCTTATTAGAGGAGTATTCATCATTGGTTGGCATACCTATCAGGGGTGGAGTCCCCTTCAACCCTGAGATGGCTTTTCCTAGTAATGAAGAAGTGGCAAAGGCACTGCACCTGGAGCCAGTTCTGATTGGGCAGAATATGACTACCAAGGCTGGAGTCCCTGGTCTACATCTGGATTTCTTGACTTCTCAGGCTACCTTGAAAGCCTCTTTGGGAGAGTGGAAGGCAGTCTGTGCTTTGTTGGCCCTTAGCATATATGGGATCATATTATTTGCAGATAAGCCTAAGTTCATTAGCAAGAATACAATCCATCTTTTCATTCTGAGGAACCCAGTGCCCACCTTACTGGGAGATTTCTACTACTCTATCCATCAAAGGAATGAAAAGCAGAGAGGAAGATTGGTGAGGTGTTGTGCTCCCTTGTTCCATACCTGGCTGCTCAGACATTTGCCTAGGACTGATGCATTTCTGAATCCTCATCAGCAAAAGAACTGGGCTAGAAGACTCACTGCTTTGACCTTAGCTGATATCAGGTGGTGCACTCAGAGCACCAAAGGCAGGGACATCATTACCAGTTGTGGACAGTTTCCCAATGTACCCCTGATAGGAGTAAAGGGTTGCATCAACTACAACCCTCTGCTATTCAAAAGACAACTGGGCTATGCATTGGTCCACACTCCTAGAGCACAAGACTTGGTTGAGACTCTTTATTGCGAGATTAAGCCTAATCTGGCTATTGTCAGGCAAGCATCCTGGGCTTGGGACAATGTCCAGACCAAGGGAATGGCCATTCTTGGAAGATGCAACAATGTGGCCTCAGCACAGTACTATGAGTGGTCTCATGCCAGGGCTCAAATTTCTGGGATGCCTTTCACCATCGAGGATGCACCTGGACCATCCACAACACCACCTCCAGCCACTGTTAGCCTGGAAGAGTTTGAGAAACTGAAAGAGAGGAATGAGAATCTGACTCAAGCTCTGCAAAAGACCCTCTGGGAGAGGAGTGATGGTCGGCTGGACATTGAAAGGTTAGAAAAGCTGAAGGTGGAGCATCTAGCTAGGATTGAAAAGTCAGAGGATTACATCAAAAAGTCAAGAGCAGGAGAGCAGATCTTGAAGAATGCCTGCAAGGAGGCTCAGTTCCAAAAGGCCAGGACTGATTTGTATCTAAAAGAGAGTCAAGCTAGGTGGGTCAGGATCACCGAAGCTCGTACTCTGGAAGATAAGAGGACTCAGGACAAGATTGAGCAGTTGGAGGCTAGTGCAAAAGAGCAACAGGAAGCCCTGCTAGCAGCCCAGAGAGAGATCTCAGAGTTGAAAATTAGAGCTGGTGTGAAGAGGTCAAAGGACCAAAGTCAACACAAGAAGCTAACTGCAGCTGTTGCTACCAGGAATCTTCTCATCAGGAGCCTCACAGAGCGTCCAGCTGATCCTGTGACTGAAGCACTTCTAAAGGAAGTTCAGGGGGATGAGTTTGGTCTTGGTGTCTGACCTTTTGCTTGTTGTTGCTTTCATTTCATTGTACTTTTCTTTTCTTATGTTGTATTTTGACCCCTCAAGGGCATGCATTGTAAAAGACAAACTATGTATCATTTACTTTTGTAATATATGTATTAGTTTGTTTTATCTGAGTTCTTTCCAAGCAACATCACAAGCATCTTTCTCAGGGGTCTGGAAAGGTCAAAACCAAGTGCCAAGCCGGATACCTTGGAGACAAATAAGCATACTGCATTGCATACTAACCTTTGTTTGTTTTGTAGGTTTGTTTTGTTTTTGTTACTAACTCTGTTGTGATCTCAGGAACTATTGCTCGACGACGGGTGTTCCCACTCAACCGTCCACACAGATATCCAACCCGCAGCAACCTTCCGGGTATACAAATGGACCAAGTACAGCAGGACCTTACAGAGGTCAGGGCTCAAATGGCCAATGAGAGACTAGAAATGAGGACTCAGATGACTCAATTTATGGAGGTGATCAATAATATGGCTCAAAGCCAAGAGAGATTAAGAGCTTTGGTAGAGAGGCAGAATCAGGAAGACCCCCATCTAGGGACTGTCGGGACAAGCAACAATGAGAGGGTTCAGCCTCATGTCAACCCACCTGTATTTGGACCCCACCTGCATCCAGAGATCAACATCCCTGCTAATGTGCAAGGGAATGCTACTACAGGTAGGGTACTACAAGAAGACCCCCAGGAGGATCAGTTCACAGTGATGGGAGCTGGGGATGAGGCCTATGACAGAAGGCTAGATGAAATTGCTGAAGAATTAAGGTCCTTGGAGTCTCAAAACTCTCTGGGTTTTGATGTTATGGACATGGGCTTAGTGGACGGGGTCAAGATTCCCCATAAATTTAAACCTCCGTGCTTTGAAAAGTATAACGGAACCTCCTATCCACAGACCCACTTGCAATCTTTTCTGGGGAGGTTGAAGGCATATACCATGGATGAAAAGCTATGGATGTTTTATTTCGAGGATAGCTTAACCGGAGCTTCAAGGGAATGGTACTCTCATTTGACTAGAGCAACCATCAGGTGCTGGAAGGACCTGGCTGAGGCCTTCATTAGACAATACCAGTACAACTTGGATATGGCTCCCAACAGGACCCTCCTGATGGGAATGTCACAATCATCCAGAGAAAGCTTCCGGGAATACGCCCAGAGGTGGAGACAACTTGTTGCTGCTGTCCAGCCACCCATGTCAGAGAGGGAGATGGCTGATATGTTTATGAACACCCTCCAAGGGACATACATTGATAGGCTAGTTGCCTTTTCTTCAAACAGCTTTGCAGATGTCGTTATAGCTGGAGAAAGAATTGAGAGCCTATTAAAGATGGGCAAAATTTCTGACAGCGGTGCAAGCGCGTCCAGCAACCCAAGAAAGCCTTTTGTGGGCCCAAGAAGAACTGGTGAGGCTAATTCTATCCATACCAGCAGGGGAAGACCCCAGTATGTTCAAAGGTCAGTGGCAACAGTCACCATTCCTTCTCCACTTCCTCAGCAATCAGTGTATCAACCACAGCAACAACCTCAGTACCAGCAACAAACTCAGTATCCTCCTCAGAGAAACTACAACAATGCCAACAGCAACAACCAGCAAAGACCTTTTCAGCAGAGGCCATCTCAGGCCAATAGGGTGATTGATCCAATCCCTATGCCGTATGCCGCTTTATTGCCACAGCTCCTGAAGCTCAACCTGGTTGAGTTAAGGACGTTGGCACCTCCAGATCCTTCCAGTCTACCCAGAAATTACGACATCAACGCCAGATGTGCATTCCATTCCAACGCACCTGGCCACAGTACAGAGAAGTGCAGAGCTTTGCACATGAAGGTACAAGACCTGGTCGATTCCAAGGCTCTGAATTTTGCACCCCCACTAAATGTTAACAAGAACACTATGCCCAACCACGGAGGACCCAGAATCAATGCTATTGAGGAAGATAAGCCATCTTACTTAATAACCAGTGTGGGTCAGATTCGGACACCCTTGGTGGAGATTAAAGCTCAACTCCTTGAATGCCAAATATTCCCGGGATGCGAGCTGGGATGTGCTTATTGCAACATTTCAGTGAATGGGTGTGATAACTTGAGAGATGGCATAGATGGTCTCATCCAGAGTGGCCTGCTTCAAATCACAACATCAATACCTTCGCATCCAGCAAATTCTTCAATAACAGTTCCAGAGTCTTCTACAACTGCAACAACCATTGTTCCGAACAACTCTTGAATCTCATCAACAAGTGCTTCATCTGTTACTTCAACGGACCAAATATCAGCAAACATCCCTTCTACAACTTCAGCACCCCTTCATTCAGAATCTACTACAACAACAACACCCATCCATTCAATAATGTCTCCTACAACATCAACAAACAATGAAAGCGTCTCAACAGTTACAATTTATTATGATCCCGCAAATGATTCTGCCTACAACACACAGAATGCCACTCCCATCAGAGCACCAGTCACAATATACTATGATCCACAAACTATCATGGTCCCTTCTGCAGCTGCTATCAGTCCAGTCACTATCACAGTGCCTGGGCCAGTACCTTATGAAAGCAGTAATGCCATCCCTTGGCATTACGGCTCCGATCTATACTGCGAGGGGCAGAAAATCACTCTTGAATCATCAACTTCTTCACCACAAATAGACAATGTGGGAGGAGGCGGAGGCTTCACTCGAAGCGGACGTTTCTTTGCCCCGCAAATTCCAAGACCCATTGCTGAAGCAGAAGCTGCTGCCAAGGCAAAAGGGAAGAGCATGGTGCAAGAAGAACAAGTTGTTAAAGAAGCTTTGAAAACCCCTTTTGATCAAGAGGTTGATGAATTCATGAGAATCATCAAGAAGAGTGATTACAAAATAGTGGACCAGCTTCACCAGACACCTTCCAAGATCTCCATTTTATCATTGTTAATGTGCTCCGAGGCTCATCGGAACGCACTACTAAAAGTCTTGCACGCTGCTTATGTGCCAGAGGAGATTACCGTCAATCAGTTGGAAGCTGTGGTTGGAAATGTTAACGCCAGCAATGGACCGGGATTTACCAACACTGATTTGACTACAGAAGGCCGCAATCACAACAAGGCTTTGCACATTACCATGGAGTGTAAGGGTGCAGTTCTTTCTCATGTACTGGTAGACACAGGGTCATCCCTCAATGTCTTACCTAAAAAAGCCCTTGTGAAGCTGGAATATGAAGGATTGGCTTTATGTCCCAGTAACCTGGTAGTGAGAGCCTTTGACGGCTCTAAGAGATCAGTTCTGGGAGAAATTGAGTTGCCTGTAACGATTGGCCCACAAACTTTCAAAACGACCTTCTACGTGATGGACATTCAGCCTGCCTACAGCTGTTTGTTGGGTAGACCATGGATTCACGCCGCTGGCGCAGTTACGTCTACCCTTCACCAGAAGTTAAAATTCGAGTGGGAGGGCCAAGTCGTTACTATTTGTGGAGAGGAAGATATTTTTGTTAGCCATCTGGCTACATACAAATACATTGAGATGGATGGGGAGATCCACGAAACTATGAGTCAAGGTTTTAAGGCCTTGAATATAAATGAAACATCTGTTGTACCTGGAACCTTAATGACATCTTACCAACAAGCCCGGAAGGTTGTTGAAGAAGGGACTGCCCAAGGCTGGGGCAAGTTGCTGCCCGTGGAAAAGAAAGAGGATAGATTTGGGTTGGGTTACAAACCAACTCAACAAGATCAAGCAGAGGCTACTAAGGAGCCCAACTTTGTTAGTGGGGGGATGCTCACCCCTGATGCTGTCAACAACTTGGAAGACGAGTTGGAGGATGAACGCAACCTGGAAAGCTGGATACGTCCAAGGATCCCGGGGAGCAGTATCTCAAACTGGTCTTCCCAGGAAATTATAAGGGTTACTCCTGCAGAGTAATTATTATTTCCTGTATATTTTTTAAGCATGCATCAAGTCTTGCATCTTGCCCAAGATGACAAGACTCATTTTGTAATCGGGCCATCTGTAATTCTGTGCAACAAGATTAATCTATGAAATATCAGACATCTTTTGCAAATGAGTCTTTTTCTTTTCCGCTCACTGTTCTTCCATTTTTCTTTTTGTACAAAAATAAAATGGCAATGTTTTCAAAATGACAACTTTATTTCACTTTTCTAAACAAGATTAAAATCAATGACTAAAATGAACAAACTGAACCCTTGCAGAGAGTGCCTTCCAGACTGCACCGACAACAACACGGCTATGACTTCGTATGACTTTGACGATCCGATCAATCAAGCTGATGAAAGGGTTGAAGAGGATTATGAGCTTCCTGAAGAGTGTCGCTCCCAAAGATTTGCATCCTGGTACAAGCGCGAACGGTCGGCGAAAGGGACAATGAGAACACACAGCCGTGAACTCACTGGAGATGAATAGAGTCGCCAGCTAGGCATTTTTATCCCGGAGGACAGGTAATACTGCATAGACCTAGAAAGATACGGATAAGACGGTTTGCGAACCAGAGAAACTGAGAAAGGGGGTTGGTTACAACCTGGGAAGGTATTAGCACCCAGATTGTCCGCCGTACTCGACGGGATCCACGCTTAAAAGATTTGTGTTTTAAAGGGGTAGTGTCAGTGCAATTTGTGTATCAAAGAGCTGGAAAAAGATGTACAGGTGTCAGTGTAAAAGAAGTGAAATGTGGTATGTATAAATGATGTGTTGGTGCAAGAATGAGAATGAATTGCTCAAGATTATGAGGCTTAAGAAATGAGCTGGAAGGAGGGGGGAATAGACAGAGACTTTTGTTCGATAACTGTTATGTTATGCCTACGTATCCTCTCGTGCAATGAGGAAGTCAGAACACCGTAGTTCGACCCAAAGAGACTGAAAGATGAATTGACTTGTGAACTGCTTGCTTGCCTATGCTCAAGTGTATGACCTGTCTGGCTCAGGTGCTAATTGTCTTGCATTAGACGGAAGAAGCAAGTTCTCGTTTGTGAGTGAGTGAGATGAGAAAAGAATCCCGAAGGAGACGATTATTGTTTGTTTTTGTGTTTTCAGTCTTTTATTGCTTTTTGGATTTTGTCATAAGTTAATGAGCTTAGGCCTAAACCAATGGATTTAGTAAACTCATCACATCTTCCCTCTGATTAGGGGTAATGAGAGTACCTTAAGTGTGAAGTCAGATTCTCACACTTAATCACCATGGTGCAGGATTAAGATCATTAACTTACTTGTGATTACTTAGATGTTTTTGTGGTTTTTGTTTAGTGTTAAGTAATGAGGTTAAGCCATAATCAAGGATTAAACAGACTCATTACACCATCCTAATAGAAGGATAATAGATGAGAATGTTTAAGCTGAGGAAAGCTCCTCAACTTAATCCATGATTAGGGATTAAACTCATGACAAAACAAGTCTTTGATTAAGTGGATTTTATTTAATGGTATGATGATGAAGTGATTTTTATGATTTGTAAAACAACTTGAGGGGGACTTGTCCATTAACACTAGGGTTAGTCCTTCTTAACCAATTAAGGAAGAATTAGAACCCTAATGCAAGGCCCAAGTTACAAGAGTGATGTCTTGATGGTTATTAAGTGGATTGATTAGGAGATTTAAACACATTAAGGGTTTAACACTTAGGATTAAAGTTATACACTCCATCCTAATAGAAGGATGCAGGCATAAGCTTAATCACAAAGCCTTAAAGCCTTTAGGGTTTAGTCCCTGATTATGAGGTGAGAAGAGAAGACTCAAAGAAGACACAAAGGCAAAACTAAAGGGGGAGACTAATCAAAACCCTAATCATTGTCATGCTTGGTTGTTCCTAAGGTTTGTGAGGTTAAACAAGAAAGATCTCCAATGGAACCACCAGGAAGCAGATGAAAGGATCAAGAGAAGCAAAGTGACTTGCTTCATTCAAGAAGTCAAGTCACTTGAAGAAAGAAAGTGGGAAGGAGAAGAATGAGCAAGCTCAATCTCAAACACATGTAAAAATGCAGCATGGATGCAAGAGAGATAAAAAGAGAAGTTATGAGAAGTGAAGGCAAATTCACTTCTCAACATCACTTACCACCTGAAAGGTTAGAAAAGAAATGCAATGCAATGCAAAATGGGATGAGATGACATGATGAAAAACAAAACCAGAAGCATTTACATGATGCTAATGATGCTATGAAGTGATACAAACATGAGGCAGCACATGGAAATGATCATACAAGTTCATGAATGCAAATGAAACAAGTTAGGAACCATGAACATACATGAAAAGTATTGAAGTGCACATGGCATACAACATGGCAAATACATGATGCAATGATCAAACATGCTTTCAACATGTCTTATGATGTCAAATGAATCCAATGGATGCTTGAAATGTTATGGCAAGTCATGTTATGCAAGAGAATGCAAGATGGATGCCTATGGAAGCCCAAATTAGGGTTTATGAACCATACATCAAACAAAAATCAAAATCAGAAGCAAACCCTAAGATAAAAATTGAAAATGCCACACAAAGGACCCCTAATCCCATACTAAACCACTGCCCAAAGGAAAGGTCTCAAATCCTAACCTAACTCAAGATATAAATTTTACAAGATTCTAGGGTTTTTAGGGTTCCTAAACAAGAAAATTGACAAAGAAATTGAAAATGAAGGATCAAATCATGGCCATTTAATCTCAAAAACTACATGCTAAACACAATGCAAGAAGAATCAATGTCCAACTCCTCATGAATAGGCAGAAATGATTTTTTGAACTTGGGATCAAATTAATGCATAAAAATGATTTTTAATCAATGAAAATTTTTCAAAATGCATCAAGATCAAAAAAGAAATTTAGTTTGAAGGTTGGACAATGTTTCTAAATGTCTTAGAACATTTCATGAATTTTTTGGTGATTTTTAAATACCTAAAAGTATTTTTAATAAATTAATTTTCATTAATCAATTAAAAATAAACTTTTAAATATTTTAAAATACTTTTTAAATGCAAAAATGAAAATAAAAATATTTTTTGTGTCTTAAAAATTAATGAAACTCTTGAGAAAAAGTTTCATAATTTTTAGACAATTTTTACTATTTTAAATAAATTGTGCAAATTAAATGAAAAGAAATGAAATAAAAATGAAATAAACTGAAGTAATCAGAGTGGAGGGCCAGGATTGAGTCTGGATTCAAAAGGGTTGACCGCGCGCGTTTTTGGAGGGACAGGATTGCATCTGGTTAAATTAATTTAATTATGGATTAATTAAACTAACTAAGTGGATTAGGGCATAATGAACAGATCTGAGCCATTCACACGCGCGGGAGGTCAAACAAGTCAAAGGATCCTACGCTCCACATTCAAATGGCAATTAATTACAGGATTAAGCCCTAATGATTTTCAGGTGGCCGGAGAAGACCTCCGGTCGTCTTCTCCGGTGGGAAGCCCACCTGAAAATCCCTAAAAACCTCAAAACGCAACAAAAATGAAAACCAAGCATACAGAAATGATTCCCATGATCCACTGAATCAAAACCCCATCACAAACAACATTTATATTTCCTCAAACTCACGAATCGAAGCAAACAATTTTTAGGTCAACAGAGTTTCAGAAAGCAATTAAATCCTCATTTCATCACCATTTTCAAAACTAAAAGCATCAGAACAATCAGTGAAGCATGGAGAACAAGTTTAGAAATTAAAAATCCATTTCTGGAAAAAAAGTTCTTGAGCTACCTGAGATTCGAAGCTTTCACTCCAGCAACTTTCTGACCTCCCCTCCTTGTGAAATCCACTCCTTATGCCCTCTGGATGATGCTTGAATGCTTGGGAGAAATTTATGCTGGCTAGATGAAGAGTTTGAACAGCTTCTGCTCAAGCTCAGTTGAAAATGGCAATGGTGATGCAGGCAGTTTCAGGCCAATGTGAGTGGTTCTTTGTGATCAGGGTGATGTTTTAAGAAGGTTTGTGGAGTTTGTTTGGATGTTTATGGCCTGTGGAGTGAGTTTCGAAAGAAACTGCAGGTTGGAGTGAAAATGGAGAAGTGGTGTTCTTGCTTGATTCAGGCTTGGTTCTTTGTTGGTTTGGGCTCAATGAAGTATGGTGAGATGATTAGTGGAACTTGTTTGAATGTTTGTGAGCTGGGCAGAGAGATTCGAAGAGAAATGCAAATGGGGTGAGTTTTGTGTATGTGATGCTATGGTGTGAATCAGCTTGGCCTCTTATTATGTTTAGCTTGCAAATGGATAGTATAAACAATTCCAATTGGCCAGATGATGTGACCTGGCCTGCTGTGATTGGGATGTTTACTTTTGCAAAAAGTCCACTCTTGTGTAAGGAAAGCATGGGCTTGGTTCTAGGCTAGTACAAGCATGGGTGATGGCGCAGCATGGTGTGTGAGAGGTGCTAGGAAGGTTCAGCAGCCAAGGCAACAAGTTGTAGGAGTGTGATCATGAGTTTTGCAAGTTGGCTCTTTTTGGTTCACATGTGATTTTCTCATTCCACAAGCCATGAAACATGGGAACTCTTGGTCCAAATCTGATTTTTATGTCACATAGAATGTTTGTGCATTGGTTTGAAGTGAACTAGAAGCTACAATTTGCCTTGGCTCATGATTTTGCAAATTTCTCATTTGAGGCATGTCTTGAAAAATTAGTGATTTTGGCCAACTTTGTCACACCATAACTTTTGATCCAAAATGAGTTAGGTCATGTTCTTGTACTTTTTGAAAAGGGAAAAATGTGTTCTACAACTTTCATGACCAAAGTTTTTCCATTTGAAACATTTTTGGATCAAGAATCAAGGCTTGAAAAATGACCTAAAATGACACATTCTTTAAAAGTCAACCATGCCCAAAAAGTCAACATTTGCAAAAACTTCAAATTCTTGATTTTTGTGAACTTCAACCTTCATCCATGATCAAATAAAGATCATATACACTCAAAATGATGAAGATCACCCCTTGGTTGGGTCATTGGGGGCCTCAGATGCCCTGATTTTGCACTGACTGGTTCAGAAAGTCAACTCTTGATCAGATGACTTCCCCAAGGAATTTCTTCATGAAAATTGATATGCATACTCCCTATACCATATAGAGACCAATGGAAACAAGAATGACCAAAAAAATTGAGGTTATGGCCTCTGAAACCAAAACCCTAATTTCAGGTCAACTGTGCAGTCAAACTTGGCTCTGCATCTATACCAAACCCAGTTCTTGTGATTCTTTGGCATTTTTGACTTTGAGAGGATGTAATATGATATAAGAACACACATGGATCCCTTTGAAGTGATTGGTGGTCTTTGGAGTGGCTCAAATAGCTCTTGGATTGCTCAGATCACAAACCCTAGGTGCAGATGACTTTGAATCTATGCAGTGAATCAAAAATGTGATATGAGATGATATGATTGTGTTCATGCATATGAAATGATCACAAGACATGGTGTGAATGGGTGAGGGCAAATTTGGGGTGTTTACAAAGAGCTAGCCAGGTTGTTGAGACAAGAGGAGAAGGTTATCACTCCTCATCAGGAGGAGGTCGAAACGATTAATCTTGGTACAGATAAAGATGTGAAAGAAGTTAAAATCGGGGCCTGCTTACAAGACTCAGTGAAGAGACGACTGATTGACCTGCTTCAGGAATATGTGGATGTGTTTGCTTGGTCTTACCAAGATATGCCAGGGTTGGACACCGATATCGTCATGCACAAGCTGCCTTTGAGAGAAGAGTGCCCGCCGGTTAAACAGAAACTGCGCCGTACTCGCCCAGACATGGAAATGAAAATCAAAGAAGAGGTACAAAAGCAGTGGGACGCCGGGTTCCTTGCTGTGACTAGCTATCCACCGTGGGTTGCTAATATTGTACCTGTGCCTAAAAAGGACGGCAAAGTAAGGATGTGTGTTGACTACCGGGATCTGAACAGAGCCAGCCCGAAAGATGATTTCCCATTACCTCACATTGATGTATTGGTGGATAACACGGCTCAGTTCTCGGTATTCTCCTTCATGGACGGATTTTCAGGATACAATCAGATCAAGATGTCACCTGAAGACATGGAGAAGACAACTTTCATCACACCCTGGGGCACGTTCTGTTACAAGGTGATGCCCTTCGGATTGAAGAATGCTGGTGCAACATATCAACGGGCTATGGTGACATTATTCCATGATATGATCCATAAAGAAATCGAATGTTATGTGGATGACATGATTGCCAAGTCCCTCACTGAAGAAGACCACCTGGTAAATCTGTTGAAGCTATTCAAGCGCCTGAGGAAGTACCAACTGAAGCTGAACCCCAACAAGTGTACATTCGGGGTGCGATCTGGTAAGCTGCTGGGATTTATTGTAAGCGAGAAAGGGATTGAAGTTGACCCAGATAAAGTCAAAGCCATTCAAGAAATGCCTGCACCAAAGTCTGAAAAAGAAGTTCGAGGGTTCTTGGGACGATTGAACTACATTTCACGGTTCATATCTCACCTCACAGCAACTTGTGAACCTTTGTTCAAGCTGTTAAGAAAAGAACAAACGGTCAGGTGGAATGAAGACTGCCAGAGGGCTTTTGACAAAATCAAGGAGTACCTACAAGAGCCTCCAATCCTTATGCCTCCAGTTGAAGGAAGACCTCTAATCATGTACTTGACAGTATTAGAAGAGTCGATGGGGTGTGTGTTGGGCCAGCATGACGAGTCTGGTCGAAAAGAGTATGCAATATACTACCTAAGCAAAAAGTTTACCGACTGTGAACAACGTTATTCACTGCTCGAGAAAACTTGCTGTGCTTTAGCGTGGGCTGCTCGCCGACTAAGGCAGTATATGTTGACCCACACTACCTTATTGATCTCAAAGATGGACCCAGTCAAGTACATTTTTGAGAAGCCAGCACTTACCGGACGGGTTGCAAGATGGGAAATGATCCTCACAGAATATGACATCCAGTACACATCTCAGAAAGCCATCAAGGGCAGTGTATTGTCTGAATATCTTGCTGAGCAACCTATTGATGATTACCAGCCTATGAGATTTGACTTCCCTGATGAAGACATCATTTTCATAAAAGCAAAAGATCATGAAGAGCCTGTTCACACTGAAGGGCCTGACCCAGAAGAAGAATGGACTATGATGTTTGATGGGGCTGTTAATATGAATGGTCGTGGTGTTGGTGCAGTACTCATTACACCTAAGGGAGTTCACATGCCTTTCTCGGCAAAACTCACTTTCAACTGCACTAACAACGAAGCTGAATACGAAGCTTGCATTATGGGTCTTGAAGAAGCCATTGACCTCAGGATCAAGACATTGACTGTATTCGGAGATTCAGCTCTGGTAGTTAATCAAACCAACGGCAAATGGTACACACACCAAGATCATCTGATACCTTACAGGGATTATACAAGGAGGTTATTGACTTTCTTTACAACAGTCAAGCTTGAGTATATTCCTCGGGACGAGAATCAGTTTGCAGATGCTCTGGCTACCATTTCATCCATGATCAAAGTGCAGGCTGCCAACTTTGTACCTCAGATTTCAGTGTCCAGACTTGACAGACCAGCATATGTATTTGCAGTAGACATTGTCAAAGATGATAAGCCTTGGTTCCATGACATTAAGTGCTTCTTGGAGGATCAAACATACCCACCTGGGGCATCTTCCAATGATAAGAAGACTTTGAGAAGGCTTGCTGGTAGTTTCTTTCTGAACACTGATGGTTCCCTGTACAAGAGAAACTTTGATATGGTACTCCTCAGATGCGTTGATAGAACAGAAGCGGACTTGTTAATGCATGAAGTGCACGAAGGATCCTTTGGTACCCACGCTGGAGGGCATGCCATGGCTAAGAAGTTGCTAAGATCAGGTTATTACTGGATCACAATGGATGCAGACTGTTGTGCCTATGCCAGAAAATGCCATAAATGCCAGATTTATGCGGATAAGTGCATGTGCCCCCCAATCCTTTGAATGTAATGTCTTCACCCTGGCCCTTCGCTATGTGGGGCATTGATATGATCGGCAAGATTGAACCGACTGCTTCAAATGGCCACAGATTCATCCTGGTTGCCATTGACTATTTCACCAAGTGGGTCGAAGCAGCTTCATATGCAAACGTTACAAGGCAAGTGGTAGCCAGATTTCTGAAGAGAGATATCATTTGTCGATACGGAGTTCCCGAGCGAATCATTACTGATAATGGTTCCAACTTAAACAACAAAATGATGGAAGAGCTATGTCGGGACTTCAAGATCCAACACCACAATTCTTCTCCTTACAGGCCAAAGATGAATGGCGCTGTTGAGGCAGCTAATAAGAACATCAAGAAGATTGTGCAGAAGATGGTAGTTACTTACAAAGACTGGCATGAAATGCTACCATTTGTCTTGCATGGGTACCGCACGTCAATCAGAACATCCACTGGGGCAACATCGTATCAGCTTGTATATGGTATGGAAGCAGTCCTACCTGTTGAAGTTGAATTACCCTCTCTACGGGTACTGATGGATGTTAAGCTAAACGAAGCAGAATGGGTCCGGTCCCGATACGAAAAACTGAGTCTGATTGAAGAGAAAAGATTGGCCGCAATCTGTCATGGGCAGTTGTATCAGAAAAGAATGAAGAGAGCCTTCGATCAGAAAGTCAGGCATCGAGAGTACCAAGTAGGGGATCTTGTGCTGAAAAGAATCCTCCCTCCTCATACAGACCACAGGGGCAAGTGGAATCCGAATTATGAAGGACCATTTGTAGTAAAGAAAGTTTTTTATGGTGGAGCACTGATGCTCAGCACCATGGATGGTGAAGACTTCCCGTCCCCTGTGAATTCAGATGCAGTTAAAAAATACTTCGCATAAAATGACCCGCTGGACATAAAAACAGAATGTAAGTCCAGGAAAAAATAGGGCATCCCGGCGAGTCAAAAACAGAATAAAAGACTCGGGAAAAAATAAGGGAAAATAAACAAAAAAAATTGTACACCCGCTGAGTTGAAAAGCCGCATTGGACAACTCAGGCAAAAATGGGTATCCCGATGGATTGAAAACCCGAAAGGGCGATCCATGCAAAATAAGGGAATGAGCGAACAACTGTATTCTGAATTCGTCTGTATCACCTACAACTTGGTGAGCCTCGAAAGGATCAAGTTTCTGTCAGAATCAACCTTCTTCAGAAAGCAAGACGAGAAGAACGTCGAATGTCATACGAGTCATAGCAAAGGGAAGCTCCTTGAAGCGTCATCAACATTGCCAGCATTTTTTTTCTCAATTTGTAACAGTCTCCTCATTTCAGGAGATTTGTTTCTTTGACTGTATCTTGCCAATTCAGGGCACATGAATTAATAAAATCAGATTTTCAGTCATGTCTCGTCTTGTACGTTTTTATTTGCAAAGAATGTCTGATGTTTTTAAAATACTGATTGCATAAATACAGATGCTTTTCTTCTAAAAAAACACGTGCTTGCAGGAAATATACTTACTCTCAGAAGTGTCTAACTCCTATGACGGATCCAGTAAGGGATACCTCGGGATTACTTGTGCGTTTCCCTATCTTTGCAGGATTGAGGTATCCAAAACGCAACTTGGGGCATGAAAGCTTCATCCCGACAAGCTGGCAAAGCAACACTCAGTCTTAGCACCCGAAGTGCTTTCTCCCCAGCTGAGTTTCCACTTGTCACTTCTCCCAGCCGAGGTGCCAATCATTCTTCCTCAGCTAAGTACAAAAGCCAGGGAACCATCTCCCCACAGAGTTTCAGCCTCTATCCAGAAGAGCAACGCATGAAGGGATCACAACAGAGTGACGAAAGCTTCCACAAACCCCAGCTGGGTCCCTCATTACCAAGGATGGGTCTATCAGTGACCTATCTCCCCAAGCAGATACAGCTCATCAGATCTACCAATGATCTATCCCCAGCTGGGATGTCTACTTCAAACAGATCGATCAGAGATCTTCACAGCAACGGGATCCGAATCCCGGCTTGGTATCTTTGCATAATCATGGCATTCGCATCATATTCACCCACGAAGCGTAGCATTCCGTCTAATACGGAGCATTACGGCAAAAATCAAACATACTGCATAATCATAAGCCATGGCCTGAATCAGATACTTATGAATAATAGCAACCCATCATCAATATACAGAATACCACCCCAGATTCCCCAGCAAAAGCAGTTGCCTCACATTCACAAACACCAGTATATACTCCCTTTGACACCCGTCCGTGTCATCATTCCCCAGTAAAGTCGCCCGAGCACTCTTTACAAACAAGACCACCCGTATTACAGATACTTTCTGACACCCGTCAGTGTCATACCCCAGCAGAAAGCCAAAGCATCCTCTTTGCACTCACAGATACTCATATATTTAACTTTCTTGACACTCGTCCGTGTCACCTTCCCCAACACAGTAAAATAAACACTTTGTATATCAGATACTTGTTTATACCATACTTTTCCCCTTTTGACACTCGTCCGTGTCACTCTCCCCAGCAGATAAACACTTATCTATACATCACTCATACTTATACAGATACTCGTCCGTATCTTGTATACACCATTATATCCCCGCAGATTCAACACTAGTCCGTGTTCTCTTTTAACCAGTTGGTACTCGTCTGTATCAACATCTCAGAACATGCGTCACGTGTTTGTTTCTACCTGATACTCGTCCGTATCATAGTCTTAAGGATGCTCGTCCGCATCTTTAATCCATACACCATGTCAAACACTTTCGTCTTCTTGAATATAGACACTCGTCTGTGTCTGTTACTCCCCAGAAGAGTCCCTTCAGATTCAACACTCGTCCGTGTTCCCTGTTAACTAGTTGATACTCGTCTGTATCATCATCTCTGAGCACGTATCATTATTTGTTTCTACCCGATACTCGTCCGTATCGTAGTCTTAAGGATGCTCGTCCGCATCTTTAATCTATACACAAACATCTAAACACTTACACCCTTTTGTTTCATGGATATAAACACTCGGCCATGTTTACTATCCCCCAGTAGATCGCCAACAAAGCAAATTTTCCTTTTATCTGACATTCGTCCTATGTCATGATAAACCTTGAGAGCAGCCGTACCCTGCTAGGTGGTCGTCCTCCACCTCTTGATGGTCGTCCTCCATCATGCTAATCCGATGGCCGTCCCCATCGTTGATTTTCTATCCGACATTCGTCCTATGTCGTGATATTTAGCAGCCGTTCCCTGCTAGGTGGTCGTCCTCCACCTCTTGATGATCGTCCTTCATCATTTTATCCAATGGCCGTCCCCATTGTTGATTTTTGTTTATCTGACATTCGTCCTATGTCATGATAAACCTTGAGAGCAGTCGTCCCCTGCTAGGTGGTCGTCCTCCACCTCTTGATGATCGTCCTTCATCATGCTCGTCCGATGGCCGTCCCCATCGTTGACCTTTTATCCGGCATTCGTCCTGTGTCGCGATATTTTCGGCAGCCGTACCCTGCCAGGTGATCGTCCTTCACCTTAAGATGATTGTCCCTCATCTTATCCCCAACAGATCAGCCGTCCCCTGTTGGGTGATCGTCCTTCACCTTTGATGACCGTACCTCATCATCTGTTTATTTCATTTATTCTTTAACCCGATGGTCGTCCCCGTCGTGGTCCCTTTTTCCTTTCAGTTTAGCCCGATGGCCGTCCCCATCGTTGGTTTCTTCACTTTATGAACTTGATGGCCGTCCCCATCATTTTCCATTAATCCCCAGAGAATCTTACAGTTTTGCTTGATGGCTGTCCCCATCATAATCCCTTTTACCCCCAGCATGTCGGCCGTCCCCGTCGTTGCTTTATTTCCCGCACTTTTCCCAGCATGTCGGTCATCCCCGTCATTGCTCTTTACCCAGCAGTCATCCTCTGCTCGGTGGTCGTCCTCCGTCGCCCATATTTTACAATATACTTTGTTTTCTTCTACAATCTATATCCCTTTTCTTCTTCATTCTGTGAGTGCAAATTTTGGACTGTCTTTGGTATTCAACCACAAGTTATCTTGTTTGCCTGTTAAGCCGTTGCTCACATCCTGCACAGCTAACTCATGTTTGAATAGGGGCAGCTGTAAACACCCCAAATTTGCCCTCACCCATTCACACCATGGCTTGTGATCATTTCATATGCATAAACTCAATCATAGCATCTCATATCACATTTTTGATTCATTGCATTGGTTCAAAGTCATCTGCATCTAGGGTTTGTGATCTGGGCAATCCAAGAGCTTCTTGAGCCACTCCAAAGGTCAGAAATCACTTCAAAGGGGTCCATGTTTGTTCAATCATCATATTATATCCCCTCAAGGTCAATGTCGCTCCCGACAAATGAAAATGGATCAGATGAAGGTACAGACGCGAACGGTCGGCGAGAGGGACAATGAGAACACACAACAGTGAACTCACTGGAGATGAATAGAGTCGCCAGCTAGGCATTTTTATCCCGGAGGAAAGGTAATGCTGCATAGACCTAGAAAGATATGGATAAGACGGTTGCGAACCAGAGAGACTGAGAAAGGGGGTTGGTTACAACCTGGGAAGGTATTAGCACCCAGATTGTCCGCCGTACTCGACGAGATCCACGCTTAAAAGATTTGTGTTTTAAAGGGGGTAGTGTCAGTGCAATCTGTGTATAAAATAGTTGGAAAAGATGTACAGGTGTCAGTGTATAGTGTATAAGTGATGTGAAGTATGAAAGTGTCAGTGTAAAAGGGAAAGAGATGAAATGCTCATGATAATGAGGCTTAAAGAATGAAGCTTAGAAAGAGGGGGAATATACAGAGACTTTTGTTCGATAACTGTTAAATTATGCCTACGTATCCTCTCGTGCAATGAGGAAGTCAGAACGCCGTAGTTCGACCCAAAGAGACTGAAAGATGAATTGACTTGTGAACTGCTTACTTGCCTATGCTCAAGTGTATGACCTGTCTGGCTCAGGTGCTAACTGTCTTGCATTAGACGGAAGAAGCAAGTTCTCGTTTATGAGTGAGTGAGATGAGAAAAGAATCCCGAAGGAGACGATTATTGTTTGTTTTTGAGTTTTTAGTCTTTTATTGCTTTTTAAAGTTTGTCATAGGTTAATGAGCTTAAGCCTAAACCAATGGATTTAGTAAACTCATCACATCTTCCCTCTGATTAGGGGTAATGAGAATACCTTAAGTGTGAAGTCAGATTCTCACACTTAATCACCTTTGATGTAGGATTAAGATCATTAACCTACTTGTGATTATTTGAATGTTTTTGGTGTTTTTGTTTAGTGTTGAGTAATGAGGTTAAGCCATAATCAAGGATTAAACAGACTCATTACACCATCCTAATAGAAGGATAATAGATGAGAATGTTTAAGCTGAGGAAAGCTCCTCAACTTAATCCATGGTTAGGGATTAAACTCATGACAAAACAAGCCTTTGATTAAGTGGATTTTGGTTAATGGTATGATGATGAAGTGATTTTTATGATTTGTAAGACAACTTGAGGGGGACTTGTCCATTAACACTAGGGTTAGTCCTTCTTAACCAAGAATTAGAACCCTAATGCAAGGCCCAAGTTACAAGCTTGATGTCTTGATGATTATTAAGTGGATTGATTAAGAGATTTAAACACATTAAGGGTTTAACACTTAGGATTAAAGTTATACATTCCATCCTAATAGAAGGATGCAGGCATAAGCTTAATCACAAAGCCTTAAAGCCTTTAGGGTTTAGTCCCTGATTATGAGGTGAGAAGAAGAGACTCAAAGAGAGACACAAAGGTAAAACTATGAGGGGAGACTAATCAAAACCCTAATTCATTGTCATGCTTGGTTGTTCCTAAGGTTTGTGAGGTTTGCAAGAACAATCTTCAAAGGAGCCACCAGGAAGCAGATGAACAAGATCAAGAGAAGCAAAGTGACTTGCTTCATTCAAGAAGTCAAGTCACTTGAAGAAAGAAGGTGGGAAGAGGAAGAATGAGCAAGCTCAAACTCAAACACATGTAAGAATGCAGCAATGGATGCAAGAGAGATGAAAAGAAAAGTTATGAGAAGTGAAGGCAAATTCACTTCTCAAGTTCACTTACCACCTGAAATGTTAGAAAGAAATGCAATGCAATGCAAAATGGGATGAAATGACATGATGATAAGCAAGACCAGAAGCATGTTGATGATGATAATGATGCTATGAGATGCTACAAACAAGAAACAAGGCATGGAGATGACCATACAAGTTTATGGATGCATATGAAGCAAGCTTAGAAGCATGGATGAACATGAAAAGTTATGAAGCATACAAGGCAAACAACATGGCAAATGTAAGATGCAATGATCACACATGCTTTCCATATGTCTTATGATGTCAAATGAATCACATGGATGCTTGAAATGTCATGGCAAGTCATGTTATGCAAGAGAATGCAAGGAAGATGCAAATGAAAGCCCAAATTAGGGTTTATGGATCAAACAACAAACAAAAACCCAAAACAGAAGCAAACCCTAAGATAAAAAATGGAAAATGCCACCCAAAGAAACCCTAAACCTATACTAAACCAATGTCCAAAGGGGAGGTCTCAACTCTTAACCAATCTTAAGTTATGATTTTTCTAAGTTATTAGGGTTTTTAGGGTTCCTAAACAAAAGAAATGCCAAACAAATGGAAAATGCAAGATCAAATCATGGCCATTTTATCCTAGGAACTACATGCTAAACACAAAACAATGCAAGAAGAATCAATGTCCAACTCCTCATAGATAGGCAGAAATGAATTTTTGAACTTAGGATCAAATTAATGCACAAAAATGATTTTAATTCAAAGGAAAATTCTCAAAATGCATCAAGATCAAAAAAGAAATTTGATTTGAAGGTTGGACAATGTTTCTAAATGTCTTAGAACATTTCATGAATTTTTTTGGTGATTTTTAAATACCTAAAAGTATTTTTAATAAATTAATTTCCATTAATCAATTAAAAATAATCTTTTAAATATTTAAAAATACTTTTTTAATGATAAAAATAAAAATAAAAATATTTTTGTGTCATGAAAAATAATAAAACTCTGAATAAAAAGTTTCATAATTTTTAAGACATTTTTGCTATTTTAAATTAAATATGCAAAACAAATGAAATAAATATGAAAATAAATGAATTTAAAATGAATTAAGTGAAAGTATGCTGATCCAACGCGTGAGATTTAAAGTGGCCAGGGCGGGAATTGACTTGGCGCCAGATCTCACGGTCCAAATTCAAAAATGACTAATTAATGCTTAAACCCTAATTACACCGTTAATCACTCTCAGATGACCGGAACAGTGTTCCGGTCATCTTCTCCGTTCACCTCAAAATGCAATCTCCCTCCCCAGGCCAAATCAGAAGCTCTAAATCTCCAGAAATCATCTACCAACTATCCTAAGCACGAATCCAGCATCAAATCATGTTTAAACTCACACACAAACAAGAATCGAAGCAATGAAATTTCTAGGTCAAACTTTCAGAACACCATAACGTACTCATTTCTTGCTCATTTCAAAAAGTAAATAGATCCCAATGATCAGTGCAACATACACAACAAGATTTTAACAAGAAAAAGGAGTTCTGGAAAAAAAGTTCATGGTGTCACCTGAGATGGAGCTTTTGATTCAGGAGCTTTCTGGATGATTCTTTGGCTCAATCAGGTCCCAATGATCCACCTTTGAAGCTTTGGATGCTTAGTTGGAGTTTAAACAACCTCCTGAGTGAGTTTGCAGAAGCTCTGACCAAGGGAGTGTGAAAATCGTATTTGAGTTATGGAGGGTTTCAGGCCAAAATGGTGGGTGGTTTCTGGTCAGTGGAGCAAGGTGAGTTGATGTGTGAAGTTTGTTTGGCTGTTTGTGAGCTGTGGAGAGAGATTCGAGTGAAACTGCAGCTTGGGGTGAAAAATGGCAATGGGGTGATCTTGATCAAAACAGGCCTGGCTCTTGGTGGTTTCTACTCAATGAGGCATGGTGAGTTGATTGGAGGAATTTGTTTGAGTGTTTGTAGTTTGTGGAGGCAGATTCGAAGCAAAATGCAGCTAGGGTGTGTTTTGTGAATGTGATGGATGAGAGAGTTTCAGCCTTGCTTGGTATATGAAATGGCTTGCCTTTGCTTTGCATAAAGGACTCCTATTGGTCAGATGATGTGACCTGCCCTTTATTGATTGGTATGGACACTTTTGCAATTTGTCAACTCTTGTGTAAGAGAAAGTATGGGCAGCTTCTAGGCTAGTACAAGGCATGGTTCTGGTGCAGCAAGATGAGGTGAGATGCTAGCAAAGTGCAGTAACCAATGTAGCAAGTGGTGGAAAGAATGATCATGAGTTTTTGCAAGTTGTCACCTTTTGGTTCATATGGAAAGATCTTGTCCCAAAAGCCATGAAACATGAGCAATGCCTAGTCCATTCTGAGTTTTAGGACTTACATGATGTTTATGTGATGGTTTGATGCCAATTAGAAGTTGCAATTTGCCTTGGTACATGATTTTGCAATTTTCACACTTGGTGCATATCTTGAAAATAAGTGATTTTTGGCAACTTTGTCACACCATAACTTTTGATCCAAAAAGAATTTGATCATGTTCTTGTACTTTTTGAAAAGGGAAAAATGAGATCTACAACTTTCATGACCAAAGTTTTTCCATTTGAAGCATTTTTGGATCAAGAATCAAGGCTTGAAAAATGACCTAAAATGAAGCATTCTTGAAAAGTCAACTATGCCCAAAAAAGTCAACTTTTGCAAAAAACCCCAAATTCTTGATTTTTGTGAGTTTCAAACTTCTTCCATGGTCAAATAAAGATCATATACACTCAAAATGATGAAGATCACCCATTGGTTGGGTCATTGGGGGCCTCAGATGCCCTGATTTTGCACTGACTTGTCCAGAAAGTCAACTCTTGATCAGATGACTTCCCCATGGAATTTCTTCATGAAAATTGATATGAATACTCCCTATACTATATAGAGACCAATGGAAACAAGAATGACCAAAAAATTTGGGGTTATGGCCTCTGAAACCAAAACCCTAATTTTAAGTCAACTGTGCAATCTAGCCTGGCTCTGCATCCATACAAACCCTAGTTCTTGTGATTCTTTTGAAATTTTGACTTTGAGAGGATGTATTATGATGATTGGACACACATAGATCCCTTTGAAATGATTGGTGGCCTTTGGAGAGGCTCAAGAAGCCCTGAGATTGCTCAGATCACAAACCCTAGGTGCAGATGACTTAGAAACTATGCAGTGAATAAAAAATGAGATGTGAGATGGTATGATTGTGTTTATGCATATGAGAATGATCACAAGCCGTGGTGTGAATGGGTGAGGGCAAATTTGGGGTGTTTACAGCTGCCCCTATTCAAACATGAGTTAGCTGTGTAGGTTGTAAGCGACGGCTTAACAGGCAAACAAGATAACTTGTGGTTGAATACCAAAGACAGTCCAAAATTTGCACTCACGGAATGAAGAAGAAAAGGGATATAGATTGTAAAAAGAAATAAAGTATATTGTAAAGTGTGGGCGACGGAGGACGACCGTCGAGCAGAGGACGACTGCTGGGTAAATAGCGATGACGGGGACGGCCGACATGCTGGGAAAAGTGTGGGAAAGTAAAGCGATGACGGGGACGGCCGACATGCTGGGGATAAAAGGTAAAGCCAAGACGGGGACGACCGACTAGCTGGAAAAATAAGATATATGATGGGGACGGCCATCAAGGTAAAGCTGTAAAATTCTCTGGGAATTAATGAAACATGACGGGGACGGCCATCAAGTTCATAAAAGTAAAAGTAACCAACGATGGGGACGGCCATCGGGCTAAAAGGAAAAGGGACCACGATGGGGACGGCCATCGGGTCAAAGAATAAATGAAATAAAACAGATGATGGGGTACGACCACCAAAGGTGAAGGACGATCACCTAGCAGGGGACGGCTGCTCTGTCGGGTTAAGATGAGGGACGGTCATCTAAGGTGGAGGACGACCACCTGGCAGGGTACGGCTGTCAAAAGTATCAACGATGGGGACGGCCATCGGATAAAAGGTCAACGATGGGGACGGCCATCGGACGAGCATGATGGAGGACGACCATCAAGAGGTGGAGGACGACCACCTAGCAGGGGACGGATGCTCTCAAGGTTTGTCATGACATAGGACGAATGTCAGATAACCAAAAATCAACAATGGGGACGGCCATTGGATAAAATGATGAAGGACGATCATCAAGAGGTGGAGGACAACCACCTAGCAGGGGACGGCTGCTAAATATCAACGATGGGGACGGCCATCGGATGAGCATGATGGAGGACGACCATCAAGAGGTGGAGGACGACCACCTAGCAGGGGACGGCTGCTAAATATCAACGATGGGGACGGCCATCGGATGAGCATGATGGAGGACGACCATCAAGAGGTGGAGGACGACCACCTAGCAGGGTACGGCTGCTCTCAAAGTTATCATGACACAGGACGAGTGTCAGATAAAAAGGAAAATTTGCTTTGTTGGCGATCTACTGGGGATTAGTAAATACGGATGAGTATCTGCATCCAAGAAGTAAAAGGTATAAGTGTTTAGATGTAGTGTACAGATTAAGGTGCGGACGAGCATCCTTAAGACTATGATACGGACGAGTATCAGGTAGAAACAAGCTGACACATGTTCAGAGATGATGATACGGACGAGTATCAACGGGTTAATAAAGAACACGGACGAGTGTTGAATCTGGAGGGATCCTTCTGGGGAATAATAGACACAGACGAGTATCTATATTCAAGGAGACACAAGTGTTTGACACGGTGTACGGATTAAAGATGCGGACGAGCATCCTTAAGACTATGATACGGACGGGTATCATGTAGAAACAAACACTAGACGCAATGTTCAGAGATGATGATACGGACGAGTACCAACTAGTTAACAAAGAACAAGGACTATTGTTGAATCTGTGGGGATGTAAGTGATATATACAAGATACGGACGAGTATCTGTATAAGTGTCATGAGTAGCGAGTATGAGTATTGTATAGATGAGTGTTTATCCGCTGGGGAGGGTGACACGGACGGGTGTCAAGAGAGAAAAGTATAATATTAACTAATATATGGGTTGTAAAAGTGCAAGTGGCTGTGCTGGGGATATGACACGGACGGGTGTCAAGCAAGTGCATGTATAGGTATATGTGAGTGCAAAGAGGATGTCTTTGGCTTTCTGCTGGTGATTTGGCACGGACGGGTGTCAGGAGGTGTATATACTGGTGTTTGTGATTTGTGAGGCAACTGCTTTTGCTGGGAACTCTGGTGGGGATTTTGGGGGTAATATTCTGTATTCTGATGATTGATTATTATTCACAAGTGTTCGATTCACAACATGACTGGTGATTATGCTATGTATTTGATTTTTGCCGTAATGCTCCGTATTAGACGGAATGCTACGCTCTGAGGGTGAATATGATGTGAATGCCATGATTATGCAAAGGTACCGATCCGGGATTTGGGTCCCGTTGCTGCAAAGATCTCTGGCTGATCTGCTTGAAGTGGACATCCCAGCTGGGGATGAGATCATTGGTAGATCTGATGAGATGTAATTGCTTGGGGATACATGTCATTGGTTGACATATCCTTGTAAGATGGGACCCAGCTGGGGTTTGTAGAAGTCTTCTGTACTCTGTTGAGACTTCTTCATGCGTTGCTCTTCTGAATGGAGGCTATTGATTCTGTGGGGAGATGATTCCCTGACTTCTGCATTCTGCTGAGGAAGGATGATCTGTACCATGGCTGGGGATAGTTGTTGGCCACTCAGCTGGGGAGGAAGCAACTCAGCTGGGGAGAACACAACTCAGCTGGGGAGAACACCTGGTGCTAAGACTGGGCGAGTATTGATTTGGCAACTTCGCTGGGGAAATGGGCAACTTCCCGTGCCACGTGGAAGATAGACCGAGTTGATAATGATTTGCCAGCTTGTCGAGGGTGGAGCTTTCATGCCCTAAGCTGTGCTTCTGGATACCTGCAATCCTGCAAAGATAAGGAAACGTACAAATGGTCCCGAGGTATCCTTTACTGGATTCCGTCATAGGAGTTAAGCATTTTTGAGAGTAAGTACATTCCCTGTAAGCATGTGTTTTTATTATTTAGAGAAAAACATCTGTACTTATGCAATCAATTTTTTAGAGACATCAGACATTCTTTGCAAATAAAAATGTACAAGACGAAACATGACTGAAAAATCTGATTTTATTAATCCAAATGCCCTGAATTGGCGAGATACAGTCAAAGAAACAAATCTCCTAAAACGAAGAGATTGTTACAAATTGAGAAACAAAGTGCTGGCGATGTTGACGACGCTTTCAAGGAGCTTCCTCTTCTGCTATGACTCGTATGACAATGACGTTCTTCTCATCTTGCTTTCTGAAGAAGGCTGATTCTGATTGAAGCTTGATTCTTTCGAGGTTTGCTAAGTTGTAGGCGATACAGACGAATTCAGAATGCAGTTGTTCGCTTATTCCCTTATTTTGCATGGATCGCCCTTTCGGGTTTTCAATCCATCGGGATACCCATTTTTGCCTGAGTTGTCCAATGCGGCTTTTCAACTCAGCGGGTGTACATTTTTTTTTTTTAATTATTTCCCTTACTTTTTCCCGAGTTTTTTTTTTATTCTGTTTTTGACTCGCCGGGATGCCCTATTTTTTCCTGGACTTACATTCTGTTTTTATGTCTAGCGGGTCATTTTTCATGCGAAGTATTTTTTAACTGCATCTGAATTCACAGGGGATGGGAAATCTTCATCATCCATGGTGCTGAGCATCAGTGCTCCACCAGAGAAAACTTTCTTTACCACGAATGGTCCTTCATAGTTTGGAGTCCATTTGCCCCTGTGGTCTGTATGCGGAGGGAGGATTCTCTTCAGTACAAGATCTCCCACTTGGTACTCTCGATGCCTGACTTTCTGATCGAAGGCTTTCTTCATTCTCTTCTGATATAACTGTCCGTGACAGATTGCAGCCAATCTTTTCTCTTCGATCAGACTCAGTTGTTCGTATCGGGACCGAACCCATTCTGCTTCGTTCAGCTTAACATCCATCAATACTCGTAGAGAGGGTAATTCAACTTCAACAGGTAGGACTGCTTCCATACCATACACAAGTTGATACGGTGTTGCCCCAGTGGATGTTCTGATTGATGTGCGGTACCCATGCAAGGCAAACGGTAGCATTTCATGCCAGTCTTTGTAGGTGACTACCATCTTCTGCACAATCTTCTTGATATTCTTATTTGCTGCCTCAACAGCGCCGTTCATCTTTGGCCTGTAAGGAGAAGAATTGTGATGTTGGATCTTGAAGTCCCGGCATAACTCAGCCATCATTTTGTTGTTCAAGTTGGAACCATTATCAGTAATGATTCGCTCGGGAACTCCATATCGACAGATGATATCTCTCTTCAGAAATCTGGCTACCACTTGCCTTGTAACGTTGGCATATGAGGCTGCTTCAACCCACTTGGTGAAATAATCAATGGCGACCAAGATGAATCTGTGGCCATTTGAAGCAGTTGGCTCGATTTTACCAATCATATCAATGCCCCACATGGCAAAGGGCCATGGTGAAGACATGATGTTCAAAGGATTGGGAGGCACATGCACTTTATCTGCGTAGATCTGGCATTTGCGACATTTTCTGGCGTGAGCACAACAGTCTGCATCCATTGTGATCCAGTAATAGCCTGATCTTAACAACTTTTTAGCCATGGCATGCCCTCCTGCATGGGTACCAAAGGATCCTTCGTGCACCTCGTGCATTAACAAGTCTGCTTCCGTCCTGTCAACACATCTGAGGAGTACCATGTCAAAGTTCCTTTTGTATAAAGATCCATCAGTGTTCAGAAAGAAACTTCCAGCAAGCCTTCTTAAAGTCTTCTTATCATTGGAAGATGCCCCAGGTGGGTATGTTTGATCCTCCAAGAAGCACTTAATGTCATGGATCCAAGGCTTATCATTCTTGACAACATCTGCTGCGAATACATATGCTGGTCTATCAAGTCTGGCCACTGAGATCTGAGGTACAAAGTTAGCAACTTGAACTTTGATCATGGATGAAATGGTAGCAAGAGCATCTGCAAACTGATTCTCGTCCCGAGGGATATACTCAAGCTTGACTGTCGTGAAGAAAGTCAATAACCTCCTTGTATAATCCCTGTAAGGTATCAGATGATCCTGGTGGGTGTACCATTTTCCGTTGGTTTGATTGACTACCAAAGCTGAATCTCCGAATACGGTCAATGTCTTGATCCTGAGGTCAATGGCTTCCTCAAGACCCATAATGAAAGCTTCGTATTCGGCTTCGTTGTTAGTGCAGTTGAAAGTGAGTTTTGCCGAGAAAGGCATGTGAACTCCTTTAGGTGTAATGAGTACTGCACCAACACCACGGCCATTCATGTTAACAGCCCCGTCAAACATCATAGTCCATTCTTCTTCCGGGTCAGGCCCTTCAGTGTGAACAGGCTCTTCATGATCTTTTGATTTAATGAACATGATGTCTTCATCAGGGAAGTCAAATCTCATAGGCTGGTAGTCATCAATAGGTTGCTCAGCAAGATACTCAGATAGTACACTGCCCTTGATGGCTTTCTGAGATGTGTACTGTATGTCGTATTCTGTGAGAATCATTTGCCATCTTGCAACCCGTCCGGTAAGAGCTGGCTTCTCGAAAATGTACTTGACTGGGTCCATTTTTGAGATTAGTAAAGTGGTGTGGGTCAACATATACTGTCTCAGTCGGCGAGCAGCCCACGCTAAAGCACAGCAAGTTTTCTCGAGCAGTGAATAACGCTGTTCACAGTCGGTAAACTTTTTGCTTAGGTAGTATATTGCATACTCTTTTCGACCAGACTCGTCATGCTGGCCCAGCACACACCCCATTGACTCTTCTAATACTGTCAAGTACATTATCAGAGGTCTTCCTTCAACTGGCGGCATGAGGATTGGAGGTTCTTGCAAATACTCCTTGATCTTGTCAAAAGCCTTCTGGAAATCTTCGTTCCACCTGACCGTTTGTTCTTTTCTTAACAGCTTGAACAGAGGTTCACAGGTTGCTGTAAGGTGAGATATGAACCTTGAAATGTAGTTCAATCGACCTAAGAACCCTCGAACTTCTTTCTCAGTTTTCGGTGCAGGCATCTCTTGAATAGCTTTGACTTTATCAGGGTCAACTTCAATCCCCTTCTCGCTTACGATAAAACCCAGCAGCTTACCGGATCGTACCCCGAATGTGCATTTGTTGGGGTTTAACTTTAGTTGGTACTTCCTCAGACGCTTGAACAACTTGAGCAGATTCACCAGGTGATCTTCTTCAGTAAGGGACTTGGCAATCATATCATCCACATAGCACTCGATTTCCTTGTGGATCATATCGTGGAATAATGTCACCATAGCCCGTTGATATGTTGCTCCAGCATTCTTCAGTCCGAATGGCATTACTTTGTAACAGAACGTGCCCCAAGGTGTAATGAATGTTGTCTTCTCCATGTCTTCAGGCGACATCTTGATCTGATTGTATCCTGAAAATCCGTCCATGAAGGAGAATACCGAGAACTGAGCCGTGTTATCCACCAATACGTCAATGTGAGGTAATGGGAAATCATCTTTCGGGCTGGCTCTATTCAGATCCCGGTAGTCAACACACATTCTTACTTTTCCGTCCTTCTTAGGTACAGTGACTATGTTAGCAACCCACGGCGGATAGCTAGTTACAGCAAGGAACCCGGCGTCCCACTGTTTTTGTACCTCTTCCTTGATTTTCATAGCCATGTCTGGGCGAGTTCGGCGCAGTTTCTGTTTAACTGGTGGGCATTCTTCCCTCAGAGGCAACTTGTGCACAACAATGTCGGTATCCAATCCTGGCATGTCTTGATACGACCAAGCAAACACATCAACATACTCTTGAAGCAGATCTATCAGTTGTCTCTTCACTGAGTCTTGCAGGCAGGCCCCGATTTTAACCTCTTTCACGTCTTCGTCTGTACCAAGATTAATCACTTCAACCTCCTCCTGGTGAGGAGTAATGACCTTTTCCTCCTGTCTCAACAACCTGGCTAGCTCTTCAGGAAGCTCATATTCTTCTTCAACCCCTTCATCGGCTTGATTGATTAGATTGTCAAAGTCATACGATGTCATAGCCGTGCTGTTGTCGGTGCGGTCTGGATGGCACTCTCTGCAAGGGTTTAATTTGTTCATTTTAGTGATTGGTTTTAATCTTGCTTTAGAAAAAAGAGTGAAATGAAGTTATCATTTTGAAAACATCGCCATTTATTTTTGTACAAAAAAGAAAAATGGAAAAACAGTGAGCAGAAAAGAAAAAGACTCGTTTGCAAAAAGATGTCTGATATTTCATTAATTTAATCTTGTTTGCACAAAAGTACAGATGGCCCTGATTACAAAATGAGTCTTGTCATCTTGGGCAAGATGCAAGACTTTGATGCATGCTATAAAAATGCAGGAAATAATAATTACTCTGCATGAGTAACTCTTATAATTTCCTGGGAAGACCAGTTCGAGATACTGCTCCCCGGGATCTTTGGACGAATCCAATTCTCCAGATTGCGCTCCTCTTCCAGCTCGTCTTCCAGACAGTTGATAGCATCAGGGGTGAGCATTCCCCCACTGACAAATCCAGGCTTCTCAGCAGCATTTGCTTGATGTTGAGTTGGTCTGTAACCCAACCCAAACTTGTCCTTCTTCTCCTCCACAGCTAAAACCTTGCCCCAGCCTAGGGCAGTTCCTTCCTCAACAACCTTCCGGGCTTGTTGATAAGATGACATGGAGATACCAGATACAGCAGATGCTTCATTGATGTTCAAGGCCTCAAAACCTTGGCTCATTGTTTCATGGATCTCCCCATCCATCTCAATGTATTTATAAGTAGCCAGATGGCTAACGAATATATCCTCTTCCCCACAGATTGTGACAACTTGGCCTTCCCACTCAAATTTTAACTTTTGGTGAAGGGTAGACGTTATTGCGCCGGCGGCGTGAATCCAGGGTCTACCCAACAAACAGCTGTAGGCGGGCTGAATGTCCATCACATAAAAGATAGTTTTAAAGGTCTGTGGGCCAATTATCACAGGCAGCTCAATCTCTTCCAGAACCGATCTCTTCGAACCATCAAAGGCTCTTACCACCAGGTTGCTGGGTCTCAATGCCAATCCATCATATTCTAACTTCACCAGAGCCTTCTTTGGTAAGACATTCAGGGATGAACCTGTGTCTACCAGCACATGAGAAAGGACAGCTCCTTTGCATTCCATGGTTATGTGCAAGGCTTTGTTGTGGTTGCGGCCATCCGCTGTCAAGTTAGTGTTGGTGAACCCTAGCCCATTGCTAGCAGTAACATTTCCAACCACGGTTTCCAACTGGTTGACAGTAATCTCTTCAGGCACGTAAGCTGCGTGCAAGACTTTAAGTAGTGCATTCCGATGGGCTTCGGAGCACATGAGCAGAGATAAGATAGAGATCTTGGATGGCGTCTGGTGAAGCTGATCCACAATTTTATAATCACTCTTTTTGATGATTCTCATAAACTCATCAACTTCCTGATCGAATGGAGTCTTCAAGGCTTCTTTGGCAACTTGATCTTCCTGCACCGGGCTCTTTCCTTTTGCCTTAGCAGCAGCTTCTGCTTCGGCAGTAGGTCTTTGAATTGGTGGAGCAAAGAGACGTCCGCTTCGAGTGAAGCCTCCGCCTCCCCCCACATTATCTACTTGTGGTGCAGGTGTTGATGTTTCAAGAGTGATTCTTTTTCCTTCACAGTACATGTCAGAGCCATAGTGCCAAGGGATGGCCCTATTGCTTTCATATGGTACTGGTCCAGGCACCGTGACAGTGACTGGACTGATTGCTGCTGCTGAAGGGACTGTGATTGTTTGTGGATCGTAATAAATTGTAACTGGTGCTCTGGTGGGAGCAGCACCTTCTGAATGGTAGGCGGAGTTGTTTTCAGGATCATAGAATATGGTGACAGTAGAGACATCTTCATGATTGGTTGCTGGAGTTGTAGGAGGCATTGTTGGAAGGACGTATGTTGTTGTTGTAGGAGATTCGAAATGGAATGAAGCTGAAGTTGTAGCAGGAGAAACCGTTGAAAACTGATCATTTGAGAAGACAGATGAAGTACTCGTTGACGAAGCTGATGAGTTGTCGGGAACAATAGTTGCTGCAGTTGTAGGAGGTTCTGAAACCGTTGCTGATGAGATTGCTGGATTTGTTGGGAACGATGTAGTGATCTGAAGCTGGCCACTCTGAATAAGGCCATCTATGCCATTCCTCAAATTGTCGCACCCATTCACCGAGATATTGCAGTAAGCACAACCCAATTCACACCCTGGGAACATCTGACATTCCAAGAGCTGAGCCTTGATTTCTACCAATGGTGTCCTGATCTGTCCCACACTGGTTATTAAATAAGACGGTTTGTCTTCTTCAATAGCGTTAATTCGGGGACCACCATGGTTTGGCATGGGGTTTTTATTAACATTGGGCGGCGGTGCGAAATTCAGAGCCTTGGAGTCTACCAAGTCTTGTACCTTCATATGCAAAGCCCTGCATTTTTCTATACTGTGACCAGGTGCGTTTGAATGAAAAGCACACCTAGCATTGGAGTCATAGTTCCTTGGTAGACTGTTGGGATCCGGAGGTGCCAACGTTCTTAGCTCAACTAGGTTGAGTTTCAGAAGTTGTGGCAACAAGGCAGCATATGGCATTGGGATCGGATCGATCACTCTGTTAGCTTGAGAGGGCCTCTGTTGGAATGGCCTTGGTTGATTATTGTTGTTGGTGTTGCTGTTGTTGTAGTTTCTTGGAGGATACTGATTTTGTTGTTGATACTGAGGTTGTTGTTGATAGTTTTGTTGCGGAGGTTGATAGACTGGCTAAGGATGAGCTGGAGCAGGAATGGTGACTGCTGCTATTGACCTTTGAACGTACTGGGGTCTGCCCCTGTTGGTGTGAATGGCATTGGTCTCGCCAGTTCTTCTCGGGCCTGCGAAAGGCTTTCTTGTACTACTGGACGAGCTGGCACCATTATCGGAAATCTTACCCATTTTTAACAGGCTTTCAATTCTCTCCCCAGCTATGACAACATCTGCGAAGCTAGTGGAGGAGAAAGCAGCCAACCTGTCAATATACGTTCCCTGAAGGGTGTTCATGAACATATCTGCCATTTCCCTTTCAGACATAGGGGGTTGAACGGCAGCAGCCAATTGCCTCCATCTCTGGGCATATTCTCGGAAACTTTCCCTTGAAGATTGTGACATGCCCATTAGGAGAGTCCTGTTGGGTGCCATATCTAGGTTATACTGATACTGTCTGATGAAGGCCTCTGCCAGGTCCTTCCAGCATCTAATTTTTGCCCTTGTCAAATGGGAATACCATTCCCTAGAGGCTCCAGTCAAGCTATCTTTGAAGTAGAACATCCAGAGCTTTTCATCCATTGTATAGGCCTTCAGCCTTCCCAGAAATGATTGCAAATGAGTCCGGGGGCATGAAGTCCCATTATACTTTTCGAAACAAGGAGGCTTGAACTTATGGGGGATCCTGACCCCGTCTACCAAGCCCATGTCCATGACATCGAACCCCAAAGAGTTCTGAGACTCTAAGGACCTCAACTTCTCAGCCATTTCATCCAATCTCCTATCATAAGTCTCTTCCCCAGCCCCCATTACCGTGAATTGGTCTTCTTGAGGATCTTCTTGAAGTACCCTCCCGGCTGTAGCAGGCCCTGGTATATTGACTGGAATGTTGGCTTCTGGATGGAGGTGTGGACCATAGACAGGGGGATTGACATGTGGTTGGAACCTTTCATTGTTACTGGTCCCAGCAGTCCCGGGCTGATGATCCTCTTGATTTCTTCCTTCTACCAGAGCTCTGAGCCTCTCCTGGCTTTGAGCTAAGTTGTTCATTACTTCCATGAACTGTGTTATCTGAGTTCTCATCTCCAGCCTTTCGTTGGCCATCTGGTTTCTGACCTCCGTAAGGTCTTGCTGCATCTGATCCATTTGGATGCCCGGAAGGTTGTTTCTAGTTGGGTACCTGTGTGGCCTGCTGAGTGGGAATCCTCGTCGCCGAGCAATAATTCCTGAGATTCACAACAGAGGTTAGCAACAATAAAACAAAAACCTACAAAACAAACAAAGTGTTAGCATGCAATGCAGTTATGCTTATTTGTTCTCAAGGCATCCGGTTTGGCGTTCGGTTTTGACCCTTCCAGACCCTTGAAGATGCTGTTGAAGTTGCTTTTGAAGGAAACTCAGATGAAGCAAACCAACACAAATATATTACAGAAAGGGAAATAATACAACTTGTTCAATTTACAACAAAAGCCCTCTAGGGGGTCAAAATACATCACAAAAAAGCAAAAGTACATGGAATAGGAACAACAACAAGCAAATGATCAAACTCCAAGGCCAAACTCATCCTCACGAACTTCCTTGAGAAGTGCTTCGGTCACAGGATCAGCCGGACGCTCCGTGAGATTCCGGATAAGAAGGTTCCGGGTAGCAACAGCTGTTGTCAACTTCTTGTTCTGACTTTGGTCTTTGGACTTCTTCACTCCAGCTCTGATCTTTAGCTCTGATATCTCCCTTTGGGCTGCTGCCAGGGCTTCTTCCATCTGCTCCATCTTGTCTTGAACTCTCTTGTCTTCTAGAGTACGGGCCTCAGTGATCCGGACCCACCTGGCCTGACTCTCCTTCAAATACAAGTCTGTCCTTGCTCTCTGGAACTGGGCTTCTTTGCAAGCATTCTTCAAAATTTGTTCACCAGCCTTAGACTTCTTAATATAATCCCCAGACTTTTCAATCTTAGTCAAGTGTTCCACTCTCAACTTCTCCAATCTCTCAATCTCCCTCACACCTTCACTCCTCTCCCGGAGGGTCTTCTGCAAGGCCTGGGTTAGCTTCTCATTTCTTTCCTTCAAGCTCTCAAACTCCTCCAAACTGATAGTGGCAGGGGGTGGTACTGAAGGTGACTCAGGCATGTCTTCTATGGTAAAGGGCATTCCGGAGAATTGGGCCCTAGCATAGGACCAATCATAGTATTGTGCCGATGCCACATTATTGCATTTTCCCAAGATGGTTATCCCTTTAGTTTGAACATGATCCCAGGCCCAGGCAGCCTGCCTAACAGTTGCCAGACCAATCTTGTCCTCACAGTAGAGGGTCTCAACCAGGTCCTGTGCCTTAGGAGTATGAACCAATGCATAGCCCAATTGCCTCTTGAACAGCAGAGGGTTGTAATTGATACTTCCCTTAACTCCTATTAAGGGCACATTGGGAAAGTGCCCACAGCTGGTGATTATATCTCTGCCCTTGGTGCCTTGAGTGCACCATCTGATATCTGCTGAAGTTAGGGCAGTGAGTCTCTTAGCCCAGTTGCTTTGCTGATGAGGATTTAGAAATGCATCTGTCCTGGGTAGATGCCTGAGAAGCCAAGCATGGAATAATGGAGCACAACACCTCACTAACCTCCCCCTCTGCTTCTCATTCCTCTGATGTACTGAGTAATAGAGATCTCCTAACAAAGTTGGCACTGGGTTCTTCAGGATGAACAAATGGATCGCATTCTTGCTAATGAATCGAGGCTCATCTGCAAACAACACAATTCCATATACACTTAAGGCCAACAAAGCACAAACAGCTTTCCACTCTCCTAGAGAAGCTTTCTGGATAGCTTGAGAAATCAGGAAATCCAAATGAAAACCAGGGATTCCAGCTTTAGATGTCATATGCTGCTCAATCAAAACAGGCTCCAGATGCAAAGCCTTTGCTACCTCTCCATTAGCAGGAAATACCATCTCAGGGTTGAAAGGGATTCCAGCCCTGATAGGCAAACCAATCAATGATGAGTATTCTTCCAAAAGAGGGCCCAACTGAAAGTCTTGAAAGGTGAAACATCTCAATGGGGGATCATAAAACTGAATACAGGTATGGATCAGGCTTCTCTGTGAAGGGTCCAGATCCATAACCAAGTCAAGTATATCCCCATAATGCTCCCTGAACAAGGGTATGTGATCTGGAGTGATCAGGGTTTGAATCCTCCTGATGTCTGATAAATCTGGTTGGAAGAAGTGATAAGTGATGTTGCTTTTCTTTGGAGCCATAAGTGCTGAGACTGAGTAGAATAAGTGTTGATGAAGATGCTGAGGAGTGGGCCACTGGCTGGCTAGTGCAAGTAACTGAAGTATATGGCTGACAAGCTGAGGCAAGTGCTGGTGGAAATAGGTCAATGCTGAAGATGGGGTCAAAACCAAAACCAGATGAAAATGGATACCCTGAAACACAAATAAGCAAATGTTAATATGATGCAATGATTATGTATGCAAATGATATGCAAGGGTTTGTGACTGAGCTGGATCTGATCAAAATGTCCTGATATAAGTCCATGTGTGTAAGAAATCCAGATGGAGGTCTATAAATCCAGTAACCAGGGTGGGGGACTCAAATAAAGAGCCACAAGTCCAAGGTTTAGAATCACAAGAACTGTCCAACATGGAGTATTCTTAACAAAATCAAAGTAACAAGGTATTCTGAGGTCAAGGTACCTGCAAACCTGTAAACAGCCCAACCCCCTCACAGGTGTTGATCTAGAACAAGGATCCTCAGACTTGGATCAGTTATGAGAAGTGTAAACACTTCTAACCCGGAGGTACAGTGTTTACAATAACCATAACAATTCCTCCTCTAATTCACCTCAGTTTCTGAAGGTCAGTACTAAAAGGTCATCCAGACTTAACAGGCTTCCCAGATAGCCCTAGCATTGCAGGAAATCTGCAACACAGAGTTCTCAAGAAGAAACCCACATCTGAACCGTGTTTCATATTCCCGCACCAGACCGAAATGGAATGGGAAAGAATATGATTCACTCTAGCCTAGGTGTCACTCAGGTCCCAGGTATAGGGCCTTAACTCTCAATGAATCACCCACCCACCAAAACAAGAAACCAGATCCAGCCAGCAACAATGACAGCATGATATATACAAATGCAATAAAGAAAGCAGTAAAGTAACTATACATAAAGCAATAAACAGAAATAAATACAAGCACAAACAAGCACATAACACCCCAGTAAACATAAATCAAACAAGCGCTAGGAGGAACCCACAAAAAGAACCAGAAGCCCTGGTTGCAGTATAAGGTCCCCAGCAGAGTCGCCAAGCTGTCGCTCCCGACAAATGAAAATGGATCAGATGAAGGTACAGACGCGAACGGTCGGCGAGAGGGACAATGAGAACACACAACAGTGAACTCACTGGAGATGAATAGAGTCGCCAGCTAGGCATTTTTATCCCGGAGGAAAGGTAATGCTGCATAGACCTAAAAAGATATGGATAAGACGGTTGCGAACCAGAGAGACTGAGAAAGGGGGTTGGTTACAACCTGGGAAGGTATTAGCACCCAGATTGTCCGCCGTACTCGACGGGATCCACACTTAAAAGATTTGTGTTTTAAAGGGGGTAGTGTCAGTGCAATCTGTGTATAAAATAGCTGGAAAAGATGTACAGGTGTCAGTGTATAGTGTATAAGTGATGTGAAGTATGAAAGTGTCAGTGTAAAAGGGAAAGAGATGAAATGCTCATGATAATGAGGCTTAAAGAATGAAGCTTAGAAAGAGGGGGAATATACAGAGACTTTTGTTCGATAACTGTTAAGTTATGCCTACGTATCCTCTCGTGCAATGAGGAAGTCAGAACGCCGTAGTTCGACCCAAAGAGACTGAAAGATGAATTGACTTGTGAACTGCTTACTTGCCTATGCTCAAGTGTATGACCTGTCTGGCTCAGGTGCTAACTGTCTTGCATTAGACGGAAGAAGCAAGTTCTCGTTTATGAGTGAGTGAGATGAGAAAAGAATCCCGAAGGAGACGATTATTGTTTGTTTTTGAGTTTTCAGTCTTTTATTGCTTTTTAAAGTTTGTCATAGGTTAATGAGCTTAAGCCTAAACCAATGGATTTAGTAAACTCATCACATCTTCCCTCTGATTAGGGGTAATGAGAATACCTTAAGTGTGAAGTCAGATTCTCACACTTAATCACCTTTGATGTAGGATTAAGATCATTAACCTACTTGTGATTATTTGAATGTTTTTGGTGTTTTTGTTTAGTGTTGAGTAATGAGGTTAAGCCATAATCAAGGATTAAACAGACTCATTACACCATCCTAATAGAAGGATAATAGATGAGAATGTTTAAGCTGAGGAAAGCTCCTCAACTTAATCCATGGTTAGGGATTAAACTCATGACAAAACAAGCCTTTGATTAAGTGGATTTTGGTTAATGGTATGATGATGAAGTGATTTTTATGATTTGTAAGACAACTTGAGGGGGACTTGTCCATTAACACTAGGGTTAGTCCTTCTTAACCAAGAATTAGAACCCTAATGCAAGGCCCAAGTTACAAGCTTGATGTCTTGATGATTATTAAGTGGATTGATTAAGAGATTTAAACACATTAAGGGTTTAACACTTAGGATTAAAGTTATACATTCCATCCTAATAGAAGGATGCAGGCATAAGCTTAATCACAAAGCCTTAAAGCCTTTAGGGTTTAGTCCCTGATTATGAGGTGAGAAGAAGAGACTCAAAGAGAGACACAAAGGTAAAACTATGAGGGGAGACTAATCAAAACCCTAATTCATTGTCATGCTTGGTTGTTCCTAAGGTTTGTGAGGTTTGCAAGAACAATCTTCAAAGGAGCCACCAGGAAGCAGATGAACAAGATCAAGAGAAGCAAAGTGACTTGCTTCATTCAAGAAGTCAAGTCACTTGAAGAAAGAAGGTGGGAAGAGGAAGAATGAGCAAGCTCAAACTCAAACACATGTAAGAATGCAGCAATGGATGCAAGAGAGATGAAAAGAAAAGTTATGAGAAGTGAAGGCAAATTCACTTCTCAAGTTCACTTACCACCTGAAATGTTAGAAAGAAATGCAATGCAATGCAAAATGGGATGAAATGACATGATGATAAGCAAGACCAGAAGCATGTTGATGATGATAATGATGCTATGAGATGCTACAAACAAGAAACAAGGCATGGAGATGACCATACAAGTTTATGGATGCATATGAAGCAAGCTTAGAAGCATGGATGAACATGAAAAGTTATGAAGCATACAAGGCAAACAACATGGCAAATGTAAGATGCAATGATCACACATGCTTTCCATATGTCTTATGATGTCAAATGAATCACATGGATGCTTGAAATGTCATGGCAAGTCATGTTATGCAAGAGAATGCAAGGAAGATGCAAATGAAAGCCCAAATTAGGGTTTATGGATCAAACAACAAACAAAAACCCAAAACAGAAGCAAACCCTAAGATAAAAAATGGAAAATGCCACCCAAAGAAACCCTAAACCTATACTAAACCAATGTCCAAAGGGGAGGTCTCAACTCTTAACCAATCTTAAGTTATGATTTTTCTAAGTTATTAGGGTTTTTAGGGTTCCTAAACAAAAGAAATGCCAAACAAATGGAAAATGCAAGATCAAATCATGGCCATTTTATCCTAGGAACTACATGCTAAACACAAAACAATGCAAGAAGAATCAATGTCCAACTCCTCATAGATAGGCAGAAATGAATTTTTGAACTTAGGATCAAATTAATGCACAAAAATGATTTTAATTCAAAGGAAAATTCTCAAAATGCATCAAGATCAAAAAAGAAATTTGATTTGAAGGTTGGACAATGTTTCTAAATGTCTTAGAACATTTCATGAATTTTTTTGGTGATTTTTAAATACCTAAAAGTATTTTTAATAAATTAATTTCCATTAATCAATTAAAAATAATCTTTTAAATATTTAAAAATACTTTTTTAATGATAAAAATAAAAATAAAAATATTTTTGTGTCATGAAAAATAATAAAACTCTGAATAAAAAGTTTCATAATTTTTAAGACATTTTTGCTATTTTAAATTAAATATGCAAAACAAATGAAATAAATATGAAAATAAATGAATTTAAAATGAATTAAGTGAAAGTATGCTGATCCAACGCGTGAGATTTAAAGTGGCCAGGGCGGGAATTGACTTGGCGCCAGATCTCACGGTCCAAATTCAAAAATGACTAATTAATGCTTAAACCCTAATTACACCGTTAATCACTCTCAGATGACCGGAACAGTGTTCCGGTCATCTTCTCCGTTCACCTCAAAATGCAATCTCCCTCCCCAGGCCAAATCAGAAGCTCTAAATCTCCAGAAATCATCTACCAACTATCCTAAGCACGAATCCAGCATCAAATCATGTTTAAACTCACACACAAACAAGAATCGAAGCAATGAAATTTCTAGGTCAAACTTTCAGAACACCATAACGTACTCATTTCTTGCTCATTTCAAAAAGTAAATAGATCCCAATGATCAGTGCAACATACACAACAAGATTTTAACAAGAAAAAGGAGTTCTGGAAAAAAAGTTCATGGTGTCACCTGAGATGGAGCTTTTGATTCAGGAGCTTTCTGGATGATTCTTTGGCTCAATCAGGTCCCAATGATCCACCTTTGAAGCTTTGGATGCTTAGTTGGAGTTTAAACAACCTCCTGAGTGAGTTTGCAGAAGCTCTGACCAAGGGAGTGTGAAAATCGTATTTGAGTTATGGAGGGTTTCAGGCCAAAATGGTGGGTGGTTTCTGGTCAGTGGAGCAAGGTGAGTTGATGTGTGGAGTTTGTTTGGCTGTTTGTGAGCTGTGGAGAGAGATTCGAGTGAAACTGCAGCTTGGGGTGAAAAATGGCAATGGGGTGATCTTGATCAAAACAGGCCTGGCTCTTGGTGGTTTCTACTCAATGAGGCATGGTGAGTTGATTGGAGGAATTTGTTTGAGTGTTTGTAGTTTGTGGAGGCAGATTCGAAGCAAAATGCAGCTAGGGTGTGTTTTGTGAATGTGATGGATGAGAGAGTTTCAGCCTTGCTTGGTATATGAAATGGCTTGCCTTTGCTTTGCATAAAGGACTCCTATTGGTCAGATGATGTGACCTGCCCTTTATTGATTGGTATGGACACTTTTGCAATTTGTCAACTCTTGTGTAAGAGAAAGTATGGGCAGCTTCTAGGCTAGTACAAGGCATGGTTCTGGTGCAGCAAGATGAGGTGAGATGCTAGCAAAGTGCAGTAACCAATGTAGCAAGTGGTGGAAAGAATGATCATGAGTTTTTGCAAGTTGTCACCTTTTGGTTCATATGGAAAGATCTTGTCCCAAAAGCCATGAAACATGAGCAATGCCTAGTCCATTCTGAGTTTTAGGACTTACATGATGTTTATGTGATGGTTTGATGCCAATTAGAAGTTGCAATTTGCCTTGGTACATGATTTTGCAATTTTCACACTTGGTGCATATCTTGAAAATAAGTGATTTTTGGCAACTTTGTCACACCATAACTTTTGATCCAAAAAGAATTTGATCATGTTCTTGTACTTTTTGAAAAGGGAAAAATGAGATCTACAACTTTCATGACCAAAGTTTTTCCATTTGAAGCATTTTTGGATCAAGAATCAAGGCTTGAAAAATGACCTAAAATGAAGCATTCTTGAAAAGTCAACTATGCCCAAAAAAGTCAACTTTTGCAAAAAACCCCAAATTCTTGATTTTTGTGAGTTTCAAACTTCTTCCATGGTCAAATAAAGATCATATACACTCAAAATGATGAAGATCACCCATTGGTTGGGTCATTGGGGGCCTCAGATGCCCTGATTTTGCACTGACTTGTCCAGAAAGTCAACTCTTGATCAGATGACTTCCCCATGGAATTTCTTCATGAAAATTGATATGCATACTCCCTATACCATATAGAGACCAATGGAAACAAGAATGACCAAAAAATTTGGGGTTATGGCCTCTGAAACCAAAACCCTAATTTTAAGTCAACTGTGCAATCTAGCCTGGCTCTGCATCCATACAAACCCTAGTTCTTGTGATTCTTTTGAAATTTTGACTTTGAGAGGATGTATTATGATGATTGGACACACATAGATCCCTTTGAAATGATTGGTGGCCTTTGGAGAGGCTCAAGAAGCCCTGAGATTGCTCAGATCACAAACCCTAGGTGCAGATGACTTAGAAACTATGCAGTGAATAAAAAATGAGATGTGAGATGGTATGATTGTGTTTATGCATATGAGAATGATCACAAGCCATGGTGTGAATGGGTGAGGGCAAATTTGGGGTGTTTACAGTCAAGAATATCAAAAAATCACAAGAACTGAGATTGGCATGGAAGCAGAGCCAGGTTTGACTGCACAGATGACCTAGAATTAGGGTTTTGGTTTCAAAGGCCATAACTCCAAATTTTTTGGTCATTCTTGTTTCTATTGGTCTCTATATGGTATAGGGAGTATGCATATCAATTTTCATGAAGAAATTTCATGGGGAAGTCATCTGATCAAGAGTTGACTTTTCAAGCAAGTCAGTGCAAAATCAGGGCATCTGAGGCCCTCAATGACCCAACCAAAGGGTGTTCTTCATCATTTTGATTGTATATGATCTTTATTTGATCATGGAAGATGTTGAAAGTTCACAAAATTCAAGAATTTCAAGTCTTTGCAAAGTTGACTTTTTGGGCAAGTTTGACTTTTAATGAAATTGTCATTTTAGGCAACTTTTTCAACCTTTACTTTTTGATTCAAAAAAGCTTCAAATGGAAAAAATTTGGTCATGAAAGTTGTAGAATGGATCATTCCCTTTTCAAAAAGTACAAGAACATGACCTAATTCATTTTGGATCAAAAGTTATGGCTTGTCAAAATTGGCAAAAATCATTAAATTTCAAGTTATGCACCAAAGAGGCAAAGTTGCAAATTCACTTCTCAAGGCAAATTAAGTCATCAAATGGACTTCTAATCTTCACAACATGATCATACAAGACCAAAAATTCAGAATGGGCCAAGAACTTCTCACTTGTGTGGCTTATGGATCAAGATATTTCACAAAGAGCAAAAGGCAAGGCAAGTTGCAAAACACATCATAGTTCCTCATCCACTTGCTGGCTAGCCTGCTGAGACACCCTAGGCATCTCCCCTCATCATGCTGCATAGGACACACCCCTTGTCCTTGGCTAGAAAGTAGCCCATACTTCTCTTACACCAACTTTGACATTTTGGCAAAAGCACCCATACCAATCAATAAAGCACATGTCACTTCTTCTGACCAATGGCAATTGTTTATACTAATCAAATGCAAGCCAAACATAACACAACACAAGCCTGAAACACTCCATAACTCAGCATTCTCATTTTCACACCATCTTGCAAGAGCCTTCGAAACTCTCTGCACAGGCCACAAACTTACAAACAAACTTCACAAATCAACTCAACACATCTTCCTGATCACAAAGCACCCTTCACCATGGCCTAAAACTCAAAGAATCAGAAACACGATCACCACCCTCCCTTGAATAGAACTTCTGCCATCTCTCAAACCAGCCGTTGCAAACTTCAAACAAACATTGTAAGCTTCTTAGGGGGATCATTGGAGTGCATTTGGGCCAAAGAAACAGCCAGAAAGCTCCTGAATCGAAAGCTTCAATTTAGGTAGTCAACTCAAAACTTTTTTCCAGAAACATGTTTTTAAGTTCTTAATAGCTTCTATGCATTCCCCTGATCATGAATATGTGCTTACTTTTGAAAATGGTTGAGAAACCAGGATGTATGCACTGTCTGAAACTTTTGCCCTAAAAAAATGTTTGATTCGATTCTCTCTATTTTTGAATGATATATGTTGTTTGATTGAGGGGTTTGATTCGTTTTTGAGTGGGGATGATTTCTGGGCAGTTAGATTTTGTTTTGGATGCGTGTAGAGAGAGTTGGAGATTTGAGATGGCCGGAGAAGACGACCGGAACAGTGTTCCGGTCGCCTGAAAGTCATTAGGGCATAATTAATTAGGGCTAATCATAATTATGGAAGTTTGAATCTCAGCCCTTGGATGTGGCGCCAAGTCAAACGCGCGCGCTGTCAGTTTAAACCTAGGCCATTGATCTGGTTGACTTCCCATTTAATTCATTTTATTTTTCTTTTTATTTCATTTAATTTGTGCATTTTATTAAAAATAGCAAAACCTTTTTAAAAATTCTGAAAATTTTTGTATAAACTTTTATTTAATTTCAGAAACCAAAAACATTTTTATTTTTATTTTTTGCATTGAAAAATATTTTTAAATCATTTAAAAGTTTATTTTTAATTAATTAATGGGAATTAATTAATTAAAAATACTTTTAGGTATTTAAAAATCACAAAAAAAATTCATGAAACCTTTACAAACATTTAGAAACATTGTCCAGCCCTCAAACCAAATTTCTTTTTTGATCTTGATGTCTTTTGAGAATTTTTCATGGAATTAATTTCATTTCAAAGCATTATTTTGATCCAAACTTCAAAAAATCACTTCTGCCTAACCATTGAGAGTTGGACTTTGATTCTTTTTGCATTGCATTTTGTTTAGCATGTAGTTTGTGAGGTTAAATTGGCATGATTTGATCTTTCATTTTCCATTTGTTTGGCATTTTTTCTTGTTGAGGTACCCTAAAACCCTAGAAAACTTAGGAAATTCATAACCCCAATTAGGTTAAGAGTTAGAACCCCTCCTTTGGGCAGTGAGTTAGTATAGGTTTAAGGCCCCTTTGAATGCATTTTCAATTTTTTATCTTAATGTTTGCTTCTGATTTTGGTTTTTGTTTGATGCATTGATCATAAACCCTAATTTGGGTTCTCTTTTGCATTCATCTTGCATTTGCATTCATACCTTGACTTGCCATAGCATTTTGTGCATCCATTTGATTCATTGAACATCTTAAGACATATTAGAAGCATGTTTGATCATTGCATCTTACATTTGCCATGTTGTATGTCATTTGCATTTCATAACTTTTCATGTATGTTCATGGTTCTAAGCATGCTTCATTTGAATCCATATGTTCATATGATCATCCTCATGCCTTGATTCATGTTTGCAGCATCTCATAGCATCATTATCATCACTTACATGCTTCTGGTTTTGATTTGCCTCATGTCATTTCATCTCATCTTGCATTGCATTGCATTCCTTTCACTAACTTTTCAGGTGGTAAGTCCTTTGAGAAGTGAATTTGCCTTCACTTCTCACAATTTCTTTTCATCTTTTTCATGCATCCTTGCTGCATTTTTTTATGTGTTTGAGATTGAGCTTGCTCATTCTTCTTCTTCTTACTTTCTTTCTTCAAGTGACTTATCTTCTTACATGAAGCAAGTTACTTTGCTTTTCTTTTCTCCTTTCATCTGCTTCCTGGTGGTTCCTCTGAAGATCTTTCTTGAAAACCTCACAAACCTTAGGAATAACCAAGCATGAAAATGATTAGGGTTTTGATTAGTCTCCCCTCTTAGTTTTACCTTTGTGTCTCTTTTGAGTCTTCTCTTCTCATCTCATAATCAGGGACTAAACCCTAAAGGCTTTAAGGCTTTGTGATTAAGCTTATGCCTGCATCCTTCTAATAGGATGGAGTGTATAACTTTAATCCTAAGTGTTAAACCCTTAATGTGTTTAAATCCTTTAATCAATTCACTTAATAACTATCAAGACATCAAACTTGTAACTTGGGCCTTGCATTAGGGTTCTAATTCTTCCTTAATTGGTTAAGAAGGACTAACCCTAGTGTTAATGGACAAGTCCCCCTCAAGTTGTCTTACAAACCCTAAAAATCACTTCATCATATCATTAATTAAAATCCACTTAATAAAGGCTTTGTTTTGTCATGGGTTTAATCCCTAATCAAGGATTAAGTTGAGGAGCTTTCCTCAGCTTAAACATTCTCATCTATTATCCTTCTATTAGGATGGTGTAATGAGTCTGTTTAATCCCTGATTATGGCTTAATCTCATTACTTAACACTAAATAAAAACAACAAAAACAACAAAAACATCTAAATAATCACAAGTAGGTTAATGATCTTAATCCTACACCATGGTGATTAAGTGTGAGAAGCTGACTTCACACTTAAGGTATTCTCATTACCCCTAATCAGAGGGAAGATGTGATGAGTTTACTAACCCTTTGGTTTAGGCTTAAGCTCATTAACTTATGACAAACATCCAAAAGGTAATAAAAAACTGAAAACTAAAAAAAAAACAATAATCGTCTCCTCCGGGATTCTTTTCTCATCTCATTCACTCACAACCGAGAACTTACTTCTTCCGTCTAATGCAAGACAGTTTGCACCTGAGCCAGACAGGTCATACACTTGAGCATAGACTAGTAAGCAGTTCACAAGTCAATTCATCTTTCAGTCTCTTTGGGTCGAACTACGGTGTTCTGACTTCCTCATTGCACGAGAGGATACGTAGGCATAACTTAACAGTTATCGAACAAAAGTCTCTGTATATTCCCCCTCTTTCTAGCCTTATTATTTAAGCCTCATGATCATGAGCATTCTCATTCTTACACTGACATATCATTTATACACTTTACACTTCTTTTACACTGACACCTGTACATCCTTTTCCAGCTCTTTATACACAAATTGCACTGACACTACCCCTTTAAAACACAAATCTTTTAAGCGTGGATCCCGTCGAGTACGGCGGACAATCTGGGTGCTAATACCTTCCCAGGTTGTAACCAACCCCCTTTCTCAGTCTCTCTGGTTCGCAACCGTCTTATCCATATATTTCTAGGTCTATGCAGCATTGCCTTTCCTCCGGGATAAAAATGCCTAGCTGGCGACTCTATTCATTCCCTGTGAGTTCACTCCTGTGTGTTCTCGCATTCTCTTTTCGCCGACCGTTCGCGTCCGTACCATATTTGAGCTCAGTCTCATCTTTTGGGAGCGACATGATGGTAAGGTGAGAATGTGTGTAGACTACCGGGATCTGAACAGAGCCAGCCCGAAGGATGATTTCCCTTTACCTCACATTGATGTATTGGTTGATAATACGGCTCAGTTCTCAGTGTTCTCCTTCATGGACGGATTTTCAGGATACAATCAGATCAAGATGTCACCTGAATACATGGAGAAGACAACTTTCATCACACCCTGGGGCATATTCTGTTACCAGGTGATGCCATTCGGACTGAAGAATGCTGGTGCAACTTATCAACGGGCTATGGTAACATTATTCCACGACATGATCCATAAAGAAATTGAATGTTATGTGGATGACATGATTGCCATGTCCCTCACAGAAGAAGACCACCTGGTAAATCTGTTGAAGTTATTCAAGCGTCTGAGGAAGTACCAACTGAAGTTGAACCCCAACAAGTGCACATTCGGGGTGCGATCCGGTAAATTGCTGGGATTTATTGTGAGTGAGAAAGGGATTGAAGTTGACCCTGATAAAGTTAAAGCCATTCAAGAAATGCCTGCACCAAAGACAGAAAAGGAAGTTCGAGGGTTCCTAGGTAGATTGAACTACATTTCAAGGTTCATATCTCACCTCACAGCAACTTGTGAACCTTTGTTCAAGCTGTTAAGAAAAGAACAAACGGTCAGGTGGAACGAAGACTGCCAGAGGGCTTTTGACAAAATCAAGGAATATTTACAAGAACCTCCCATCCTTATGCCTCCAGTTGAACGAAGACCTCTGATAATGTACTTGACAGTATTAGAAGAGTCAATGGGGTGTGTGCTGGGCCAGCATGACGAGTCTGGTCGAAGAGAGTATGCAATTTACTACCTAAGCAAAACGTTTACCGACTGTGAACAACGTTATTCACTGCTCGAGAAAACTTGATGTGCTTTAGCGTGGGCTTCTCGCCGACTAAGGCAGTATATGTTGACCCACACTACTTTATTGATCTCAAAGATGGACCCAGTCAAGTATATTTTTGAGAAGCCAGCACTCACCGGACGAGTTGCAAGATGGCAAATGATCCTCACAGAGTATGATATTCAGTACACCTCTCAGAAGGCCATCAAGGGCAGTGTACTGTCTGATTATCTTGCTGAGCAACCTATTGATGATTACCAGCCTATGAGATTTGACTTCCCCGATGAAGACATCATGTTCATAAAAGCAAAAGATCATGAAGAGCCTATTCACACTGAAGGGCCTCACCCAGAGGAAGAATGGACAATGATGTTTGATGGGGTTGTTAATATGAATGGTCGTGGTGTTGGTGCAGTACTCATTACACCAAAGGGAGTTCACATGCCTTTCTCGGCAAAACTCACCTTCAACTGCACTAATAACGAAGCTGAATACGAAGATTTTGTTATGGGTCTTGAGGAAGCCATTGACCTCAGGATCAAGACTTTGACGGTATTCGGAGATTCATTTTTGGTAGTTAATCAAACCAACGGCAAATGGTACACCCACCAAGATCATCTGATACCTTACAGGGATTATACAAGGAGGTTATTGACTTTCTTTACAACGGTCAAGCTTGAGTATATCCCTCGGGACGAGAATCAGTTTGCAGATGCTCTGGCTACCATGTCATCAATGATCAAAGTTCAAGCTGCCAACTTTGTACCTCGGATATCAGTATCCAGACTTGACAGACCAACATATGTATTTGCAGCGGATGTTACCAAAGATGATAAGCCTTGGTTCCATGACATTAAGTGATTCTTGGAGGATCAGACATACCCACCTGGGGCATCTCCCAACAATAAGAAGACATTAAGAAGGCTAGCTGGTAGTTTCTTCCTGAATACTGATGGTTCCCTGTACAAGAGAAACTTTGATATGGTACTTCTCAGATGCGTTGATGGGACAGAAGCAGACTTGTTAATGCACGAGGTGCACGAAGGATCCTTTGGTACCCATGCAGGAGGGCATGCCATGGCCAAAAAGCTGTTAAGATCAGGCTATTACTGGATCACAATGGATGTTGATTGTTGTGCCTACGCCAGAAAATGCCATAAATGCCAGATTTATGCGGATAAAGTGCATGTGCCTCCCAATCCTCTGAATGTGATGTCTTCACCCTGGCCCTTTTCCATGTGGGGAATTGATATGATTGGCAAGATTAACCGACTGCTTCAAATGGCCACAGATTCATCCTGGTAGCCATTGACTATTTTACCAAGTGGGTTGAAGCAGCATCTTATGCCAATGTTACCAGGCAAGTGGTAGCCCGATTTCTGAAGAGAGACATCATCTGTCGGTATGGAGTTCCCGAGCGAATCATTACTGATAATGGTTCCAACTTAAACAACAAAATGATGGCAGAGCTATGCCGGGACTTCAAGATCCAACACCACAATTCTTCTCCTTACAGGCCAAAGATGAATGGCGCTGTTGAGGCAGCTAATAAGAATATCAAGAAGATTGTGCAGAAGATGGTAGTCACCTATAAAGACTGGCATGAGATGCAACCATTTGCCTTGCATGGGTACCGAACGTCGATCAAAACATCTACTGGGGCAACACCGTATCAGCTTGTGTATGGTATGGAAGCAGTCCTGCCTGTTGAAGTTGAATTACCCTCCCTGCGGGTATTGATGGATGTTAAGTTGAACGAGGCGGAATGGGTCTGGTCCCGATATGAACAACTGAATCTGATTGAAGAGAAGAGATTGGCTGCAATCTGTCATGGGCAGCTGTATCAGAAAAGGATGAAGAAAGCCTTCGATCAGAAAGTCAGGCTCCGAGAATACCAAGTAGGGGATCTTGTGCTGAAAAGACTCCTCCCTCCTCATACAGACCACAGGGGCAAGTGGACCCCAAACTATGAAGGTCCATTCGTAGTAAAGAAAGTTTTCTCTGGTGGAGCACTGATGCTCAGCACTATGGATGGTGAAGACTTCCCGTCCCCTGTGAATTCAGATGCAGTTAAAAAATACTTCGCATAAAAATGACCCGCTGGACATAAAAACAGAATGTAAGTCCAGGCAAAAATAGGGCATCCCGTCGAGTCAAAAACAGAATAAAAGACTCGGGCAAAAATAAGGGAAAATAAACAAAAAAAATGTACACTCGCTGAGTTGAAAAGCCGCATTGGACAACTCAGGCAAAAATGGGTATCCCGATGAATCAAAAACCCGAAAGGGCGATTCATGCAAAATAAGGGAATAAGCGAACAACTGCATTCTGAATTTGTCCGTATCACTTACAACTTGGTAAGCTACGAAAGGATCAAGCTTCGTTCAGAATCAACCTTCTTCAGAAAGCAAGACGAGAAGAACGTCAAATGTCATACGAGTCATAGCAAAAGGGAAGCTCCTTGAAGCGTCATCAACGTTCCCAACACCTTTTTGTTTCTCAATTTGTAACGATCTCCTCATTTCAGGGGATCTGTTTCGTTGACTGTATCTTGCCAATTCAGGGCACATGAATTAATAAAATCAAATTTTCAGTCATGTTTCGTCTCGTACATTTTATTTTCATTTGCAAAATGTCCGATGTCTTTAAGATACTGATTGCATAAATACAGATGCTTCTCTTCTAAAAAATACGTGCTCGCAGGAAATATACTTACTCCCGGGGGTGTCTAAACTCCTATGATGGAATCCGGTAAGGGATACCTCGGGATTACTTGTGCGTTTCTCTGTCTTTTCAGGATTGCAGGTATTCAAAGCATAACATGGGGCATGAAAGCTTCACCCCAGCAAGCTGGCAAATCATTATCTATTTAGTCTATCTCCCAATTTGCACTGGAGGTGCTCTCTCTCCCCAGCTGAGTTGCCATTTATTACTCCTCCTCAGCCAAGTACAAAAGCCAGGGAACCATCTCCCCGCAGAGTTTCAGCCTCTATCCAGAAGAGCAATGCCTGAAGATCTCACAACAGAGTGACGAAAGCTTCTACAAACCCCAGTTGGGTCCCTCATTACCAGGGATGGGTCTATCAGTGACCTAGCTCCCCCATGCCGATGCATCTTATCAGATCTACTAATGATCTTATCCCCATCTAGGATGTCCACTTCAAGCAGATCGGCCAGAGATCTTCGCGGCAACGGGATCCGAATCCCGGATCTTTACCTTTTTGCATAATCATAACATTCACATCATATTCTCCCCGTAGAGCGTAGCATTCCGTCTAATACGGAGCATTACGGCAAAAATCAAACATATTGCATAATCATAAGCCATGTTCTGAATCAAACACTTGTGAATACTGGCAACCCATCGACGGTATACAGAAAACTTCCCAAATTCCCCGGCAGAAAGCCAAGACATTTGCCTTACACTTGTAAATACAAATGCATACTTCTTTTGGGCACTTGTCCGTGTCATCATTCCCCAGTAAAGTCGCCTGAGCATTCTTTACAAACAGACCACTTATATTACAGATACTTCTTGACATCCGTCCGTGTCATACTCCCCAGCAGAAAGCCAAAGCGTCCCCTTTGCACTCATAGATACATATGTATACACAATTCCCTAACACCCGTCCGTGTCACCTTCCCGGCATAAACACTTTGTAAATCATATACTTGTTTATATTACACCTTTTTGACACTCATCTGTGTCACTCTCCCCAGCAAGTTAAACACTCCTGAACACCACTCATACTTATTACTCCTGTTCCACTCATACAGATACTCGTCCGTATCTTGTATACACCACTTATATGTTAGAACAATTATAGTTCTGAACCTCTAAGTGTTTTGATGATAACAAAGCTTTTCATATTAGAAGCTCTAATGAATATATTTATTCTTGTGTAGAAGACAATCTTATTTAAGTAAACCATACGAGCTAAGAAGAACCATTATAGAAGATACTCTCAAAGGAGAATCCAGCATTAAATTACACATTTATTGGCTGCGCATCTCTTATTTATTATCTCTGATCTCCGCTTAGAAGATGCTGGTATCCTTATTAAAAGACTTTAATTAAAGAATATGTTCTTTAATATACAAAGACAAGTATCTCTACTTATGGAAAGAAATTAAGGTATTAAAGTATATCCTAATTTGATTCAAGATGTCTCCAACGGCTACTTTATCAAGAACTATATAAAGGACCTCATTTGAAGAAATCAAAAACGCAACGCACTACAACGTACCTCATATATTCAAGCAAATCAATTAAGTAATCTTGTGCTTATTATTGTAACTTTCACTTAGTGATACCTGCTTATCTAGAAGCATTCTAAGTTACGTCTTTATTATTATTCTTGTAATAGTTATTCTATTCCTTGAGTGACTAAGTTTAGTCAGAAGACTCAAGAGGACATTGACTATAGGTCTTTGTGTGTATTCTTATTGAATAGTGGATTAAGACCTCAGTAGAGGCAAAATCACCTTGGCGGGTGGACTGGACGTAGTTTGAGTTCAAACGAACCAGGATAAATTAAACGTGTCATTAGAAGTTAATTTTATTTATTCCAGAAAACCCAATTCCAACCCCCCTTCCTTGTGTTTTGCGCACCTTCAATTGGTATCAGAGTGCTAGGTTCTGAGTATTACACTTAACCGTGTCAGTAAAAGATCCAGAAGATAAACACATGGCAGAAACTGGAATTAACAATGACTATCAGAATGACAAGATCAATGTTAAACCTCCAATGTTCAATGGTGACAATTTTGACTACTGGAAGGATGTTCTGGAGAGTTTCTTTCTAGCTCTAGATGGAGATCTCTGGGACATGGTGACAGATGGATACATTCATCCTGTTGGAGAAGATGGTCAGAAGACTGAAAGAAAAAATATGACAGTTCAACAGAAGAAGGAATTCAGAAATCATCACAAAGCTAGGACCATACTTCTAAGTGCCATCTCGTACACAGAATATGAGAAGATCACAAACAGGGATTCAGCCAAACACATGTTTGATTCTCTAAGGATGACACATGAAGGAAACTCTCAAGTCAAGGAGACCAAAGCTCTAGCTCTCATCCAGAAGTATGAAGCCTTCAAGATGGAAGAAGATGAAACCATTGAAAAAATGTTTTCAAGAATCCAAATCCTGGTTGCTGGACTAAAAGTTCTGGACAAAGGCTACTCAACAGCAGATCATGTGAAGAAAATCATCAGAAGTTTACCAAAAGCTTGGAGACCCATGGTCACTGCTTTAAAATTATCAAAAAATCTGAATGAGATTTCCTTAGAAGAACTAATCAGCTCCTTGAGAAGTCATGAGATTGAGTTAGAAGAAGATGAGCCCCAGAAGAAAGGTAAGTCTGTAGCTCTTAAATATAACAAACATATTTCTAAAGCTTTACAGGCAGAAGAAGAAGGAAGCTCTGGATGCTCATCAGAAGAAGATGAATTATCTCTCCTATCAAGAAGAGTTCAACAACTCTGGAAGCATCGTCAGAAGAAGTTCAGAAATACCAGAAGATCAAACAATTATTCTGAATCAACATCTGGTCACAAGAAACCCAGAAGCAAAGAAGTTGTGTGCTACGAATGCAAAGAACCAGGACACTATAAAAGTGAATGTCCAAAACTTCAGAAAGAAAAACCCAGAAACAAATTCAGCAGAGAAAAGAAAAAGAGTCTCATGGCAACATGGGATGATTCTGAATCATCTGAAGCAGAGTCAGATTCTGAAGATGAACAAGCTAATATTGCATTAATGGCAAACATACCAGAAGATGATCAATTATCAGAATCAGAGTTAGAATCAGATTCAGAAGAGGTATTTTCTAAATTTTCTAGATCTCAGTTAGAAGCTAGCCTCTCAGAAATTCTTGAAAAATATCAGAAGCTTCAATTCAAATACAAAGACATTAAACAAAGTCTAGTATCTGAATTAGAAGAAGTTAGAAAACTGAAAACAGAAAACTCTGAGCTGAAAGAAAACCTCTTTGAATGTAAAAACTCTTTTGAGAAACTTAAAGCTCAGAAGAAATCTGAATTAGAAGATCTAATCAATTCTGATAATATCATAAAACAATATGATTATAGCTTTCAACAATTTCTCACTAAAAGCTTAGATAGAAGTAAGATTGCTTCTATGATCTATGGTGTTAGCAGAAATGAAAGAAGAGGCATAGGCTATGTGAAAAATAAAGAAACTCTGAAGCTAAAAAATATTGATGACATTGTCATAAATACTGATACTCCTCTAAGTTCTCATTTCACCTATGGTAATAATCATGATCTTATATACACTAGTGAGTCATCTTGTTCTACAAGTTCTGATTTAAAACCTAAAATAAATCAGAAGTTTGTAAAATCTAACAAACAAGGACCCAAAAGAATATGGGTACCCAAGGATAAAATTGTGTATGTTGCAGATGTCTTTAACAGCAAAAATGAAACACCAATCATGGTACCTGGACTCTGGATGCTCACGTCACATGACGGGAAGAAAGCATATGTTCCAAAGTCTTGAATTAAAAGATGGAGGCCACGTAGGTTTTGGAGGCAATCAAAAAGGAAGAATTATTGGCTCTGGAACTATTGGTAATGGAAATCTTCCCTCTATCTCTAATGTTCTACTTGTCGAAGGATTAATGCATAATTTATTATCCATAAGTCAATTAAGTGATAATGGCTATGACATAATCTTCAATCAAAAGTTCTGTAAAGCTGTTAGTCAGAAAGATGGAACAATCCTCTTTAGTGGAAAGAGAAAGAACAACATTTATAAAATAAAGCTTTCAGAATTAAAAATTCAAAATGTAAAATGTCTAATGTCTGTGGAAACTGAGCAATGGGTCTGGCACAGAAGATTGGGACATGTTAATATGAGAAGATTATCTCAACTTAACAAACTCAATCTAGTCAGAGGACTTCCAAATTTGAAGTTCAACTCAGAAGCTCTATGTGAAGCATGTCAGAAAGGCAAATTTTCAAAAACAGGTTTTAAAGCTAAAAATGTTGTATCTTCCTCTAGACCATTAGAACTTTTGCACATTGACTTATTTGGACCAGTGAAAACTGCTTCTGTCAATGGCAAAAAGTATGGATTGGTGATCGTAGATGACTTCAGCAGATGGACATGGGTAAAGTTTCTTAGACACAAGGATGAGTCAATTGCTGTATTTTCTAACTTCTGCAAACAAGTTCAAAATGAAAAAGAATCAAAAATCATCAAAGTCAGAAGTGATCATGGTGGAGAATTTGAAAATAAACAATTAGAATCATTTTTCAATGAAAATGGCATCTCTCATGATTTCTCTTGTCCTAGAACTCCACAACAAAATGGGGTTGTAGAACGTAAAAATAGAACTTTACAAGAGATGGCCAGAACCATGATAAATGAGACTAATATGGCTAAACATTTTTGGGCAGAAGCAGTAAATACAGCATGCTATATTCAGAATAGAATCTCTATAAGACCTATTCTTGAAAAGACTCCTTATGAATTGTGGAAGAATAGAAAGCCCAACATTTCTTATTTCCATCCTTTTGGATGTATTTGTTTTATGTTAAACACTTTTGATACTCTGAATAAATTTGATTCTAAGGCACAAAAGTGTTATATGTTAGGATACTCTGAACGCTCTAAGGGATACAGAGTATACAATACAGAAACACGCATTGTGATAGAATCTATTCATGTCAGATTTGATGATAAGCTTGGTTCTGAAAAACCAAAGCAGAATGAATTTACTGCAGATATAGAAGTAGAAATCTCTACAAACAGAACATCTAAAGATCAATCCTCTAAAGTTCAAAACAATACAATTTCTCCATCAACACCTGAAGAACCCATTCAGAAGAAGCTATCCAGAAGAAATATTAATCACCCAGAAGATAAAATCTTGGGGAAGAAAGATGAACCAATCAGAACAAGATCCTCATTCAAAAACTCTGAAGAGACGTTACTAGGACTTGTCTCTCTGATTGAACCATCTTCTGTATAAGAAGCTCTATCAGAAAATGATTGGATTCTGGCTATGCAAGAAGAACTTAATCAATTCACCATAAATGATGTGTGGGATCTAGTTCCTAGACCCAGAGGATTCAACATCATTGGCACCAAATGGGTATTCAGAAATAAGCTCAATGAGCAAGGAGAAGTTGTCAGAAATAAAGCAAGACTGGTTGCACAAGGTTATAGTCAACAAGAAGGAATTGACTATACAGAAACCTATGCACCAGTCGCCAGGTTAGAATCAATCAGACTTTTAATATCATTTGCTGTAAATCATAATATAATTCTATATCAAATGGATGTCAAAAGTGCATTTTTAAATGGTTATATTGATGAAGAAGTGTATGTACACCAACCCCCTGGTTTTGAAAATACAAAATTTCCAGAACATGTTTACAAACTCAAAAAATCATTACATGGTTTAAAACAAGCTCCCAGAGCTTGGTATGAAAGACTAAGTAATTTTCTTCTGGAAAATAAGTTCATCAGAGGGAAAGTGGATACAACTCTTTTCAGTAAAAACATCAAAAATGATCTTCTGATATGTCAAATTTATGTAGATGATATAATTTTTGGTTCTACTAAAAGTGCCTTGGGAAAGGAATTTGCTAAATCTATGCAGGCAGAATTTGAAATGAGCATGATGGGAGAATTAAAGTTCTTTCTGGGAACTCAAATAAATCAAACATCAGAAGGAACATATATCCATCAAAGCAAATATGTAAAAGAACTTCTGAAGAAATTTGACTTATCAGAAAGTTCAATATCCAAAACTCCTATGCATCCTACGTGTATCTTGGAGAAAGAAGAGGTAAGTAAGAAAGTAGATCAGAAGCTCTATAGAGGTATGATTGGATCTCTTCTTTATCTAACTGCTTCTAGACCAGACATTCTATACAGTGTATGTTTATGTGCTAGATTCCAATCAGATCCTAGAGAAACTCACTTAACAGCAGTTAAGAGAATCTTTAGATATCTGAAAGGTACTACTAATCTTGGTCTGTATTACAGAAGATCAGAAGAGTATAAACTTGTAGGATATTGTGACGCTGATTTTGCTGGAGACAGAACAGAAAGAAAAAGTACTTCTGGAAGTTGTCAATTTCTAGGAGACAATCTAATCTCTTGGTCTAGCAAAAGACAACCAACCATAGCATTATCAACTGCAGAAGCTGAATACATTGCAGCAGCTGGATGCAGTACTCAGATGCTCTGGATGAAAAATCAGCTTGAGGATTTCAATATCTATGAGAGTAACATTCCAATCCTCTGTGACAATACTTCTGCTATTTGTCTCTCTAAAAATCCAATTTTACATTCTAGAGCTAAACACATAGAAGTTAAACATCACTTCATTAGGGACTATACTCAGAAGGGAATTTTAATGTTAAAATTTATAGACACAAATCACCAATGGGCTGATATTTTTACTAAACCCCTTTCTGAAGATAGATTTAATTTCATTCTAACTAACCTTAGCATGAAGTTATGTCCAGAATGAAAATGCTTTAATCATATGTTTTTATCTCTAGAAGTTCTGATATTTATCTTCTATATGATTATCCCAGAAGATGCTATGCTCTAATTGTTTCATTCTTAGAACTTCTGTTCAAAGGATTGACTTGCAGATCTTCAAATCAACAACTGTCAACAAAGCTCTAAGGACTTCCATCAGAATCAAAACACGTGTCCAAATTCTAAGAAGTGACAGAACATGCCTTGGCAACTGTTCGCTCAGAAGGATAACTTTTGAGATTCTGGAATCTGATACGGCTAGGTTTGACACCAAAAAGGCAAGAAAATCTCTTTGGTAACTGTTCCAGAATCGTTTACGCATTACCCCATGTCAGCGCATTTAATGTTGTTAATCATTATGTTTTTAAACTTAATTTTTCCCACTAATTTCTCAACTGATTAAATGCTTTATTTTTTTCTATAAATGTCAAGTGTCTTTCTCACTTTCAAATTTTACCCGCATCTTACTCTTCCTGAATTTTCTCACTCTCCTTCTTGTTTTCTCTCTACCTTTTAAAAACCCTAAACCCTAACAGTTCATCTTAGTAACTAATGGCTTCATCATCTCAACGCAAAGATTTTTCTGATGTGTTCTATGTTGAGCCCACAAAGACTCTCTCTATTCCTACTGAAAAATTGGAAGTACTGTGTGAGTTATTTGTGGATTTCGAAAGCTTAAAGGAAAATGGTTTTGATCTCCTCCCGCATGTGGAAGCTCAGGGCTGGGAAAAGTATTTTGACAGATTAATGGGACCAGTCTTTCCTAAACTGGTTAAAGAATTCTGGGTTTATGCTTATTCAAATGACGCACAGGTTACCTCTTATGTGCTTGGTAATAATGTGGTTATCTCTGAAGACCATCTTGCTAAACTTCTTGAAACTGATGGCAATGGTATCAAATGCAGTGATATGGACAAAGCAACTGATACTGCTGTGATTGCAAAAGAAATTTTCACCTCTGGAAAACCCTCCAACAAAATCAAAGACTTAAAGACTCCTCTCCGTATTTGGGCAAAAATTATTCTTGGGACAATCTGTCACAGGAAACCTACAAATTCTCCAGATTACATCAACCTGGATCAACAATTTCTTCTTTATTTTATTTCCAAAAAGAAGAAAATCAACCTTGCACACACTCTCTTCCAGAACCTTAGAGTTAGTGTGAAAGAAACCAGAGATGGTGAGAAGACCAAAAGGGATTGGATTCCCTTTGGACGCATTATTTCTGATATACTTTGCCAAAACAAGCTAGTGGACTTCCTAGCAGAGTTAAAACAAACTGAACTTTTAGAAACAGATGTTGGCAAACCACTGAATGCTAAGAACCTGAAAAAGATGAAGTTCATTACATCTATTCAGCAAGAACCCACTCTTCATTCTAGAGAAGTAATCAGCACCAGAAGGATCCCATTGGAAGGCTTTCCTCTCTTTTCCTCTGATACCCCAGCAGATGTTGTCATCAACTATCTGGATATCTGCAAGCGTCAAGGTACGGTACCTGAATTCAATCCAATAGAACTCCAACAAAAAGCTCCAGACGTTGCCTCTATCAGACTAAAGAAAAGAAAGACTGCTGAAGACCCTTCTCAGAAGATGCAAAAATCATCTAGAACATCAGGTAAGTCTTCTGCTTCTAATCCTGATTCCATTACTGTAGTAGAAGCTGTAAATGTAGAAGTGTCTGAACTACCTTCTAGTACCTTACCTTCTAGCCAACCATCTTCTGCTGATATTCCTTCTGAACAAATTCCTGATTCTGAACCACCTCAAAATGTTATTCCCATACAAACTGAAATTCCTACAACTTCTGCAGTAGCATCCATCCTCTCATCATTATATCCACCAGAAACTGAAACTCATCAACCACAAAATATTTCTGATTTTGACATACCCATTGACAATACTCCACTATCTGATATTGATCGTTCCCCAACAACTGAAACACAAACTGCTTTGCAAGATGCTCTAGATCTTGATCTTGAACATTATCAAGACTCAGATGCTGCCCCACTTTCTTCTCCTGAACACCAACCCAGAATATCTCCCACTAGAGAAAACTCACTTTCCTCTCATATATCAACACCACAAAACTCACCTACTATCATAAACATTCCTGATTCTCCAGAAGTAACTGTAACTGAAAATGAAAATCCCCTCAGAACATCAATTGATTTTGAAGCACTCCAAAAACTGTCCTCTGTATCCAACAAAAGAGCAATACCCATTCCAAAACCTAAACCAACTAGAACAGACATTTTTGCTTTACTTCTTGCTTTCGAAACAGTTTTGAAATTAAAGTTAGAAGATCTGAAGACTGCTTGTGCAGAGCTTACAGATCCAGTGGCGTCTGATTTTCTATGGGCTACCCTCAGAAAATGGTTTAATGCTGAGTCCAAAAGACTTAAGGACATCTGCTATGATGTTGCTCATCAGAACTTTTGTGAGTACCTTCAAGCAGTAGTCTCAAATGTTGAACAGGCTAAACCTCTTTTGCTGGATAACAAGCCCTGGACAGAGTCAGAACCTCTGGATGAACTCTCAGCACTTCAGATGGTATTGGTATCTTCTGTAGAAGAGAATGCTGATGGACCTGATACTCAAGCTGCTCCAGAAACTGAAGACCCTCTGGCCACAAACTTTGTTCTACAAACTCTACAAGAATTGAAGAAGGAAAATCAACTGGTGAAAGAACGTCTAGACAAGCAAGAAGAAACAACTACTGAAATGAAGACATTACTCAGCAAGCAAGTGGAATCCTCATCAGACATTAAATCTTTGTTGGAGACCTTAGTCACTAAGATGAACCCCTAATTTTTTTTCTTCTGCATTAGCTGTTTTGTTATTTTATCTTCTACTTCTGCATAACTCCTTGAACTTCTACTGGTTTTTGCGTCTGCTTATAATTTTTGTTCAATCTATTCGTATTGTTTTATAATTTTTTCTCTTGCTCTGAATCTTTTTGATTATGACAAAAAGGGGGAGAAACGTAAATGATTCTGATTCATAGCAGTTTACCATAATCTGCCTCTTACATATTCTGATAAAATTATTTGAGTTGTTATCATGAAAAGAAACAGGTCAAGTAATCAACTCAGGGGGAGCTAAGAATCATAGAACATCTGAAAGAAGTTTTTCTTCTAATCAAAGGGAGTTCACTTAAATTCATTAAACTCTATTCTCTTTAAATTAAAATGTTTTGTCATCATCAAAAAGGGGGAGATTGTTAGAACAATTATAGTTCTGAACCTCTAAGTGTTTTGATGATAACAAAGCTTTTCATATTAGAAGCTCTAATGAATATATTTATTCTTGTGTAGAAGACAATCTTATTTAAGTAAACCATACGAGCTAAGAAGAACCATTATAGAAGATACTCTCAAAGGAGAATCCAGCATTAAATTACACATTTATTGGCTGCGCATCTCTTATTTATTATCTCTGATCTCCGCTTAGAAGATGCTGGTATCCTTATTAAAAGACTTTAATTAAAGAATATGTTCTTTAATATACAAAGACAAGTATCTCTACTTATGGAAAGAAATTAAGGTATTAAAGTATATCCTAATTTGATTCAAGATGTCTCCAACGGCTACTTTATCAAGAACTATATAAAGGACCTCATTTGAAGAAATCAAAAACGCAACGCACTACAACGTACCTCATATATTCAAGCAAATCAATTAAGTTATCTTGTGCTTATTATTGTAACTTTCACTTAGTGATACCTGCTTATCTAGAAGCATTCTAAGTTACGTCTTTATTATTATTCTTGTAATAGTTATTCTATTCCTTGAGTGACTAAGTTTAGTCAGAAGACTCAAGAGGACATTGACTATAGGTCTTTGTGTGTATTCTTATTGAATAGTGGATTAAGACCTCAGTAGAGGCAAAATCACCTTGGCGGGTGGACTGGACGTAGTTTGAGTTCAAACGAACCAGGATAAATTAAACGTGTCATTAGAAGTTAATTTTATTTATTCCAGAAAACCCAATTCCAACCCCCCTTCCTTGTGTTTTGCGCACCTTCATTATATCCCCTCAGATTCGACACTCGTCCGTGTTCTTTGTTAACCAGTTGGTACTCGTCCGTATCATCATCTCTGAACATGCGTCAGCGTTTGTTTCTACCCGATACTCGTCCGTATCATAGTCTTAGGGATGCTCGTACGCATCTTTAATCCATACACCATGTCAAACACTTATGTCTTCTTGAATTTAGACACTCGTCTGTGTCTACTATCCCCAGAAGAGTCCCCGCTGAATTAATACCCGTCCGTGTTCTTTGTTAACCAGTTGATACTCGTCCGTATCATCATCTCTGAACATGTGTCAGCTTTTTATTCTACCTGATACTCGTCCGTATCATAGTCTTAAGGATGCTCGTCCGCATATTTCGTCTATACACAGTACCCAAACAATTATACTTCTCATTTCTTGGATATAGACATTCGTCCGTGTTTACTTGTCCCAGCAAATCCCAGTGAATTGTTTCCTTTCTATCTGACATTCGTCCTATGTCATGATGCCTCTTCAGCAGCCGTACCCTGCCAGGTGATCGTCCTTCACCTTTGGATGACCGTCCCTCACCCTTTCCCTCAGCGGAGTCTCTATTTATTAGGACCTCTTCCTATCCGACATCTGTCCTATGTCGTGATGTTTTTAGCAGCCGTCCCCTGCTAGGTGATCGTCCTTCACCTCTTGATGATCGTCCTTCATCATTTTTATCCGATGGCCGTCCCCGTCGTTGATCTTTTTATCTGACATTCGTCCTATGTCATGATAAGCCCTGAGAGCAGCCGTACCCTGCTAGGTGATCGCCCTTCACCCCTTGATGATCGTCCTTCATCATGCTTATCCGATGGCTGTCCCCATCGTCGACCATTTTTTATCCGGCATTTGTCATATGTCGTGATACTGTTGGCAACCGTACCTTGCCAGGTGATCGTCCTTCACATTAGATGACCGTCCCTCATCTTATCCCCCAACAGAGCAGCCGTCCCCTGCTAGGTGATCGTCATTCACCTTTGATGACCGTACCTCATCATTTATTTTTACCTATTCCCCAGAGAATCTTTGTCACTTCATCTTGATGGTCGTCCCCATCATAATCTCTCATATCCCCAGCATGTCGACCGTCCCCGTCATCAATCTTTCCCCAGCAGTCGTCCTCTGCTCGACGGTCGTCCTCCGTCGCCCGCACTTTATAATCATCCTTTACCTTCCTTTTACAATCTATATCCCTTTTCTTCTTCATTCTGTGAGTGCAAATTTTGGACTGTCGTTGGTATTCAACCACAAGTTATCTTGTTTGCCTGATAAGCCGTTGCTTACATCCTGCACAACTAACTCATGCTTGAATAGGGGCAACTGTAAACACACCAAATTTTCCCTCACCCATTCACACCTTGGCTTGTGATCTTTTCATATGCATAAGTTCAATCATAGCATCTCATATTGCATATTTGTTTCACTGCATTGTTTCTAAATCATCTGCATCTAGGGTTTGTGATCTGAGCCATTTGAGCCACTTCAAAGGTATCCAATCACTTCAAAGGGTTCCATGTATGTTCAAGCATCATATTATATCCCCACAAAGTCAAGAAAGTCAAAGAATCACAAGAACTGAGAAAGGCATGGAAGCAGAGCCAGGTTTAACTGCACAGATGACCTAGAATTAGGGTTTTGGTTTCAAAGGCCATAACTCCAAATTTTTTGGTCATTCTTGTTTCTATTGGTCTCCATATGGTATAGGGATCATGCATATCAATTTTCATGAAGAAATTCCATGGGGAAGGCATCTAATCAAGAGTTGACTTCTTGAGCAAGTCAGTGCAAAATCAGGGCATCTGAGGCCCCCAATGACCCAACCAAAGGGTGTTCTTCATCATCTAGAAGATGTTGGAAGTTCACAAAATTGAAGAATTTCAAGCCCTTTGCAAAGTTGACTTTTTGGGAAAATGACTTGTAATGAAAAATTGCCATTTTGGGAAACTTTTTCAACCCTTGCTTTTTGATTCAAAAATGCTTCAAATGGGAAAACTTTGGTCATGAAAGTTGTAGAATGGATCATTCCCTTTTCAAAAAGTACAAGAACTTGTCCTAATTCATTTTGGATCAAAAGTTATGGCTTGTCAAAGTTGGGAAAAATCACATAATTTCAAGTTTTCCACCAAAGAGGCATTTTGCAAAATGGTATGATGAAGCATTCTAAAGACTTCAAATGTGCACAAACTCATTACAACATGATCATGTGACTTCTAAAAGTCAGAATTGGCCCAAGGATTATGCATTTTGATGCCTTGAACTTCATGAATTTCCAAAGGGGCCAAACTTTGTCAAATTTGCAAAACATCCCATAAGCTTCAATCCACTTGCTGCATTGCCTCAAGACTGATTCTATGGACATCCTTAATCCATGCTGAGCCAGGACAAGCCAAGAGCCAGCTGCAAAACCAGCTCATACCTCAAGTACACAACTTTTGACATTTTGGCAACTTGCCCATACCAATCACCATAGGCCACCAACAACTCTCTGACCTATCACCACTTGATACATGGACCAAAAGCAGCTCAACACACCACACACACAAGCCTGAAACTCTCTCTAAGCCAGCATTCTCATTTTTCACCTCTTATGCAAAACCATTCGAAACACACAGCACAAGCATCAAACACACAAACAAACTTCACAAAACATCTCAGCACACTCTTCTGATCATTTCCCTGCCCTCATTCATCCCTGAAACATCCTCAAACTGAAACATGATTTCCTCACTTCACTGAACAGAACCTGCTCAATCTCTCAAACCAGCCATTTTAAACTCCAACCAAGCATTGCAAACTTCTCAGGAGGTTCATTAGAGGCGTTTTGGATCAAAGGGCCAGCCAGAAAGTTCCAGAAATCAAAGCTTTAGTTCAGGTGAGCTCAAGAACATTTTTTCCAGAAACATGTTTTTAAGTTCCTAAATGATTCTCCATGCTTCACTGATCATGCTGATATGTTTTGTTTCGAAAATGAGTGAGTATTGAGTATGTATGATGCTTCTGAAAATTTTCTGACCTAAATGTATTTTGTTTCGATTCAGCTTTAATATGAAAAATAAATGTGTTTTGATTGTTGATTCTTGCTCTATGATGTTTGGGGATGGATTCTGGGCAGAGAGATTAAGCTTTAGTGGCCTAGGGAGGAAGATAGCAATTTTCAGGGAGGATTGTGGCCGGAGAAGATGACCGGAGGTCATTTCCGGCCACCTGAAAGTCATTAAACCCTAATTTTATCATTAAATGAAGTTTGAATGTGGAGCGTAGATTAGGCTGACTAAGTCAATCCCCCGCGCGTTTCAATGGCCCAGATTCCTCACTTAACCCTAATCTCATTTATTTAAATTAATTAATTAAGATTAGTCAGTTTGAATTTCAACCACTAGATCACGCGCGCAGTCAACTCCCGCGTCCCAGCTTTGAATACCAGCCATTGGATCAGTTGACTTCTCATTAATTCATTTTTATTTTCATTTTATTTGATTTATTTTGTACACTTAATTTAAAATAGCAAAAAATGTTTAAAAATTATGAAAATATTTGTCAAGATTTTCATTATTTTTCAGAACACAAAAATATTTTTATTTTTATTTTTTGCATTAAAAATTATTTTTAAATCATTTAAAATTTTATTTTTAATTAATTAATGAAAATTAATTAATTAAAAATACTTTTAGGTATTTAAAAATCACAAAAAAATTCATGTAACCTTTAAAAACATTTAGAAACATTGTCCAACTCTCAAACCAAATTTCTTTTTTGTTCTTGATCCCTTTTGATTATTTTCTTTGGAATTAATTTCATTTCAAGACAATATTTTGTTTCAAACATCAAAAATTCATTTCTGCCTAACCATTGAGAGTTGGGCAATGATTCTTTTTGCACTGCATCTTGCATAACATGTAGTTTGTAGGATAAAATTGGCATGAATTGATCTTGCATTTTCAATTTGTTTTGCATTTTTCTTGACAAGGTACCTTAAAACCCTAGCAATCTTAGGAAATTCACAACTTCCATTAGGTTTAGATTTAGGTCCCCTCCTTTGGGCAGTGAGTTTGTATAGGCTTAGGGTTCCTTTGATTGCATTTTCAAATTTTTATCATGCCATTTGCTTCTGGTTTTGGATTTTTGCTTTGTATGTTGCATATAACCCTAATTCATGCTTTCCTTTACATCCATCTTCCATTTGCTTGCATACCATGACTTGCCATGACATTTTGTGCACTCATTTGATTCATAAGACATCTTAGGACATATTAGAATCATGTTTGATCATTGCGTCTTTCATTTGCCATGTTGTATGTCCATTACACTTCATAACTTTTCATGCACATTCATGGTTCCAAGCATGCTTCTCTTGCATCCATATGTTTGTATGATCATCCGCATGCCATGCCTCATACTTGCATCATCTCTTAGCATCATTAACATCATACTCATGCCTCTGGTTTTGGTTTGCATCATCACATTTCATCTCATTTGCATTGCATTTCATTTCTTTTGCTAACTTTTCAGGTGGTAAGTTGTTTTGAGAAGTGGATTTTCCTTCACTTCTCACATTCTCTTTTCATCTCTTTCACACTTCCTTTGCTGCATTTTGTATGTGTATTGGATTGAGCTTGCTCATTCATTTTCATCTCTTACTTTCTTTCTTCAAGCAACTTGTCTTCTTAAGTGAAGCAAGTTGTTTTGCTTCTCCTTTTTCTTGCTCCTTTCATCTGCTTCCTTCCTGGTGGTTTCTCTGAAGATCTTCTTGCAAACCTCACCAACCCTAGGAACAACCAAGCATGATCATAATTAGGGTTTTGATTAGTCCCCCATTTAGTTTTACCTTTGTGTCATCTTTGAGTCTTCTTCTCACCTCATAATCAGGGACTAAACCCTAAAGGCTTTAAGGCTTTGTGATTAAGCTTATGCCTGCATCCTTCTATTAGGATGGAGTGTATAACTTTAATCCTAAGTGTTAAACCCTTAATGTGTTTAAATCCTTTAATCAATTCACTTAATAATCATCAAGACATCAAGCTTGTAACTTGGGCCTTGCATTAGGGTTCTAATTCTTCCTTAATTGGTTAAGAAGGACTAACCCTAGTGTTAATGGACAAGTCCTCCTCAAGTTGTCTTACCAACCCTAAAAATCACCTCTTCATCTTATCATTAACTAAAATCCACTCTAATAAAGGCTTTGTTTTGTCATGAGGTTAATCCCTAATCATGGATTAAGTTGAGGAGTCTTTCTCAGCTTAAATGTTCTCATCTATTATCCTTCTATTAGGATGGTGTAATGAGTCCATTGAATCCTTGATTATGGCTTAATCTCATTACTTAACACTAAACCAAAAACAACAAAAACATCTAAATAATCACAAGTAGGTTAATGATCTTAATCCTGCATCAGGGTGGTTAAGTGTGAGATGTTGACTTCACACTTAAGGTATTCTCATTACCCCTAATCAAAGGGAGGATGTGATGAGTTTACTAACCCATTGGTTTAGGCTTAAGCTCATTAACTTATGACAAATTTCCAAAAAGCAATAAAGGATTGAAAACACAAAAAACAAACAATAATCGTCTCCTCCGTGATTCTTTTCTCATCTCATTCACTCACAAACGAGAACTTGCTTCTTCCGTCTAATACAAGACAGTTTTCACCTGAGCCAGACAGGTCATACACTTGAGCATAGACAAGTAAGCAGTTCATCAGTCAATTTACCTTTCAGTCTCTTTGGGTCGAACTACGGTGTTCTGACTTCCTCATTGCACGAGAGGATACGTAGGCATAACTTAACTGTTATCGAACAAAAGTCTATGTATATTCCCCCTATTTCCAACCTTATTCTTTAATCCTCATGATCTTGAGCATCTCATTCTTGTTCTCACACTGACACTTCTCTTATACACTTCACCTTTCTTTTAGCACTGACACTTGCATTCTTTCCAGCTTTGATACACAAATTGCACTGACACTACCCCTTTTAAACACAAATATTTTAAGCGTGGATCCCGCCGAGTACGACGGAAAATCTGGGTGCTAATACCTTCCCAGGTTGTAACCAACCCCCTTTCTCAGTCTCTCTGGTTCGCAACCGTCTTATCCATATCTTCCTCAGGTTTATGCAGCATTACCTTTCCTTCGGGATAAAAATGCCTAGTTGGCGACTCTTTTCTTTTCTCTTGAGTTCACTCCTGTGTGTTCTCATTTCTCCTTTCGCCGACCGTTCGCGTCTGTACCCCTTCTGACTGGGTGTCATTTTGGTGGGAGTGACACCTACAAAGACTGGCATGAGATGTTACCATTTGCCTTGCATGGATACTGTACGTCAATCAGAACATCCACTAGGGCAACAACGTATCAACTTGTATATGGTATGGAGGCAGTCCTACCTGTTGAAGTTGAACTACCCTTCTTGCGGGTACTAATGGATTTCAAATTGAATGAAGTAGAATGGGTCTGATCTCGGTACGAACAACTGAATTTGATCGAAGAAAAGAGATTAGCTGCAATTTGTCATGGGCAGCTACATCAGAAAAGAATGAAGAAAGCCTTCAATCAGAAAGTCAGGCTTCGGGAATACCAAGTAAGAGATCTTGTGCTGAAAAGACTCCTTCCTCCTCATACAGACCACGGGGGCAAGTGGACTCCGAATTACGATGGTCCGTTCATAGTAAAGAAAGTTTTCTCTGGTGGAGCACTGATGCTCAGTACTATGGATGTTGAAGACTTCCTGTCCCCTGTGAATTAGGATGCAGTTAAAAAATACTTCGCATAAATGACCCGCTGGACACAAAAACAGAATGTAAGTCCAGGCAAAAATAGGGCATCCCGGCGAGTCAAAAACAGAATAAAAGACTCGGGCAAAAATAAGGGAAAATAATCCAAAAAAATGTACACCCGCTGAGTTGAAAAGCCACATTGGACAGCTCAAGCAAAAAGGAATATCCCGGTGGATTGAAAACCCGAAAGGGTGATCCACACAAAATAAGGGAATAAGCGAACAATTGCATTCTGAATTCGTCTATATCACTTACAACATGGCAAAACTTCAAAAGGTTCAAGCATCGGTCAGAATCAGCCTTCTTCAGATAGCAAGATGAAAAGAACGTTAAAAGTCATACGGGTCATAGCAAAAGGGAAGTTCACTGAAGCGTCATCAACATTGCCAGCACTTTTGGTTTCTCAATTAGTAACAATCTCCTCATTTCAGGGGATTTGTTTCTTTGACTGTACTTGCCAATTCAGGGCACCCAAATTAATAAAATCAGATTTTCAGTCACACTTCGTCTCGTACACTTTATTTGCAAAAATGTCCGATATCCTTGATATAATGTTTGCATAAAAAAGAAATTCCTTTCTAACCACATGCTTGCAGGAAATATATTACTTACTCCCGGGAGTGTCTAAACTCCTATGATGGAATCCAGTAAAGGATACCTCAGGGTACTTGTGTGTTTCTTTGTCATAACAGGATTGCAGGTTTTCAAAGCGCAACATGGGGCATGAAAGCTTCTCCAGCAAACTGCCAAATCATTACTTCCTCAACAATACTTCCAAATAGCACCAGGGATGCTTTCTCCCCATCAGAGTTGCTGGACACCACTCCTCCAGCACTTCCTCCAGAGCAACATCAGAAGGGGATCATTTTCCCAGCTAAGTTCACCATCCTCAGCAGGATCCCCACAGAAATCTCTAGGAAGATCGTTCAGTGATCATTCCTCCCCAGCCAAGTGCTAGACAAGGAACCACCTCCCCACCGAGCTTCAGCCTCTATCCAGAAGAGCAATGTCTGAAGATCTCATAACAAAGTGATGAAAGCATCCACGGCCCCAGCTGGGTTCCTCATTATAGTAGGTCCATCAGTGACCTATCTCCCCAAGCAGAATCATCTATTAGACCTACCAATGATCTCATGCCCAGCTGGGATTTTCCTTCAAAGCGAGATCAATCAGAGATCTCCACATCAACAGGATCCGAATCCCGGATCGGTATCTTTTGGCATAATCATAGCATTTACATCATATTTCCCCTCAGAGCGTAGCATTCCATCTAAATACGGAGCATTACGGCAAAAATCAAACATATTGCATAATCACAAGTCATGTTTTGAATCAAATACCTGTATATACCAACATTCCATCATGCAATATATACAAAGAACTTGCAGTCACAGCAGAAAGCCAAAGTATCCCCTTTGAATCTCAAAATACAGATACATGCTCCTTTTGGCACTCGTCCATGTCATCATTCTCCAGTAAAGTCGCCCGAACGTTCTCTACAGACAGATACATCTATATACACTCCTTCGACACCCGTCTGTGTCACCATTCCCCAGCATGGTTGCTAAAACACTTATTGTAAACTAAACACTTATTTATAATACACTTCTTTCGACACCCGTCTGTGTCATCCTATCCCCACAGATCGCCAGAATATCTTTTGCATCTATAAGTTCATAACTTATACACTTTCTCTTATGATACTCGTCTGTATCATACTCTCCCTAGCAAGTTAAATACTCATCTGTGTCTCACTCATACTTTTACAGATACTCGTCTGTATTTTGTATACACCACTTATCTTTTCCCAGATTCGACACTCGTCTGTGTTCTTTGTTAACCAGTTGGTACTCGTCCGTATCATTATCTATGAACATGCGTCAGCGTTTGTTTCTACTGATACTCGTCCGTATCATAGTCTTAAGGATGCTCGTACGCATCTTTAATCTATACACAGCGTCAAATACTTATACCTTTCCTTTCTTGAATATAGACATTCGTCCGTGTCCACTATTCCCCAGCAAATCCCCATTAAAAAGCAAATTTCTCTTCTATCTGACATTCGTCCTATGTCATGATACCTTTTCGGCAGTCGTACCCTTCCAGGTGATCGTCCTTCACCTTTGGATGACCGTCCCTCATCCCTTTCCCCCAGCGGAGTCTCCATTATTGGAACCCTTTTATATCCAGCATTCGTCCTATGTCGTGATATTTTAGCAGCCGTCCCCTGCTAGGTGATCGTCCTTCACCTCTCGATGATCATCCTTCATCATTTTATCCGATGGTCATCCCCATCATTGATCTTGTTATCTGACATTCGTCCTATGTCATGATAAACCCCGAGAGCAGCTGTACCCTGCTAGGTGATCGTCCTTCACCTCTTGATGATCGTCCTTCATCATGCTTATCCGATGGTCGTCCCTATCGTCGACCTTTTCTATCCGGCATTTGTTCTATGTAGTGATACTTTCGGCAGCCGTACCCTGCCAGGTGATCGTCCTTCACCTTGGATGATCGTCCCTCATCCTTATCCCCAATAGAGCAGTCGTCCCCTGCTAGGTGATCTTCCTTCACCTTTGATGACCATACCTAATCATTTATTTCATTAAACTGATGGTCGTCCCTATCATTGCCTTTATCCTTAAACCCCAGAGAATTTTGTTTCTTTTCCCGATGGCCGTCCCCATCATGATCTCTTTATTTCCCCAGCATGTCGGTCGTCCCCGTCATTGCTTTATCCAGCAGTCGTCCTTTGCTCGATGATCGTCCTCCGTCGCCCGCACTTTATAATCATACTTTATTTCCTTTTACAATCTATATCCCTTTTCTTCTTCACCCAGTGAGTGCAAATTTTGGACTGTCTTTGGTATTCAACCACAAGTTATCTTGTTTGCCTGTTAAGCCGTCGCTTACATCCTGCATAGCTAACTCATGCTTGAATAGGGGCAGCTGTAAACACCCCAAATTTGCCTTAACTAAGTTCACACCATGGCTTTTGATCTTTTCATTTGCATAAGTTCAATCATATAATCTCATATTGCATTTTTGCTTCACTGCATTGGTTCAAAGTCATCTGCATTTAGGGTTTGTGATCTGAGCAATCCATGAGCTATCCGAGTCATTCCAAAGGTCTTCAATCATCTCAAGAGGGTCCATGTATGTTCAATCATTATATTATATCCTCCCAAGATCAAGGAAGTCAAAGAATCACAAGAACTTGCAAAGCTTGGAAGTAGAGTCAGGCTTAACTGCACATATGACCTAAAATTAGGGTTTTGGTTTCAGAGGCCATAACTCCAAATTTTTGTGTCATTCTTGTTTCTATTGGTCTCAATATGATATAAGGATCATGCATACCAAGTTTGATGGGAAAATTCATTGTGGAAGTCATCTGATCACTGGGTAACTTCTTGAGCAAGTCAGAGCCAAATCAGGGCATCTGAGGCCCCCAAACATGGAACCTAAATGGATTTTTCATCAAAATGAAGTTATAGGGTATTTATTTGATCATTGAAGTGATTTTAAGTTCACAAATTTGAAGAAAAGTGGGCTAAACCAAAAATTGCCAAAAATGGAAATGACTTGTAATGTAAACTTTCCATTTTGGGAAAGTTTTTCAACCTCCTCTTTCTCAACCAAAAATGCTTCAAATGAAAAGTTCTTGGTCATGAAAGTTGTAGATTGGATCATTCCCTTTTCAAAAAGTACAAGAACAAGATCTAATTCATATTGGAACTCAAGTTATGGCTTTCCAAAGTTGGCAAAAATCACATCATTTCAAGTTTCATGCCTAAGAGGGATTTTTGCAAAACCTCATGCCAAGCAAATTTGTTACCTCAAATTGACTTCTAATCACCATACAAACTTAATGCAATGCCTAAAAGTCAGAATTGGCCCATGAATTTCCAAGTTTCATGAATTGTGTATGAAGAAATCAAGAAAGGGCCAAACTTCATGAAATTTGCAAAACCCCCCACAAACTTCAATCCACTTACTAATTGGCCTCAATCTGAATTCCATGGTTGCCCATGAATCAAGCTGCGCAGGACATGCCCTTGTCCTTGGCCTGAATTTGCCCATACCTCAAAGGACACCTAACCTTGACTTTTTGCAAAATGAACCATACCAATCAGCATAGGCCACCAACAACTCTCTGACCTATCAAGACTTGATACATGGACCAAATACAAGCCATTACACATAAAAATAAAGCCAGGATCCTCCCACAAGTCAGCATTCACCAAAACTCCCCTCTTTGCATTTTCATTCGAAACTCATCACACAAGCTACAAACCTTCAAACAAACTTCATAGAACAACTCACCATCAACCCCTGATCATTTCTCACCCTTCATCTTGCCCTAAAAACAGCCATATCAAAAACATGATTTTGGCCCCCCTTGAACTGAACTACAGCAAACTTCAAAAAGAATCCACAAAAGCTTCAGCCAAGCATCCCAGAAGCAAGAGGGAGTCAAAAGAAGGGAAAAGCACCAAAGATAGGACCAGACAGTGCCATTTTCGAAAGCTCCATTTCAGGTAACTTCAAGAACAAATTTTCCAGAAATGTAATTTCTTGTTATAGAAATGTTTTGTATGCTTTGCTGATTATCGTGATCTATTTAGTTTTGAAAATGAGTAAGAAACAAGCATGTATGAAGCTTCTGAAATTTTTGCATGTTTTCCGTTTGCCTTTGATTCTTGATCTTAAGTGAAAATAAATGATTTTGATTGCTGGATTCTTGTTTAGAGTTGTCTAATGATTGATTCTGGAGAGTTTAGTGAGGTTTCATGGCGTATTGAGAGAGATTGAGTGAGAGAGCAGCCGGAGAAGATGACCGGAACATTATTCCGGTCACCTGAATGTCATTAGGGTTCAGATTAGGGTTTAATTGTGTAATTAGTGAGATTTGAATTTCAGCCGTCCAGATGCGCGCGGGGTCAGTTCCCTCCAATCCAGCTTTGAATCTCCACCCTAGGATTAGTTGACTTTCCATTTTTATTTCATTTAATTAGTTTTATTTCACATTTTTCTTATTTATTTCATACGAATTATTAAAAATAGTAAAAAGACTTCAAAAATTCTGAAAATTTTTATTCAAGCTTTTATTAATTTTCAGAACCCAAAAATATTTTTATTTTTATTTTTTGCATTGAAAAATATTTTTAAATCATTTAAATGATTATTTTTAATTAGTTAATGAGAATTAATTAATTAAAAATACATTTAGGTATTTAAAAATCCCAAAAAAATTCAGAGAGCCTTTTCAAACATTTAGAAGTATTTACAAACTCACAACACAAATTTATTTTTGGTTTTGATCATACTTTAACAATTTTCATTTGAATTAAGGTTCTTAAATTTGAATATTTTTAACCCTAACTTCAAAAATTCATAACTTTTGAACCAAAGTGAGTTTGTGAATGATTCTTTTTGCATTGTGTTATGCATGACTTCAAGCTCCTAAAAACATTTTTGTTTCATTTTTATAATGAATTTTCAATTTGTTTGGCATTTTCCCTTTAGAATCACCTTTAAAACCTTAGAAATTTAAGAAAAGCATAGGTCCTTCTAGGTTAAGCTTCTGAACTCCCTCTTTGGGCAGTGAACTTATATAGGTTTAGGGTCCCTTTGATCCCATTTTCAATTTTTATCTTACCATTTGCTTCTGATTTTGAATTTTGCATCTCATGTTGTGCATAAACCCTAATTTGCATCTCCATTTGCATCCATCTTACATAAGCTTGCATACATGAACTTTCCATGACATTTTGTGTATCCACATGACATATAAGGCATCTTAGGACATATTGAAATCATGTTTGATCATTGCATCATACATTTGCCATGTTTTGCTTTCATTTCATTTCATATACATTCATGAACCTTCATGCTTCTTACATGTCTCATTTGCATCCTTTGTATGATCATCCCCATCTCATGACATACACTTATGCCATCTCTTTGCATCATTAGCATTATGAACATGTTTCTGACTTTGGCTTGCATCCTTGCATTTCTTTTCATGTTCATTTCTTCTCATTTCCTTTTGCTAACTTTTCAGGTGGTAAGTGTTTGAGAAGTGGATTTGCCTTCACTTCTCACAATCTCTTCTCATCCCTCTTATGCATCATTGTTGCATTTTACTTGTGTATTAGAGTGGGATTTCTCATTCATGTTCCTTCCTCACTTTCTTTCATCAAGCAACTTATCTTCTTAAGTGAAGTAAGTTGTCTTGCTTCCTTCCTGCTTCTTTTCCTTCCATCTTTCTTCTCCCTTGGTGGCTTTTCCTTGAAGATCTTCTTACAAGCCTCATAAACCCTAGGAACACCCAAGAATGATTACAATTAGGGTTTTATTAGTCCCCCATTAGTTTTACCTTTGTGTCATATTTTGAGTCTTCTCTTCTTGTAGATGTCTAGAATTGGCAGAATTTTTGACCAACAAGAAATATTGAATTCAGTTCAGAATGTCCTATTAGATGTTGGGACATTATCAAACAGAGTATAAGAACTTATTTCAGGATGTCACACCAGATGTTGGGACATTGTGTAAATGACTTAAGTTCAGTTTTTCAGGATGTCCCAACAGATGTTGAGACATCTCAAACCTGCTACCAGAATTAATTAATGACTAACTGATCTGAGATATTTAAGGAGAGTTATCTGGAATTAATTATGGATAGATAAAAACAGAACAAGGCGCATCTGTAGGGAGTTTTATTATGAGGATTCAGATTAATCAGAAGAACTAAATCACCTAGAATCTAGGAAGTAACAAACCCTAATTCAAGGTGGAAGCTGCATGCTTTTAGGACTGGATTAACCTACAGAAAGCCCAAATTACAAACACCTATTTTAATCAACAGAAACTCACAGAATTGAGTACGAATTTCAGAAGACAAAATAGGTTGTTGTGTTTTTAATAGCAGGTTGCTTTTATTGTACCACTTTATGAGCTTTTAAGCATAAGTGCATTTGTGACTTGATTGAAACTGTGAAGTAAGATCAAGCTGTATTGTTTGAAGAATGTCTTCAATTTTATTAAACTTGTAAACTTGATCACTGTGTGATTGAGGGGGAGTGAGTTGGTACTCATACCTAAGTTGTGTCTTAGGTAGAAATTGCATTGGGTAGATATTAAGTGAAAGATTAAACTGGGTTGTTTAAGTGTAGAATTAATATTACTTATAGTGGATTTCCTCCTGGCTTGGTAGCCTCCAGATGTAAGTGTGGTTATACACTGAACTGGGTTAACAAACTTCTGTGTTGTTTAATTTTCTTGCACTTTAAGCTTTATTTAAATCTGTCAAATGTTGGGACATCTCATAGGACATCTCATACCTGATCACAGAATTTCAATTGGCATCAGAGCAGGCACCCTGCCTGTTTATACTGGGTGAGATCTAGGGAATACAAATTCTGGAAACATGGATAGAGATATAGGATCAGTAAATAGACCACCTATACTGGATGGTTCTAATTATGACTACTGGAAGCCAAGAATGATTGCATTCTTAAGATCACTTGACAACAGGGCCTGGAGAGCAGTCAACACTGGATGGGAACATCCTGTTCAAGACACCAAAGATGGATCAAAAGTGTTGAAACCTGAAGATGAATGGAGTAAGGAGGAAGAAGATTCAGCACTAGGCAACTCTAAGGCCTTAAATGCTTTATTCAATGGCATTGATAGAAACATCTTTAGACTTGTGCATCACTGTGAGCTGGCCAAAGATGTTTGGGACACTCTCAAAACAACTCATGAAGGAACATCAAAGGTAAAAATGTCAAGACTTCAACTTCTCACCACCAAGTTTGAAAACTTGAGAATGAAGGAAGATGAGTCAATTCATGAATTCTACATGAACATCTTGGATATAGCCAATACTTCTGGAGCCTTGGGAGAAAAGATGACTGATGAAAAGCTTGTAAGAAAGATTCTCAGATCTTTGCCAAAAAAGATTTGACATGAAAGTCACAGCAATAGAAGAAGCTCAAGACATATGCACAATGAAAGTTGAAGAGCTCATTGGTTCCCTTCAAACATTTGAGATGGGAATGAATGACACAAATGTAAAGAAGAACAAAAGCATAGCCTTGGTGACAAATACTGATGAAGAAGAAGATGATAAATCAGAAACTGGTGAAAGCTTATCAGACAACATTGCTATGCTTGGAAGACAATTCAAAAAGATTCTCAGAGGAATGGAAGGCAAATCCAAACCCAGTGGAAGATACACAAACTCTTCTAAGAACAAAAGATCTTATGATGCTAACAGAAGATCAAATTATGATGAAAAGACCAGTCAAGAAAAAGGAATTAAGTGCCATGGATGTGAAGGATATGGACACATCAGGAATGAATGTCCTACCTACTTAAAAAGGCAAAAGAAAGGTCTCTCTGTAACCTGGTCTGATGAAGACTCAGGAGGTGATTCAGAAGAAGAATTAGCTAAGCATATCACTGCTCTAGCTGGATTATGTGAATCTGAAAGTGAATCCAGTGATGGGGAGCTTACTTTTGAAGAACTTGAGCAAGCATACAAAGATCTATACAAAAGAAGCACTGAAATATGCAGTGAGGTTATAAAGCTAAAGAAGCAGAATGAGGCACTAGAAGATGAAAAAGCAAGTGATCAAGAAATCATTGACACCTTGAAAAGTGAAGTAAGTCTTCTCAACTCCAAATTGGAACACATGTCCAAATCTGTTAGAATGTTGAACTGCAGCTCAAATACACTGGATGTTATTCTCAACAACAATAAGCATTCAGGGGATAAAAGTGGACTGGGATTTAACAGAGTACATAAAGATGAAGCTAGCTCTAGCAAAACTACTTCAAAATCCATACAGTCAAACAAGATGTCCCAACAGATGCTTCAACATCAAGAAAAGAACACAAAGTCAAACATAATGTTCCAACAGATGTCTCAACATTCTGAAAAGAACAAAATGAAGAAGAAGTATCAAAGATGGAGATGTCATCATTGTGGAAGATTTGGACATATCAAACCTCATTGTTATAAGCTGCATGGATATCCAAATCAGATGTATCAGCAACCTTCTAAGCAGAAAATAGAAGTTACCAAGAAAGTGCTGCATAAACATCAAAGAAATCAGCAACCTCCTAAGCAGAAGACAGAGGTCATCAAGAAGGTATGGAGACCAAAAGCTAGCATTCAGGCTGATCAAAGCTACATACCCAAGAAAAAGATCAACAATCAATCTTGGAGATCTACTGATGAACAACACACAGGGCAGAGGCATCAAAAGAAATCTCAACTCAAATGGTCAAACAAAAGTGCTGCATATATAGCACATACATCACTAAGAGTATCAGCTAAAGAAGACTGGTACTTTGACAGTGGATGTTCAAGACACATGACTGGATTGAAGAATCTGATAGTAAACTTAAAGTCACATTCATCCAGGTATGTAACCTTTGGAGATGGAGCTAAAGGAGAAATCAAGGGAGTTGGGACCTTGGACTGTCATGTGTTTGGAAGTAACTGTTATATTCTGGCAGATAGGGAGCAAAGGAGAAAAATGGATCCTAAAAGTGATGAAGGGATTTTTCTTGGATACTCTATAAACAGCAGAGCATATAGAGTATTTAATTCTAGAACCAAGGTTATCATGGAGTCTATAAATGTGATAATTGATGATGCTCCTACAGATGTCCCAGAAGATGTTGGAACATCTGTTGATATCAAGATTGAAGATGAAGAAAAGAGTGATCATTATGACTTCACTCAAACTGATGCAAGGACAGAACAATCCAGCAAACCTCCCTCCATCAGAATACAAAAGGATCATCCCAAAGATTTAATAATTGGTGATCCCAACAGAGGTGTGAGCACTAGATCAAGAGAAGTGATTTCAGGTTCCTGTTTTGTTTCTAAAATAGAACCTAAAAACATCAAGGAAGCTCTTACTGATGAATACTGGATTTGTGCTATGCAAGAGGAATTAGGTCAATTCACAAGGAATGAAGTGTGGAATCTTGTTCCTAGACCTGATGACATAAATGTGATTGGAACAAAATGGGTGTATAAGAACAAGTCAAATGAACAAGGAGTTGTTACAAAGAACAAAGCTAGACTTGTAGCTCAAGGATACACACAAATTGAAGGAGTAGACTTTGATGAAACCTTTGCACCAGTAGCAAGGCTTGAATCAATCAGACTACTTTTGGGAATTGCTTGTATCTTAAAATTCAAGCTATTTCAAATGGATGTGAAAAGTGCCTTTTTAAATGGTTATCTTAATGAAGAGGTATATGTAGAACAGCCTAAAGGATTTGTTGATCCAAGCTGTCCAAATCATGTATACAAACTAAAGAAGGCTCTTTATGGTCTGAAGCAAGCTCCAAGGGCATGGTATGAAAGACTGACTACTTTTCTTATCAAGCAAGGGTACAGGAAAGGTGGAATTGACAAAACCTTGTTTGTTAAAGATGAAGAAGGAAATGTCATGATTGCTCAAATATATGTAGATGACATTGTCTTTGGTGGGATGTCTGATAGGATGGTCAAACATTTTGTCAACCAAATGGAATCTGAATTTGAAATGAGCCTAGTAGGAGAACTAACCTACTTTCTTGGACTGCAAATAAAAAAAATGGAGGACTCCATGTTCATTTCTCAAAGCAAGTATGCTAAGAACATAGTCAAGAAATTTGGAATGGACAGTGCTACTCATAAGAGAACTCCTGCCCCTACACATTTAAAGCTGACTAAAGATGAAAAGGGTGAGAATGTAGATCAAAGCATGTACAGAAGTATGATTGAAAGCTTGTTATATCTGACTGCTAGCAGACCAGACATAGCATTTGCAGTGGGTGTATGTGCAAGATATCAAGCTGATCCAAAAGTCAGTCATCTTAATCAAGTCAAGAGAATTCTGAAATATGTTAATGGTACTTGTGACTATGGCATAATGTACTTTCATGGATGTAAACCAATTCTCACTAGCTTCTGTGATGCTGATTGGGCTGGAAGTGCTGATGACAGAAAAAGAACTTTAGGAGGATGCTTCTTTCTAGGAAACAATTTGATTTCTTGGTTCAGTAAGAAACAAAATTGTGTATCCTTATCTACAGCTGAAGCTGAATATATAGCAGCTGGAAGCAGTTGTTCTCAGTTGGTTTGGATGAAGCAAATGCTCACTGAGTACAATGTCCCACAAGATGTCATGACATTGTACTGTGACAACTTAAGTGCAATTAACATATCAAAGAATCCTATCCAACATAGCAGGACCAAGCATATTGATATCAGACATCATTTCATCAGAGATCTTGTAGAAGAAAAAGTGATTTCATTGGAACATGTAGCTACAAATCTGCAGTTGGCTGATATCTTTACCAAAGCATTAGATGCTACACAATTTGAGAACTTGAGGGGCAAATTGGGAATCTGCTTATGTGAAATTTAGCAGTTAAGGAGATGTGCCAACATGACATATGACATTGTGTGGCATAAGTACCAGATGGCAACACCAGTCTGGTCAAGAACCTTGGGTATTCCATTCCTAATCATTTTCAATGTAACGACTACTTATATAATAACAGCTTGCATTCAGCTATCCATATTCTCATCATACTATCAAAAGCGAATTGCATTATCTAGCTGTTCTTCAGAAATCATCAACCCTAAAACTCTTCATCCATCTTCTTTGAAAATGTCTCAAAACCCTAACACTCCTGAAGAAATTCTCAACAAAGAAGATGTGGTTCATGCAACCCCCATTTCTGTGGTACCCATGAAGTCAACCCCATTGGACGAAATCAGAGGAAGTGTTCCTCATGCTAAAAAGCCAAGAACTCCAAAAAGAGCAAAAGATCAAGTCTGCAGCAAATCCAAAGGCATTCCTTCACCAGCAAACATGCCTCCAAAATCTTCTGAATATGTGGATGCTTCCATAAAGGAGATAGTAAACAAGATTCTTTTTGAACAAAGAGTGGTTAGTGGCATATCTATCCCTCTGAACACCATGCCAGCTCCACAAGAAGATCAACAAACTCAAGCTGCAAAGGACACTCCTGCTCAACAGGATGTCCCAATAGATGTTGAAACATCTGAGGATGAACAAAAGGCCTCATCTGATGCTGCTGTAGAAGAATCTGAAGACCAGAAAAAGGCCTCAAATGAAAGTGATGAAGAAGAATCTGAGGATCAGACCAAAGCCTCAACTGAAGAGCATATCTCTACTGATCAACCAGCTGAAGAAGAGACTGCTCAATCTCCTCCTGTGGTGAATCTAGAGCAGGATTCTGATACAGAGATCATTGCCTCTGTAAGACCTAGCATAGCCAAAAGGCTCAGGACTAGGAAAGAAAAGATGCAAGCAGGAAATGCAATTCCTGAGAAGAAGCAAGCTACCCCAAAGAAAGACAAAGCTAAAGCTGTCTTTGGTCCTACAAAACAATGGAGTAAAGTCCAAACTCAAAAGAGGAAAGCTGTCACTCCTTCAGACTCAGATGTTGAAGCAGATGTCCCAACATCTCCTCCAAAGAAGAAACCAGCACCCTCTAGGGCATCAACTGCTGTTCCAGAAGCTCCCTTGGACAACATCTCATTTCATCATGTTTCTAGTGTAAATAGATGGAAGTTTGTGTACCAAAGAAGGGTAGCACTTGAAAGAGAGCTGAGCAGTAATGCACTTGAGTGCACTAAATTAATTGATCTCATATCTGCTGCTGGTCTCTTCAAAACAGTCTTTAATCTCTCTCCCTGCTATAAGCTACTTGTCAAAGAATTCATAGTCAATCTTCAGGAAGATTGTGCCAATGGTAAGTCTGCTGAATTTAGAAAAGTTTTTGTTAGAGGCAGGTGTGTAGAGTTCTCTCCTCAGATCATCAACCAATTCCTTGGAAGAGAATCTGATGGTCCAAATGAACTAGGGAAGACTGATAACCAGGTCTGCAAGGTTATCACTGCAAACCAGGTCATGGCTTGGCCAGTTAAAGGAAAGCTCTCAGTGAGCATGCTGACAAGAAAATATGCCATGCTGAACATGATTGGTACAGCAAACTGGGTGCCTACCAATCACACATCTTCAATATCCACTGGCTTGGGCAGGTTTATTTATGCTGTGGGCACTCAGACTAAGCTGGATTATGGTGCCTACATCTTTGATCAGACCTTGAAGCATGCTAGCTCATCTGCAACAAAGCTGCCAATAGCTTTCCCTTCCCTGCTGTGTGGTATAGTGCTAAGTCAGTACCCTGGGATCCTCACTGAGAAGGACACAGCCTGCAAAAGAGAAAGCCCTCTGGCCTTTCACTACAAACTGTTCCTAAGTCATCATGCAGCAGATGTTGAAGCACCCTCTGGGACATCTGCAGGTCCTTCAACTGCCAAGACTCCAATCTCCAAGGCTGCATTGATTGCTGAACTGAAGAGCACTTGCAAAGAACTTGAAGCAAGGAAGCAGAAGCTTGAGGAAATCATCCAAAGCCTGGAGAGTGAAGGTGATCAAAAGGCTGCTTCTGATGAAGAAACTGAGGATGATGAAGAAACTGAATGTGAGGAGTCTGAGTGAATAATTGTATGTGAGGAAAATTGTATGACAGCTGCATTATAATTCAGAATTAGTGACTTTGGCCCCAAATTTGTGTCTAACAAGGGGGAGAACAACAACAATGTATGATGCTGTTTAGCTATGAATGAAAATCTTCTGTTTGTTTCTGACTGTTTGTTTCTGAACTGAATCATTGTGTGTTAATAAAATATTTTTGTTGCAACAAGACTGGATACATGTATGTTTAAGGGGGAGTAATCTCAAATATGATTCAACAGAAAAGTAATGTTATACTCTGATAAAAGAACTTCTGCTGCACTCTGATAACCAGAAAAGATGTTAGCCAAAAATTAGCCAAAGGGGGAGTTTGTAGATGTCTAGAATTGGCAGAATTTTTGACCAACAAGAAATATTGAATTCAGTTCAGAATGTCCTATCAGATGTTGGGACATTATCAAACAGAGTATAAGAACTTATTTCAGGATGTCACACCAGATGTTGGGACATTGTGTAAATGACTTAAGTTCAGTTTTTCAGGATGTCCCAACAGATGTTGAGACATCTCAAACCTGCTACCAGAATTAATTAATGACTAACTGATCTGAGATATTTAAGGAGAGTTATCTGGAATTAATTATGGATAAATAAAAACAGAACAAGGCGCATCTGTAGGGAGTTTTATTATGAGGATTCAGATTAATCAGAAGAACTAAATCACCTAGAATCTAGGAAGTAACAAACCCTAATTCAAGGTGGAAGCTGCATGCTTTTAGGACTGGATTAACCTACAGAAAGCCCAAATTACAAACACCTATTTTAATCAACAGAAACTCACAGAATTGAGTAAGAATTTCAGAAGACAAAATAGGGTGTTGTGTTTTTAATAGCAGGTTGCTTTTATTGTACCACTTTATGAGCTTTTAAGCATAAGTGAATTTGTGACTTGATTGAAACTGTGAAGTAAGATCAAGTTGTATTGTTTGAAGAATGTCTTCAATTTTATTAAACTTGTAAACTTGATCACTGTGTGATTGAGGGGGAGTGAGTTGGTACTCATACCTAAGTTGTGTCTTAGGTAGAAATTGCATTGGGTAGATATTAAGTGAAAGATTAAACTGGGTTGTTTAAGTCTAGAATTAATATTACTTATAGTGGATTTCCTCCTGGCTTGGTAGCCTCCAGATGTAAGTGTGGTTATACACTGAACTGGGTTAACAAACTTCTGTGTTGTTTAATTTTCTTGCACTTTAAGCTTTGGTTAAATCTGTCAAGTGTTGGGACATCTCATAGGACATCTCATACCTGATCACAGAATTTCACTTCTCATCTCTTAATCAAGGACTAAACCTTAAAGGTTTTAAGGCTTTGTGATTAGGGTTATGCATGTATCCTTCTATTAGGATGGGGTGTATAACTTTAATCCTAAGTGTTAAACCCTTAATGTGTTTAAATCCTTTAATCAATTCATCTAATAATCACTAAGACATCAAGCTTGTAACTTGGGCCTTGCATTAGGGTTCTAATTCTTCCTTAATTGGTTAAGAAGGACTAACCCTAGTGTTAATGGACAAGTCCCCCTCAAGTTGTCTTACAAACCACAAAATCCACTTCTTAATCTTACCATTAACTAAAATCCACTTTAATAAAGGCTTTGTTTTGTCATGAGGTTAATCCCTAATCATGGATTAAGTTGGGGAGCCTTCCTCAGTTTAAATGTTCCCATCTATCATCCTTCTATTAGGATGGTGTAATGGGTCCATTAAATCCTTGATTATGGCTTAAACTCATTACTTAACACTAAACAAAAAAAACTCCAAAAACATCTAAATAATCACAAGTAGGTTAATGATCTTAATCCTACATCATGGTAATTAAGTTTGAGGTGTCTACTTCATACTTAAGGTATTCTCATTACCCCTAGTCAAAGGGAGGATGTGATGAGTTTACTAACCCTTGGTTTAGGCTTAAGCTCATTGACTTATGACAAACACAAAAAGCAATAAAAGATTGAAAGCACCAAAATCAAACAATAATCGTCTCCTCCGGGATTCTTTTCTCATCTTATTCACTCATAATCGAAAACTTGCTTCTTCCATCTAATGCAAGACAGTTTGAACCTGAGCCAGACAGGCCATACACTTGAGCATAGACAAGTAAGCAGTTCACAAGTCAATTTATCTTTCAGTCTCTTTGAGTCGAACTACGGTGTTTTGACTTCCTCATTGCACGAGAGGATACTTAGGCATAACTTAACAGTTATCGAACAAAAGTCTCTGTATATTCCTCCCTCTTCCAGCATTATTCTTTAAGCCTCATTGTATTGAGCTTTGCACTCTTTTCCTACACTGACACTCCTTTATTTCACTTCACACTTCTTTTGCACTGACACGTGCATTCTTTCCCAGCTTTTGCACCCAAAAAGCACTGACACTACCCCTTTAAGCACAAAATTTCAAGCGTGGATCCCGTCGAGTACGACGGACAATCTGGGTGCTAATACCTTCCCAGGTTGTAACCAACCCCCTTTCTCAGTTTCTCTGGTTCGCGATCGTCTTATCCATATTTTCCTAGGTTTATGCAGCATTACCTTTCCTTCGGGATAAAAATGCCTAGCTGGAGACTCTTTTCAGTTCATCTTCATGTCCTCTTTCGCTGACCATTCACGCTTGTACCGGGATGCAAATCTTTGGGAGTGACAATCATCTTTCTGGAATTTATGAATTAAGGGTCTAACTAATATGGAATTAGAAACGTTGGAAGGATGATCCATCGAGTGAGTAGAAGTAATGTGAAACTATGAAATGACCATGGATGTGTTGTAGAAGACAGTGGTGACTGGTATGTGAAATTCTGTGATCAGGTATGAGATGTCCTAAGAGATGTCCCAACACTTGACAGATTTAACCAAAACTTAAATTACAAGAAAAGTAAACAACACAGAAGTTTGTTAACCCAGTTCAGTGTATAACCACACTTACATCTGGAGGCTACCAAGCCAGGAGGAAATCCACTATAAGTAATATTAATTCTAGACTTAAACCACCCTGTTTAATCTATCACTTAATAACTACCCAATGCAATTTCTACCTAAGTCACAACTTAGATAAGAGTACCCTACTCACTCCCCCTCAATCACACAGTGATTTGTTTACAAGTTTAATGAAATTGAAGTCATACTTCAAACAAAAACAGCTTGATCTTACTTCACAGTTTCAATCAAGTCACAAATGCACTTTTGCTTAAAAGCTCATAAAGTGGTACAATAAAAACAACCTGCTATTAAAACACTAGACTCCCTATTTTGTCTTCTGAAATTCGTACTCAATTCTATGAGTTTCTGTTGCTTAAATAGGAATCTGTAATTTGGGCTTTCTGTAGGATGATCCAGCCCTAATGCGCATGCAGCTTCCACCTTGAATTTAGGGTTTGTTACTTCCTAGATTCTAGGTGATTTAGGTCTTCTGTTTTAATCTGAATCTTCAATATAAAACTCCCTACAGATGCGCCTTGTTCTGTTTTTATCCATCATTAATTAATTCCAGATAACTCTCCTTAAATATCTCTGATTAGTTAGTCAATAATTAATTCTGGTAGCAGGTTTGAGATGTCTCAACATCTGTTGGGACATCCTGAAAAACTGAACTTAAGTCATTAATACAATGTCCCAACATCTGGTAAGACATCCTGAAATAAGTTCATATACTCTGTTTGATAATGTCCCAACATTTGATAGGACATTCTGAACTGAATTCAATAATTCTTGTTGGTCAAAAATTCTGCCAATTTAAGACATCTACAAACTCCCCCTTTGGCTAATTTTTGGCTAACATCTTTTCTGGTTTTCAGAGTGCAGCAGAAGTTCTTTTTATCAGAGTATAGCATTACTTTTCTGTTGATTCTTATTTGAGATTACTCCCCCTCAAACATATATGTGTCCAGTCTTGTTGCAACAGAAAAAAAACTTATTCAGTTCAGAAGCAAACAGAATTCATTCATAATCAAACAGCAATACAATTTGTTGTTGTTCTCCCCCTTGTTAGACACAAATTATGGGGCCAAAGACATTAATCCAGAAATACAATGCTGTCATTACAATTGTCCTCACATACAATGATCACTCAGATTCATCACTCTCAGTTTCTTCCTCAACTTCAGTTTCTTCATCAGCTTCACTTTCTTCATCAGAGGCAGCTTTCTGATCTCCTTCACTCTCCAGCCTTTGGATGATTTCTTCAAGTTTCAGCTTCCTTGCTTCAAGTTCTTTGCATGTGCTTTTTAGCTCAGCAATTAATGCCTTCTTGGAGATTGGAGTCTTAGCAGTTGAAGGACCTGCAGATGTCCCAGAAGGAGCTTCAACATCTGCAGCATGATGACTGAGGAATAATTTGTAGTGAAAAGCCAGGGGGCTTTCTCTCTTGCAGACTGTGTCCTTCTCAGTTAGAATCCCAGGATATTGGCTTAACACTATACCACATAGCAATGAAGGAAAAGCTATTGGTAGCTTTGTTGCAGAAGAGTTGGAATGCTTCAAGGTCTGATCAAAAATGTAAGCTCCATAGTCCATCTTGGTCTGAGTTCCCACAGCATAAATAAACCTGGCCAGGCCAGTGGAGATTGAAGATGTGTGGTTGGTAGGCACCCAGTTAGCTGTACCAATCCTGTTCAGCATGGCATATTTTCTTGTAAGCATGCTCACTGAGAGCTTTCCTTTAACAGGCCATGCCTTGACCTGGTTTGCAGTGATCACCTTGCAGACTTGGTTATCTGTCTTACCTAGCTCATTTGGTCCATCTGTTTCTCTTCCTAGGTATTGGTTGATGATCTGAGGAGAGAACTCAACACACCTACCTCTAACAAAGACTTTTCTAAATTCAGAGGACTTACCATTGGCACAATCCTCCTGGAGATTAACAATGAATTCTTTGACAAGAAGTTCATAGCAGGGAGAGAGATCTGAGACTGTTTTGAAGAGGCCTGCAGCAGAGATGAGGTCAATCAGTTCAGTGCACTCAAGTGCATTGTTGCTCAGCTCTCTTTCTAGGGCAACCCTTCTTTGGTACACAAACTTCCATCTGTTGACACTAGAGACATGATGGAATGATATGTTGTCCAAGGGGGCTTCTGGAACAGCAGATGAAGCCCTAGATGGTGCTGGTTTCTTTTTGGGAGGAGATGTTGGGACATCTGATTCAACATCTGAGTCTGATGGGGTGACATCTTTTCTTTTCTGAGTTTGGACTTTACTCCATTGTTTTGTTGGACCAAAGGCAGATTTAGCTTTGCCTTTCTTTGGGGAAGCTTTCTTCTTCTCAGGAATTTCACGTTCAGGTTGCATTTTTCCTTTCCTGGACCTGAGCCTTTTGGCTATGCTTGGTTTAACAGAGGCTATAATCTCTGTATCAGAGTCCTGCTCCAGGTTGACCACTGGAGGAGATTGAGCAGTCTCCTCTTTAGCTGGTTGATCAGCAGAGATTTGATCTTCATTTGAGGCTTTGGTCTGATCCTCAGAGACTTCTTCATCACTTTCATTTGAGGCCTTTTTCTGGTCCTCAGTTTGTTCCAAATCAGCATCAGATGAGTTCTTTTTCTCATCTTCAGATGTTCCAACATCTATTGGGACATCCTGTTGAGCAGGAGTGTCCTCTGCAACTTGAGCTTGTTCTTCTTGAGGTGCAGGCATGGTGTTCAGAGGAACAGAAATCCCACTTACCACTCTCTGTTCAAAAAGAATCTTGTTGACTATCTCCTTGATGGAAGCATCCACATAGTCAGAAGATTTTTGAGGCATGTTTGCTGGAGAAGGAATACCTCCTTTGGCTTTGCTGCAGACTTGATCTTTAGCTCTTTTTGGAGTTCTTGGCTTTTTAGCATGAGAGGCACTTCCTCTGAGTTCGTCCAATGGGGTTGATTTCATTGGTACCACAGAGATGGGAGTGGCATGAACTACGTCTTCTTTGTTGAGAACTTCTTCAGGAGTGTTAGGGTTTTGAGACATTGTTAAGGAAGATGGATGAAGAGCTTTAGGGTTTATGATTTCTGGAGAATAGCTAGTTAATGTGATTCGCTTGTGATAGAATGATGAGAATCTTGATAGCTGATTATAAACAGTTACTAAATAAGTAGCCGTTACATTGCAAATTATTAGGAATGGAATTCCCAAGGTTCTTGTCCAGACTAGTTTTGCCATCTGGAACTTATGCCATACAATGTCATATGACATGTTGGCACATCTCATTAACTGCTAAATATCACATAAACAGATTCCAAGTTTGCCCCTTAAGTTCTCAAATTGTGTAGCATCCAATGCTTTGGTAAAGATATCAGCTAACTGCAGATTTGTAGCTACATGCTCCAATGAAATCACCTTTTCTTCTACAAGATCTCTGATGAAATGATGTCTGATATCAATATGCTTGGTCCTGCTATGTTGGATAGGATTCTTTGATATGTTGATTGCACTTAAGTTGTCACAGTACAATGTCATGACATCCTGTGGGACATTGTACTCAATGAGCATTTGCTTCATCCAAACCAACTGAGAACAACTGCTTCCAGCTGCTATGTATTCAGCTTCAGCTGTAGATAGGGATACACAATTTTGTTTCTTACTGAACCAAGAAATCAAATTGTTTCCTAGAAAGAAGCATCCTCCTGAAGTGCTTTTTCTGTCATCAGCACTTCCAGCCCAATCAGCATCACAAAAGCCAGTGAGAATTGGTTTACATCCATGAAAGTACATTATGCCATAGTCACAAGTACCATTAACATATTTCAGAATTCTCTTGACTTGATTGAGATGACTGACTTTTGGATCAGCTTGATATCTTACACATACACCTACTGCAAATGCTATGTCAGGTCTGCTAGCAGTCAAGTATAACAAGCTTCCAATCATGCTTCTGTATAAGCTTTGATCTACATTCTCACCCTTTTCATCTTTAGTCAGCTTTAAATGTGTGGGGGCAGGAGTTCTCTTATGAGTAGCATTTTCCATTCCAAATTTCTTGACTATGTTCTTGGTATACTTGCTTTGGGAGATGAACATTGAGTCTTCCATTTGCTTTAATTGCAGACCAAGAAAGTAGGTTAACTCTCCTACTAGGCTCATTTCAAATTCAGATTCCATCTGCTTGACAAAATGTTTCACCATCCTTTCAGACATCCCACCAAAGACAATATCATCAACATATATTTGAGCAATCATGACATTCCCTTCTTCATCTTTAACAAACAGGGTTTTGTCAATTCCACCTTTTCTGTATCCTTGCTTGATAAGAAATGTGGTCAGTCTTTCATACCATGCCCTTGGAGCTTGCTTCAAACCATAAAGTGCCTTCTTTAGTTTGTATACATGATTTGGACAGCTTGGATCAACAAATCCTTTAGGCTGTTCTACATATACCTCTTCATTAAGATAGCCATTTAAAAAGGCACTTTTCACATCCATTTGAAATAGCTTGAACTTCAAGATACAAGCAATTCCCAAAAGTAGTCTAATTGATTCAAGCCTTGCTACTGGTGCAAAGGTTTCATCAAAGTCTACTCCTTCAATTTGAGTGTATCCTTGAGCTACAAGTCTAGCTTTGTTCTTTGTAACAACTCCTTGTTCATTTGACTTGTTCTTATAAACCCATTTTGTTCCAATCACATTTATGTCATCAGGTCTAGGAACAAGATTCCACACTTCATTCCTTGTGAATTGACTTAATTCCTCTTGCATAGCACAAATCCAGTATTCATCAGTAAGAGCTTCCTTGATGTTTTTAGGTTCTATTTTGGAAACAAAACAAGAACCTGAAATCACTTCTCTTGATCTAGTGCTCACACCTCTATTGGGATCACCAATTATCAAATCTTTGGGATGATCCTTCTGTATTCTGATGGAGGGAGGTTTGCTGGATTCTTCTGTCCTTGTATCAGTTTGAGTGAAGTTATATTGATCATTCTTTTCTTCAGCTTCAATCTTGATATCAGCAGATGTTCCAACATCTTCTGGGACATCTGTAGGAGCATCATCAATTATCACATTTATGGACTCCATGATAACCTTGGTTCTAGAATTAAATACTCTATATGCTCTGCTGTTTATGGAGTATCCAAGGAAAATCCCTTCATCACTTTTAGGATCCATTTTTCTTCTTTGCTCCCTATCTGCCAGAATATAACAGTTACTTCCAAATACATGGAAGTACTTAACTGTGGGTTTTCTGCCCTTCCAGACTTCATATATTGTGGACAAAGTTCCTTTTCTTAAAGTAACTCTGTTATGGATGTAACAGGCAGTGTTCATAGCTTCAGCCCAGAAGTACAGAGGTAACTTTTTAGCATGGATCATAGCTCTTGCTGATTCTTGAATAGTTCTATTCTTCCTTTCAACAATCCCATTCTGTTGAGGAGTGATTGGTGAAGAATATTCATGATTGATTCCTTCTGAAGAGCAGAAATCTAAGAACTTTTGGTTCTCAAATTCTTTTCCATGATCACTTCTTATTCTGATCACACATCTGGATTTTTCCCTTTGTAATCTTTGACATAATTCTTTGAATACATCAAATACATTAAACTTTTCTTTGATGAAATTTATCCATGTATATCTTGAAAAGTCATCAACCACAACATAGGCATACCTCTTACCACCAAGGCTTTCAACCTGCATAGGTCCCATCAGATCCATATGCAAAAGTTCCAAAACTTTGGAAGTTGTCAGATGTTGGAGCTTTGGATGGGACATCTTGGTTTGCTTGCCTATTTGACATTCACCACATATTTTGCCATCATCAATCTTCAATTTAGGAATACCTCTTACAGCATCCATGGATATTATCTTCTTTATGCCTCTGAAATGAAGATGACCTAGTCTTTGGTGCCATAGTTTCACTTCTTCTTCTTTAGCTAAAGAACAAGTTGAAGTGAGACTGAGATTTTGGGATTCCCACATGTAACAGTTGTCTTTAGATCTGGCTCCTTTCATGACAACCTCTTGTTCTTTGTTAGTCACTATGCATTCAGTTTTGGTAAAGTTTACATTGTACCCTTGATCACATAATTGACTTATGCTGATCAGGTTAGCAGTTAAACCTTTAACTAGCAGCACATCATCTAGTCTTGGAACATCTTGACAATCCAAGGTTCCAACTCCCTTGATTTCTCCTTTAGCTCCATCTCCAAAGGTCACATACCTGGATGAATGTGATTTTAAGTTTACTAGCAGATTCTTTAATCCAGTCATGTGTCTTGAACATCCACTGTCAAAGTACCAGTCTTCTTTAGCTGATACTCTTAGTGATGTATGTGCTATATATGTAGTACTTTTCTTTGACCATTTGAGTTGAGATTTCTTTTGATGCCTCTGCCCTGTGCGTTGTTCATCAGCTGATCTCCAAGCTTGATTGTTGATCTTGTTCTTGTAGCTTTGATCAGCTTCAGTGCTAGCTTTTGGTTTCCATACCTTCTTGATGTTTTCTGTCTTCTGCTTAGGAGGTTGCTGATTTCTTTGATGTTTATGCAGCACTTTCTTGGTAACTTCTATTTTCTTCTTGGAAGGTTGCTGATACATCTGATTTGGATATCCATGCAGCTTATAACAATGGGGTTTGATATGTCCAAATCTTCCACAGTGATGGCATCTCCATCTTTGATACTTCTTCTTCATTTTGTTCTTTTCAGAATGTTGAGACATCTGTTGGAACATTATGTTTGACTTTGTGTTCTTTTCCTGATGTTGAAGCATCTATTGGGACATCTTGTTTGACTGTATGGATTTTGAAGTTGTTTTGCTAGAGCTAGCTTCATCTTTATTTACTCTGTTAAATCCCAGTCAACTTTTATCCCCTGAGTGCTTATTGTTGTTGAGAATAACATCCAGTGTATTTGAGCTGCTGTTCAACATTCTAACAGATTTGGACATATGTTCCAACTTGGAGTTGAGAAGACTTACTTCACTTTTCAAGGTGTCAATGATCTCTTGATCATTTGCTTTTTCATCTTCTAATGTCTCATTCTGCTTCTTTAGCTTTATAACCTCACTGCATATTTCAGAGCTTCTTTTGTATAGATCTTTGAATGCTTGCTCAAGTTCTTCATAATTAAGTTCTCCATCACTGGATTCACTTTCAGACTCACATAATCCAGCTAAAGCAGTGATATACTTAGCTGATTCTTCTTCTGAATCACCTCCTGAGTCTTCATCAGACCAGGTCACAGAGAGTCCTTTCTTTTGCCTTTTTAAGTAGGTAGGACATTCATTCCTGATGTGTCCATATCCTTCACATCCATGGCATTTGACTCCTTTTTCTTGACTGGTCTTTTCAGCATAATTTGACCTTTTGTTAGCATCATAAGGTCTCCTGTTCTCAGAAGAGTTTGTGTATCTTCCACTGGGTTTGGATTTGCCTTCCATTCCTCTGAGAATCTGTTTGAATTGTCTTCCAAGCATAGCAAGGTTGTCTGATAAGCTTTTATCATTTTCTGATTCATCATCTTCTTCTTCATCAGTATTTGACACCAAGGCTATGCTTTTGTTCTTTTTAACATTTGTGTCATTCATTCCCATCACAAAAGTTTGAAGGGAACCAATGAGTTCTTCAACTTTCATAGAGCATATGTCTTGAGCTTCTTCTATTGCTGTGACTTTCATGTCAAATCTTTTTGGCAAAGATCTGAGGATTTTTCTTACAAGCTTTTCATCAGTCATTTTTTCTCCCAAAGCTCCAGAAGTATTAGCTACTTCTAAAATGTTCATGTAGAATTCATGAACTGTCTCATCTTCCTTCATTCTCAAGTTTTCAAATTTGGTGGTGAGAAGTTGAAGTCTTGACATCTTTACTTTTGATGTTCCTTCATGAGTTGTTTTGAGAGTATCCCACACATCTTTGGCTAGCTCACAATGATGTACAAGTCTGAAGATGTTCCTATCAATGCCATTGAATAAAGCATTTAAGGCCTTTGAGTTGCCTAGTGCTGAATCTTCTTCTTCCTTACTCCATTCTTCTTCAGGTTTCAGCACTTTTGATCCATCTTTGGTATCTTGGACAGGATAATCCCATCCAATGTTGACTGCTCTCCATGCCCTGTTGTCAAGTGATCTTAAGAATGCAATCATTCTTGGCTTCCAGTAGTCATAATTAGATCCATCCAGAATAGGTGGTCTATTTACTGACCCTATATCTCTGTCCATGTTACAGAATTTGTATTCCCTAGATCTCACCCAGTATAAACAGGCAGGGTGCCTGCTCTGATGCCAATTGAAATTCTGTGATCAGGTATGAGATGTCCTAAGAGATGTCCCAACACTTGACAGATTTAACCAAAACTTAAATAGAAAGAAAAGTAAACAACACAGAAGTTTGTTAACCCAGTTCAGTGTATAACCACACTTACATCTGGAGGCTACCAAGCCAGGAGGAAATCCACTATAAGTAATATTAATTCTAGACTTAAACCACCCTGTTTAATCTATCACTTAATAACTACCCAATGCAATTTCTACCTAAGTCACAACTTAGATAAGAGTACCCTACTCACTCCCCCTCAATCACACAGTGATTTGTTTACAAGTTTAATGAAATTGAAGTCATACTTCAAACAAAAACAGCTTGATCTTACTTCACAGTTTCAATCAAGTCACAAATGCACTTTTGCTTAAAAGCTCATAAAGTGGTACAATAAAAACAACCTGCTATTAAAACACTAGACTCCCTATTTTGTCTTCTGAAATTCGTACTCAATTCTATGAGTTTCTGTTGCTTAAATAGGAATCTGTAATTTGGGCTTTCTGTAGGATGATCCAGCCCTAATGCGCATGCAACTTCCACCTTGAATTTAGGGTTTGTTACTTCCTAGATTCTAGGTGATTTAGGTCTTCTGTTTTAATCTGAATCTTCAATATAAAACTCCCTACAGATGCGCCTTGTTCTGTTTTTATCCATCATTAATTAATTCCAGATAACTCTCCTTAAATATCTCTGATTAGTTAGTCAATAATTAATTCTGGTAGCAGGTTTGAGATGTCTCAACATCTGTTGGGACATCCTGAAAAACTGAACTTAAGTCATTAATACAATGTCCCAACATCTGGTAAGACATCCTGAAATAAGTTCATATACTCTGTTTGATAATGTCCCAACATTTGATAGGACATTCTGAACTGAATTCAATAATTCTTGTTGGTCAAAATTCTGCCAATTCAAGACATCTACAGTATGTATTACAGTGGATATGGAGTATGGATTGTGTCTTTCATGTTTATTTGGATAATTTGGAGATGATAACTTTTGGAAGATGTCCTTATCTATGATGAAAGTAGAAAAAGGATTTGTGGAAGGTTGGAAATTGAAGTATAAGAATTAGAAAAGACACAATTATATACTAAGCTATCAAGAATGATTTTTATGAACAGGTGTGGATGTGTTTGATTGCGTTGTTCAGAGGGAGGTATGAGTCTGTCTGAAGTAGACGTGGATCTACAAGGATAGAAATGAGTAAGTTATAAGAGTTTAGAATGTATTTGGACTTAGTTGGTTATTATTGCAGGTTATAAAAAGTTTTCCAAGTTCGTATTTTGTTGTTCGGATAACTTGTGAAAGATAAGTCGTTCGTTGAGAATGGTTGTTTTGAGGGAGAGCACTGGAGAGCCGGAGTAAGAATTAGCTACGGTTACAGTATGATTTTTTTTGATTCTGACAAGTTGTGGATAGAATGTTGGATAATGATGTGATAAGTTGATAGGTTATTAGTACTTGATAGTTAAGTCATAGTTGGTATTATACGATAAGAGAGGAATTATGAAAGTATTTATCCTACCCATGGATTGGAAGTGGATGAGAGTAAAATGGTGTTGAGTATCCGATAATATTGTTGCCATGATTGGAAATTGAAGTGTTTGGTAATCACATGAAGCGGCTAAGATGGTCGGTATGTTTGAGGTATGGAGTTGGGAATTTTCCTATGTTTGCATTAATAGTGAAAGAGTTGAAATTGAGTTAGCAGTCAAGAGACTTGCATTCGAATATTGAGGTATGTTAAGTGAATTGTTATAATTGTGGTGAAGGTTAGAAAGAGTTAAAGTTAGATGTGAACTTCATGGAATAGATAGCTGCGAGTAATCAGAGTGCCCAACGAAAGAGTGAAGTGGTGTAACTGTTTGTATGTAAATGGCTAGTAAAGGCCTAAGATATTGAGCGATAAGACCTGTTGAGGTATTAAGACTATCGAACATCCCGGAATGGATGGGTAATGGTAACAGGTTATCTACATATCGAGAATTACGGAATATGCAGAGATATTAATATATGTGATATGTGTGCTGCATTGATGGGTTATGATTATATTGTTTTAGTGGAAAAACTGCAAGGTTAGTCCGTTATCAGTATTGTTGTAGCTAGACGATGTGTATCATGAGATTTTGGTGCTTGTCCTTGTTATCGCCTCGTTACCTTTGGTGATGGTACGAGTGCGAGTAACTAATTCCTATGATGAGGATTAGGGAAGTGTTACCTATGGTGATGGTAATGATTTTTGTTGTGTTTTATTTCAGGTGTATACCTACGTGTTGTGAATTGATGATTGTGGTGTTTTTGTTGTTGTGGTAGTTTCGTAGAACTAATATTGTTGTTTTGGATTAATTATAGAATTATCGGTTATGGAAAGGGAGTGATTAGACGGGTGCGATAGTATATCTAAGTAATTCCATTGAGTGCTATTTTCGAGGACGAAAATAAAATAAGTGGGGGAGAGTTGTAACACCCCGATTTCATAATTTATTTAATAAAATAATTATTATGTATATGGGTGGTGTTTTTGAAATTATAAGTGAAGAATTATTTAAATAATAATATAATGATAATATGGTATTATTTGAATATTATTACTAAATAAATAAAATAGTAATAATTGGAGGTCTAAGGGGCAAGGTGGTAAATTGGTGTGGTTTTATGAGAAGGGAAAAAGGGAATCATTCTCATTCATCGTGTTTTGGGTGAAAATAAGAAGTTGGCTCTGGAGAAAGAGGAAAAAGAGAGAGAAGAGCAAGAGACCTAAAGCTCCAAGATCAAGATTGTTCAAGGAATCGATTGAATCTAAGGTAAGGGGGGAGAAAGGGTTCTTTATTGGTGATCTAACATGAAAGGGTAGTTGAGAGGTCCTTACTCTCCTAGGGATTATGTGATTTGGCATAATTTGATGAATTGTGGTATGAATATGGAATTGCATGATTGATTGTTGTATTTGGAATAATCATTGTTTGAATTGATATAATTGGATTAATATGAAAACTGTTATATGAATGTTGTTGTTGATGATGTGAATTGAGAAGAGGAAGAGAAACTTAAAATCCCTAATTTGATTAGTAATATTAGGTTGGAAAGATATGTGGTGTTGAAGGTCTTAAAATCAGTATAAGAATAACATTGGGACTGTTTTGAGTGATAAAAGTGAGATATAATCAATAGAACCTGAACTGGTATGAGATGGGGAATGAAAAGTGATTTTTGGGAAAAAGCTGATTTTGGGCGCATGGCTCCTGACACGGGCCGTGTCACACGACACGGGTGGCCGTGTCAGGCTACGGGAACAAGATTGGGAGGATTTTTGGGAAGATTGGAGATCAGAGGGTGTGGCACGGGCCGTGTCACACGACACGGGTGGCCGTGTCACTCTTCTGTACTTTGGAAAGTGATGTTTTCAAGATGGTTCATCAGGCCGTGTGACACGGGCCGTGTCAGGGGACACGGGGGGCCGTGTCAGGCCTCTGTATTTGGGAAATTCATGATATTGTAAGCCGGTTTCGTCCTGTTCCCTTGGTCTACTTTCTTACCATTAGTCTAAGGCTTTAAGAATAACATCCATGAGTAACTATAGGACCTGACAACCGATAATTAGTGTGTGAGTTTTATATGATTATTGTGGATATTATAACTTTATTAATTGGTTACTTAAAATGTGTTGAGTATGGTGATGTTATTATAATTCGTGTACAAACTATATGATGGGCTGGTTAATAACCGATGAAGATCACGAGGATCATGTTGATTGGTAATATTGTTGATTGTATGCTTTGCATAGATCCCATGAGGTAAGGTTGGTAGCGGTGAGGATCGGAAGGATTATGTTATATTGGAAAATGTATGGAAAATAATTGAGAGTGGAATTAATGAGGAATTCATAGGATATGGTAATTGGTAATTAATGTGTAGGAATATATGTGCTTATGTTGATTTATATGACTCTTGATGATGAACCATATGAATTGTGTTGATTATATGTGTGAATACTGTCTGATTGTTTATGTGACCCATGTGATGGGATGTGTGATAATTGATGAAGATCATGAGGATCGTGAAGGCATGACTTGTTAGTCGCTGTGGCGAGTGATCTAGAGGGGGGTGAATGGATCACCTCCTTTATTTCAATGATTTAAAACGTTTTTCAGAGTTTTCAAAGAATTACGGAAACAACGGTCCCAAATATACAAGCGTCTATTCTGGACCAGCCACTAGAAGACCAGACATGTGATAACTTGCTGGATTTACGATTGAGATGATAAAGGATTAACACACAATATGTAAAACAGTTGAATGCACCTATCACTAAAGCTATTTCCAATGAATCGAAAAACAAATGAAAACGTAAATAGAGATAGAGAAGAGATACAATACACCGAGATTTGGTAAAGAAGTTCCCCACGTTCGTCCTCGCGTGTGGGTACGTCTCCCTCTCAATTTCAAATCGAAATTGAGAACTTTTATATCAAAATTGCTGAATCCGTCGATTACAAGGTTGCAATACAAACACCAGAATTCTATACACCTAGAACTTCCTATTGTATCAACCTTCACTTGATCTGAGCCCAATCAAGATTCCCTGCAAGTAATACAAGCAATTCACCGGTTCCACGACCTATTTGCGAAATCCCCCGATTTCCAAAACTTTCGCTGCGGCTGAATCTGTCTTGTAAACATGACTGACAAACCCTCAAGAACACGCCCGTTCTTGAAGGAAAACCCAGCTGGTTTTTCCTTGAAACCTTCTATTAATCTTCAACTCAGCTGGATCTCTGATCGTACCACTGAATGTTATCTCGAAAGCCTTCAATTCACAGGACAACAAACACTTCCTTGTTGATGTTCTTGAATTAAGATCTTTGAGAAGATGATGAAGATGAATTTGATTCTAGGTTTCAAACTTGCTCAACATTGAAGTTCCAACACTCCAAAATCCCTTTCTTGATGTGTTCTTCAATGATCTATCACTGTAAAATTCGTCTCTGATTTTCTGTGATCTGTTACAACTAAATGAAACACTCCACATATATATATGCAGATTCTGTTAGAGAAAAAACAGATTAATGAATCGATTCAAGACATGATGAATTGATACATACTGAACATATTTATAAAAACAGAACCATTTAAACAGCATGAATCGATACATCATAAGATGAATCGATTCATTTTGCGAATTTCCAGAATTCTTCAAACAACATGAATCGATTCATGCTAGAATGTATCGATTCATTTTGCGTATTTTTTTCAAAAGATCAAAAACATTGAAAACAAATGAAACAAAGATCTAAAGGCAAGCATTTTTCTTAATGTGGAGAAAACACAAACACTTAAAAATTATGATCAATCAAAACTAAGGTTGCTCACAAACTCCCCCTTTTTTATGATGACAAAATTTTTGAAGTGTGAGAATTACTCCCCCTGAGTTTGTGCCTGTCATTGTCTTTTCACACTTGCCTGTTTCTCCCCCTTTGTCAACAACAAGAAAGAATCATAGGTGAAGAAATAGAATCAGCAGTACTAAGATACAGAAGCAAAGTTCACTCACAAAGAATGAAGCATAAAGTGCAAACAATTTAAACAAAAGCAAATTACATAATCATAGGCAGTGAAATTGTCAAATAGAGTTGCAAATTACATAGCCAAACTAAACCATAAAGTGTTCAAACAAGAAAAACAAAGAAACTTAAGCAACAAACAATGATGATATGCAAAATGAAATGCAGCTTCAATGAGGGAAATGTCCACCACACGACTCCGCATCATCTCGATCAGGGTCATGGAAGCTTGGAGGAGGAGGTGGAAGAGGCATTTCATCTGGATTCTGCCCCATGAAAGCATAACGCCTGAAACGCCTCTGAACCTCTGTGCTTTGAAACCGTTCCATAATCCCCGGGTGCGAACGACAATCATCCATAAATCCAGACATCTCATTATAGAACACTTGATGCCACTTAACCAGTTCAGTATGCCAGGAATGTTGATTATGGTACATTCGAGTATGCTCATCATGCCATTATCGATGCTCCTTATGCCATTCCGTTTGCTGGACATGCCACGCACGAGCTTCCTCATGTCGGGCATTGTTTACAACTTCCAATTGTGCAAACATTTCAGTAAGATAGGCTGGAGCAGCAGTAGATGAAGTCGGTGGAGCCGATGAGGGAGCGGGATCATAGTTTGTAGGAGACAACCTTTGAGGTACCCACTCACCCCAACCGGTGTTGGCATTCGCATCAGGAGTATATTCAGCATCTTCCATATCTTCATCCCTTTGTTCTTCAACATAAATGTGTTCAGCTGGAATGTCAAAGTTATAGATGCGGGTTCGAGTGCTGCGTTCAAAGAAGTAGTAGCAGCGACGCTCGATGTCCCATCGATAACCCATATGAGAGAGTGTGGAATTGTTGAATTCTTGCACACTAGAGGCTGATAAGAGAGGCACAGGAGGGAAAGTCACTCTCCAAAACTTGAGAATCCGCATGATCTGGGAAGCATATGCAAGAGTGATGTTTTTGGAGTTGTTCCGCGTAAGAAAGATACGCTTGACAAAGTAATTGGCCCAGTTTAAAGGTATCTTCTTCTGCAAAATGTACAATAAATGGATATCCGGCTTGTCCAATCGAGAATGCCCACCGGACCTTGGACGCAAGATATGTGAAAGGATCCAGTGCAGAATTCTTGGAACACTTTTAATCATACCTGAAGTCAGAGGCTCATCATCAGCAAGAGGTCTCTCCAATTTAGAGATGGATGCACAATATTCCTTCAACTTAAACTGTGGTTCAAAATTCTGGTCATGCCACATCTGCAATTCAGGCAGCAGAGATGGCAAACTGAACACTGTGGACCAGTCACCAGCCTCAAAACGGTAAGTTCTGGTACCAATCGAACACTTAAATAGGTAGCCTTTTCCAGTTTTCACACCAGCATAGAAAGCACGAATAAAGTCTTCATGATACTCATCTTTAACAGATAAAAAGGATCCAAGACTTTATGCATCGATTAAATCCGCAACTTCTTCTAAACAGAGAGTACGAACATCACTAGGATCGAAAACATGTGGTTTCATAACTAACCTTATTTTAAAAGAAGCTTCAAATTCTTCAATAATGGCAGGATGAAGAATTGCAGTCGCAGATGGAGGAATAGAAGGAATAGAAGGAGCCTGGTGAGAAGACCCAACGAGTTCCTTGCCTTTTCGTTTTCCTCTTTCTCTTGGAATCAAAACTCTTGGAGGCATGGTGGAAGATTAGGGTTTGAGAGAAGAGGGGTTTTTGTGACAGTTAGGGTTTGATGCAAATGATACAAATGAGATGATGAGAGAGACATAATGGGGTTTTGTAACTGATAGACATGTCATGGCAGTTGTTGATGTGTCGATTCATTAAAAAATAAACTGAATTTACGACAAGATGAATCAATTCATGCCTGTATGTATTGATTCATTTCACGAAAAATTTTAAAAGTCAGAATGATATGTATCGATACAAGCCACTATGAATCAATACATACTGTAACTGGTTTAAAGGAAATTAATATAAAATCAACATGAATCGATTCATTATGTGAATTTTTGAAATACAGAATGATATGTATCGATACAAGTAACTATGAATCAATACATAGTGTAACTAGTTTGAAAGAGATTAAAATAAAATCAACATGAATCGATTCAAGCTTGTTGGGATCGATTCATAATACGAAAATTTGAAATTTCAGTGGATATTGCAAGAATTGACACACCAATGAATATGCAAAAACAAACATTATGCTGCAAAACATTGTATAAATGCTTAAGAATACTTTACAAATAAAAAAATCAATGTTCAAACATTCATATGAAAAGAAGATCATGTAAACAAGAAATCATTTCTCAAACATACATTGATCATACAATGTCAACAAAGTGAAGAGAGGAACAATATTACCTCCATCGTAGTATTCTCATGAGGTACGAGTGAAGACTACAATCAGAACTTAGCAAGTACGATGAGATAAATAGAAACAACATCAATCAAACTTAAGACACCAATGCGGAGAGATCAAGAATCCCTAATTCACGACGGATGTTGAAGAATGGTTCAGTTGCCAAAGGTTTAGTGAAAATGTCAGCAAGTTGATTTTTAGTATCAACATGCTCAAACACAACATCTCCTTTTTCAACATGATCGCGAAGGAAGTGATGCCTAATCTCAATATGTTTGGTGCGTGGGTGTAAAACAGGATTCTTAGTGAGATTAATGGCACTAGTGTTGTCACATTTAATTGGAATATGTTTAAGTTCAATGTCAAAGTCTTGTAGTTGTTGTCTTAGCCACAAGATTTGAGCACAATAGCTACCGGCTGCAACATACTCAGCCTCTGCAGTAGACAAATCTACGGATACTTGCTTTTTACTATGCCAACTTATTAAAGAATTTGAAAACAGATGACATGTGCCACTAGTGCTTTTCCTATCTGATTTGCAGCTAGCAAAATCAGAATCAGAATAACCTACTAAGCTGCAATCGCTTCCTTTGGAATACCAAAGCTCATATTTAGGTGTTCCATTAAGATACCTAAATATACGCTTGACTGATTTTAAGTGAGATTCCTTAGGATTTGATTGATATCTTGCACACATACACACACTAAACATGATGTCCGGTCTAGAAGCAGTAAGATACAAGAGAGACCCAATCATACCTCTATACCTTTTGACATCAACACACTTACCATGTTCATCTTTGTCCAAGTTTCCGTTGGTAGGCATAGGAGTGTCAATTGATTTAGAATTATTCATTCCAAAATGCTTGAGCATCTCTCTACAGTATTTTGTTTGACATACTGTTGTACCTTCATCAAGTTGCTTTATTTGAAGGCCTAAGAAGTAGTTCAACTCCCCCATGAGACTCATCTCAAACTCACCCTGCATAACATTAGAAAATTCTTCGACCAAGTGTATGTTAGTTGAACCAAAAATTATATCGTCTACATAAACTTGAACTAAAAGAATGTGCTTTCCTTTGTGTTTAATGAAGAGTGTATTATCCACTTTACCTCTAGAATATCCATGATCAAGTAGAAATTTGCTAAGTCTTTCGTACCACACATGGGGTGCTTGCTTAAGACCATATAAAGCACGCTTTAATTTGTAAACATGATCTAGATATTCAGAATTTTCAAAACCGGGAGGTTGTGAAACATATACTTCTTCATTTATAACACCATTTAAAAACGCACTCTTTACGTCCATTTGGTAAAGCTTGAAATTCATAGAACACGCATAGGCAAGCAAAATACGTATAGCTTCAAGGCGAGCAACCGGAGCATAAGTCTCCTCATAATCTATGCCCTCCTCTTGGTTATACCCTTGTGCTACCAAGCGTGCCTTGTTTCTAGTTATCACTCCGCTTTCATCAAGTTTATTCCTAAAAACCCATTTAGTACCTATGATGTGATGGTCTCGCGGACGAGGGACAAGTTCCCAAACGTCATTTCTTTTAAATTGATTAAGCTCTTCTTGCATGGCCATTAGCCAAAATTCATCAACCAAGGCCTCTTTAGCATTTTTAGGTTCCAGTTGTGATACAAAAGCGAAGTGAGAACAAAAATTACTTATCTTAGAACGAGTCAACACTCCCTTTGAAATATCTCCCAATATATTGTCTATAGGGTGGTCTTTAGAGGATTTCCAAGCTGGTGGAAGGTCCTTCACTTCAGATGTTCCTTCCTCTTTATCTTTTTCATGACAAGTATCTTCCTCCTCAATAGCAACCGCATCAGATTGATCAATTTCTGAACCAGCTTCTTTGAGTATGTCTTCTGTAGATACACCTGCGTCATCAAAAGAGATACCTTTTCCGACAATTTTTGGGTAAGACTCATCAAAAGAAACATGGACAGATTCTTCTACAGATAGTAAACGCCTATTATACACTCTATATGCTTTGCTTGATTGAGAGTAACCAAAAAAAATTCCTTCATCAGCTTTGGCATCAAACTTCCCAAGATTTTCCTTACCGTTATTCAAAACAAAACATTTACAACCGAACACATGAAGATGAGACAAGTTTGGCTTTCTACCTTTTAAAATTTCATAAGGGGTTTTATTCAAAATAGGACGAATTAAAATCCTATTTAGAACATAACAAGCCGTACTAATTGCATCGGCCCAAAAATATTTTGGTAATCCACCCTCATTGAGCATTGTTCTTGCCAATTCCTCTAAAACTCGATTTTTGCGTTCCACAACACCGTTTTGTTGTGGAGTTCGAGGAGCTGAAAAGTTGTGCTCAATGCCATACTTATCACAAAACTTATCAAATAGATGGTTTTGAAATTCACCTCCATGATCGCTTCGGATTGTAACTATTTTAGAATTCATTTTATTTTGGGACAGCTTTGCAGAACTTTTAAAAGCAGAAAAAGTTTCATCTTTGCTATGAAGGAATATAGTCCAAGTGAATCTAGAGTAGTCATCTACTATTACGAAACCATGATAGTTTCCACCTAAGCTCTTTGTCCTAGAAGGTCCAAAGAGATCCATATGGAGAAGCTCAAGGGGTCTTGAAGTTGAAATTATATTTTTAGATTTAAAAGAGACCCTTGTTTGTTTTGCCATTTGGCAAGCATCACATAGGTGGTCTTTTGAAAATTTTATATTTGGAAGACCTACTACTAGATCCTTGGATACAACCTTATTAAGCAAATCAAAATTAACATGTGTAAACACCCCAAATTTGCCCTCACCCATTCACACCATGGCTTGTGATCATTTCATATACATAAGTTCAATCATAGCATCTCATATCACATTTTTGATTCATTGCATTGGTTCAAAGTCATCTGCATCTAGGGTTTGTGATCTGAGCAATCCAAGAGCTTCTTGAGCCACTCCAAAGGTCATCAATCACTTCAAAGGGGTCCATGTATGTTCAAGCATCATATTATATCCTCTCAAAGTCAAGAATGTCAAAAAATCACAAGAACTGAGAATGATGTGGAAGCAGAGCCAGGTTTGACTGCACAGATGACCTAGAATTAGGGTTTTGGTTTCAGAGGCCATAACCCCAAATTTTTTGGTCATTCTTGTTTCTATTGGTCTCTATATGGTATAGGGAGCATGCATATCAATTTTCATGAAGAAATTCCATGGGGAAGTCATCTGATCAAGAGTTGACTTTTCAAGCAAGTCAGTGCAAAATCAGGGCATCTGAGGCCCCCAATGACCCAACCAAAGGGTGTTCTTCATCATTTTGATTGTATTGATCTTTATTTGATCATGGAAGAAGTTGGAACTTCACAAATTTGAATAATTTCAAGTCATTTGCAAAGTTGACTTTTGGGAAAGTTTGACTTTTAATGAAATTGCCATTTTAGGAAACTTTTTCAACCTTTACTTTTTGATTCAAAAATGCTTCAAATGGAACAACTTTGGTCATGAAAGTTGTAGAATGGATCATTCCCTTTTCAAAAAGTACAAGAACATGACCTAATTCATCTTGGATCAAAAGTTATGGCTTGTCAAAGTTGGCTAAAATCACAAAATTTCAAAGTTTCTACCAAAGAAGCAAAGTTGCAAATTCACTTGTCAAGGCAAATTGAGCTATTAAATGGACTTCTAAACTTCACAACATGATCATACAACACCTAAAATTCAGAATGGTCCAAGAGATTACTCACTTTCATGGCCTATGGAGCAAGAAATCTCATAAGAAGCAAAAGTAAGACAAGTTGCAAAAACTCACTCAAGTGTGAATCCACTTGCTGGCTGACATCAGAACCAATCCTAGGGCTCTCCACACTTCTTGCTGCGCAGGACACCCCACTTGTCCTTGGCTATCCATGAGCCCACACCTCTCTTACACAAACTTGACATTTTGGCAACTTGAGCCATACCTATCACAAAAGCACACATCAACTCATCTGACCTATCACAATTGTTTATACAAATCAAAGGCAAGCCAAAGCACACAACACTTCATGCTGAAACACACCCAAGCCCTAGTTTTCAAGTTTATGCTCCATTTGTAAAAGCTTTCGAAACTCATCACACAAGCCTCAAACACACAAACCAACTTCACAAACAATCTCCATACGCTTCACTGATCACAAAGCACCCATCACCATAGCCTGAAACCCTCAGGAACCAAAATACGATTTCTGCCCCTCATTGAGCAGAACTTCAGCCATCTTTCAAACCATCCATTATAAACTTCAAACAAGCATTGAAAGCTTCTCAGGGGGTCCAGTGGAGTTGATTGCAAGCAAGAAACCAGCCAGAAAGTACCAGAAACCAAAGCTTCAGTTCAGGTAGCCATCTCAAACTTTTTTTCCAGAAACTCCATTTTAAGTTCTTAAATGCTTCTATGCACTCCCCTGATCATGGGGATATGATTATTTTTGAAAATGGTTGAGAAACCAGGATGTATGAATGCTCTGAAACTTTTTGCCCTAAAAATGTTTTGATTCGATTTGGCTGATTAATGAATGAAAAATGATGTTTGTTTGGGGGGTTTGATTCGGTTTGGAATGGGGATGAATTCTGGGCAGTTAGATTTCATTTTTATTGCGTGTAGAGAGAGTTAGAGTTTTTGGCTGACCGGAGAAGACGACCGGAACAGTGTTTCGGTCGTCTGAAAGTCATTAGGGTTAATTAATTAGGGTTTAGTCTTAATTGCGTAAGTTTGAATTTGGGCCGTCCAGATGCGCGCGCAGGTCAATTCCCTCCCTTTTAGTTTGAATCGTAGCCTTTGGATGCGCTGACTTTTCTCTTTTTCAGTTTAATTTCTTTTTTATTTCATTTAAATGCATTTGTTTTCTACATTTTATAAAAAATAGCAAAACACCTTTAAAAATTCTGAAAATTTTTGTGCAACCTTTTATTAATTTTCAGAAACCAAAAACATTTTTATTTTTATTTTTTGCATTAAAAAATATTTTTTAAATCATTTAAAAGTTTATTTTTAATTAATTAATGAGAATTAATTAATTAAAAATACTCTTAAGTATTTAAAAATCACCAAAAAATTCATGAAACCTTTAAAATCATTTAGAAACATTGTCCAACCCTCAAACCAAATTTCTTTTTTGATCTTAATGTCTTTTGAAAATTTTCAATGGAATTAAAATCATTTCAAAGCAATATTTTGTTCCAAACTTCCAAAATTCATTTCTGCCTAACCATTGAGGGTTGGACTTTGATTCTTTTTGCATTGTGTCTTGCATATCATGTAGTTCATAAGATTAAATTGGCATGATTTGATCTTACATTTTCAATTTGTTTGACATTTTTCTTGACAAGGTACCTTAAAACCCTAGCATTCTTGAGAAATTCATAACCCTCATTAGGTTAAGAGTTAGAACCCCTCCTTTGGGCAGTGAGTTTGTATAGGTTTAGGTTTCCCTTGGATGCATTTTCAATTTTTTATCTTGATGTTTGCTTCTGGTTTTGGTTTTTGTTTGGTGCATTGATCATAAACCCTAATTTGGGCTTCCTTTTGCATTCATATTGCATGTGCTTGCATACCATGACTTGCCATAGCATTTTGTGCATCCATTTGATTCATTAGACATCTTAAGACATATTATAAGCATGTTTGATCATTGCATCTTTCATTTGCCATGTTGTATGTCATTTGCATTCCATAACTTTTCATGTATGTTCATGGTTCCAATCATGCTTTTCTTGCATCCATATGTTCATATGATCATCCTCATGCTTTGATTCATGTTTGCATCATCTCATAGCATCATTATCATCTCATACATGCTTCTGGTTTTGTTTTACATCATCACATTTCATTCCATCTTGCATTGCATTACATTTGTTTCACTAACTTTTCAGGTGGTAAGTCACTTTGAGAAGTGAATTTGCCTTCACTTCTCACATTTTCTTTTCATCTCCCTTATGCATCATTGCTGCATTTTGACTTGTGTTTGAGCTTGTTCATCCTTCTTCTTCTTACCTTCTTTCTTCAAGCAACTTGACTTCTTAAATGAAGCAAGTTGTTTTGCTTCTCTTTGCTCCTTTCATCTGCTTCCTGGTGGTTCCTCTGAAGATGTCTCTTATAAACCTCACAAACCTTAGGAACAACCAAGCATGACAATGATTAGGGTTTTGATTAGTCCCCCATTAGTTTTACCTTTGTGTCATCTTTTGAATCTTCTCTTCTCATCTCATAATCAGGGACTAAACCCTAAAGGCTTTAAGGCTTTGTGATTAAGCTTATGCCTGCATCCTTCTATTAGGATGGAGTGTATAACTTTAATTCTAAGTGTTAAACCCTTAATATGTTTAAATCCCTTAATCAATTCACTTAATAACTATCAAGACATCACACTTGTAACTTGGGCCTTGCATTAGGGTTCTAATTCTTCCTTAATTGGTTAAGAAGGACTAACCCTAGTGTTAATGGACAAGTCCCCCTCAAGTTGTCTTACAAACCCAAAAAATCACTTCATCATCATATCATTAAATAAAATCCATCTAATAAAGGCCTTGTTTTGTCATGAGGTTAATCCCTAATCATGGATTAAGTTGAGGAGCTTTCCTCAGCTTAAACACTCTCATCTATTATCCTTCTATTAGGATGGTGTAATGAGTCTGTTAAATCCTTGATTATGGCTTAATCTCATTACTTAACACTAAACAAAAACCACAAAAACATCTAATTAATCATAAGTAGGTTAATGATCTTAATCCTACATCATGGTGATTAAGTGTGAGAAGCTGACTTCACACTTAAGGCATTCTCATTACCCCTAATCAGAGGGAAGATGTGATGAGTTTACTAACCCATTGGTTTAGGCTTAAGCTCATTAACTTATGACAAACTTTCAAAAGCAATAAAAGACTGAAAACTAAAAAACAAACAATAATCGTCTCCTCCGGGATTCTTTTCTCATCTCATTCACTCACAACCGAGAACTCGCTTCTTCCGTCTAATGCAAGACAGTTTGCACCTGAGCCAGACAGGTCATACACTTGAGCATTGACAAGCAAGTAGTTCACAAGTCAATTCATCTTTCAGTCTCTTTGGGTCGAACTACGGTGTTCTGACTTCCTCATTGCACGAGAGGATACGTAGGCATAACTTAACAGTTATCGAACAAAAGTCTCTGTATATTCCCCCTCCTTCCTGTATCATTCTTCAAGCCTCATAGTCTTAAGCATTTCACTCCTGTTCTTACACTGACACTTCACTTATACACTTCACTTTTCTTTTACACTGACACCTGTACATCCTTTTCCAGCTCTTTTATACAAAAATTGCACTGACACTACCCCCTTTAAAACACAAATCTTTTAAGAGTGGATCCCGTCGAGTACGACGGACAATCTGGGTGCTAATACCTTCCCAGGTTGTAACCAACCCCCTTTCTCAGTCTCTCTGGTTCGCAACCGTCTTATCCACATCTTTCTAGGTCTATGCAGCATTGCCTTTCCTCCGGGATAAAAATGCCTAGCTGGCGACTCTTGTCTTTCTGAGTTCACTTCTGTGTGTTCTCATTCTTTTCGCCGACCGTTCGCGCTTGTACCGGGATGCAAATCTTAGGGAGCGACAGCTTGGCGACTCTGCTGGGGACCCTTATACTGTAACCAGGGCTTCTGGTTCTTTTTGTGGGTTCCTCCTAGCGCTTGATTGATTTGTGTTTACTGGGGTGTTATGTGCTATTTGTGTTTGTATATTTTTTTTATTTATTGCTTTATGTACAGTTGGTTTACTGCTTTATTTACAGCTTTATATACATCATACTGTCATATTATTCTGGTTGGATCTGGTTTTGTTGCTTTGGTGGGTGGGTGTTCTGTTGAGAGTTTAAGGTCCTATACCTGGGACCTGAGTGACACCTAGGCTAGAGTGGTTCATGTTCTTTCCCATTCCATTTCGGTCTGGTGCGGGAATATGAAACACGGTTCAGATATGGGTTTCTTCTTGAGAACTCTGTGCTACAGATTTCCTGTAGTGCTAGGGCTATCTGGGAAGCCTGCTAAGTTTGGATGACCTTTATTATGACCTTCAGAAACTGAGGTGAATTAGAGGAGGATCTTTTATGGTTATTGTAAACACTGTACCTTCGGGTTAGAAGTGTTTACACTTCTCATAACTGATCCAAGTCTGAGGATCCTTGTTTTAGAGCACCACCTGTGAGGGGGTTGGGCTGTTTACAGGTTTGCAGGTACCCTTGACCTCAACATACCCTGATACTTTGTTTTGATTAAGAATACTCCACTTAGGGACAGTTCTTGTGATTTTTAACCCTGGACATGTGACTCTTTATTTGAGTCCCCCACCTTGGTTACTGGACTTATGAACCTCCATCTGGATTTCTTGAACATACATGGACTTATACCAAGGCAGCAATCAGATCCAGCTTGATCACAAACCCTTGCATATCATTTGCATACATCATCATTGCATCATTTAACATTTGCTTATTTATTTTTCAGGGTATCCATACTATATTTTGGCTTGGTTTTGACCCCTTCATCTGCATAGACCTATCTTCACCAGTATCTGCTTCAGCTATCCTCATCAGCTACCTACTTCAGTCACCTGCATCACCAGTCTCAGCCTGTCAGTGGCCCATCTTCTAGTATCAGTCACTATCATCAGCATCTGTTTCAGCTTTTCTTCAGTAACATGGCACCTAAGAAGAGCAACATCTCCTATCATTTCTTTGAGCCTGAGCTAGCTGGCATCAGGAAGGTCCAGGCCCTGATTACTCCAGACCATATACCATTATTCAGAGAACATTATGGAGGCATCCTTGATGTGGTTATGGATTTGGACCCTTCCTAGAGGAGCTTGATTCATACTTTCCTGCAGTTCTATGATCCCCCTCTGAGGTGCTTCACCTTCCAGGACTTTCAGTTGGGACCCTTGTTGGAAGAGTATTCATCACTGATTGGTGTACCTATCAGGGGTGGAGTCCCCTTCAACCCTGAGATGGCTTTCCCTAGTAATGAAGAGGTGGCAAAGGCACTATATCTGGAACCCTCTCTGATTGGACAGAACATGACTACCAAGGCTGGAATCTCTGGTCTACACTTGGATTTCTTGACCTCTCAGGCTATTCTGAAGGCTTCCTTGGGGGAGTGGAAGGCAGTCTGTGCATTATTATCCCTAAGCATATATGGGGTTATATTATTTGCAGATGAGCCTAAGTTTAATAGCAAGAATGCAATCCACCTTTTCATCCTGAAGAACCCAGTGCCCACCTTACTGGGAGATTTTTACTACTCTGTTCACCAAAGGAATGAAAAGCAAAGGGGAAGATTGGTGAGATGCTGTGCTCCCCTATTCCATACCTGGCTGCTCAAGCACTTGCCCAAGACTGATGCATTCTTGAATCCTCACCAGCAAAAGAATTGGGCTAGAAGACTCATTGCTTTAACCTCAGCTGATATCAGATGGTGCACTCAGAGCACTAAGGGCAGGGACATCATTACCAGTTGTGGGCAATTCCCCAATGTACCCCTGATAGGAGTGAAGGGTTGCATCAATTACAACCCTCTGTTATTCAAGAGACAACTGGGCTATGCATTGGTCCACCCTCCTAGAGCACAGGATCTGGCTGAGACCCTTTATTGTGAGATCAAGCCTAATCTAGCTTTTGTCAGGCAGGCATCCTGGGCTTGGGACAATGTCCAGACTAAAGGGGTAACCATTCTCGGGAGATGCAACAATGTGGCCTCAGCTCAGTACTATGAGTGGTCTCATGCCAGAGCACAAATTTCTGGGATGCCCTTCACCATTGAAGATGTACCTGGACCATCCTCAGCACCACCTCCTGTCACTGTCAGCTTAGAGGAGTTTGAGAAACTGAAAGAGAGGAATGAGAATCTGACTCAGGCTCTACAGAAGACCCTCTGGGAGAGGAGTGACGGTCGGCTGGACATTGAGAGGTTAGAAAAGCTAAAGGTGGAGCATCTATCCAGGATTGAGAAGTCAGAAGACTACATTAAGAAGTCAAGGGCTGGAGAGCAGATTTTGAAGAATGCCTGCAAGGAGGCTCAGTTCCAAAAGGCCAGGACTGATTTGTATCTGAAAGAGAGTCAAGCTAGGTGGGTCAGGATCACCGAATCTCGTACTCAGGAGGATAAGAGAACTCAGGACAAGATTGAGCAGTTGGAGGCTAATGCAAAGGAGCAGCAGGAAGCCCTAGTAGCAGCCCAGAGGGAGATCTCAGAATTGAAACTCAGAGCTGGTGTGAAGAGGTCAAAGGACCAGGGCAGACACAAGAAGCTAACTGCAGCTATTGCCACCAGGAATCTTCTCATCAGGAATCTCACAGAGCATCCAGCTGACCCTGTGACTGAAGCACTTCTAAAGGAAGTTCAGGAGGATGAGTTTGGTCTTGGTGTCTGACTTTTGCTTGTTGTTGCTTTCATTTCATGTACTTTCCTTTTTCTTATGTTGTATTTTGACCCCTCAGGGGGCATGTATTGTAAAAAACAAACTATGTATCTTTCACTTTGTTGTAATATATTCATTGGTTTGTTTCATTTGAATCTCTCACTCCTAAGCAACATCAAACAGCATCTTCCTCGGGGACTGGAAAGGTCAAAACCAAGTGCCAAGCCGGATACCTTGGAAACAAATAAGCATACTGCATTGCATACTAACTGTTGTTTTGTTTTGTAGGTTTTTGTTTTGTTGTTACTAACTCTGTTGTGATTCAGGAAGTATTGCTCGACGTCGGGTGTTCCCACTCAACCGTCCACACAGATATCCCACCCGCAAAAACCTTCCGGGTATACAAATGGACCAGGTACAGCAGGACCTTACAGAGGTCAGGACTCAAATGGCCAACGAGAGACTGGAAATGAGAAATCAGATGACTCAGTTCATGGAGGTTATGAATGGTTTGGCTCAGAGCCAAGAGAGATTAAGGGCACTAGTAGAAAGGCAGACCCAGGAGGAACCCCACCTAGGGACTGGGGGAACAAGCAATAATGAGAAGGTTCAGCCTCATGTCAACCCACCTGTGTATGGCCCTCACCTTCACCCAGAGATCAACATCCCTGTTAATGTGCAAGGGAATGCCACTACAGGCAGAGTACTACAAGAAGACCCCCAGGAAGATCAATTTACTGTGATGGGAGCGGGGGATGAAGCCTATGACAGAAGGCTAGATGAAATTGCTGAGAAACTGAGATCCTTGGAATCCCAGAATTCTTTGGGCTTTGATGTTATGGACATGGGTCTAGTGGACGGGGTCAGGATTCCCCACAAGTTTAAACCTCCGTGCTTTGAGAAGTACAACGGAACTTCTTGTCCCCGAACCCGTTTACAATCCTTTCTGGGGAGGCTGAAGGCGTATACCATGGATGAAAAGCTATGGATGTTTTATTTTGAAGATAGCTTAACAGGGGCTTCAAGGGAATGGTACTCTCATTTGACTAGAGCAACCATAAGGTGCTGGAAGGATTTGGCTGAGGCCTTCATTAGACAATACCAGTATAACTTGGATATGGCTCCTAACAGGACTCTCCTGATGGGAATGTCCCAATCATCCAGGGAAAGCTTCTGAGAGTACGCCCAGAGGTGGAGACAGCTTGCTGCTGCTGTCCAACCACCCATGTCAGAAAGGGAAATGGCTGACATGTTCATGAACACCCTCCAAGGGACATACATTGACAGGCTAGCTGCCTTTTCTTCCACCAGCTTTGCAGATGTAGTCATAGCTGGAGAAAGAATTGAGAGCCTTCTAAAGATGGGAAAGATTTCCGACAACGGTGCCAGCTCGTCCAGCAACCCAAGAAAGCCTTTTGTAGGTCCAAGAAGAACTGGTGAGACTAATGCTATCCATACCATCAGGGGAAGACCCCAGTATGTTCATAGGTCAGTGGCAGCAGTCACCATTCCCTCTCCACTTCCTCAGCAACCAGCATATCAACCACAGCAACAAAATTACCAGCAACAAACTCAGTATCCTCCTCAGAGAAACTACAACAACAACAACAATCAGCAAAGACCATTTCAACAGAGACCTTCTCAGGCCAATAGGGTGATTGATCCGATCCCTATGCCTTATGCCGCATTATTGCCACAACTCCTGAAACTCAACCTGGTTGAGCTAAGGACATTGGCACCTCCAGATCCTGCCAGTCTACCCAGAAATTATGACGCCAGCGCCAGATGTGCTTTTCACTCAAATGCACCTGGCCACAGTACAGAGAAGTGCAAAGCTTTGCACATGAAGGTGCAAGACCTGGTAGATTCTAAAGCTCTAAACTTCGCACCCCCGCCAAATGTCAACAAGAACCCTATGCCCAACCATGGAGGGCCCAGAATTAATGCTATTGAGGAAGATAAGTCGTCTTTCTTAATAACCAGTGTGGGGCAGATTCGGACACCCTTGGTAGAGATTAAAGCTCAACTTCTTGAATGTCAAATTTTCCCCGGATGTGAGCTAGGATGTGCTTATTGCAACATTTCAGTAAAGGGGTGTGATAACTTGAGAAATGGCATAGACAGTCTTATCCAGAGTGGTCTACTTCAAATCACAACATCAATACCTACCAATCCAGCAATCTCCTTAACAACAATTCCCGAGTCTTCTACGACTGCAACAACAATTTTTCCAAACAACTCTTCAATCTCATCAACAAATGCTTCGTCTGTCACTTCAACGGACCAAATATCAACAAACATCTCTTCTACAACTTCAGCACCCCTTCATTCAGAATCTCCTACAACAGCAACACTCATCCAGTCAAAAGTGTCTCCTACAACATCAACAGCAAATAATGAAAGTGTCTCAAAGGTTACAATATATTATGATCCTGCAAATGATTCTGCCTACAACTCACAGAATGCCGCTCCTGTCAGAGCACCAGTCACAATATACTATGATCCACATACTATCATGGTCCCTTCTGCAGCTGCTATCAGTCCAGTCACTATCACAGTGCCTGGGCCAGTTCCTTATGAAAGCAGTAATGCCATCCCTTGGCACTACGGCTCCGATCTATACTGCGAAGGGCAGAAAATCACTTTGGAGTCATCAACTTCTTCACCACAAATAGACAATGTGGGGGGAGGCGGAGGCTTCACTCGAAGCGGACGTCTTTTTGCCCCACAAATTCCAAGACCCATTGCTGAAGCAGAAGCTGCTGCCAAGGCAAAAGGGAAGAGCATGGTGCAGGAAGAACAAGTTGTCAAAGAAGCTTTGAAAACCCCTTTTGATCAAGAGGTTGATGAATTCATGAGAATCATCAAGAAAAGTGATTACAAGATAGTGGACCAGCTTCACCAGACACCTTCCAAGATCTCCAATCTATCATTGCTAATGTGCTCCGAGGCCCATCGGAACGCACTATTAAAAGTCTTGCACGCAGCTTATGTGCCAGAGGAGATTAATGTCAATCAGTTAGAGGTTGTGGTTGGAAATGTTAACGCTAGTCATGGACTAGGATTTACCAACACTGATTTGACAACGGAGGGCCGCAATCACAACAAGGCATTGCACATTACCTTGGAGTGTAAAGGTGCAGTTCTTTCCCATGTACTGGTAGACACAGGGTCATCCCTCAATGTCTTACCTAAGAAAGCCCTTGTGAAGCTGGAGTATGAAGGACTGGCATTACGTCCCAGCAACCTGGTAGTGAGAGCCTTTGACGGTTCTAAGAGATCAGTTCTGGGAGAAATTGAGTTGCCTATAACGATTGGCCCACAGACTTTCAAAATGACCTTCTTCGTGATGGATATACAGCCTGCCTACAGCTGTCTATTGGGTAGACCATGGATACACGCCACTGGCACCGTGACATCAACCATTCACCAGAAGTTAAAATTCGAGTGGGAGGGCCAAGTCGTTACTATTTGTGGAGAGGAAGATATCTTCGTTAGCCATCTGGCTACATACAAATACATCGAGATGGATGGGGAGATCCACGAGACTATGAGTCAAGGGTTTGAGGCCTTGAACATAAATGAAGCATCTGCTGTACCTGGAACCTCAATGACATCTTATCAGCAAGCCCGGAAGGTTGTTGAAGAAGGGACTGCCCAAGGCTGGGGCAAGTTGTTGCCTGTAGAAAAGAAAGAGGACAGATTTGGGTTGGGTTACAAACCAACTCAACAAGATCAAGCAGAGGCTGCTAAGAAGCCCAGTTTTGTTAGTGGGGGGATGCTCACCCCTGATGCTGTAAACAACTTGGAAGATGAGTCGGAAGATGAGCGCAACCTGGAGAGCTGGATACGTCCAAGGATCCCGGGGAGCAGTATCTCAAACTGGTCTTCCCAGGAAATTATAAGGGTTACTCCCGCAGAGTAATTATTATTTCCTGTATATTTTAAGCATGCATCAAGTCTTGCATCTTGCCCAAGATGACAAGACTCATTTTGTAATCGGGCCATCTGTAATTTTGTGCAAACAGATCAATCAATGATAATCAGACATCTTTTGTAAATGAGTCTTTTTCTTTTCCGCTCACTGTTTTTCCATTTTTCTTTTTGTACAAAAATAAAATGGCAATGTTTTCAAAATGATGATTTCATTTCACTTTTCTAAAAAAGATTAAAATCAATCACTAAAATGAACAAACTGAACCCTTGCAGAGAGTGCCTTTCAGACTGCACCGACAACAGCACAGCTATGGCTTCGTATGACTTTGACAATCCGATCAATCAAGCTGATGAAGGGGTTGAAGAAGATTTTGAGCTTCCTGAAGAGATAGCCAGGCTGTTAAGGCAGGAGGAGAAGGTTATCACTCCTCATCAGGAGGAGATTGAAACAGTTAATCTTGGTACAGACGAAGATATGAAAGAGGTTAAAATCGGGGCCTGCTTACAAAACTCAGTGAAAGAACAACTGATTGATCTGCTTCGTGAATATGTGGATGTGTTTGCTTGGTCTTATCAGGATATGCCAGGGTTGGATACCGATATAGTTATGCACAAGCTGCCTTTAAGAAAAGATTGCCCGCCAGTAAAACAGAAGCTGCGCCGTACTCGCCCGGATATGGCAATGAAGATAAAGGAAGAGGTACAAAAACAGTGGGACGTCGGGTTCCTTGTTGTGACTAGCTATCCACCGTGGGTTGCTAATATAGTGCCTGTGCCTAAGAAAGACGGAAAAGTAAGAATGTGTGTTGATTACCGGGACCTGAACAGAGCTAGCCCGAAAGATGACTTCCCATTACCTCACATTGATGTATTGGTGGATAATACGGCTCAGTTCTCGGTATTCTCCTTCATGGACGGATTTTCAGGATACAATCAGATCAAAATGTCACCTGAAGACATGGAGAAGACAACCTTCATCACACCCTGGGGCACGTTCTGTTACAAGGTGATGCCATTCGGATTGAAGAATGCTGGTGCAACATATCAACGGGCTATGGTAACGTTATTCCACGATATGATCCATAAAGAAATCAAATGTTATGTGGATGACATGATTGCCAAATCCCTCACAGAAGAAGACCACCTGGTGAATCTGCTGAAACTATTCAAGCGTCTGAGGAAGTACCAACTGAAGCTGAACCCCAACAAGTGCACATTCGGGGTGCGATCTGGTAAGCTGCTGGGCTTTATTGTAAGCGAGAAAGGGATTGAAGTTGACCCTGATAAAGTCAAAGCCATTCAAGAAATGCCTGCACCAAAATCAGAAAAAGAAGTTCGAGGTTTCTTGGGACGATTGAACTACATTTCACGGTTCATATCTCACCTCACAGCAACCTGTGAACCTTTGTTCAAACTGCTAAGAAAAGAACAAACGGTCAGGTGGAACGAAGACTGCCAGAAGGCTTTTGACAAGATCAAAGAATACCTGCAAGAACCACCAATCCTTATGCCTCCGGTTGAAGGAAGACCTCTAATCATGTACTTGACAGTATTAGAAGAGTCAATGGGGTGTGTGCTGGGCCAGCATGACGAGTCTGGTCGAAAAGAGTATGCAATATACTACCTAAGCAAAAAGTTTACCGACTGTGAACAACGTTATTCACTGCTCGAGAAAACTTGTTGTGCTTTAGCGTGGGCTGCTCGCCGACTGAGACAGTATATGTTGACCCACACTACTTTATTGATCTCAAAGATGGACCCAGTCAAGTACATTTTTGAGAAGCCAGCACTTACCGGACGGGTTGCAAGATGGCAGATGATCCTCACAGAATATGACATCCAGTACACATCTCAGAAAGCCATCAAGGGCAGTGTATTGTCTGATTATCTGGCTGAGCAACCCATTGATGATTACCGGCCTATGAGATTTGACTTCCCTGATGAAGACATCATGTTCATAAAAGCAAAGGATCATGAAGAGCCTGTTCACACTGAAGGGCCTGACCCGGAAGAAGAATGGACTATGATGTTTGATGGGGCTGTTAACATGAATGGTCGTGGTGTTGGTACAGTACTCATTACACCTAAAGGAGTTCACATGCCTTTCTCGGCGAAGCTCACCTTTAACTGCACTAACAACGAAGCTGAATACGAAGCTTGTATTATGGGTCTTGAGGAAGCCATTGACCTCAGGATCAAGACTTTGACTGTGTTCGGAGATTCATCTCTGGTAGTTAATCAAACCAACGGCAAATGGTACACCCACCAAGATCATCTGATACCTTACAGGGATTATACAAGGAGGTTACTGACTTTCTTTACAACGGTCAAGCTTGAGTATATCCCTCGGGACGAGAATCAATTTGCAGATGCTCTGGCTACCATTTCATCCATGATCAAAGTTCAAGCTGCCAACTTTGTACCTCGGATTTCAATGTCCAGACTTGACAGACCAGCATATGTATTTACAGCAGACATTGTCAAAGATGATAAGCCTTGGTTCCATGACATTAAGTGCTTCTTGGAGGATCAAACATACCCACCTGGGGCATCTTCCAATGATAAGAAGACTTTAAGAAGGCTTGCTGGTAGTTTCTTTCTGAACACTGATGGTTCCTTATACAAGAGAAACTTTGATATGGTACTCCTTAGGTGCGTTGATAGAACAGAAGCAGACTTGTTGATGCACGAGGTGCATGAAGGATCCTTTGGTACCCACGCTGGAGGACATGCAATGGCTAAGAAATTGCTAAGATCAGGCTATTACTGGATCACAATGGATGCCGACTGCTGTGCCTATGCCAGAAAATGCCATAAATGCCAGATCTATGCGGATAAAGTGCATGTGCCTCCCAATCCTCTGAATGTGATGTCTTCACCCTGGCCCTTTGCTATGTGGGGCATTGACATGATTGGCAAGATTGAGCCAACTGCTTCGAACGGCCACAGATTCATCCTGGTTGCCATTGACTATTTCACCAAGTGGGTCGAAGCAGCTTCCTATGCAAACGTTACAAGACAAGTGGTAGCCCGATTTCTGAAGAGAGATATCATCTGTCGGTACGGAGTTCCCGAGCGAATAATTACTGATAATGGTTCTAATTTGAACAATAAAATGATGGCAGAGCTATGCCGGGACTTCAAGATCCAACACCACAATTCTTCTCCTTACAGGCCAAAGATGAACGGCGTTGTTGAGGCAGCTAATAAGAATATTAAGAAGATTGTGCAGAAGATGGTAGTCACCTATAAAGACTGGCATGAAATGCTACCGTTTGCCTTGCATGGGTACCGTACATCAATCAGAACATCCACTGAGGCAACACCGTATCAGCTTGTTAAGCTGAACGAAGCAGAGTGGGTTCAATCCCGATATGAACAATTGAGTCTGATTGAAGAGAAAAGATTGGCTGCAATCTGTCATGGGAAGTTGTATCAAAGAAAAATGAAGAAAGCCTTCGATCAGAAAGTCAGGCACCGAGAGTACCAAGTAGGAGATCTTGTGCTGAAAAGAATCCTCCCTCCGCATACAGACCACAGGGGCAAATGGACCCCAAACTATGAAGGACCATTCGTAGTAAAGAAAGTTTTCTCTGGTGGAGCACTGATGCTCAGCACCATGGATGGTGAAGATTTCCCGTCCCCTGTGAATTCGGATGCAGTTAAAAAATACTTCGCATAAAAATGACCCGCTGGACATAAAAACAGAATGTAAGTCCAGGCAAAAATAGGGCATCCCGGCGAGTCAAAAACAGAATAAAAGACTCGGGCAAAAATAAGGGAAAATAAACAAAAAAATGTACACTCGCTGAGTTGAAAAGCCGCATTGGACAACTCAGGCAAAAATGGGTATCCCGATGGATTGAAAACCCGAAAGGGAGATCCATGCAAAATAAGGGAATAAGCGAACAACTGCATTCTGAATTCGTCTGTATCACTTACAACTTGGTAAGCTTCGAAAGGATCAAGCTCCGTTCAGAATCAACCTTCTTCAGAAAGCAAGACGAGAAGAACGTCAAAATGTCATACGAGTCATAGCAAAGGGAAGCTCCTTGAAGCGTCGTCAACATTGCCAACATCTTTTGTTTCTCAATTTATAACAATCTCCTCATTTTAGGGGATTTGTTTCTTTGACTGTATCTTGCCAATTCAGGGCACATGAATTAATAAAATCAGATTTTCAGTCATGTCTCGTCTCGTACATTTTGTTTTTCATTTGCAAAATGTCCGATGTCTTTAAGATACTGATTGCATAAATACGGACGTTTCTCTCCTAAAAATACGTGCTTGCAGGAAATATGTTTACTCCCGGGAGTGTCGGGACTCTTATGATGGAATCTGGTAAGAGATACATCGGGATTACTTGTATGTTTCTATCTTTGCAGGATTGCGAGTATTCAAAGCGCAGCATGGGGCATGTAAGCTTTATCCCGGCAAGCTGGCAAATCAACACTCAGTCTTAACACTCGAAGTGTTTTCTCCCCAGCTGAGTTGCCACTTGTTATTTCTCCCAACCGAGGTACCAATAATTCTTCCTCAGCTAAGCACAAAAGGCCGGGAAACCATCTCCCCACAGAGTTTCAGCCTCTGTCTAGAAGATCAACGCATGAAGGAATCACAACATAGTGACGAAAGCTTCTACAAACCCCAGCTGGGTCTTTCATTTACTGGAAAAGGTCCATCATTGACCCACTTCCCCAAGCAGAATCATCTCATCAGATCTACCAAAGATCTCGTCCCCAGCTGGGATGTTCATTTCAAGCAGATTGACCGGAGATCTTCGTGGCAACGGGATCCAAATCCCAGATTGGTATCCCTGTATATTCATGGCATTCGCATCATATTCACCCCACAAAGCGTAGCATTCCGTCTAATACGGAGCATTACGGCAAAAATCAAACATGTTGCATAATCATAAGCCATGATCCGAATCAAAACACTTGTGAATAATGACAATCCATCAACAATATACAGAATGCTCCCCAGATTCCCCAACAGAGAGCTAAAGCTAAAGCAGTTGCCTTACATTCACAAACATCAGTACATACTCCTTGTGACACCCGTCCGTGTCATATCCCCAATAGAAAGCCAAAGCGCCCCTTTGCACTCACAGATACATCTTTACACAAATTCCCTGACACCCGTCCGTGTCGTTTACCCCAGCACAGTTGCCTAAACATTTTGCAAATAGATACTTGTGTATATTACACCTTTCCCTCTTGACACTCGTCCGTGTCACTCTCCCCAGCAGGTTGAACACTCAAACATACACTACTCATACTTTTTGCTCTCATTTTACTTATACAGATGCTCGTCCGTATCTTGTGTGCACCATTTATATCCCCACAGATTCAACACTCGTCCGTGTTCCTTGTTAACCAGTTGATACTCGTCCGTATCATCATTTCTGAACACGTGTCAGTATTTGTTTCTACCTGATACTCGCCTGTATCATAATCTTAAGGATGCTCGTCCGCATCTTTAATCCATACACTGTGTCAAAAACTTTCGTCTTCTTGAATTTAGACACTCATCTGTGTCTACCTTTCCCCAGAAGAGTCTCCTCAAATTCAACACTCGTCCGTGTTCCTTGTTAACCAGTTGATACTCGTCCGTATCATCATTTCTGAACACGTGTCAGTATTTGTTTCAACCTGATACTCGTCCGTATCATAGTCTTAAGGATGCTCGTCCGCATCTTTAATCTATACACAACACCAAACACTTATACCTTTTATTTCTTGGATGTAAACGCTCGTCCGTGTTTACTATTCCCCAGCAGATTGCCAGCAAAGCAAAATTTCTTTTCTATCTGACATTCGTCCTATGTCATGATAAACCCTGAGAGCAGCCATATCCTGCTAGGTGATCGTCCTTCACCTCTTGATGATCGTCCTTCATCATGCTCATCCGATGGCCGTCCCCATCGTTGATCTTTTTTATCCGGCATTCGTCCTATGTCGTGATATTTAGCAGTCGTCCCCTGCTAGGTGATCGTCCTTCACCTTTTGATGATCGTCCTTCATCATTTTATCCGATGGCCGTCCCCATTGTTGATCTTTTTATCTGACATTCGTCCTATGTCACGATAAACCTTGAGAGCAGCCGTCCCCTGCTAGGTGATCGTCCTTCACCTCTTGATGATCATCCTTCATCATGCTCGTCCGATGGCCGTCCCCATCGTTGACCTTTCATCCGGCATTCGTCCTATGTCGCGATATTTTCGGCAGCCGTACCCTGCCAGGTGATCTTCCTTCACCTTAGATGACCGTCCCTCATCTTTACCCTTTCAGAGCAGTCGTCCCCTGCTAGGTGATCGTCCTTCACCTTTGATGACCATCCCTCATCAATTATTTCATTTATTCTTTAACCCGATGGCCGTCCCCGTCGTGGTCCCTTTTCCTTTTCCTGATGATCGTCCTTCATCAGTTTAACCCGATGGCCGTCCCCGTCGTGGTCCCTTTTCCTGCCAGGTGATCGTCCTTCGTCTTTGATGACCGTCCCTCATCATTATTTCATTTATTCTTTAACCCGATGGCCATCCCCGTCGTGGTCCCTTTTCCTTTTCCTGATGATCGTCCTTCATCATTTTAGCCCGATGGCCGTCCCCATCGTTGGTTACCTTACTTTATGAACTTGATGGCCGTCCCCATCATTTTTCATTAATCCCCAGAGAATCTTATAGCTTTACTTGATGGCCGTCCCCATCATATTCCATTTTATCCCCAGCATGTCGGCCGTCCCCGTCATCGCTTTATTTCCCATACTTTCCCCAGCATGTCGGCCGTCCCCGTCATTGTTATTTCCCTAGCAGTCGTCCTCTGCTCAGCGGTCGTCCTCCGTCGCCCACACTTTATAATATACTTTATTTTCTTTTGCAATCTATATCCCTTTTCTTCTTCATTCTGTGAGTGCAAATTTTGGACTGTCTTTGGTATTCAACCACAAGTTATCTTGTTTGCCTGATAAGCCGTCGCTTACATCCTGCACAGCTAACTCATGTTTGAATAGGGGCAGCTGTAAATACCCCAAATTTTCCCTCATCCATTCACACCATGGCTTGTGATCATTTCATATACATAAGTTCAATCATAGCATCTCATATCACATTTTTGATTCATTGCATTGGTTCAAAGTCATCTGCATCTAGGGTTTGTGATCTGAGCAATCTAAGAGCTTCTTGAGCCACTCCAAAGGTCATCAATCACTTCAAAGGGGTCCATGTATGTTCAAGCATCATATTATATCCTCTCAAAGTCAAGAATGTCAAAAAATCACAAGAACTGAGAATGATGTGGAAGCAGAGCCAGGTTTGACTGCACAGATGACCTAGAATTAGGGTTTTGGTTTCAGAGGCCATAACCCCAAATTTTTTGGTCATTCTTGTTTCTATTGGTCTCTATATGGTATAGGGAGCATGCATATCAATTTTCATGAAGAAATTTCATGGGGAAGTCATCTGATCAAGAGTTGACTTTTCAAGCAAGTCAGTGCAAAATCAGGGCATCTGAGGCCCCCAATGACCCAACCAAAGGGTGTTCTTCATCATTTTGATTGTATTGATCTTTATTTGATCATGGAAGAAGTTGTAACTTCACAAATTTGAAGAATTTCAAGTCATTTGCAAAGTTGACTTTTTGGGAAAGTTTGACTTTTAATGAAATTGCCATTTTAGGAAACTTTTTCAACCTTTACTTTTTGATTCAAAAATGCTTCAAATGGAAAAACTTTGGTCATGAAAGTTGTAGAATGGATCATTCCCTTTTCAAAAAGTACAAGAACATGACCTAATTCATCTTGGATCAAAAGTTATGGCTTGTCAAAGTTGGCTAAAATCACAAATTTTCAAAGTTTCTACCAAAGAAGCAAAGTTGCAAATTCACTTGTCAAGGCAAATTGAGCTATTAAATGGACTTCTAAACTTCACAACATGATCATACAACACCTAAAATTCATAATGGGCCAAGAGATTACTCACTTTCATGGCCTATGGAGCAAGAAATCTCATAAGAAGCAAAAGTAAGACAAGTTGCAAAAACTCACTCAAGTGTGAATCCACTTGCTGGCTGACATCAGAACCAATCCTAGGGCTCTCCACACTTCTTGCTGCGCAGGACACCCCACTTGTCCTTGGCTATCCATGAGCCCACACCTCTCTTACACAAACTTGACATTTTGGCAACTTGAGCCATACCTATCACAAAAGCACACATCAACTCATCTGACCTATCACAATTGTTTATACAAATCAAAGGCAAGCCAAAGCACACAACACTTCATGCTGAAACACACCCAAGCCCTAGTTTTCAAGTTTATGCTCCATTTGCAAAAGCTTTCGAAACTCATCACACAAGCCTCAAACACACAAACCAACTTCACAAACAATCTCCATATGCTTCACTGATCACAAAGCACCCATCACCATAGCCTGAAACCCTCAGGAACCAAAATACGATTTCTGCCCCTCATTGAGCAGAACTTCAGCCATCTTTCAAACCATCCATTATAAACTTCAAACAAGCATTGAAAGCTTCTCAGGGGGTCCAGTGGAGTTGATTGCAAGCAAGAAACCAGCCAGAAAGTACCAGAAACCAAAGCTTCAGTTCAGGTAGCCATCTCAAACTTTTTTTCCAGAAACTCCATTTTAAGTTCTTAAATGCTTCTATGCACTCCCCTGATTATGGGGATATGATTATTTTTGAAAATGGTTGAGAAACCAGGATGTATGAATGCTCTGAAACTTTTTGCCCTAAAAATGTTTTGATTCGATTTGGCTGATTAATGAATGAAAAATGATGTTTGTTTGGGGGGTTTGATTCGGTTTTGAATGGGGATGAATTATGGGCAGTTAGATTTCTTTATTGCGTGTAGAGAGAGTTAGAGTTTTTGGCTGGCCGGAGAAGACGACCGGAACAGTGTTCCGGTCGTCTGAAAGTCATTAGGGTTAATTAATTAGGGTTTAGTCTTAATTGCGTAAGCTTGAATTTGGGCCGTCCAGATGCACGCGCAGGTCAATTCCCTCCATTTTAGTTTGAATCGTAGCCTTTGGATGCGCTGACTTTTCTCTTTTTCAGTTTAATTTCTTTTTTATTTCATTTAAATGCATTTGTTTTCTACATTTTATAAAAAATAGCAAAACACCTTTAAAAATTCTGAAAATTTTTGTGCAACCTTTTATTAATTTTCAGAAACCAAAAACATTTTTATTTTTATTTTTTGCATTAAAAAATATTTTTTAAATCATTTAAAAGTTTATTTTTAATTAATTAATGAGAATTAATTAATTAAAAATACTCTTAAGTATTTAAAAATCACCAAAAAAATCATGAAACCTTTAAAATCATTTAGAAACATTTTCCAACCCTCGAACCAAATTTCTTTTTTGATCTTGATGTCTTTTGACAATTTTCAATGGAATTAAAATCATTTCAAAGCAATATTTTGTTCCAAACTTCCAAAATTCATTTATGCCTAACCATTGAGGGTTGGACTTTGATTCTTTTTGCATTGTGTCTTGCATATCATGTAGTTCATAGGATTAAATTGGCATGATTTGATCTTACATTTTCAATTTGTTTGACATTTTTCTTGACAAGGTACCTTAAAACCCTAGCATTCTTGAGAAATTCATAACCCTCATTAGGTTAAGAGTTAGAACCCCTCCTTTGGGAAGTGAGTTTGTATAGGTTTAGGTTTCCCTTGGATGCATTTTCAATTTTTTATCTTGATGTTTGCTTCTGGTTTTGGTTTTTGTTTGGTGCATTGATCATAAACCCTAATTTGGGCTTCCTTTTGCATTCATCTTGCATGTGCTTGCATACCATGACTTGCCATAGCATTTTGTGCATCCATTTGATTCATTAGACATCTTAAGACATATTATAAGCATGTTTGATCATTTCATCTTTCATTTGCCATGTTGTATATCATTTGCATTCCATAACTTTTCATGTATGTTCATGGTTCCAATCATGCTTCTCTTGCATCCATATGTTCATATGATCATCCTCATGATTTGATTCATGTTTGCATCATCTTATAGCATCATTATCATCTCATACATGCTTCTGGTTTTGTTTTACATCATCACATTTCATTCCATCTTGCATTGCATTACATTTGTTTCACTAACTTTTCAGGTGGTAAGTCACTTTGAGAAGTGAATTTGCCTTCACTTCTCACATTTTCTTTTCATCTCCCTTATGCATCATTGCTGCATTTTGACTTGTGTTTGAGCTTGTTCATCCTTCTTCTTCTTACCTTCTTTCTTCAAGCAACTTGACTTCTTAAATGAAGCAAGTTGTTTTGCTTCTCTTTGCTCCTTTCATCTGCTTCCTGGTGGTTCCTCTGAAGATGTCTCTTATAAACCTCACAAACCTTAGGAACAACCAAGCATGACAATGATTAGGGTTTTGATTAGTCCCCCATTAGTTTTACCTTTGTGTCATCTTTTGAGTCTTCTCTTCTCATCTCATAATCAGGGACTAAACCCTAAAGGCTTTAAGGCTTTGTGATTAAGCTTATGCCTGCATCCTTCTATTAGGATGGAGTGTATAACTTTAATCCTAAGTGTTAAACCCTTAATATGTTTAAATCCCTTAATCAATTCACTTAATAACTATCAAGACATCACACTTGTAACTTGGGCCTTGCATTAGGGTTCTAATTCTTCCTTAATTGGTTAAGAAGGACTAACCCTAGTGTTAATGGACAAGTCCCCCTCAAGTTGTCTTACAAACCCAAAAAATTACTTCATCATCATATCATTAAATAAAATCCATCTAATAAAGGCCTTGTTTTGTCATGAGGTTAATCCCTAATCATGGATTAAGTTGAGGAGCTTTCCTCAGCTTAAACACTCTCATCTATTATCCTTCTATTAGGATGGTGTAATGAGTCTGTTTAATCCTTGATTATGGCTTAATCTCATTACTTAACACTAAACAAAAACCACAAAAACATCTAATTAATCATAAGTAGGTTAATGATCTTAATCCTACATCATGGTGATTAAGTGTGAGAAGCTGAATTCACACTTAAGGCATTCTCATTACCCCTAATCAAAGGGAAGATGTGATGAGTTTACTAACCCATTGGTTTAGGCTTAAGCTCATTAACTTATGACAAACTTTCAAAAGCAATAAAAGACTGAAAACTAAAAAACAAACAATAATCGTCTCCTCCAGGATTCTTTTCTCATCTCATTCACTCACAACCGAGAACTCGCTTCTTCCGTCTAATGCAAGACAGTTTGCACCTGAGCCAGACAGGTCATACACTTGAGCATTGACAAGCAAGCAGTTCACAAGTCAATTCATCTTTCAGTCTCTTTGGGTCGAACTACGGTGTTCTGACTTCCTCATTGCACGAGAGGATACGGTGGCATAACTTAACAGTTATCGAACAAAAGTCTCTGTATATTCCCCCTCCTTCCTGTATCATTCTTCAAGCCTCATAGTCTTGAGCATTTCACTCCTGTTCTTACACTGACACTTCACTTATACACTTCACTTTTCTTTTACACTGACACCTGTACATCCTTTTCCAGCTCTTTTATACACAAATTGCACTGACACTACCCCCTTTAAAACACAAATCTTTTAAGAGTGGATCCCGTCGAGTACGACGGACAATCTGGGTGCTAATACCTTCCCAGGTTGTAACCAACCCCCTTTCTCAGTCTCTCTGGTTCGCAACCGTCTTATCCACATCTTTCTAGGTCTATGCAGCATTGCCTTTCCTCCGGGATAAAAATGCCTAGCTGGCGACTCTTGTCTTTCTGAGTTCACTTCTGTGTGTTCTCATTCTTTTCGCCGACCGTTCGCTCTTGTACCGGGATGCAAATCTTAGGGAGCGACAGCTTGGCGACTCTGCTGGGGACCCTTATACTGTAACCAGGGCTTCTGGTTCTTTTTGTGGGTTCCTCCTAGCGCTTGATTGTTTTGTGTTTACTGGTGTGTTATGTGCTATTTGTGTTTGTATATTTGTTTTATTTATTGCTTTATGTACAGTTGGTTTACTGCTTTATTTACAGCTTTATATACATCATACTGTCATATTATTCTGGCTGGATCTGGTTTTGTTGCTTTGGTGGGTGGGTGTTCTGTTGAGAGTTTAAGGTCCTATACCTGGGACCTGAGTGACACCTAGGCTAGAGTGGTTCATGTTCTTTCCCATTCCATTTCGGTCTGGTGCGGGAATATGAAACACGGTTCAGATATGGGTTTCTTCTTGAGAACTCTGTGCTACAGATTTCCTGTAGTGCTAGGGCTATCTGGGAAGCCTGCTAAGTCTGGATGACCTTTATTATGACCTTCAGAAACTGAGGTGAATTAGAGGAGGATCTTTTATGGTTATTGTAAACATTGTACCTCCGGGTTAGAAGTGTTTACACTTCTCATAACTGATCCAAGTCTGAGGATCCTTGTTTTAGAGCACCACCTGTGAGGGGGTTGGGCTGTTTACAGGTTTGCAGGTACCCTTGACCTCAGCATACCCTGATACTTTGTTTTGATTAAGAATACTCCACTTTGGGACAGTTCTTGTGATTTTTAACCCTGGACATGTGACTCTTTATTTGAGTCCCTCACCTTGGTTACTGGACTTATGAACCTCCATCTGGATTTCTTGAACATACATGGACTTATACCAAGGCAGCAATCAGATCCAGCTTGATCACAAACCCTTGCATATCATTTGCATACATCATCATTGCATCATTTAACATTTGCTTATTTATTTTTCAGGGTATCCATACTATATTTTGGCTTGGTTTTGACCCCTTCATCTGCATAGACCTATCTTCACCAGTATCTGCTTCAGCTATCCTCATCAGCTACCTACTTCAGTCACCTGCATCACCAGTCTCAGCCTGTCAGTGGCCCATCTTCTAGTATCAGTCACTATCATCAGCATCTGTTTCAGCTTTTCTTCAGCAACATGGCACCTAAGAAGAGCAACATCTCCTATCATTTCTTTGAGCCTGAGCTAGCTGGCATCAGGAAGGTCCAGGCCCTGATTACTCCAGACCATATACCACTATTCAGAGAACATTATGGAGGCCTCCTTGATGTGGTTATGGATTTGGACCCTTCCCAGAGGAGCTTGATTCATACTTGCCTGCAGTTCTATGATCCCCCTCTGAGGTGCTTCACCTTCCAGGACTTTCAGTTGGGACCCTTGTTGGAAGAGTATTCATCACTGATTGGTGTACCTATCAGGGGTGGAGTCCCCTTCAACCCTGAGATGGCTTTCCCTAGTAATGAAGAGGTGGCAAAGGCAATATATTTGGAACCCTCTCTGATTGGACAGAACATGACTACCAAGGCTGGAATCTCTGGTCTACACTTGGATTTCTTGACCTCTCAGACTATTCTGAAGGCTTCCTTGGGGGAGTGGAAGGCAGTCTGTGCATTATTAGCCCTAAGCATATATGGGGTTATATTATTTGCAGATGAGCCTAAGTTTATTAGCAAGAATGCAATCCACCTTTTCATCCTGAAGAACCCAGTGCCCACCTTACTAGGAGATTTTTACTACTCTGTTCACCAAAGGAATGAAAAGCAAAGGGGAAGATTGGTGAGATGTTGTGCTCCCCTATTCCATACCTGGCTGCTCAAGCACTTGCCCAAGACTGATGCATTCTTGAATCCTCACCAGCAAAAGAATTGGGCTAGAAGACTCATTGCTTTAACCTCGGCTGATATCAGATGGTGCACTCAGAGCACTAAGGGCAGGGACATCATTACCGGTTGTGGGCAATTCCCCAATGTACCCCTGATAGGAGTGAAGGGTTGCATCAATTACAACCCTCTGTTATTCAAGAGACAACTGGGCTATGCATTGGTCCACCCTCCTAGAGCACAGGATCTGGCTGAGACCCTTTATTGTGAGATCAAGCCTAATCTAGCTTTTGTCAGGCAGGCATCCTGGGCTTGGGACAATGTCCATACTAAAGGGGTAACCATTCTCGGGAGATGCAACAATGTGGCCTCAGCTCAGTACTATGAGTGGTCTCATGCCAGAGCACAAATTTCTGGGATGCCCTTCACCATTGAAGATGTACCTGGACCATCCTCAGCACCACCTCCTGCCACTGTCAGCTTAGAGGAGTTTGAGAAACTGAAAGAGAGGAATGAGAAGCCCTAGTAGCAGCCCAGAGGGAGATCTCAGAATTGAAACTCAGAGCTGGTGTGAAGAGGTCAAAGGACCAGGGCAGACACAAGAAGCTAACTGCAGCTATTGCCACCAGGAATCTTCTCATCAGGAATATCACAGAGCATCCAGCTGACCCTGTGAATGAAGCACTTCTAAAGGAAGTTCAGGAGGATGAGTTTGGTCTTGGTGTCTGACTTTTGCTTGTTGTTGCTTTCATTTCATGTACTTTCCTTTTTCTTATGTTGTATTTTGACCCCTCAGGGGGCATGTATTGTAAAAAACAAACTATGTATCTTTCACTTTGTTGTAATATATTCATTGGTTTGTTTCATTTGAATCTCTCACTCCTAAGCAACATCAAACAGCATCTTCCTCGGGGACTGGAAAGGTCAAAACCAAGTGCCAAGCCGGATACCATGGAAACAAATAAGCATACTACATTGCATACTAACTGTTGTTTTGTTTTGTAGGTTTTTGTTTTGTTGTTACTAACTCTGTTGTGATTCAGGAAGTATTGCTCGACGTCGGGTGTTCCCACTCAACCGTCCACACAGATATCCCACCCGCAACAACCTTCCGGGTATACAAATGGACCAGGTACAGCAGGACCTTACAGAGGCCAGGACTCAAATGGCCAACGAGAGACTGGAAATGAGAAATCAGATGACTCAGTTCATGGAGGTTATGAATGGTTTGGCTCAGAGCCAAGAGAGATTAAGGGCACTAGTAGAAAGGCAGACCCAGGAGGAACCCCACCTAGGGACTGGGGGAACAAGCAATAATGAGAGGGTTTAGCCTCATGTCAACCCACCTGTGTATGGCCCTCACCTTCACCCAGAGATCAACATCCCTGTTAATGTGCAAGGGAATGCCACTACAGGAAGAGTACTACAAGAAGACCCCCAGGAAGATCAATTTACTGTGATGGGAGCGGGGGATGAAGCCTATGACAGAAGGCTAGATGAAATTGCTGAGAAACTGAGATCCTTGGAATCCCAGAATTCTTTGGGCTTTGATGTTATGGACATGGGTCTAGTGGACGGGGTCAGGATTCCCCACAAGTTTAAACCTCCGTGCTTTGAGAAGTACAACGGAACTTCTTGTCCCCGAACCCATTTACAATCCTTTCTGGGGAGGCTGAAGGCGTATACCATGGATGAAAAGCTATGGATGTTTTATTTTGAAGATAGCTGAATAGGGGCTTCAAGGGAATGGTACTCTCATTTGACTAGAGCAACCATCAGGTGCTGGAAGGATTTGGCTGAGGCCTTCATTAGACAATACTAGTACAACTTGGATATGGCTCCTAACAGGACTCTCCTGATGGGAATGTCCCAATCATCCAGGGAAAGCTTCCGAGAGTACGCCCAGAGGTGGAGACAGCTTGCTGCTGCTGTCCAACCACCCATGTCAGAAAGGCAAATGGCTGACATGTTCATGAACACCCTCCAAGGGACATACATTGACAGGCTAGCTGCCTTTTCTTCCACCAGCTTTGCAGATGTAGTCATAGCTGGAGAAAGAATTGAGAGCCTTCTAAAGATGGGAAAGATTTCCGACAACGGTGCCAGCTCGTCCAGCAACCCAAGAAAGCCTTTTGTAGGTCCAAGAAGAACTGGTGAGACTAATGCTATCCATACCAGCAGGGGAAGACCCCAGTATGTTCATAGGTCAGTGGCAGCAGTCACCATTCCCTCTCCACTTCCTCAGCAACAAGCATATCAACCACAGCAACAAAATTACCAGCAACAAACTCAGTATCCTCCTCAGAGAAACTACAACAACAACAACAACAACAACAATCAGCAAAGACCATTTCAACAGAGACCTTCTCAAGCCAATAGGGTGATTGATCCGATCCCTATGCCTTATGCCGCATTATTTCCACAACTCCTGAAACTCAACATGGTTGAGCTAAGGACATTGGCACCTCCAGATCCTGCCAGTCTACCCAGAAATTATGACGCCAGCGCCAGATGTGCTTTTCACTCAAATGCACCTGGCCACAGTACAGAGAAGTGCAGAGCTTTGCACATGAAGGTGCAAGACCTGGTAGATTCTAAAGCTCTAAACTTCGCACCCCCGCCAAATGTCAACAAGAACCCTATGCCCAACCATGGAGGGCCCAGAATTAATGCTATTGAGGAAGATAAGCCGTCTTTCTTAATAACCAGTGTGGGGCAGATTCGGACACCCTTGGTAGAGATTAAAGCTCAACTTCTTGAATGTCAAATGTTCCCCGGATGTGAGCTAGGATGTGCTTATTGCAACATTTCAGTAAATGGGTGTGATAACTTGAGAAATGGAATAGACAGTCTTATCCAAACTGGTCTACTTCAAATCACAACATCAATACCTACCAATCCAGCAATCTCCTTAACAACAATTCCCAAGTCTTCTACGACTGCAACAACAATTTTTCCAAACAACTCTTCAATCTCATCAACAAATGCTTCGTCTGTCACTTCAACGGACCAAATATCAACAAACATCTCTTCTACAACTTCAGCACCCATTCATTCAGAATCTCCTACAACAGCAACACTCATCCAGTCAACAGTGTCTCCTACAACATCAACAGCAAATAATGAAAGTGTCTCAACGGTTACAATATATTATGATCCTGCAAATGATTCTGCCTACAACTCACAGAATGCCGCTCCTGTCAGAGCACCAGTCACAATATACTATGATCCACATACTATCATGGTCCCTTCTGCAGCTGCTATCAGTCCAGTCACTATCACAGTGCCTGGGCCAGTTCCTTATGAAAGCAGTAATGCCATCCCTTGGCACTACGGCTCCGATCTATACTGCGAAGGGCAGAAAATCACTTTGGAATCATCAACTTCTTCACCACAAATAGACAATGTGGGGGGAGGCGGAGGCTTCACTCGAAGCGGACGTCTTTTTGCCCCACAAATTCCAAGACCCATTGCTGAAGCAGAAGCTGCTGCCAAGGCAAAAGGGAAGAGCATGGTGCAGGAAGAACAAGTTGTCAAAGAAGCTTTGAAAACCCCTTTTGATCAAGAGGTTGATGAATTCATGAGAATCATCAAGAAAGGTGATTACAAGATAGTGGACCAGCTTCACTAGACACCTTCCAAGATCTCCATTTTATCATTGCTAATGTGCTCCGAGGCCCATCGGAACGCACTATTAAAAGTCTTGCACGCAGCTTATGTGCCAGAGGAGATTACTGTCAATCAGTTAGAGGCTGTGGTTGGAAATGTTAACGCTAGTCATGGACTAGGATTTACCAACACTGATTTGACAACGGAGGGCCGCAATCACAACAAGGCATTGCACATTACCTTGGAGTGTAAAGGTGCAGTTCTTTCCCATGTACTGGTAGACACAGGGTCATCCCTCAATGTCTTACCTAAGAAAGCCCTTGTGAAGCTGGAGTATGAAGGACTGGCATTACGTCCCAGCAACTTGGTAGTGAGAGCCTTTGACGGTTCTAAGAGATCAGTTCTGGGAGAAATTGAGTTGCCTATAACGATTGGCCCACAGACTTTCAAAATGACCTTCTTCGTGATGGATATACAGCCTGCCTACAGCTGTCTATTGGGTAGACTATGGATACACGCCGCTGGCGCCGTGACATCAACCCTTCACCAGAAGTTAAAATTCGAGTGGGAGGGCCAAGTCGTTACTATTTGTGGAGAGGAAGATATCTTCGTTAGCCATCTGGCTACATACAAATACATCGAGATGGATGGGGAGATCCACGAGACTATGAGTCAAGGGTTTGAGGCCTTGAACATAAATGAAGCATCTGCTGTACCTGGAACCTCAATGACATCTTATCAGCAAGCCCGAAAGGTTGTTGAAGAAGGGACTGCCCAAGGCTGGGGCAAGTTGTTGCCTGTAGAAAAGAAAGAGGACAGATTTGGGTTGGGTTACAAACCAACTCAACAAGATCAAGCAGAGGCTGCTAAGAAGCCCAGTTTTGTTAGTGGGGGGATGCTCACCCCTGATGCTGTAAACAACTTGGAAGATGAGTCGGAAGATGAGCGCAACCTGGAGAGCTGGATACGTCCAAGGATCCCGGGGAGCAGTATCTCAAACTGGTCTTCCCAGGAAATTATAAGGGTTACTCCCGCAGAGTAATTATTATTTCCTGTATATTTTAAGCATGCATCAAGTCTTGCATCTTGCCCAAGATGACAAGACTCATTTTGTAATTGGGCCATCTGTAATTTTGTGCAAACAGATCAATCAATGATAATCAGACATCTTTTGCAAATGAGTCTTTTTCTTTTCCGCTCACTGTTTTTCCATTTTTCTTTTTGTACAAAAATAAAATGGCAATGTTTTCAAAATGATGATTTCATTTCACTTTTCTAAAAAAGATTAAAATCAATCACTAAAATGAACAAACTGAACCCTTGCAGAGAGTGCCTTTCAGACTGCACCGACAACAGCACAGCTATGGCTTCGTATGACTTTGACAATCCGATCAATCAAGCTGATGAAGGGGTTGAAGAAGATTTTGAGCTTCCTGAAGAGCTAGCCAGGCTGTTAAGGCAAGAGGAGAAGGTTATCACTCCTCATCAGGAGGAGATTGAAACAGTTAATCTTGGTACGGACGAAGATATGAAAGAGGTTAAAATCGGGGCCTGCTTACAAAACTCAGTGAAAGAACAACTGATTGATCTGCTTCGTGAATATGTGGATGTGTTTGCTTGGTCTTATCAGGATATGCCAGGGTTGGATACCGATATAGTTATGCACAAGCTGCCTTTAAGAGAAGATTGCCCGCCAGTAAAACAGAAGTTGCGCCGTACTCTCCCGGATATGGCAATGAAGATAAAGGAAGAGGTACAAAAACAGTGGGACGTCGGGTTCCTTGTTGTGACTAGCTATCCACCGTGGGTTGCTAATATAGTGCCTGTGCCTAAGAAAGACGGAAAAGTAAGAATGTGTGTTGATTACCGGGACCTGAACAGAGCTAGCCCGAAAGATGACTTCCCATTACCTCACATTGATGTATTGGTGGATAATACGGCTCAGTTCTCGGTATTCTCCTTCATGGACGGATTTTCAGGATACAATCAGATCAAAATGTCACCTGAAGACATGGAGAAGACAACCTTCATCACACCCTGGGGCACGTTCTGTTACAAGGTGATGCCATTCGGATTGAAGAATGCTGGTGCAACATATCAACGGGCTATGGTAACGTTATTCCATGATATGATCCATAAAGAAATCGAATGTTATGTGGATGACATGATTGCCAAATCCCTCACAGAAGAAGACCACCTGGTGAATCTGCTGAAACTATTCAAGCGTCTGAGGAAGTACCAACTGAAGCTGAACCCCAACAAGTGCACATTCGGGGTGCGATCTGGTAAGCTGCTGGGCTTTATTGTAAGCGAGAAAGGGATTGAAGTTGACCCTGATAAAGTCAAAGCCATTCAAGAAATGCCTGCACCAAAATCAGAAAAAGAAGTTCGAGGTTTCTTGGGACGATTGAACTACATTTCACGGTTCATATCTCACCTCACAGCAACCTGTGAACCTTTGTTCAAACTGCTAAGAAAAGAACAAACGGTCAGGTGGAACGAAGACTGCCAGAAGGCTTTTGACAAGATCAAAGAATACCTGCAAGAACCACCAATCCTTATGCCTCCAGTTGAAGGAAGACCTCTAATCATGTACTTGACAGTATTAGAAGAGTCAATGGGGTGTGTGCTGGGCCAGCATGACGAGTCTGGTCGAAAAGAGTATGCAATATACTACCTAAGCAAAAAGTTTACCGACTGTGAACAACGTTATTCACTGCTCGAGAAAACTTGTTGTGCTTTAGCGTGGGCTGCTCGCCGACTGAGACAGTATATGTTGACCCACACTACTTTATTGATCTCAAAGATGGACCCAGTCAAGTACATTTTTGAGAAGCCAGCACTTACCGGACGGGTTGCAAGATGGCAGATGATCCTCACAGAATATGACATCCAGTACACATCTCAGAAAGCCATCAAGGGCAGTGTATTGTATGATTATCTGGCTGAGCAACCCATTGATGATTACCAGCCTATGAGATTTGACTTCCCTGATGAAGACATCATGTTCATAAAAGCAAAGGATCATGAAGAGCCTGTTCACACTGAAGGGCCTGACCCGGAAGAAGAATGGACTATGATGTTTGATGGGGCTGTTAACATGAATGGTCGTGGTGTTGGTACAGTACTCATTACACCTAAAGGAGTTCACATGCCTTTCTCGGCGAAGCTCACCTTTAACTGCACTAACAACGAAGCTGAATACGAAGCTTGTATTATGGGTCTTGAGGAAGCCATTGACCTCAGGATCAAGACTTTGACTGTGTTCGGAGATTCATCTCTGGTAGTTAATCAAACCAACGGCAAATGGTACACCCACCAAGATCATCTGATACCTTACAGGGATTATACAAGGAGGTTACTGACTTTCTTTACAACGGTCAAGCTTGAGTATATCCCTCGGGACGAGAATCAATTTGCAGATGCTCTGGCTACCATTTCATCCATGATCAAAGTTCAAGCTGCCAACTTTGTACCTCGGATTTCAGTGTCCAGACTTGACAGACCAGCATATGTATTTACAGCAGACATTGTCAAAGATGATAAGCCTTGGTTCCATGACATTAAGTGCTTCTTGGAGGATCAAACATACCCACCTGGGGCATCTTCCAATGATAAGAAGACTTTAAGAAGGCTTGCTGGTAGTTTCTTTCTGAACACTGATGGTTCCTTATACAAGAGAAACTTTGATATGGTACTCCTTAGGTGCGTTGATAGAACAGAAGCAGACTTGTTGATGCACGAGGTGCATGAAGGATCCTTTGGTACCCACGCTGGAGGACATGCAATGGCTAAGAAATTGCTAAGATCAGGCTATTACTGGATCACAATGGATGCCGACTGCTGTGCCTATGCCAGAAAATGCCATAAATGCCAGATCTATGCGGATAAAGTGCATGTGCCTCCCAATCCTCTGAATGTGATGTCTTCACCCTGGCCCTTTGCTATGTGGGGCATTGACATGATTGGCAAGATTGAGCCAACTGCTTCGAACGGCCACAGATTCATCCTGGTTGCCATTGACTATTTCACCAAGTGGGTCGAAGCAGCTTCCTATGCAAACGTTACAAGACAAGTGGTAGCCCGATTTCTGAAGAGAGATATCATCTGTCGGTACGGAGTTCCCGAGCGAATCATTACTGATAATGGTTCTAATTTGAACAATAAAATGATGGCAGAGCTATGCCGGGACTTCAAGATCCAACACCACAATTCTTCTCCTTACAGGCCAAAGATGAACGGCGCTGTTGAGGCAGCTAATAAGAATATTAAGAAGATTGTGCAGAAGATGGTAGTCACCTATAAAGACTGGCATGAAATGCTACCGTTTGCCTTGCATGGGTACCGTACATCAATCAGAACATCCACTGAGGCAACACCGTATCAGCTTGTTAAGCTGAACGAAGCAGAGTGGGTTCAATCCCGATATGAACAACTGAGTCTGATTGAAGAGAAAAGATTGGCTGCAATCTGTCATGGGCAGTTGTATCAAAGAAAAATGAAGAAAGCCTTCGATCAGAAAGTCAGGCACCGAGAGTACCAAGTAGGAGATCTTGTGCTGAAAAGAATCCTCCCTCCGCATACAGACCACAGGGGCAAATGGACCCCAAACTATGAAGGACCATTCGTAGTAAAGAAAGTTTTCTCTGGTGGAGCACTGATGCTCAGCACCATGGATGGTGAAGATTTCCCGTCCCCTGTTAATTCGGATGCAGTTAAAAAATACTTCGCATAAAAATGACCCGCTGGACATAAAAACAGAATGTAAGTCCAGGCAAAAATAGGGCATCCCGGCGAGTCAAAAACAGAATAAAAGACTCGGGAAAAAATAAGGGAAAATAAACAAAAAAATGTACACCCGCTGAGTTGAAAAGCCACATTGGACAACTCAGGCAAAAATGGGTATCCCGGTGGATTGAAAACCCGAAAGGGCGATCCATGCAAAATAAGGGAATAAGCGAACAACTGCATTCTGAATTCGTCTGTATCACTTACAACTTGGTAAGCTTCGAAAGTATCAAGCTCCGTTCAGAATCAACCTTCTTCAGAAAGCAAGACGAGAAGAATGTCAAAATGTCATACGAGTCATAGCAAAGGGAAGCTCCTTGAAGCGTCGTCAACATTGCCAACATCTTTTGTTTCTCAATTTATAACAATCTCCTCATTTTAGGGGATTTGTTTCTTTGACTGTATCTTGCCAATTCAGGGCACATGAATTAATAAAATCAGATTTTCAGTCATGTCTCGTCTCGTACATTTTGTTTTTCATTTGCAAAATGTCCGATGTCTTTAAGATACTGATTGCATAAATACAGACGTTTCTCTCCTAAAAAATACGTGCTTGCAGGAAATATGTTTACTCCCGGGAGTGTCGGGACTCTTATGATGGAATCTGGTAAGAGATACATCGGGATTACTTGTATGTTTCTATCTTTGCAGGATTGCGAGTATTCAAAGCGCAGCATGGGGCATGTAAGCTTTATCCCAGCAAGCTGGCAAATCAACACTCAGTCTTAACACTCGAAGTGTTTTCTCCCCAGCTGAGTTGCCACTTGTTATTTCTCCCAGCCGAGGTACCAATAATTCTTCCTCAGCTAAGCACAAAAGGCCGGGAAACCATCTCCCCACAGAGTTTCAGCCTCTGTCCAGAAGAGCAACGCATGAAGGAATCACAACATAGTGACGAAAGCTTCTACAAACCCCAGCTGGGTCTTTCATTTACTGGAAAAGGTCCATCATTGACCCACTTCCCCAAGCAGAATCATCTCATCAGATCTACCAAAGATCTCGTCCCCAGCTGGGATGTTCATTTCAAGCAGATTGACCGGAGATCTTCGTGGCAACGGGATCCAAATCCCAGATTGGTATCCCTGTATATTCATGGCATTCGCATCATATTCACCCCACAAAGCGTAGCATTCCGTCTAATACGGAGCATTACGGAAAAAATCAAACATGTTGCATAATCATAAGCCATGATCCGAATCAAAACACTTGTGAATAATGACAATCCATCAACAATATACAGAATGCTCCCCAGATTCCCCAACAGAGAGCTAAAGCTAAAGCAGTTGCCTTACATTCACAAACATCAGTACATACTCCTTGTGACACCCGTCCGTGTCATATCCCCAATAGAAAGCCAAAGCGCCCCTTTGCACTCACAGATACATCTTTACACAAATTCCCTGACACCCGTCCGTGTCGTTTTCCCCAGCACAGTTGCCTAAACATTTTGCAAATAGATAATTGTGTATATTACACCTTTCCCTCTTGACACTCGTCCGTGTCACTCTCCCCAGCAGGTTGAACACACAAACATACACTACTCATACTTTTTGCTCTCATTTTACTTATACAGATGCTCGTCCGTATCTTGTGTGCACCATTTATATCCCCACAGATTCAACACTCGTCCGTGTTCCTTGTTAACCAGTTGATACTCGTCCGTATCATCATTTCTGAACACGTGTCAGTATTTGTTTCTACCTGATACTCGCCTGTATCATAATCTTAAGGATGCTCATCCGCATCTTTAATCCATACACTGTGTCAAAAACTTTCGTCTTCTTGAATTTAGACACTCGTCTGTGTCTACCTTTCCCCAAAAGAGTCTCCTCAGATTCAACACTCGTCTGTGTTCCTTGTTAACCAGTTGATACTCGTCCGTATCATCATTTCTGAACATGTGTCAGTATTTATTTCTACCTGATACTCGTCCGTATCATAGTCTTAAGGATGCTCGTCCGCATCTTTAATCTATACACAACACCAAACACTTATACCTTTTATTTCTTGGATGTAAACGCTCGTCCGTGTTTACTATTCCCCAGCAGATTGCCAGCAAAGCAAAATTTCTTTTCTATCTGACATTCGTCCTATGTCATGATAAACCCTGAGAGCAGCCGTACCCTGCTAGGTGATCGTCCTTCACCTCTTGATGATCGTCCTTCATCATGCTCATCTGATGGTCGTCCCCATCGTTGATCTTTTTTATCTGGCATTCGTCCTATGTCGTGATATTTAGCAGCCGTCCCCTGCTAGGTGATCGTCCTTCACCTTTTGATGATCGTCCTTCATCATTTTATCCGATGGTCGTCCCCATTGTTGATCTTTTTATCTGACATTCGTCCTATGTCACGATAAACCTTGAGAGCAGCCGTCCCCTGATAGGTGATCGTCCTTCACCTCTTGATGATCGTCCTTCATCATGCTCGTCCGATGGCCGTCCCCATCGTTGACCTTTCATCCGGCATTCGTCCTATGTCGCGATATTTTCGGCAGCCGTACCCTGCCAGGTGATCGTCCTTCACCTTAGATGACCGTCCCTCATCTTTACCCTTTCAGAGCAGCCGTCCCCTACTAGGTGATCGTCCTTCACCTTTGATGACTGTCCCTCATCAATTATTTCATTTATTCTTTAACCCGATGGCCGTCCCCGTCGTGGTCCCTTTTCCTTTTCCTGATGATCGTCCTTCATCAGTTTAACCCGATGGTCGTCCCCGTCGTGGTCCCTTTTCCTGCCAGGTGATCGTCCTTCGCCTTTGATGACCGTCCCTCATCATTATTTCATTTATTCTTTAACCCGATGGCCGTCCCCGTCGTGGTCCCTTTTCCTTTTCCTGATGATCGTCCTTCATCATTTTAGCCCGATGGCCGTCCCCATCGTTGGTTACCTTACTTTATGAACTTGATGGCCGTCCCCGTCATTTTTCATTAATCCCCAGAGAATCTTATAGCTTTATGATGGCCGTCCCCATCATATTCCATTTTATCCCCAGCATGTCGGTCGTCCCCGTCATCGCTTTATTTCCCGTACTTTCCCCAGCATGTCGGTCGTCCCCGTCATTGCTCTTTCCCCAGCAGTCGTCCTCTGCTCAGCGGTCGTCCTCCGTCGCCCACACTTTATAATATACTTTATTTTCTTTTTCAATCTATATCCCTTTTCTTCTTCATTCTGTGAGTGCAAATTTTGGACTGTCTTTGGTATTCAACCACAAGTTATCTTGTTTGCCTGATAAGCCGTCGCTTACATCCTGCACAGTTAACTCATGTTTGAATAGGGGCAGCTGTAAACACCCCAAATTTGCCCTCACCCATTCACACCATGGCTTGTGATCATTTCATATACATAAGTTCAATCATAGCATCTCATATCACATTTTTGATTCATTGCATTGGTTCAAAGTCATCTGCATCTAGGGTTTGTGATCTGAGCAATCCAAGAGCTTCTTGAGCCACTCCAAAGGTCATCAATCACTTCAAATGGGTCCATGTATGTTCAATCATCATATTATATCCTCTCAAAGTCAAGAATGTCAAAAAATCACAAGAACTGAGAATGATGTGGAAGCAGAGCCAGGTTTGACTGCACAGATGACCTAGAATTAGGGTTTTGGTTTCAGAGGCCATAACCCCAAATTTTTTGGTCATTCTTGTTTCTATTGGTCTCTATATTGTATAAGGAGCATGCATATCAATTTTCATGAAGAAATTCCATGGGGAAGTCATCTGATCAAGAGTTGACTTTTCAAGCAAGTCAGTGCAAAATCAGGGCATCTGAGGCCCCCAATGACCCAACCAAAGGGTGTTCTTCATCATTTTGATTGTATTGATCTTTATTTGATCATGGAAGAAGTTGGAACTTCACAAATTTGAAGAATTTCAAGTCATTTGCAAAGTTGACTTTTTGGGAAAGTTTGACTTTTAATGAAATTGCCATTTTAGGAAACTTTTTCAACCTTTACTTTTTGATTCAAAAATGCTTCAAATGGAAAAACTTTGGTCATGAAAGTTGTAGAATGGATCATTCCCTTTTCAAAAAGTACAAGAACATGACCTAATTCATCTTGGATCAAAAGTTATGGCTTGTCAAAGTTGGCTAAAATCACAAAATTTCAAAGTTTCTACCAAAGAAGCAAAGTTGCAAATTCACTTGTCAAGGCAAATTGAGATATTAAATGGACTTCTAAACTTCACAACATGATCATACAACACCTAAAATTCAGAATGGGCCAAGAGATTACTCACTTTCATGGCCTATGGAGCAAGAAATCTCATAAGAAGCAAAAGTAAGACAAGTTGCAAAAACTCACTCAAGTGTGAATCCACTTGCTGGCTGACATCAGAACCAATCCTAGGGCTCTCCACACTTCTTGCTGCGCAGGACACACCATTTGTCCTTGGCTATCCATGAGCCCACACCTCTCTTACACAAACTTGACATTTTGGCAACTTGAGCCATACCTATCACAAAAGCACACATCAACTCATCTGACCTATCACAATTGTTTATACAAATCAAAGGCAAGCCAAAGCACACAACACTTCATGCTGAAACACACCCAAGCCCTAGTTTTCAAGTTTATGCTCCATTTGCAAAAGCTTTCGAAACTCATCACACAAGCCTCAAACACACAAACCAACTTCACAAACAATCTCCATATGCTTCACTGATCACAAAGCACCCATCACCATAGCCTGAAACCCTCAGGAACCAAAATACGATTTCTGCCCCTCACTAAGCAGAACTTCAGCCATCTTTCAAACCATCCATTATAAACTTCAAACAAGCATTGAAAGCTTCTCAGGGGGTCCAGTGGAGTTTATTGCAAGCAAGAAACCAGCCAGAAAGTACCAGAAACCAAAGCTTCAGTTCAGGTAGCCATCTCAAACTTTTTTTCCAGAAACTCCATTTTAAGTTCTTAAATGCTTCTATGCACTCCCCTGATCATGGGGATATGATTATTTTTGAAAATGGTTGAGAAACCAGGATGTATGAATGCTCTGAAACTTTTTTCCCTAAAAATGTTTTGATTCGATTTGGCTGATTAATGAATGAAAAATAATGTTTGTTTGGGGGGTTTGATTCGGTTTTGAATGGGGATGAATTTATGGCAGTTAGATTTCATTTTTATTGCGTGTAGAGAGAGTTAGAGTTTTTGGCTGGCCGGAGAAGACGACCGGAACAGTGTTCCGGTCGTGTGAAAGTCATTAGGGTTAATTAATTAGGGTTTAGTCTTAATTGCGTAAGTTTGAATTTGGGCCGTCCAGATGCCCGCGCAGGTCAATTCCCTCCCTTTTAGTTTGAATCGTAGCCTTTGGATGCGCTGATTTTTCTCTTTTTCAGTTTAATTTCTTTTTTATTTCATTTAAATGCATTTGTTTTCTACATTTTATAAAAAATAGCAAAACACCTTTAAAAATTCTGAAAATTTTTGTGCAACCTTTTATTAATTTTCAGAAACCAAAAACATTTTTATTTTTATTTTTTGCATTAAAAAATATTTTTTAAATCATTTAAAAGTTTATTTTTAATTAATTAATGAGAATTAATTAATTAAAAATACTCTTAAGTATTTAAAAATCACCAAAAAATTCATGAAACCTTTAAAATCATTTAGAAACATTGTCCAACCCTCGAACCAAATTTCTTTTTTGATCTTGATGTCTTTTGACAATTTTCAATGGAATTAAAATCATTTCAAAGCAATATTTTGTTCCAAACTTCCAAAATTCATTTTTGCCTAACCATTGAGGGTTGGACTTTGATTCTTTTTGCATTGTGTCTTGCATATCATGTAGTTCATAGGATTAAATTGGCATGATTTGATCTTACATTTTCAATTTGTTTGACATTTTTCTTGACAAGGTACCTTAAAACCCTAGCATTCTTGAGAAATTCATAACCCTCATTAGGTTAAGAGTTAGAACCCCTCCTTTGGGCAGTGAGTTTGTATAGGTTTAGGTTTCCCTTGGATGCATTTTCAATTTTTTATCTTGATGTTTGCTTCTGGTTTTGGTTTTTGTTTGGTGCATTGATCATAAACCCTAATTTGGGCTTCCTTTTGCATTCATCTTGCATGTGCTTGCATACCATGACTTGCCATAGCATTTTGTGCATCCATTTGATTCATTAGACATCTTAAGACATATTATAAGCATTTTTGATCATTTCATCTTTCATTTGCCATGTTGTATGTCATTTGCATTCCATAACTTTTCATGTATGTTCATGGTTCCAATCATGCTTCTCTTGCATCCATATGTTCATATGATCATCCTCATGCTTTGATTCATGTTTGCATCATCTCATAGCATCATTATCATCTCATACATGCTTATGGTTTTGTTTTACATCATCACATTTCATTCCATCTTGCATTGCATTACATTTGTTTCACTAACTTTTCAGGTGGTAAGTCACTTTGAGAAGTGAATTTGCCTTCACTTCTCACATTTTCTTTTCATCTCCCTGATGCATCATTGCTGCATTTTGACTTGTGTTTGAGCTTGTTCATCCTTCTTCTTCTTACCTTCTTTCTTCAAGCAACTTGACTTCTTAAATGAAGCAAGTTGTTTTGCTTCTCTTTGCTCCTTTCATCTGCTTCCTGGTGGTTCCTCTGAAGATGTCTCTTATAAACCTCACAAACCTTAGGAACAACCAAGCATGACAATGATTAGGGTTTTGATTAGTCCCCCATTAGTTTTACCTTTGTGTCATCTTTTGAGTCTTCTCTTCTCATCTCATAATCAGGGACTAAACCCTAAAGGCTTTAAGGCTTTGTGATTAAGCTTATGCCTGCATCCTTCTATTAGGATGGAGTGTATAACTTTAATCCTAAGTGTTAAACCCTTAATATGTTTAAATCCCTTAATCAATTCACTTAATAACTATCAAGACATCACACTTGTAACTTGGGCCTTGCATTAGGGTTCTAATTCTTCCTTAATTGGTTAAGAAGGACTAACCCTAGTGTTAATGGACAAGTCCCCCTCAAGTTGTCTTACAAACCCAAAAAATCACTTCATCATCATATCATTAAATAAAATCCATCTAATAAAGGCCTTGTTTTGTCATGAGGTTAATCCCTAATCATGGATTAAGTTGAGGAGCTTTCCTCAGCTTAAACACTCTCATCTATTATCCTTCTATTAGGATGGTGTAATGAGTCTGTTTAATCCTTGATTATGGCTTAATCTCATTACTTAACACTAAACAAAAACCACAAAAACATCTAATTAATCATAAGTAGGTTAATGATCTTAATCCTACATCATGGTGATTAAGTGTGAGAAGCTGACTTCACACTTAAGGCATTCTCATTACCCCTAATCAGAGGGAAGATGTGATGAGTTTACTAACCCATTGGTTTAGGCTTAAGCTCATTAACTTATGACAAACTTTCAAAAGCAATAAAAGACTGAAAACTCAAAAACAAACAATAATCGTCACCTCTGGTATTCTTTTCTCATCTCATTCACTCACAACCGAGAACTCGCTTCTTCCGTCTAATGCAAGACAGTTTGCACCTGAGCCAGACAGGTCATACACTTGAGCATTGACAAGCAAGCAGTTCACAATTCAATTCATCTTTCAGTCTCTTTGGGTCGAACTACGGTGTTCTGACTTCCTCATTGCACGAGAGGATACGTAGGCATAACTTAACAGTTATCGAACAAAAGTCTCTGTATATTCCCCCTCCTTCCTGTATCATTCTTCAAGCCTCATAGTCTTGAGCATTTCACTCTTGTTCTTACACTGACACTTCACTTATACACTTCACTTTTCTTTTACACTGACACCTGTACATCCTTTTCCAGCTCTTTTATACACAAATTGCACTGACACTACCCCCTTTAAAACACAAATCTTTTAAGCGTGGATCCCGTCGAGTACGACGGACAATCTGGGTGCTAATACCTTCCCAGGTTGTAACCAACCCCCTTTCTCAGTCTCTCTGGTTCGCAACCGTCTTATCCACATCTTTCTAGGTCTATGCAGCATTGCCTTTCCTCCGGGATAAAAATGCCTAGCTGGCGACTCTTGTCTTTCTGAGTTCACTTCTGTGTGTTCTCATTCTTTTCACCGACCGTTCGCGCTTGTACCGGGATGCAAATCTTAGGGAGCGACAACATGCGCTAAGCGTCTATGCCATAGCCATGAATCATCATTTAAGGCTACTAGACATTTAGTGCTTGTTAAGGATACACTCAAAAGATCAAGCATATATATGTTGTTTACTCTTACACCCTTAAACACAACATTGTGTTCGGTATGTTCAATTTTGCAACATGTTTTTGTGAAAGAAACTTTATAACCTTTGTCGCATAGTTGACTTATACTTAACAAATTGTGTTTAAGTCCCTCTACAAGATGTACATCAGAAATAGTAATGGTAGAGGGATTACCTACACTACCTTTACCAAGTATAGCTCCTTTGTTATTGTCTCCATAAGTAACATACCCCTTCTTCTTTGCTTTGAATCAATAAAAAGTGATATGTCACCCGTCATGTGCCTTGAACACCCGCTGTCCAGAAACCATCTTCTTTCCATGGATGCAAGACACTCATCCTTTTTATCATCACTTTTCTTCTTATGGTGGGACTGATTTTTGGTGTGAGCCATAAGACACAAATTTGCGGTTACATCGCTATCACTTGTGCATTGTGTACTTGATGAATTATTATCACTCTCCCAAGCAATGTAAGCTCTTCTTTGCTTATTATACCTTCTTGGAGGAGCTTTTCCTTTATCCTTTTTCTTTAAAGGACAATCCGTTTTATAATGTCCAGACTTGCCACAATTAAAGCAAGACCCTCTTTCTCTATTCTTCTTAATCTCTTCCTGTTTTGAATCCATAGATTGTCTTCTAAAATTTATGAGATTTTTGTCGGAATGCTTGATTCCATTCTTTCGAATGAATATATTATATCTCCTAACAAAAAGTCTCATTTCTTCGTCACCGGAGTCTTCGTCACTACTTGACTCATTGTTGCTTAGCTCTTTTTGTGAGGACTTTGAGTTAGAAGCCATAAGAGCTATAGGCCTCTTCTCACCCCCTTTGTCTTTATTCTTCTCCTTTCCCTTTTTACTTTTGTTCTCAAACTTTTCTAGACTTTATAGTTCTTGCTGATGTTCCTCCAGCTTTCCAAACAAAGTAGTCATTGTGAGTGTCGTTAGATCATTGGCTTCCTTGATAGCTGTTACTTTAGGTTGCCATTCCCTGCTAAGACATCTCAGAATTTTATTAGTAGAAATATCATTGGAAACAGGTTTTCCAAGTGCATTCAAACGATTAATGAGATGAACAAATCTCTTTTGCATGTCGGGAATAGATTCTCCTTGTTTCATGCGAAAGAGTTTGAACTCTTGATTAAGTGTGTTAATGCGGGACTGTTTTACTTCAGTTGTACCTTCATGTGCAATTTCTAAAGCATCCCACATTTCTTTAGCTGTCGAGCAATGGGAAACTCGATAATACTCATCTGCACTAAGTACTGAAATTAGCATATTTCGAGCTCTCCAATCACTTGACCACTTTTTCTCATCTTTTTCATCCCAATCATCTTCTGGTTTAGGTACTATGGCACCTACCTCATTCATCATGGTAATTTGAAAAGGACCATTTTGAATGGCAGCCCATACGCGCCTATCAACAGAATTTATGTGAACTCGCATGCAGTCTTTCCAGTAGCCATAATTTTCACCATTGAAAACAGGAGCTCTATTGTACGCCCCCTTTGGTTCAGAATCCATAACATTACAGGCAGCCACAAAGCACCAGCGAATCGATGCTCTGATACCACTTGTTAGACGCTGTGGCGAGTGATCTAGAGGGGGGGTGAATGGATCACCTCCTTTATTTCAAGGATTTAAAACGTTTTTCAGAGTTTTCAAAGAATTACGGAAACAACGGTCCCAAATATACAAGCGTCTATTCTGGACCAGCCACTAGAAGACCAGACATGTGATAACTTGCTGGATTTACGATTGAGATGATAAAGGATTAACACACAATATGTAAAACAGTTGAATGCACCTATCACTAAATTTATTTCCAATGAATCGAAAAACAAATGAAAACGTAAATAGAGATAGAGAAGAGATACAATACGCCGATATTTGGTAAGGAAGTTCCCCACGTTCGCCTCGCGTGTGGGTACGTCTCCCTTTCAATTTCCAATCGAAATTGAGAACTTTTATATCAAAATTGCTGAATCTGTCGATTACAGTTGCAATACAAACACCGGAATTCTATACACCTAGAACTTCCTATTGTATCAACCTTCACTTGATCTGAGCCCAATCAAGATTCCCTGCAAGTAATACAAGCAATTCACCGGTTCCACGACCTATTTGTGAAATCCCCCGATTTCCAAAACTTTCGCTGCGGCTGAATCTGTCTTGTAAACGTGACTGACAAACCCTCAAGAACACGCCCGTTCTTGAAGGAAAACCCAGCTGGTTTTTCCTTGAAACCTTCTATCAATCTTCAACTCAGCTGGATCTCCGATCGTACCACTGAACGTTATCTCGAAAGCCTTCAATTCACAGGACAGCAAACACTTCCTTGTTGATGTTCTTGAATTAAGATCTTTGAGAAGATGATGAAGATGAATTTGATTCTAGGTTTCAAACTTTCTCAACATTGAAGTTCCAACACTCCAAAATCCCTTTCTTGATGTGTTCTTCAATGATCTATCACTGTAAAATTCGTCTCTGATTTTCTGTGATCTGTTACAACTAAATGAAACACTCCACATATATATATATGCAGATTCTGTTAGAGAAAAAACAGATTAATGAATCGATTCAAGAAATGATGAATCGATACATACTGAACATATTTATAAAAACAGAACCATTTAAACAGCATGAATCGATACAGCATAAGATGAATCGATTCATTTTGCGAATTTCCAAAATTCTTCAAACAGCATGAATTGATTCATGCTAGAATGTATCGATTCATTTTGCGTATTATTTTCAAAAGATCAAAAACATTGAAAACAAATGAAACAAAGATCTAAAGGCAGGCATTTTCTTAATGTGAAGAAAACACAAACACTTAAAAATTATGATCAATCAAAACTAAGGTTGTTCACATGACTGTTGTCATGCGTATTTGTATTATGGTGTATGTGTTTGAGTCTGCATATGCATACACATTTGGTGGAATGATCATGTCTCGGTGGAGCGTAAGTGATCATTCGGATTCATTGCGAACCGTTGGTGCATGGATGATCGTGTCTTGGTGGAGCGTAAGCGATACATCCGGGTTCGAATTAATGAACCATTGTTGAAAGTCGGTACCGCACTTGCATTGTGTCATTGAGTCACTTTGCATTGATTGAATTAATGATGTATGATATATGTTGACGAACTATTTGAGATATTGATTAATTGTATGATGTATGTGGTGTATTGATGAATAGAGGTGAGATTTCCCTTTTAGATGTTATTTACACCATTAAAATATTGAATTGTTTTCTCACCCCCTTTGTTGTTTGGTTGCGTCTATGCTTCTTCGGAAGTACAGATGATTCAGGTACTTGAGTACGCTCGGAGTACGAGTTGCTTGGTTGAGTCTTAGGAGTCACTCTGATATGTAACATGGGAGTTAGGGATCTTTGTTGTTTTAATTATTCTTGTTAAGTAATAGTTACGTATCATATTTTGTGGAAATTATAAATTAAGAGGATTATGAATATTGTGGATATTTGGAAAATTGCCATTTGATGAATAAATGAGATTTTTTCCGTTGTTTTAATGAAAAGAGTTATGATGAATTAAGTACTTCCGCTATTGTTGTAAAGACTATGTTATTGTTGGTTTTTGGTGAAAAAGTAGCATTCCACTTTTGATAAAAACTCTGATTTTCTTAATAAAATAGTTGTCTTATTTAATTTGGGAATAGTGGGTGTTACATAAAACACAAGGAAGGGGGGTTGGAATTGGGTTTTCTTAACAACTTAAAAATAACTTCTATGACAAGTTGATTTATCCTGGTTCGTTTGAACTCAAACTACATCTAGTCCACCCGCCAAGGTGATTTTGCCTCTATCACTGAGGTCTTAATCCACTATTCAATATTTAGATACAATCACAATGACCTACTATCAAAGTCTTCTTGAGTCTACTGACTAACTAGTCACTCAAGGAAAATCACTTTTATAATAAACAATAATGTAACTAGCATGCTTCTAATAAGCTTTTGATTGTTACAAAGTTTTGGCGCAATAATACAATATATGAAAAAGTAATTCATCAGCGTCATTTTCAATCTTCAAAATCATTCCTTTATATAGGCTTGAATAAAGTGACCGTTGGGAACAACTTGAGCCTGTTTTGGATATAAATTATTATCATAAATTCCTTCCAAAACGAGAGATACTTGTCTTCACCATTAATTGATATATTCTTTAATTAATGCCTTTAATATGAGAATCATCATCTTCTAGACATAAATCAGAGAGAATTAAATCTTGATACGCAGCCAATAAATCACGTCTTTAATGATGGATTCTTCAATAAATGTATCTTCTATATAGGGCACAATGTTTCTTCTAATTAAGCACGTCTTCCTTTCAATAAATTCCTTTTCTACAACTTCTACACATATAACAAAGAAAGTTATTTTCAGTATGTATTAGAACTTCTATTCTTGCATAATAATAATTGTTATCATCAAAACTCTTAAAGGTTTAGAACCAGAATTGTTCTAACAATCTCCCCCTTTTTGATGATGACAAAACATTTACTTAGATTTTAAGAATAGAGTTTAATAGGATTAGAAGAACTCCCTTTGGTTAATTTAATTCAGAGATTTCCATTAGAGGTTCCTTCAGAAGTTTTATCCTTCAGAAGTTTTATTAGCTTTAGCTCCCCCTGAGTTGGTTACTTGACCTATTTCTATTTTAGAATCACAACTCAAACAGTTTTATTAGAATATATATATATGTTAGAGGTTAATCTTGATAACTGCTATAGATCAAAATCTTTTACGTTTCTCCCCCTTTTTGTCATAATCAAAAAGTAAAGATGTAGAAGGAAAAACATAAAGAGTGAAGAAGCAAAACGAAACAAGATTTCATTAATCAGGGGCATAGCCAAAAAGAAACAAACAGTAGTAATTAAACAGATAAGATAATTATAAGATAAAACTAAAGGTTAACAGAAAATCGGGGTAGGGGATTCATCTTAGTAACTAATGCTTCCAGAAGAGACTTGATTTTAGAAGAAGATTCCATTTGCTTGCCAATCATAGTCTTCAGTTCAGCATTAGTTTCATCCTGTTTGTCCAATCTTTGATTGACCATTTCATTCTCCTTTTTCAATTCTTCTAGAGTCTTCAGCACAAGAGATGTTGGTAGAGGTTCTTCAGTTGTTGTAGCAGCTTGATTTCCAGAATTTTCTTCAATTGATGGTGGTGGAATAGAGTCAACTTCCTGAGCTTCATCAGAAGGAACTAAAACCATCTGAAGTTCAGAGTATGATTCCAGAGGTTCTGGTTCAGTCCAGGGTTTGTATCCAGAAGTAATGGCTTGTTCTTTTCAATGTTGGAGACGACTGCATTGAGGTATTCACAGAAGTTCTGATGAGCGATATCATAGCAGATATCCTTCAGCCTTTTGGTCTCAACATTAAACCATTTTCTGAATGTAGCCCAAAGAAAATCAGAAGCTGCTGGATCAGGAAGCTCTGAGCAAGAAACTTTCAGATCCTCTAACTTGATTTTCATTTCTGCTTCAAAGGCAAGCAGTAGTGCATCAATGTCTGTTTTGGTTGGTTTTGGTTTTGGGGCCGGAATGGCAGTTTTGTTGGAAACAGAATATAGTTTTTGGAGAGCTTCTATGTTAATGGATGTTCTAAGAGGATTTTCTAGCACAGATTCTTCTGGAGGTGTGTTTGGTATTGTTATGAATGTTGGTGAGTTTGGTGGGGTTGATTCATAAGAGGACAGAGAGCTTTCTCTAATGGGTGAAAGGTCAAAAACTAGTGCATGGCTATCAGCATTCAGAGGATGGAAAAATCTAGGTGGGTTTGTTTTAAAAGTTTGAATAGGTGGAATTTGTTGGGATTCAGGAGGTTGGAATGCGTCAATATCAGAAAGAACGTTTTGGAGATTAGTGTGTGTTTCAACGAATTGGGAACGATCTATATCAGAGAATGGTGTTGGATCAATGGGTATATCAAAATCAGATAGAGTTTGTGGTTGATGAGTTTCATGTTCAAGTGGATTTAGTGAAGTTAAGATAGAGGAAACAACAGAAGTTGTGGGTATCACATAGGGAACTTGGTTAGAAACAGTTATGGGTACAGAAGGTGGGATGGGTTTCGAAGGAATTGGGTCAGAAGGAGGTGGGTCAGAAGAAGTTGGTTCAGACATGACCACTTTTACTGCTTCTACCACAGAAACGATATCAGAAGTAGAGGAAGAAGTGTTACCTATCTTTTTGATCGTTTTAGAAACCTTCTGAGAAGTTCCTTCCCCGGCTTTCCTTTTCTTGCTCTTTTTTAATACAACTTCTGGAGATGGTTGTTTGAGTTCCTCTGGGTTGAACATGGGATCCACACCATCTTGTTTGCAAGATTCTAAATATCTGACCACAACCTCTGGAGGTGTGTCAGCAGAAAATAATGGGAAGTTCTGTAGAGGAATCTTCCTTGTTGTGATAACCTCCCTGGAGTACAAGATTGGGTCCTTCTTGATAGAGGTGATGAATTTCATTTTCTTGAGATTCTTAGCATTGAGGGGCTTTCCAGCATCAGGTTCTAGAAGTTCTACCTGCTTAGCTTCAATCAGATAATCCACCAATTTGTTTTCATTGAGGATATCAGAAATTAAGCGTCCTAGAGGTATCCAGTCCCTCTTGGTCTTTTCTCCTTCTCTTGTTTCTTTGACACTGTTCTTCAGATGATTGAATAATGAATGGGCTAGGTTTACCTTCTTCTTCTTGGCAATGAAATAAAGCAAGAACTGCTGGTCCATGTTGATGTAGTCAGGGGAGTTGGTTGCTTTTCTATGACAAATGCTACCAAGGATGATCTTAGCCCATATTCTGAGATGATCCTTCAGATCCTTAATTTTGTTAAAGGGTTGCTCATTTGTGAAAATTTATTTTGCTATCAGTTTTGTGTCTGATAGTTTATCCATCTCACTGCACTTTATCCCGTTTCCATCAGATTCAATAAGTCTTGCAATATGGTCTTCTGAGATGATTATTCTCTTCCCCAAAACATAAGAAGTAACGTGAGAATTCGTGGCGCTTGCAAAAACCCAGAATTCTTTAACCAGCTTGGGGAAGACTGGTCCCATAAGGCGATCAAAGTATTTTTCCCAGCCTTGAGCTTTGACGGCGGGAAGCAAATCGAAACCGTTCTCTTTCAAACTAGCAAAGTCCACGAACAGTTCACACAAGACTTCAAGCTTTTCAGTGGGTGTGAGAAGAGTTTTCACAAAAAGATTTTTGCCTCTATTGTGTCAAGTCAGCCTTTTCAGTTTCCTAGAATTTGAACAGGTGTCCTTCTGTAGAGGACAGTTGTCCAATTGCATGTTCTGTCACTTTTCAGAGTTTGGACACGTATTCTGATTCTGATAGGATTCCTTAGAGCTTTGTTGCACGTGTTGATGTAAAGATCTGCATGTTATTCTCTTGAACAGAAGTTCTCAGAATTAAACAGTTAGAATAAAAGAAATTATAACTTCTAAAAGAATAAAACAGAGGTTTTAGTTCAGAACTTCTGAGAGATAAAAACATACAATTAAAGCATTTTCATTCTGGACATAATTCCATACTAAAGTTGGTTAGAAAGAAATTAAATCTATCTTCAGAAAGGGGTTTTGTAAAAATGTCAGCCCATTGGTGATTTGTGTCTATGAATTTTAAAATTAAGATTCCCTTCTGAGTATAGTCCCTAATGAAATGATGTTTAACTTCTATGTGTTTAGCTCTAGAGTGTAAAATTGGATTTTTAGAGAGACAGATAGCAGAAGTATTATCACAGAGGATGGGAATGTTACTCTCATAAATATTGAAATCCTCAAGCTGATTTTTCATCCAAAGCATCTGAGTACTGCATCCAGCTGCTGCAATGTATTCAGCTTCTGCAGTTGATAATGCTATGGTTGACTGCCTTTTGCTAGACCAAGAAATTAGATTATCTCCCAGAAATTGACAACTTCCAAAAGTACTTTTTTCTTTCTGTTCTGTCTCCAGCAAAATCAGCATCACAGTATCCTACAAGTTTGTAATCTTTAGATCTTCTGTAGCATAGACCAAGATTAGTAGTACCTTTCAGATACCTAAAAATTCTCTTAACTGCTGTTAAGTGAGTTTCTCTAGGATCTGATTGGAATCTAGCACATAAATAAACATTATATAGAATATCTGGTCTAGAAGTAGTTAGATTGAGGAGAGAGCCAATCATACCTCTGTAGATTTTCTGATCTACTTTCTTACTTACCTCTTCTTTCTCCATAATACATGTAGGATGCATAGGATTTTTAGAGATGGTACTTTCTGATAAATCAAATTTCTTCAGAAGTTCTTTGACATATTTGCTTTGATGAATATATGTTCCTTCTGATGTTTGATTGATTTGGATTCCCAGAAAGAACTTTAATTCTCCCATCATGCTCATTTCAAATTTTGCCTGCATAGTGTCGCTCCCCGGATTTCCATCCTGGTATAAACGCGAAAGTGGCGCGGAAAAAAGAAAAGAGTCGCCAGCCAGGCATTTTTATCCCAAAGAAAGGGAATGGTAATGCTGCACAAACCAGAAGAAAAGAAGAGGAAGAACACAGGTCCTACGAACCAAAGAGACTGAGCTCGGGAGTCGGTTACGACCTGGGAAGGTATTAGCACCCAGATCGTCTGCCGTACCCGACGGGATCCACGCTTGCAAAGAAAACTGTTTCAAAGGGTGAGGGTATGAAAACTGCAGCAAAAGGAAAGAAAAGAAACTGGAAAAGAAATCTGAGAAAGGAACTGAAAGAGGAAACAAAAGAAAAATGTAGGGAAAAATAAAGATTGTGCTCGAACGGGCCCTACCCCGCTGCCTACGTACCTCATCAGGATAATGAGGATCAGAGACGTCATAGTTCCCCTAACTAGGGGTACTAAAAGGAAATTGCTTGTGAATTAAGGCTTGAACTGCCTATGCCAATGCTCAGGTATTGTAGACTCGGACGACGAGTACGTAACCGTCTTGCAAAGTGACAAGTAGGAGCAAGTTCACGTACGGAGCGAAGGAGATAAGAAAAGAATTCCCGAAGGAAAGACGCTTATTGTTTGTTTGTGTTTTTTATGAAGCTTTTATGAGTGTGTCATAAGGAAGTGAACTCAAGCTCTCTTCAATGGAATGTGCACTTGTCACTACATTCCAAGATGGAATAATAGAATAAGCACACTCAAGTAAGGAGAAGATCCCCAAAACTTGAACCCAAATAATAGGGCCTCAGCTCACTAACTTGTTGAATTATTAAGTGTTTTGGTATTTAGAGATGAAGAAGTGTTTTTTAGGCTTTTCTTTTATGAAGAAGATACCTTGATCAGACTTGTGCATCACAAGGTAAACTTGTACTATCCCAAGATGGGAAGACTACAAGCATACCTCATGGGATAAGGCTATGGATCAAGACATCACTTCAAACTTAATAAGATGTTTTTTAGAGTTATGAGATGAGAAAAAAAGAAGAACCAAAAGGATCACAAAGGCAAAATTCTAAAGGGGGACTAAAGAATCCTAAGTGTTAACATGCATGGATGTCCTAAGGGTTAGTGAGGTTTCTATCCTAATGAAGAAGGAAAGAAGAAGGGATGAGCAAGGCCTAAGCCCAACAAGCAAAGGGTTAGTACAAATAAGCATAAGAGGAGAAGATGAGATTTAGAGATGTGGAACTCAATTCCCACACCTCACACTTACCATAGCCCCTGCAAGATTAGTATGCATACAAGTGAAACACAATGAGCAAGATAACATGCTAACATCACACAATCAGAAGTGACATGATATGAATAAATGCATAATGCATAATGCAAATGCAACTTAAAAGAAGGAGGGAAGAAGCTTATGAGCAAAAGATGCAACATGAAACACCTATGAAAACAAATGCACACTTATGAAATATGCAAAGCAAAATGCACAAGATATGGACTCAAAGCTCACAACCAGAACCAAAACAAGATGAATAATGGCTTAAGAAGCCAACAAGATGAAGAGAAGAGAGGTACAAAACCAAACAATTACCAAATGGGAGCAAAAGAAACAATAAGATGAAGTGAAAGCACTTAAGGAAACAAATGACTTAAAGAAGAAGCAAACACAAAAATTCAGAAGACAAAAACCCTATCCTAGGACCAGGAAGGTACCCACACCCCAAATGAACCCCAAATGAGAAGAAGAAGTTGGCACAAGTGCCCTTCTAGGCTTATATGAAAGCTAAAGGTTCAAAGGAAGCAAAATGGGACAAGGTTCAAACCAAAATTCAAAACAAATCAACCAACCATCTAAAAATTCCACAATTGAAACCAAATGACCTTCAAACACGTTATATCAACTAGCCAAAAGGATTTGAAAAGATTAAGAAGCAAACTAGGTTTAATGGAGGCAAGAACACAAGCTAGGGTTACAAACTTACATCACAAGTCACAGGACCAAGACTCAAGAAATAAGTTTCTAAAAATCCAGTGAAAAATCACATGAAAAATAAAATGTCTTAATAATCCAAAGCAAAAATAATGGGATCAAAACTCAAAATATTGAAGAGTATGGAAAATGAACAAAGCAGTGTGGTCAAGAAGAACTTAAAAAGAAGCTAGGTGAAATAATGATTTAATTCAGACACGTGGAAAATGAAAAAAAATAAAATAAAAATATGATAAAATAATAGAGACTCAAAATAATGTTCATGATTTTTTTGGGATTTTTTTTAGTGAAGGGAAGTATTTTAAAATAATTGAAATGGAACTGAATAAAAAAGAAATTAAATTGAAAAAAATGAAATTAAATGAATTGGTGAGGAGGTGCATGAGAGTAGGACTTGTAAGTTGAATTTGGAATGGGCCAAGGGGATGGGGGTGCGCTTAGCACTTGCTAAGCCCATCATGCATGCGCTGATGTAGGGTTTTATGGTGGGAATTAGTGAAAATAAAAAGGAAAAGCTGGAAAAAAAAGAGGACCAGGAGATGCATCCCACGCGCAAGGATAACAGCTCATTAATTGAGCTGGCGCTATGCTGGAAGATGATTGGCTGGAGCATATTAGTTACGGTGTGCTGCAAAACACAATGAATTAAATGAAATGAAAAAAATAACAAAGAGACGGGATAAGCCCTAGGGCTACGTGGCTGTGTGTGGATGCTTGGATAGCCAGATCTGACGGTGGCTGGACTTTCTTCTTCAATGGCAAACCCTAAGATGAACATCAAGCATTTTCCGGTGACCGGAGCTAGGGCTCCGGCACCGGAATTCGTGAAAGTCTCACAAACAGCCAAAATAATGAATCAAATACTCCAGATCTACTAATTCAACATCACTGAATCCAAATATGACCTCAAAAACAGCTAAAACTTAATGAATTAGACGGATCAAAGAAAAACATAATGCACCATGAAACTTTGAACTCAAATAACGTATGCTATGATGCACCATTTTCAGATCCAATAAGTGCAGAATCATCAGTGAAGATCAAATAACACAAAGCAACAACTTAATTCCATTTTTAGATCATGAGATTTCATGCCATACCTGAGGTGAAGAGCTTGATTCAATGAGCTAGAAAACCAAGCAATGCGTGCAAATCACTCCCCTTACTCCTTAGATGCAAAATAAATGCATCTAATGTCTTGAAACAAGCTGGAACTAAGGTTTCAGAGCAAGTTTCTTCTCAATGGCACCTTTCTATTTCTGTGTCTTAAGCTCAAATGAATGGTAGAATCTTGATCTATATCACTCACTGATCAAGAATATGGAAGAAGTTTGTGAAGAATGTGAGAGAATGAAGAGATATGTGAGAAAATGCAAAGTTGCATGAAGTTTGAGAGTGAGAGAATGAGAGAGATCTGAGACTTGCTAAACCCTAATTCTTCACTTTGTGACCTCACAAGGCAATGCTGAAAGAATGAATTCAAATGCACGAATGAGTCATGAGTTTTGAATGATTTTGCATAATTGGCAACATGTGAGATAAGCATGCTATGCTCATGCTCTCTTGGGCCTCTCAGCACATGGGCAATTCATTTCCTACCCTTGATTCAAATCCAATCACTCCTGGCCTTTAGATTCAAGCATCACACTTGTTTCATTACTTTTGCCAATTTTTCAATTTTTGAGTGATTTTCTTGTTTTGCACGAAAATGGACCATTCTTTGGAGCAAATTGGTCATAATGTGATGCATTTTGAATTTGAAACACAATTGGGCCAATACCAAGTCACACAATTCAGATTTGAAGCCTTTTGCATTTGGTGCCTTTATGAAAAGTGACTTTTGCACTAAAAATACCCAAATTTTCGAAGGACATCTAGAGAGATCTAGGAATCCTATGAAAATGTATTTGTACTTTTTGAAAATGGGAGACCTTACTCTTCGACTTTCATGTTTGACTTTGGTCCATTTGAAGAATATTTGATTATGTTAAGGCCATTTGAAAATTAGGGCAAAAGTTGCCAAATTTGGAAAATTCCATAAACCAACTTTGTACCATTTTTGCAAAACCCTTCAAATCTCCATGATTCTTGAACTTTAGGCATTCCAAACCTCTTATAACATTGTAAGGACCCCTCTTGGCCAAAAAATTTGGGTTAGACCCCTTGAAATTGCACAGTTGACTTTTTAAGGGCACTGTTGACTTTTTCCTTCATCTGCAAGCAACTGAGGCATTGACTGACTTCCACATGGAATTTTATCATGAAAATTGATACATAGGATCCTCTTAACATATAGAAGACTTTCCCCAAATGAAATGGCCAAAGTTGTGAGATCTTGGTGCTTGAATCACAAACCCTAATTTGGGTGCCTTGTATAGGAGCTTTGCCCTGTCCTGAAACTTCTGATGATCATGCAATCTTCTGAGCTTTTGCCAATGGACTTGAACTTGAAAATGGAGTGTAGACCCACCATAAGACTTGTACAGACTCATTGGGACCCTTGTCATGGCCTGAAATGCTTCAAGGACCTCCACATATGACCATATGCTTGATGCTAGGACATGAAGGATGTTATGCCTCATCTTGCCATGCTAAGATGCTGAGGAAATGATATGAGTATGATGAATATGATGTGATATGATGCTTAAAATGAAGAGGGTAAATTTGGGGTATTACACATAGACTTAGCAAACTCCTTTCCTATAGCACTTTTAGTAGAACCAAATATTATATCGTCTACATAAATTTGGCATATCAGAATGTCATGTTTAATGTTTTTACAGAAGAGTGTTGTATCCACTTTCCCTCTGGTGAAATCATTTTCCAGAAGAAAATTGCTTAGTCTTTCATACCAAGCTCTGGGAGCTTGCTTCAGACCATATAAAGATTTTTTGAGTTTGAAGACATGTTCTGGAAATTTTGTATTTTCAAAACCAGGGGGTTGATGCACATACACTTCTTCATCAATATAACCATTTAAAAATGCACTCTTGACATCCATTTGATATAGAATGATATTATGGTTTACATCAAATGAAATTAGAAGTCTAATAGATTCTAACCTTGCGACTGGGGCATAGGTTTCTGTGTAGTCAATTCCTTCCTCTTGACTATAACCTTGTGCAACCAGTCGTGCTTTGTTTCTGACAACTTCTCCTTGCTCATTTAGCTTGTTTCTGAATACCCACTTGGTGCCAATTATGTTGAATCCTCTGGGCCTAGGAACTAGATCCCATACATCATTTCTGGTGAATTGATTAAGTTCATCTTATATAGCCAGAATCCAATCGTTTTCTGAGAGAGCTTCTTCTACAGAAGTTGGTTCAATCAGGGAGACTAGTCCCATTAGAGATTCTTCAGAGTTTCTGAATGATGATCTTATTCTGATTGGTTCATCCTTCTTTCCCAAGATTTTTTCTTCTGGGTGATTCAGCTTGCTTCTGGATAGTTTCTTCTGAGTGGGTTCTTCAGAGCTTGTTGGAGTGATTGTCTTATTTTGTTCTGTAGGTGATTGTTCTTCAGATGTTCTGTTTGTAGTGATTTCAACTTCTATATCTGCAAGAGATTCATTCTGCTTTGGTTTTTCAGAACCAAGCTTATCATCAAATCTGACATAAATAGACTCTATGACTATTCGTGTTTCTGTGTTGTATACTCTGTATCCCTTTGAACGTTCATAGTATCCTAACATATAACACTTCTGTGCCTTAGAGTCAAACTTATTCAGAGGATCATTAGTATTCAGAATAAAACACTTGCACCCAAAAGGATGAAAATATGAAATGTTAGGCTTTCTGTTATTCCACAATTCATAAGGAGTCTTTTCAAGAATAGGTCTTATAGAGATTCTATTCTGAATATAGCATGTTGTATTTACTGCTTCTGCCCAAAAATGTTTAGCCATGTTAGTCTCATTGATCATGGTTCTGGCCATCTCTTGCAATGTTATATTCTTACGTTCTACAACCCCATTTTGTTGTGGAGTTCTAGGACAAGAAAAGTCATGAGAGATGCCATTTTCATTAAAGAATGATTCTAATTTTTTGTTTTCAAATTCTCCACCATGATCACTTCTGACTTTAACAATTCTAAACTCTTTTTCATTTTGAACTTGTTTGCAGAAGTTAGAGAATACAGCAATTGACTCATCCTTGTGTCTAAGGAACTTTACCCATGTCCATCTGCTGAAGTCATCTACGATCACCAATCCATACTTCTTGCCACTGACTGAAGCAGTTTTCACTGGTCCAAACAAGTTAATATGCAGAAGTTCTAGTGGTCTAGAGGAAGATACAACATTTTTATCTTTAAAGGCAGGTTTTGAAAATTTGCCTTTCTGACATGCTTCACACAGAGCTTCTGAGTTGAACTTCAAGTTTGGAAGTCCTCTGACCAGATTGAGTTTGTTAAGTTGAGATAACCTTCTCATATTAACATGTCCCAATCTTCTGTGCCAGACCCATTGCTCAGTTTCCACAGACATTAGACATTTTACATTCTGATTTTTTAATTCAGAAAGTTTTATTTTATATATGTTGTTCTTTCTCTTTCCACTAAAGAGGATTGTTCCATCTTTCTGACTAACAGCTTTACAGAACTTTTGATTGAAGATTATGTTATAGCCATTATCACTTAATTGACTTATGGATAATAGATTATGCATTAATCCTTCTACCAATAGAACATTAGAGATAGAGGGGAGATTTCCATTACCAATAGTTCCAGAGCCAATTATTTTTCCTTTTTGGTTGCCTCCAAAAACTACGTGGCCTCCAGCTTTTAATTCAAGACTTAGGAACATATGCTTTCTTCCCGTCATGTGTCGTGAGAATCCAGAGTCCAGGTACCAGGATTGGTGTTTCAATTTTGCTGTTAAAGACATCTGCAACATACACAATCTTATCTTTGGGTACCCATATTTTTCTGGGTCCTTATTTGTTAGTTTTCACAATCTTATGATTTATTTTAGGTTTCAAATCAGAACTTGTGGAATAAGATGACTCACTAGTATATATTAGGTCATGATTATGACCATAGGTAAAATGAGAACCTAGAGGAATATTAACTTTTATGACAACGTCATCAATCTTTTTAAACTTCAGAGTTTCCTCTTCTTTAGTTTTCACATAGCCTATGCCTCTTCTATCATTTCTGCTAACTCCATAGATCATAGATGCAATTTTTCTTCTATCTATGCTTTTAGTTAGAAATTTTTGAAAACTATAGTCATATTGCTTTATGATACTATCAGAATTGAGTAGATCTTCTAATTCAGATTCCTTCTGAGCTTTAAGTTTTTCGAGAGTTTTTGCATTCAAAAATATTTTCTTTCATCTCAGAGTTTTTTGTTTTTAGTTTTCTAACTTCTTCTAATTCAGATACCAGACTTTGTTTCATATCTTTGTATTTGAATTGAAGCTTCTGATATTTTTCAAGAACTTCTGAGAGGCTATCTTCTAATTGAGATCTAGAAAGTTTAGAGAATACCTCTTCTATGTCTGAGTCTGATTCTGATTCTGATGAGTGATCATCTTCTGGTATTTTTGCCATTAGTGCAATGTTAGCATGTTCATCTTCTGAATCTGACTCTGCTTCAGATGATTCAGAATCATCCCATGTTGCCATGAGACTCTTTTTATTTTCTCTGTTGAATTTCTTTCTGGGTTTCTCTTTCTGGAGTTTTGGACATTCACTCTTGTAATGTCCTGGTTCTTTGCACTTGTAGCACACTACTTCTTTGCTTCTGAGTTTCCTGTTGCCATATGTTGCTTCAGAGTGATTGCTTGTTCTTCTGGTATTTCTGAACTTCTTCTGACGATGCTTCCAGAGTTGTTGGACTCTTCTGGATAGAAGAGATAGTTCATCTTCTTCTGATGAGCATCCAGAACTTTCTTCTTCTTCTGCCTGTAAAGCTTTAGAATCAAATTTGTTAGATTTAAGAGCTACAGACTTACCTTTCTTATGGGGTTCATCTTCTTCTAGTTCTATCTCATTACTTCTCAAGGAGTTGATCAGTTCTTCTAAAGATATTTCGTTCAGATTTTTTGATAGCTTTAGAGCAGTGACCATGGGCCTCCAAGCCTTTGGCAAGCTTCTGATGATCTTCTTTACATGATCTGTTGTTGAGTAGCCTTTGTCCAGAACTTTCAGTCCAGCTACCAGAATTTGGAACCTTGAGAACATTTTTTCAATTGTCTCATCTTCTTCCATTTTGAATGCTTCATACTTCTAGATGAGGGCCAGAGCTTTTGTCTCCTTGACTTGAGTGTTGCCTTCATGTGTCATCCTCAAGGAATCAAACATGTGTTTTGTTGAGTCTCTGTTTGTAATTTTCTCATATTTTACATATGAGATAGCACTCAGAAGTATGGTTCTAGCTTTGTGATGATTTCTGAACTCCTTCTTCTGTTGAGCTGTCATATTTTTTCTTTCAATCTTCTGACCATCTGCTCCAACAGGATGAGTGTATCCATCTGTCACCATGTCCCAAAGATCTCCATCCAGAGCTATAAAGAAACTTTCCAGAACATCCTTCCAGTAGTCAAAGTTGTCACCATTGAACACCGGAGGTTTTGCATTGATCTTGTCATTTTGGTAGTCATTGTTGTTGTTGCCAGCATCTGCCATGTATTTTAACTTCTGGATCTTTTACTGATACGGTTAAGTGTATTTCTCAGAACCTAGCGCTCTGGTACCAATTGAAGGGGCGTAAAACAAGGAAGGGGGTGGAATTGGGTTTATTTAACAACTTAAAAATAACTTCTATGACAAGTTGATTTATCCTGGTTCGTTTGAACTCAAACTACATCTAGTCCACTCGCCAAGGTGATTTTGCCTCTATCACTGAGGTCTTAATCCACTATTCAATATTTAGATACAATCACAATGACCTATTGTCAAAGTCTTCTTGAATCTACTGACTAACTAGTCACTCAAGGAAAATCACTTTTATAATAAACAATAATGTAACTAGTATGCTTCTAATAAGCTTTTGATTGTTACAAAGTTTTGGCGCAATAATACAATATATGAAAAAGTAATTCGTCAGCGTCATTTTCAATCTTCAAAATCATTCCTTTATATAGGCTTGAATAAAGTGACCGTTGGGAACAACTTGAGCCTGTTTTGGATATAAATTATTATCATAAATTCCTTCCAAAATGAGAGATACTTGTCTTCACCATTAATTGATATATTCTTTAATTAATGCCTTTAATATGAGAATCATCATCTTCTAGACATAAATCAGAGAGAATTAAATCTTGATACGCAGCCAGTAAATCATGTCTTTAATGATGGATTCTTCAATAAATGTATCTTCTATATAGGGCGCAATGTTTCTTCTAATTAAGCACGTCTTCCTTTCAATAACTTCCTTTTCTACAACTTCTACACATATAACAAATAAATTTATTTTCAGTATGTATTAGAACTTCTATTCTTGCATAATAATAATTGCTATCATCAAAACTCTTAGAGGTTTAAAACCAGAATTGTTCTAACACAAATGATCATTCTACAGAGAGGATTTTATGACAATATCGTCGATATAAACATGCATGAATTTTTCAGTGAAATCATGGAAGATTTCATTCATGGCTCTTTGGTATATGGCCCCAGAATATTTTAGACCAAAGGGCATTATCACTCATTCATATGTACCTAAAGCTCATGGGCATCGAAATATCGTTTTGGGAACATCGTCCTCTGCTATAATGATTTGATTATAACCTGTGTATCCATCAAGCATACTCAAGTATTCAAAACATGTTGTTGAGTCGACAAACATCTCTGCCACATGCATCGAGTACTCATCCTTTGGTGGTGCATTGCTTAGATCTCTAAAATCTATACAAACACGTAATGTACCATTTTTCTTAATCACCGGAACTATATTTTCCAACCATTCGTCGTACCTTACAATTCTGATGAACCTGCTTTTGAACAGCATTTCGATTTCCTGTTTGATCTTCTCAATGACCTCTGGCGTGAATCGACGAGGTTTCATATTAACTGGACTTTTACCCGACTGTATTGGTAATTAATGTTCCACGACTCTTTGACACAAACCAGGCATCTCACCGTAATCCTAAGAAAAGCAATCTTTGTATTATTTTAAAACTTTGATCAACTTGTCCTTCATCTCTGACCCCCCTTGAGCACTTATGTAAGTGGGTTTTTTTGCGGTCCCATCTCCCAAATCTACTTCCTCAAGTGGATCTTGGGCCTGCATTCTTTTCCACTCATTTGATGGGTCTTTTTCAAACCCCAAAGGCTCATTGTCATAGATACAATCAAGCATATGGATTTCTGAAGATGTTGTTTGGCCATATTGGCCACATGTGTTGGCTTCGTCGGATGGAATTTGATACTTCTTTCCTTCCAAAGACATTTCTTTTTTGTTTTCAACCAAGTGGACAAAATTCGAGTCATGCTTTCTGACTCAGTTGTCATCATCATCAACGCTTAGCCATCCTGTGGGGTAGATTTCTCTTGGCTCCATTGGCTCGTCAGCATCATCCCTAACGAACCAATGATCTGGATCCAAGTTTAACACGTGTCCAGTTTAGACAGAAGTGTACGAACCTGATTCATCATCACAAAGTGCCACATTCGCCAAGTGTTGATCGAATGACCTTTTCGCCCCCTTGGTTTAGTCAGTCTTGTAATATCTTTGATCAACCTCTATGTTTTCGATGATACCATCTTTCTTCCAAATGCTCAACCTCTGGTGAAGGGTAGAGGGTATCGCCCCTATGCCATGAATCTATTCCCTACCTAAAAGTAAGTTGAAGTTATTTTTTTAATTAATCACCATGAACAAGGTCGAACTTGTATTTGTGCCTACGGCCAGGTCGACTTGAACCACTCCCAGGATAATGCTAGTTTTCCCTTCATAATTTGATAACACCATATTATGTTGTCCAAGGTCATTGTCAGTTTTCCCAATCTTCTTGAACAAGACATGGGGCATTAACTTAACAACTACCCCCCATCTACTAAGACTTTGTTGACAGCCACGTCATCGACCTCTGCCTTAATAAAAAGAGGTTTCAGGTGATACATCATCCTAGGGATAGTCCTTTCAAACACAAATCTCTAATCTTCGACTACCCCACTATTCATGACGTAGTAGCATAAAGGTTTGTCTTCTGGGGTTTCACTTGACACAAATTCCTCCTCAACCTCTTGACACTTCTGATACAATATAGTACTCAGCTGGTAATATGGACATAATTCCATAGTTCACGACGAAATCCTCCCTATATGTATCATCGATGGTATCATCATACATGTCTTCATCAAAGTTATCCTTTCGTGATGGAGTGTACTCTTCGTCGGACTGAGGAGAATAGATATGTTCCTCTTCATCAGATTGAGGAATGTATTCTGGTTCCTTCCTACTCTCGACAGCGAACGTGGTCTTTGCACTTTTCTTTGATTCTACCTCTTTCTCTCTAGAGGTCTCAACAGTCATGGTTTGATTTTCCAAAATCTTTCCTTTTTTGACCCATTTGGCCTTTGGATATTGTCTTTTTTGGCCTGAGGTTTCGACTGAGATGTCGACGCCTATCTTCCAGCCTTCTTGTTTCTCTGAAAAAGCCTACATTGGGTTCTCGTCATGGGGTTTTTCCATTTGTAGTTGGGAGAAACCATATAGCCCCTAAGTTCGACTTTCTTCTCAGCCCTGTTGGCCTCCTTTTCCAGATCCAATACTTTCCACTTAGGTTTTTTGCTGTCTTTTTGATTGGTTGGCTCCACCCATTTCTCTCTGGAGTGTCCGACAGTCGCATAAAAGTCTTGGGTCTGGCTTGCTGAATTGTTTCCAGTGTTCTTCATTTCGACGAGGAGTGCCTCTCTGATTAAATAATTACCTTGGGATTTGAGGTCTGTCAGCAGGTAGAGCCTCTTTGTTGCCAGCTTTGTATCTTTATGTTGCCTTCTCGTCGAAAACAGTGTTGCATTTTGGGCACAACATTGCTTTCGAACCACCTAGTCTGCACTTCTCTTGGAAGTCAGTCAAGCTTTTTCCCGCCTAGGGATAGACTACCTCGAGCTCTTCCTCATTCTTTTTGTCGGAACTATCAGTGGTTTCGACCATCATGCATTCCATATTCTCAGCCATGAGATCATTGGGGGGCCTTCAATAGCCTCCACCATCGTGCATTCGTTCAACTCAGAGTACAGTTCTTCTTCGACCTTCATGGGGTCATAATCGACTTGCATCTTTGGTTTCTTTCCAAATTAAAGCCTGCCATCTTTGAACGCCTTATGCATCAAATATCTTATGACCAAGGAAATTATGGAACTTACAGAATCCCCTCTTTTTCTTTTGTTTGAAAGGGGGATATTTTAAACTAGGTGGAATAACAATTTGACCATCTTTTAGCAATAAATCAAATATCTCATCACACTTCGATACATCGAAGTGTAAGTCTTGGCGACATATTTGTGTAAACACCCCAAATTTTCCCTCACCCATTCACACCATGGCTTGTGATCATTTCATATGCATAAACACAATCATACCATCTCATATTGCATTTTTGATTCACTGCATAGACTCAAAGTCATTTGCATCTAGGGTTTGTGATCTGAGCAATCCAAGAGCTTATTGAGCCACTCCAAAGGTCATCAATCACTTCAAAGGGATCCATATGTGTTCAAGTGTCATATTATATCCTCTCAAAGTCAAGAATGCCAAAGAATCACAAGAACTTGGATTGGTATGGAGGCAGAGCTAGGCTTGACTGCACAGATGACCTAAAATTAGGGTTTTGGTTTCAGAGGCCATAACTTCAAATTTTTTGGTCATTGTTGTTTCTATTGGTCTCTATATGGTATAGGGGGTATGCATATCAATTTTCATGAAGAAATTCCATGGGGAAGTCATCTGATCAAGAGTTGACTTTCTGGACAAGTCAGTGCAAAATCAGGGCATCTGAGGCCCCCAATGACCCAACCAAGGGATGATCTTCATCATTTTGAGTGCATATGATCTTTATTTGATCATAGAAGAAGTTGGAAGTTTACAAAATTGAAGAATTTGAAGTTTTTGCAAAGTTGACTTTTTGGGCAAGTTTGACTTTTAATGAAAATGTCATTTTATGCAACTTTTTCAATCCTTACTTTTTGATTCAAAAATGCTTCAAATGGAAAAACTTTGGTCATGAAAGTTGTAGAATAGATCTTTCCCTTTTCAAAAAGTACAAGAACATGACCTAATTCATTTTGGATCAAAAGTTATGGTGCATCAAAGTTGGCAAAAATCACTAAAATTCAAGTTATGCACCAAAGAGGAAACTTGCAAAATCATGTATCAAGGCAATTTGTGACCTCTAATTGTTGTCAAACCATTACACAAACATCATACAAGTCCTAAAAATCAGAATGGGCCAAAGAGATCACATGTTTTATGGCTTGTGAGGCAAGATATTTTCATGAAGATCAAAGGCAAGCAAGTTGCAAAAGCCATCATAACCTCTCATCCACTTGCTAGCTACATTGCTGAACCATCCTAGCCTTTCCCTCACACCATGCTGCGCAGCCCACACCTCTTGTACTTGGCTAGAACATGACCCATGCTTCTCTTACACAAAGTTGACAAATTGGCAAAAGTAGCTACACCTATCACAAAAGGGCATGTCACATCTTCTGACCAATCAGCATTGTTTATACAAACAAATGGCAAGCCAAACATCATAACACACAAGCCTGAAACCAGCAAGAACAACACATTCTCATTTTCACTCTCAAAAGCAAAAGCCTTCGAAACTCAGAAAAGAAACCACAAACACTAAAACAAACTTCATAGATCAACTCAACTCATCATCCTGGTCACAAAACACCTCTCACCCTTGCCTTAAACTGCCTGAATCATAAACACGATTCACACCTGAGCTTGAACAGAAGCTGTTCAAACTCTCAAACCAGCCAACACAAAATCCTTCTAAGCATCCAGACCTCATCAAGGGACCAAAAGGAGTAGATTGCACAAAGAGGAGAGGCCAGAAAGTTGCAAAACTGAAAGCTTCAAAACTCAGGTAGCTCAAGAACTTTTTTTCCAGAAATGAATTTTTAAGTTCTTAATAGCTTCTACATGCTTCCCTGATCATGAATATGTTGTTGGTTTTGAAAATGGTGGAGAGATGAGAGTTTAATCTGTTTCTGAAACTTTTTGCCCTAGGATTTGTTTGCTTCGATTCTCTCTGATTATGAGTGATAAATGATGTTTAAGTGAGGGGTTTGATTCGTTTTAGGGTGGGGAAGATTCCTGGATAGTTGGTTTTCATTTTCATAGCGTTTAGGATGTATTAGCATTTGAGCTCGCCGGAGAAGATGACCGGAACCACTGTTCCGGTCATCTGAAAGTCATTAGGGCAAAATTAGGGCTTAATCACTTAATTAGCCAAGTTTGAATTCCAGCCGTGGGATCTGGCGCCAAGTCAAACGCGCGCGTGTTTCATTTGAATCTGGACCCTAGGATTTGATTACTTTCCATTTTTCAGCTTTATTTCATTTTATTTTTCATATTATTTCATTTAATTTCCACAATTTATTAAAAATAGCAAAAATACTTTAAAAATTCTGAAATTTTTTATACAAGTTATTATTTAATTTCAGAAACCAAAAATATTTTTATTTTTATTTTTAGCATTAAAAAAGTATTTTTAAATATTTAAAAGTTTCTTTTTAATTAATTAATGGGAATTAATTAATTAAAAATACTTTTAGGTATTTAAAAATCACCAAAAAATTCATGAAACCTTTAAAAACATTTAGAAACATTGTCCAACCCTCAAACCAAATTTCTTTTTTGATCTTGATGCATTTTGAGAATTTTCCATGGAATTAAAATCATTTTGATGCATTATTTTGATCCAAACTTCCAAAAATCATTTCTGCCTAACCCCAAAGAGTTGGACTTTGATTCTTTTTGCATTGTGTTTAGCATATCATGTAGTTTTTGAGATTAAATGGCCATGATTTGATCTTTCATTTTCCATTTGTTTGGCATTTTTCTTGTTAAGGAACCCTAAAACCCTAGAAAACTTAGGAAAATCATATCTTGAATTTGGTTAAGAGTTGAAACTTCTCCTTTGGGCAGTGAGTTAGTATAGGATTAGGGACCCTTTGAATGCATTTTCAATTTTTTATCTTAATGTTTGCTTCTGATTTTGGTTTGTGTTTGATGCTTTGATCATAAACCCTAATTTAGGCTTCCATATGCATCCATCTTGCATTTGCATTCATACCTTGACTTGCCATGACATTTTATGCATCCATGTGATTCATTTAACATCATAAGACATATTGAAAGCATGTTTGATCATTGCATCTTGCATTTGCCATGTTGTATGCCATATGCATCTCATAACTTTTCTTGTATGTTCATGCTTCTTAACTTGCTCCATTTGCATCCATAAGCTTGTATGATCATTTCCATGTGTTGCCTCATGTTTGTAGCATCTCATAGCATCATTAACATCATGTATGTGCTGCTGGTTTTGTTTCTCATCATGCCATCACATCCCATTTTGTATTGCATTGCATTTCTCTTCTAACTTTTCATGTGGTAAGTGGCTTTGAGAAGTGAATTTGCCTTCACTTCTCATACTTTCTTCTCATCTCTTTCATGCACCCTTGCTGCATTTTATTATGTGTTTGAGATTGAGCTTGCTCATTCTTCTTCTTCTTACTTTCTTTCTTCAAGTGACTTGTCTTCTTGAATGAAGCAAGTTACTTTGCTTTCTCCTGATCCTTTCATCTGCTTCCTGGTGGTTCTATTGAAGATCTTCTTTGTTAAACCTCACAAACCTTAGGAACAACCAAGCATGACAATGATTAGGGTTTTGATTAGTCTCCCCTCTTAGTTTTACCTTTGTGTCTCCTTTGAGTCTTCTCTTCTCATCTCATAATCAGGGACTAAACCCTAAAGGCTTTAAGGCTCTGTGATTAAGCTTATGCCTGCATCCTTCTATTAGGATGGAGTGTATAACTTTAATCCTAAGTGTTAAACCCTTAATGTGTTTAAATCTCTTAATCAATCCACTTAATAATCATCAAGACATCACACTTGTAACTTGGGCCTTGCATTAAGGTTCTAATTCTTCCTTAATTGGTTAAGAAGGACTAACCCTAGTGTTGATGGACAAGTCCTCCTCAAGTTGTCTTACAAACCATAAAACTCACTTCTTCATCTTATCATTAAGTAAATCCACTTAATCAAAGGCTTGTTTTGTCATGAGTTTAATCCCTAATCATGGATTAAGTTGAGGAGCTTTCCTCAGCTTAAACATTCTCATCTATTATCCTTCTATTAGGATGGTGTAATGAGTCTGTTTAATCCCTGATTATGGCTTAACCTCATTACTCAACACTAAACAAAAATAACAAAAACATCTAAATAATCACAAGTAGGTTAATGATCTTAATCCTACATCAAAGGTGATTAAGTGTGAGAATCTGACTTCACACTTAAGGTATTCTCATTACCCCTAATCAGAGGGAAGATGTGATGAGTTTACTAAATCCATTGGTTTAGGCTTAAGCTCATTAACTTATGACAAACTCTCAAAAGCAATAAAAGACTGAAAACACAAAAACAAACAATAATCGTCTCCTCCGGGATTCTTTTCTCATCTCACTCACTCATAAACGAGAACTCGCTTCTTCCGTCCAATGCAAGACAGTTTGCACCTGAGCCAGACAGGTCATACACTTGAGCATTGACAAGCAAGCAGTTCACAAGTCAATTCATCTTTCAGTCTCTTTGAGTCGAACTACGGTGTTCTGACTTCCTCATTGCACGAGAGGATACGTAGGCATAACTTAACGGTTATCGAACAAAAGTCTCTGTATATTCCCCCCTCTTCCAGCTTTATTCTTTGAGCCTCATTATCATGAGCATTTCATTCTTGTCCTCACACTGACACTGTACATCTATACACTTTACACTTCCCTTACACTGACACCTGTACATCCTTTTCCAGCTCTTTTATACACAGATTGCACTGACACTACCCCTTTAAAACACAAATTTTTTGATTGTGGATCCCGTCGAGTACGGCGGACAATCTGGGTGCTAATACCATCCCAGGTTGTAACCAACCCCCTTTCTCAGTCTCTCTGGTTCGCAACCGTCTTATCCATCTTTTCTAGGTCTATGCAGCATTACCTTTCCTCCGGGATAAAAATGCCTAGCTGGCGACTCTATTCATCTCCAGTGAGTTCACTGCTGCGTGTTCTCATTGTTCCTCTCGTCGACCGTTCGCGTCTGTACCTTTATTTGGGCCATTCCCATTTATCGGGAGCGACAATTTGTCTGTCTTTCCTATTTCAACAAGATTTTTACTGTTTGATGGCTTTAATAATTTACATTTATAAGGAGGCCCTGGCTTGAGTTCAACCACGTGAACCTCACTTTCTTCGACGTACATTTCTTCGTCTGAAGAAAATTCATCTACAACCAAGTAGGACACTTTCTTATGATATCAATTAGTCTTTGACTTTTTCAGATTTTAAACTCTCGACCTGTCAAACTCTATCAACTAGCTGGGCCATATCCATAAGCTATTGTGTGTCCAACTTCTTTCTGATCAAATAGTCGAAACCACTCGCCGCTATCTCGGCTAACTCATGTTCAGAGACTTGAGTAAAGCATCTAGATTTCAAAAATCTAAACTTGTTGAGATATTGGTCGACTGATTCGCTAGTCTTTCGTTTCACACTAGCCAATTCTTTTAGGCTAATCTTGGACTACCCAATGTAGAATTGTTCATGGAACAATCTCTCCAACTACGTCCGTATATTAATGGACTATGGGGGAAGTATGGTGAACCAAGTAAACGCGTTTTTTATGAGGGAACTTGGAAAGTACTTCATTTTCAAGTCCTCGTTGTTGGCTATATACCCAGCTTCTGTCTAGTATCATGCCACATGTTCGATAGTTGATTCCACTGTTTCACCTGTGAACTTGATGAACTTTGAAACCTTCCACCCCTTAGGTAGTTTTCCATGTAGCACGTATTCTGATAATAGGGATGTAAATGTTGGTCGTCGAAGGCTTGGATTGGCCCCGTTTCGAACCATGATCCTTTAGACCATAGCTTCTAAGTTTGGTTCTCCTGCTAATGCATCCTGTCAGATCTGCATGACCATATAATCAGGATATTGGTGTCGATGCACTATTACAACGGGAGGCATCTGAGCCATCCTGAGTATGGGTTCGACTTCCTGATATGGTCAAAGTATGGGTTTGACTTCGGGTCGAACCGATGTTTCTGGTAAAAAAAGGTGGGGTTTGCCGAAGTGGGGTTTGTCGAAGTGGGATCATTGTTTCCCCTGGGAAGTCTCTTATTCGAGTCATTTGAGTTGCCAACTGTTAGTAACTCTATGTCGAATCTTGTATTAGTGGCCTTAATATGTTTTCCATTTGTTGAGTCAAAATATGGATAATTTCATGATTACTCTCGTCCATCTGTTGTCTGATTACTGCTACAAAATTTGGCGAAAATGTCGGGAAGGACTGAGATAGAAACCCAAAGCCTGTTCGATTGAATTGATTTGTCAAAGGCCCAAATCCCTGAAGGACAGAGTAGAACACTGGTGAGTTATCCTCGAATGTCGAACCACTGTTATGAAAACTTGACATAAAGTTAGTTGGCATTCCCAACGTTTGATGAATGGGCATGGTAAGACTAGGCATTTGTGGCCAAGTAGTTCCACATATCGTTGGTATGTTCAATTCAATTCGACGAGTCTTGAATTAATAAGATCACAATTTTTGAATCATTGTTTATGAAAATATCTCTTACAAGTAAAATGATGAAATTTCGAAATAGCTCAGCTATGCAGCAGCAAAATTCACATTCCTTAGAAGTTTGAAGCTTGGATTGTGTCCATCTATTGCTTGTTGAACAAGAGATCCAAGAATATACCATTTTGAAGCTTTATGACCCTTGGATCAAATGGAATAACGTTGAATAATATGAATGTCATTTTGGTGAATTCCATGGTGTAATCATGAATGTGTAGGCTTTATCAGGTTTGTAATCATTGTTTAAATGCTTAAATCCACTTGACAATGTACTTTGCTTCAAAAAATCAGATTTCACAAAAGTTGTGAAAAATCTATTTTTTTTGCAAAACAGTTTGTTAAGGTCACTTTAATCCATGATTTCTTCATGCACAAGCAAGATCTTTTCATGCCAATTGGTTCTTTGAATTGTTGGCAACATTTACAACAACATTGGTGTTTTGAAAATGATCTAAATCAGCTTGAAACTTGGTGAAAAATCCCTCCAAGTTTTGATGTTTTGCTGATTTTACACTTAAGCAAATTTTGTAAGTGTTGAAAATCAGTATTTTTCTTGATTTTGATCCATCCTATGCTCAAAATCCATAAGGAATTAGAGTTTCTCCTTGATGAATCATTTGTAGTTTGTAGCAAGATCTTTCATTTTAGATTTTGTTCACAAAAATTTGATGCTTGGAAATAGGGTACTTGAACACTTTTTTCCATAACTTAGAAAATTTTATGTTTCAAATGTTGCCCCTTTTACAAGTTATCTTCAAATTTCTGATTTTTTGTGATCAAATGCATTCATGGACCATGTATTCTTGAAATACATGTCATGAGGATCATTTTGGTGAAAAAGTCAAACTTTGACTTTTTGGTCCAGGTGGAAATTACACGGTACCCCTGGATTTCTGATTTTTTAACTGGACATCCTCTGAGTTATTTTGTCCTTATGAATGGACTTCTATGATGTATATGATCTATTTAAAGCATTACCTATGGTATAGGATCTTGTCCAGATGAAAATCTTAACTTTTGGTTCCCCGATTAGTCAGAAACCCTAATATGGGCACTGTAAAACCCTAATCTTTCAGTCTTTGATCTCTGCACCTTTTGTACTTGTAAAGGGCTTGTCAAAGTCATTTCAACCATTCTTGATGATGTATGGAGGTCTTGGATCCCTTATTTATGACAAATTTCATCTGGAGGGCATCAGTTGACTGAAACCCTAATTGGTGATTGTGATGGCTCTGGGCCCAGATCACTGAGATTGTTGTACAGTCCTTGAAAGATTTCCTTCATTTAAGATTCCTTAACCCTTTGATAGTGATTGAAAAGGTTGAAAATATTATGTATTAATGATTGGTCCTTTGCTTGAATCCTCTGAGGGATTCAAGAATCCTGATTCATTGCAGGGATACTATTCAAACCAGTCTAGCACATTCCTTTGTCTAGTGGATTTCTTCTAACGATGTACATATCTTAGGGTCAAAATTTAGGTATAACATAAACCTATTGAGATATTTGTCGACTGAATCGCTAGTCTTTCATTTCATGCTAGCAATTCTTTTAGGCTAATCTTCAACAATCCCATGTAGAATTGTTCATGGAAATATCTCTCCCATTGCATCCATATATTAATGGACTATTGATCACTCTGCAAGTGCACGGATCTATCGAAGTAATATAAAAGATTGTCGAACCACAGAGACCAATGTCAAACTATTGTAATCTATCGTTGCCGTGTAAAGTTAAGGTTAGAGATTGTCACGGATAAAAAACGATAAAGAAATAACTAAAATAAAAGGGTTTAAAACAAATAAGGGAAAATGATACTATCGAATGATTTACGGGGTTATTAGGGACTCTATAGGTTCTGGGGCTGAAAAGGATGTTAAATTGTTCTGAAGGAAGTACCGATCTAAAGGCCTAATCTCACACTCTCGCGCTATTGACCAAGCCACGCCTGATAATCCCAAGATTTTTCTCTCGATCGCTCAGTAATTAAAAGACGCTCTTGAAAATGGGTAAGACCAAAAAGAATACCTAAAGTGCTCTCGTTGTGTTTAGGATCTAGTGTTTTGTGCCTACTATCTGACGCATACCTCAAACTTTCGCTCTGTTGGATTCATCTTAAAATTAACTTAGACAACAAAATCATAATTTCAAACATACAAGTAGTGTCGGTTATCCTACAGATTCTGGTCAAGACGACAGTCCTCAAACTACGGGCTCTAATTATATTTAATTAGACATGTAATTAAACATAAATAAACTAAACATGATAAACATAATTAATGACAACATGCTTGAATGATTATAGAATACGATAACAATATAGAATATGATAACAATAATAATAAAGCGATAAATAAAGAACCTGTAAATGACTTGAAATAAATGCGGGAATTAAAATAGAGAAAATGGAACAGAAATAATCTTCTATTAATATGACGACAAGGTTGATCCAAGAGTACAAAGAGAAATACATAAAGTAAATGGTTGTGACAATCCCTCGATGTGAGTGATTGTCTCTTTTACAAGTATTATAATGCTTAAATCTATGAAACAAATTCAACAGCGCTTCCGTGCACAAACATGGATCCAAATGAAAACCTTTGAGGGTCTATTTATAGAAGAAATTTGGCTCCAAAAAGTCTGGGACGATTTGAATCAAAACGGAGCAAAACCGTCAAACTGCTATTGAAAAACTGCTCCCGTGCATAATGGCGAACGTCGTATGCAAATGGAGAATGCCACTTGTTCAAATCCAATTTTCCCTCCTTTTTGGGGTAATGGCGAACGCCATTCCTCAAGGCAAAGAAAATGGTGAACGCCATTTGGCTAGAGGAGGCAGAATAATCATTTTTCTGTACTTTCTTCATTCTTTAGCTCAGATTTCGCTCCTTTTTCCAAAATTGCCGATTAAACACCTGTCAAGACAAAAAAAAAGAGAAACATAAGCAAATAACAAATAAAACAGTAAAGACTCGATAAATTTACAATAAGAAATGCGCAAAATGAACCGAAATAAACTATACAAAAACGAGTCATCAAACTCCCTCACACTTAGGCTTTTGCTTGTCCTCAAGCAAACTCTCCACTAGGTAAACAATTAAGTGCATCATTCGACTCTTAGGCACGACAAAAACAAATGGTAAGGTAATCAAATGCCAGTCTAGTGTTAAGTGGATAGGTACTAAATAGTGAATCTAAGGATAGCGTAATGACACAAATCCACCTAAAGCGGACAAAGATTTCCCACCTACGCAACATTAGCCTGAATCATGACATTATACTTCGACCTATTGTTAACCATTCTATTTCTCTTCTTTTTCATTCTTGCATAATCACATTAAGCCCGTTATCCTTTTTCTTACATGGTAATCGAACCTGTTAGTGTTTGATCTCTTATTCACAAAATTTTTCTTTTCTTTTTCTTTATCTCTTTGTTTTTTTTCTTTTGCTTACGAATTTCAAGATTCTGCTCCTTTAGGCTAAATAGTCGGGTGAGGACCACCTAACTTAGTAAGAACAAGTCTTTGATTCGCATTTTTCTATGAAAACACATAAACACAACTTTGAGATCAACACATATTTGCATCAGTTCATTACTTAGTTCGCATCTAAGGATGGTGTTGACTACTAAGATAAACTAATCCAGAAGCTACATAGAACTTTATAAAATGGTCTCGGCATAATGCCTATCTAAACTAACATCACATAATTGGAGACTCTAGGGTGTAAAAATGGTATCGATCTTTTCAAAACTTTCCCAAGTCCAACCTAACATAGCCTAAGCAAAATAAACTAACTTATTTGGTGTCATGCCACAAATCAGAACGAATTTTTTTTAAATAGGGCCAAGTTTCAGGGAATTTTCAAACAATGAAAAAGTAAAGTAAAAATTTGACTCATAACAATATGACTCAATAAAGAAACAAACTGAAACTAAAAAGCGATAAATTGAAAGCAATAAACTTCCTCCCCCACACTTAAGCCAAACATTGTCCTCAATGTTTTGATAAAAGGTGGAAAAGGGAATTATAGAATTTGTATGAATGTCATTGCATGGAAAATCTTCTCTGATCTTCTTTTATTGTCCATGTCTTTTCTGGCCACTTTTGCTTCGCGGTGGACGCTTTGAGATACCTCCCTTTGTTGAATTTTCTCTCTTCTGAAACAACTCATAATGCTGCCCATTTACGAAGGAAGTACCTGCAAAAGTGTTAGAAAAATACAGTTCGGTACCAGTGTCACCACCAGCAGCTACATTCGCAAGAATGTTCGTGGGCACCTAGAAGAAGCTGAGACGAGACAAGCAATACATTTCTTTATTTCCTACAAACACAAACAATAAAAGTAAAACATAAAATTAAAAGTTCATGGGGTGCCTCCCACGCAGGGCTTCGTTTAACGTCGATAGCTCGACGACTAGTAATTTTTGGTTTCCATGGCCACTTATCAAGCCATCTCACATATCCCTCACCTTTTCTTTTCTTCCATATGTGGGGTGGTTCATTCTTTTGAACTTGGGGTGGTGGTTCAGGATCTATCCTAAATATTAGCTTTTCAAGTTTCGGCTTAGTTATTTTATCCACCATCTCAAAGTCTAACCTTACCCTCTTAACAGTAATGATATCCCTAGTTTCATGCTCCTATAATTTTCTCTTCTTATGTTAGATCTCAAACAAGGGTACATTGGTGCAGATATTTTCCAATACATACACATTTGTTTTGGATTGGGAGTCTACAAACATATACAGGAAAGGAATCGGGGGGTATAGGAATGAGGAATAACAGTATATGTTTTATTCTTTACCTCTTCGACGACCTCCTTTTTGGGTGGTGTCGGCTGATTTTTCTCAATTTCTACTCCTTTCTCATCATAACTCCCCTCAATCTCATTGTCACTCTCCTCAACCTCATTATCACTTTCCTTAGGATTTTCAATTTTTCTTTCAGTATTTGTTGTTACAACATCCACATGTTTCTCATGGGAGGGTCCTATAGGTTTTTGTGCAATCAGAGAGATTTGAGCCTCCAATGCCTCAGTGTGAGTCGCAAGGGACTCGACGACCACAATGTTCATCTGCCTAAAGGTTTCATAAGTTTGGAGATGTTGGTTTCTAAACTCTTCATTCTGGATAGTTTGTGTCTCCATAAAGCGCTCCATCATAGATTCAAGCCTAGAATTAGTTGTTGTTTCAATGAAATCCTTCACTAATTTTTCTAGGTTGGATATATAGGATTCTCGTGGTTCCTCAAAGTATTAGGAGTGGTGATTTGGGTGAGAATGCGTTAGTGTCGCGTTGAAATCCTCCATTAGTATTTCAAGGTTGGATAAGGATTCTTGCGATTCCTCAAAATTCTAGGACTGGTGATTGTAGGAAAAATTTAGGTGTGGTTCCTCAAAATTTTGGGTGTGGTAATCATAGAGGTAATTTGGATGTGATTCCTCGAGATACTGTGACTAGTAATCATAGAGAAAGTTTGGGCGATACATAATTATATATATATATATATATATATATATATATATATATATATATTAATGAGAGTTCCTTAGTTTATACGGTGCAACAACGGAAAAACAATATTGTCTGTTGGTCCCCGGCAACGGCGTCAAAAACTTGATCGCTCTGCAAGTGCACGAATCAATTGAAGTAATATAAAATATTTTTGAACCACAGAGACCAATGTCAAACTATTGTAATCTATTTATGTTGTGCAAAGGTAAGGCTAGAGAGTGTCACAAATAAAAACGATAAAGAAATAACTAAAATAAAAGGGTTTAAAACAAATAAGGGAAAATGAGACCGTAGAATGTTTTCCGGGGTTCTTAGGGACTCTATAGGTTTCGGGGCTGAAAAGAATGTTAAAGTTGTTCTGAAGGAAGTACCGATCTAAAGGACTAATATCACATTATCGCGCTATTGACCAAGCCACGCCTGATAATCCCAAGATTTTTCTCTCGCTCGCTCGGTAATTAAAAGGCACTCTTTGAAAAGGGTAAGAACAAAAAGAATACCTAAAGTGCTCTCGTTGTGTTTAGAATCCAATGTTTTGTGCCTACTATCTGACGCATACCTCAAACTTTCGCTCTGTTGGACTCGTCTTAGTACATTTCTCACTGTCGTGACTAAATGTTGTTAAGCAGCTATAAACACCCCAAATTTTCCCTCTCCTTTTTCTCACACCTTGGCTTGTGATCCTTCATGTTTCATTGCATAAGCATACCATCGCATTGCATATTTATTTCCCTGCATAAGTTGCATAACTAGGGTTTGTGATCAGATGAATCTTAGGAGTGGTCTGAGCTATCCCAATGGTCTTGAAGCATGCCAAGAGGATCCATGAGTGATCAATGATCTTATTACATCCCCAAGACGTCTTTGAAGTCACAAAATCACAAAGGATTGCTCAAGGGTCTAGGCAGGCTATGGTTTTTTGCACAGATGACCTAAAATTAGGGTTTTGGTTTCAGAGGCCTTACACCCAAAAATTTTGGTCATTCTTGATTCTATTGGTCTTTATATGTTATAAGGATCATGTGTACCAAATTTGATGAATAAATTCATTGTGGAAGTCATCTGATCAACTGGTAACTTGTTGTGCAAGAAAAGTCAGAATTAGGGCATCTGAGGCCCCCAACAATGGAACCAAATGATCATTTTCATCAAATTGAATTTCTATGATCTTTATTTGATCTTAGAAGTGGTTATAAGTTCACAAGATTGAATATTTTCAAGCCATTTGCAAACTTTCCATTTTTGGACATGACTTGTAATGGAAACTTTCCATTTTGGGAAAGATTTTCAACCTCCTCTTTTTTTATCAAAAATGCTTCAAATGAAAAATCCTTAAACATGAAAGTTGTAGATTGGATCTTCCCATTTTCAAAAAGTACAATAACTCCTCTTGATTCATCCTAGAACTCAAGATATGATGTTTCAAAGTTGGGAAAAATCTTGTAATTTTCAAGTATGTGCCAAAGAGGGATTTTTGAAAAATCAAGTTTCAAGACTTCTAATGACCTCTAATCCACTTCTAAGCTTCATTACATGATTATACAACTTTCCTTGATCAAAATTGTGCCAAGAATCACAAGATTTCATGCCTTGCACTTCAAGAAATTTTCAAAGAGGGAAAATGCAAAACATGTGATAACTCTTGATCCAATCCATCCAAATCATCACAATCAATCCCATGGCTCTCCTTGAAGTTGGCTGAGGCAAGACACCCCTTGAAACAACCTCTGACCCGTGCCATGCCTCATAGTACACAACATTGACTTTTTTGCAACTTGGCCCATACCAATCAAACTATGCCACTACCAACTTTCTGACCAATCACATTGCCTTATGCAAGCATCATGGACCTTATTTCACATAACCTTGGAGCCTGAAACCTCACCACAATCAGATTGCAAGAAAATCACTCAAAACTTCTCATTTTCGATTCTCTCGAACCAGCCACTAAAACTCAAAATTTCTTCCACCAATCATCTCAAAATCATCCATAGAACAAAACCCAACCATTAAAATGGCCTGAATCACCACACACACATAAACCTCCATTTCTGCTAAACCAGAATCACACACCTCAAAATAGCCCATATAAACTTGTTCTAAGCATCACAATATCCTCAGGGGGGCCATTGGAGTTGGTTTGCACAAGAAAGAAAGTCAGAAAGCTCAAAATTGCAAAGCTTCAATTCAGGTAGCTTCTTCAAACTTTTTTTCCAGAACTCCTATTTCAAGTTATAATATGAATCTACATGCTTCCCTGGTTGCCATGATGTGTTTATTTTTGAAAATGAGTGAGAGATGAGTGTGTATCGTGCTTCTGAAAGTTTAACCCTAAAACATGTTCTTCTTCGATTCTCCCTTTTGATGTAAGATAAACTGTTTTTGAGGCTGGATTCTTGTTTAGTGTTGTTTGGGGATGAATTCTGGAGCTTTAGAGGGCTTGGGGTAGCTTATAGAGAGAGATAGGGAAGAAGAGTGGCCGGAGAAGACGACCGGAACACTGTTTCGGTCGCCTGAGAGTGATTTTCCCTAATCCCACTTAATTAAGCCAGTTTGAATTTGGGCCTTTGGATCTTGTGTTTGTCGCGCGTATGAAGGGTTCAGATTAGTCCATTAGCCCTAATCATAATTAATTAGGTTAATTAATTCAAATTAGCTCAGATGCCATCCTGACCATCCAAACATGCGCGCAGTCAAGCCCAATTTGAACCTGGACCATTAGATTAGCTGACTTTAATTTTCTTTCATTTTATTTTATTTTATTTTGCATTTGTTTCCATATTTATTTTAAAATAGCAAAAAGACTTTAAAAAAATCTCATTTTCTGCATTTTTATTTCAAATATTTTTCTTAACTCAAAAACATTTTTTATTTTAATTTTTGCATTAAAAAAGTATTTTTAAATCATTTAAATGTTTTATTTAATAAATTAATTGATTTTAATTAATTAAATATACATTTAGGTTTCTAAAAATCACCAAAACATTCATAAAGCCTTCTCATACATTTAGAATCATTTACAAACTCACCACACAAATTTATTGTTAGGTTTGATCACATTTTCACAATTATCTTTGAATTAGGGTTCCTAAAAATTACATCTTTCTAACCCTAACTTTGAAAAATCATTTCTGATCAACCATGATGAGTTTGAACTTGATTCTTTTTGCATTGTTTCATATATTGCATTTAGTATCTAGGTTATTTATCCCATGATTTTGCATTGCATTTTTCCCTTAAAAGTATCCAAAAACCCTAGTTAACTTAGGAAATCCATAACTTTCACTAGGTTTAGCTTCTGACCTTCTCCTTTGGGTAGTGATCTTGTGTATGTTTAAGGTTTGTTTGAGTTCAATTTCAATGTTTTATCATGATGTTTGCTTCTGTTTTGGTCATTTACATCTCATACATTCATAAAACCCTAATTTCTCATGTTCATTTGCATTCATCTTTGCATATCATCATCATATGAGCTTTCCATGACATTCCATGATCGTGTATGACATCTTAGACATCCTAGGACATGCTTGAACATTTCTTGATCATTTATTCATTCATTTGCTATGCTTTTCATTCATTACATTCCATGTGTATCCATGTGTTTCTAAGCTTCTTTCATGATTCCTTTGCATCTCATCCTTTGTTTGATCACACATATGCATCTTATATGACATTACATCATCTCATAACACATTTGCATCATGTATATGCTTCTGGTTTTGGTCATTGCACCTCCATTTGTTTTATTTCCTTTTGCTTTATGTCTTATGCATCTCATACTAACATTTTAGGGGCTTATGGTAAGTTGATTGGGATGTGGATTTGCCTTCACATTCCACCTCTTATATTCTCTTCATTTGCATCTCTTATATGTATTTGAAGTGAATCTAATTCACTTGTGCTTTCTTGCTCCTATCTCTTTCTTTCTTTCTTTTAGGTTACTTATCTTCTTCAGGAAGTAAGTAACTTATTCTTTCTTTTCCTTCTCTTTTCATCTGCTTCTTCCTTGGTGGCCTCCTGAAGATTCTTCTCTTAAGCCTCACAGACCATAGGATATCCAAGCATGATAATCTTTAGGGTTGTATATAGCCCCCCCTTAGGTTTTTACCTTTGAGTCTCCTTGAGTCTCTCTTCTCATCTCATAATCAGAGGCTAAACACTTAAAGCTTTAGGACTTTGAATTAAGGTTATGTCTGCATCCTTATCTTAGGATGGAGTGTATAACTTTAATCCTTAGTGTTAAACCTTTAATTTGTTTACACCTCTTAATCAAAACACCTAATAATGATAAAGACTTAAGCTTGTAACTTGGGCCTTACATTATGGTTCCATCTCTTCCTTTTGATTAAGAGGGACTAACCCTAGTGTTTAATGGACAAGTCCCCCTCAAGTTGTCTTACAAACTTAAAACTCACTTATTAATCTCATCCTTTAATTAAAACCCATTTAATAAAGGTTTGTTATATAATGAATTTAGTCCCTAACCATGGATTAAGTTGAGGTATCTTCCTCAGCTTAAGTGTTCTCATCTATCATCCTTCTCTTAGGATGGTGTAATGAGTTCACTAATCTCTGATTAGAGATTAAACTCATTACTTAACACTAAACAAAAACCCAAACACATCTTAGTAATCACAAGTAGGTTAATGATCTTAATCCTACATCATCATGTTAATTAAGTTGAGATGCTTATCTCACACTTAAATAGGCTCATTATCCCTAATCAGGGAGGATATAATGAGTTTACAACCCTTGATTTAGGCTTAAGCTCATTATCCTATGCAAAACACCAAAAACAATAAAAAAAACTGAAAACACAAAAACAAACAATAATCGTCTCCTCCGGGATTCTTTTCTCATCACACTCACTCTATAAACGTGAACTCGCTTCTTCCGTCTAATGCAAGACAGTTAGCACTCGAGCCAGACGAGTCACACACTTGAGCATAGACAAGCAAGCAGTTCATAGTCTAATCATCCCAGTCTCTTTGAGTCGAACTACGGTGTTCTGACTTCCTCATTGCACGAGAGGATACGTAGGCATAACTTAACGGTTATCGAACAAAAGTCTCTTTGTCATCCCCCTCTTTCAGCTTTCTTTTCTAAGCCTCATTCTTGAGCACTCACTCTCTTTTTGCACTGGCACACTGTACTTTCTTCCCTAGATTTTTATACACAGTCAACACATACACTACCCCTTTTAAACACAATCTTGTAAGCGTTGATCTCGTCGAGTACGACGGATGATCTGGGTGCTAATACCTTTCCAGGTCGTAACCAACCCCCTTTCTCAGTTTCTCTGGTTCGCAACCGTCTTATCCATCCCTTTCCAGGTTTATGCAGCATTACCTTTCCTTCGGGATAAAAATGCCTAGTTGGCGACTCTATTCAACCTCAACCTCCAACATCGCCGACAGTTCACGTTTGCACCGGGACGTAAGTATTCGGGAGCGACAGAAGCCTCTCGCCATCGCGACTAGTCTACCTAAAATTAACGTAGACAACAAAACCATAATTCCAAACATACAAGTAGTGTCGGTTATCCTACAGAGTCCCGTCGAGACGAAATTCCTCAAACTACGGGCTCTAATTATATTTAATTAGACATGTAATTAAACATAAACAAACTAAACATGATAAACATAATTAAGGACAACATGCTTGAACGATTATAGAATACGATAACAATATAGAATACAATAACAATAATAATAAAGTGATAAATAAAGAACCTGTAAACGACTTGAAATAAATGTGGGAATTGAAATAGAGAAAATGGAACTGAAATAATCTTCTATTAAAATGACGACAAGGTTGATCCAAGCGTACAAAGTGAAATACAGAAAGTAAATGGTTGTGACAATCCCTCGATGTGAGTGATTGTCCCTTTCACAAGTATTATAATGCTTAAATCTATGAAACAAATTCGGCAGCGCTTCCGAGCACAAACTTGGATCCAAATGCAGATCTTCGAGGGTCTTTTTATAGAAGAAATTTGGCTCCAAGAAGTCTGGGACGTTTTGAATCGAAATGGAGCAAAACTGCCAAACTGTTGTTGAAAAATTGCTCCTGCGCATAATGGCGAACGCCGTATGCAAATGGAGAACGCCATTTGTTCAAATCCAATTTTCCCTTCTTTTTGGGGTAATGGCGAACGCCATTCCTCAAGACAAATCAAATGGCAAACTCCATTTTCCTAGAGGAGGCAGTATCATCATTTTTCTGTACTTTCTTCATTATTTAGCTCATTTTTCGCTCATTTTTCCAAACTTGCCAATTAAACACCTGTCAAGACAAAACAAAGAGAAACATAAGCAAATAACAAATAAAACAGTAAAGACTCGATAAATTTACAATAAGAAATGCGCGAAATGAACCGAAATAAACTATACAAAATTGAGTCATCAACTGTGGGGGAAGTGTGGTGAACCAAATAAACGCGTTTTTTGTGAGGGAACTTGGAAAGTAATTCATTTTCAAGAACTCATTATTATTTGTATGTCATACCCTAATTTTTGACCCTAAGATTTTTTGCACCTCATCTACATCTTGCATACAAACAAGATGGCACACTGGTTCGTTTATCCTTCTCGGGTGCAGGTTTATGCCTCACATGGATTCATCGTTTTTTATTTGCTTTCATTTGTTTATGTTTACTAACCTTTAATTAAAATCCAAAAAAATATTTTGTTTTCTTTCATTAACATTTTTCAGGAGGAGGAACCATGTGAAAATGCCAAAAAATAGCAGTCCTGCAGCTCGAATGAAATTTCACAGATAAGAGTCAAAGTTGATCCGCAAATAATTCTAAATTATTTGATCAAGGATTTCCCAATTTAATTGATTAATTCAATGAATTTCAAGGTTCATGTGTTTATTTCCATGCCTTCTTCGACGTACAAAAAGAATCGGGCCACAACAACCAAGCAACCACATTTGAGTAAAATATTCAAATTTTAGCTTGGTTAACCGGTTAACCATATGCGTTAACCGGTTAACCTGTGCGAAATTTGAATATTTTATTCAAATTCAGCTCCATTAGATCATTAATATAATTGGAATATTCTAGATCCATTGGTCTTTGATTTCTCTACATCACTTTGATCATTTTCTATCATAAACCCTCACTAATCACCACTCTTTTCCATTTCCCACCAAATTTGCAATTACCAAGCCTAGTTTTAATTACCAAAGCAAGCTCAATTCCACCAAATTCCCATACCTAAAGTCTTTAAATAGGATCATAATTTCATTCATTCACCAAGCTTTTGAGAGCCAAAAAACCCCTTGCAAAACATTCTCCCAAAACCAAAAATTCACAAAAGCTCTTTTTCTTTCTTTTGAAGTTATCAAGAATTCACATTGAATTCTTGACTAACTTGAGCTAAACCTTCATCCTTTTTCTTCTCTTGTTCATCAATTTCAGTAGATCTAGCTTGATTTGGTCAAATTTGGAGAAGTGCTTTTGGTAATTCATCTCTCTCCATAAACCCATATTCACCATCAACATTCAAGATGTAGATCTTTGGTGTCTTCATTTATAGATCCTTTGGATCTTTATTTGTTGTTTGATTGCAGGGATTCCACTGTATTTTGGTTTTAAAATTCGTGCAAATTTAGATCATGATCATTAAATGTTTGAGAAAAGGTTTTAAAATGGATCATGCTGAATTTTCTGCATTTTTCTGCTACTGGTACAACGTTAACCGGTTAACCATTTATAGTGTAAATTGGTTAACCGGTTAACCATCTTTAAAACTGCACAGATTTTGCTTGCGTTAACCGGTTAACCCATTTGGTTAACCGGTTAACACAAGTCAGAATGGACTTTTTGGCTTGTTTTAAGCCCCTTTTTGGTTCCTCTTTCTTTTTCTCCTTCCTCCTTTTTATTTTTACCTTGGGAAGCACTTTTGGGAGTGATTTCTCCTTAATTTCAATAAACTTTGGGTGTAGATTAGAGTAGTTAATGTTCATTAATTCAAAACTACCTTTAAGTGGATTATTCAATTCATTTAAGGTATTTTGCGTTAGTGATACATTTTCATACTTGAATCCACCAGATGAGTGATTGAACTTAAGGATGGAAGAATACCATGAGTGCGGCTCAATTTGGTATTCACCTTTAGTTTTGTGCGGTATTGCGTCCGGATAGCAATTTGCATGTCGTTTATCTCGCATGCATTAGCACTAACATTATGCACCTTAATTGGTGGTGGCCGGCCTCATTTGTAGGGTAATTACTTCGTAAATTACTCGGTGATTGCTTAACATAGATCTAAATGTGTCCCGACTTCGGAATAAAAATCTAATTGGGTACTTGCACTTTCGTGGATCAGATCTCTTGTCGATTGCGTAATCCCAAAGTGGTTAATCATATTGCATTAAGAATCAATACTTATGAATGTTTGATGCGTAGGTGCTTTGGGTCTCCCAATCGCCTTTCAAATTTCACTAAATTCAGTTCGATTTGCCTTGATTAATCGCTATAGTGTAAGATGCTAAGCGGATCTGGTTGCCTCTCGATTTTGGTTACTCTTTTGGTTGTGGTTGATTAAGTTCACCATACCATTATTATGTAAATATTATTATACTATTACTACTATTAATATTTTAGATTCTTGCACTTTACTTTCTTTTGCTACTAACATTTAAATTCTTGCACTTTTATCTGCTTTTATTTTATTTTGTTTTACTATGTTTTATTCATCCATTATCATGTTTATTGTTTGCTCTTATTTTTTGTTATGTTGATTTTCCTTTTGTCCATTTGGACACAAAAACATTAATAAAGGATTAAACTTCTAAAAGACTTGTGACTTTAATTTTGGACTATGGTCACTATCCTTAGCATTAGACTTGGAGTTTTGGACTTAGATTTTAGGATATTTCCCTTTGCTTAAGTTATTATGGATTGAAGACCTTGGCCTTGATTCGGTTCACTTGTTTATGAAGATGAAGTCCTATTGCTTCGAAGAATGTTCGCCATGCGGTTTGATCGTTTTTCCTTTAACTTTTACTTTAAGTCTTAGGATAGTCCCTTCATCTCTTCTCACTTCTTAAATTTTCAAATCTTCTTCCTATTTTTCAAAACCTTCTTTGTTTTCAAATTTCAAAACGTTTTCATAATCAAACCTCGACTTAGGTCAAGCAGTTTTACCTTTTCATTTCGTTTCTTATAAATGCTAAACCACATAAGCATATCGAAACTTTCTTTTCTCAAGACTTTAAAAAAATTCAAAACTCATTCTATTATTTTTTGTGCCCTCGTGCACTTTTCTTTTTAACCATTTTCATATGTTTAGATATGATTCATTCTTTTTAGCGGAATTATTCGCTAAAGAATGACGACTTATCTTCACATTTTAAAATCAATTCAACACATTGTTTCTTTTCACTATTTGTACCACGAATATTTTGGGTGCGTAAAATCTTCCCAATTTGTAACATATCCCTTTACCCGTTCTCTACTTGTTTCTTTTAGCTTTTTGCTTTTAGATTCATTAGGAGTTATTCGCTCTTTTTTTCCTTTTCCATTTGGAATAAAATAAAAGTGCGGTGGCGACTCTGTTTACTTTGAGTTAAGTTAACCAATAACTTACACTCATGATTTTACCGCTACACTATATCCCTAGCTTCCGTCTGGTATCGTGCCACTTGTTCGATATTGGATTCCTCTATTTTACATGCGAACTTGGTGAACTTTGGAACCTTCCACCCCCTGGGTAGTTCTTCCTGCAACACATATTCTGATAACGAGGATGTAAATGTTGGTCGTCGAAGGCTTGGATTGGCCCCGTTTCAGACAATGATCCTTTAGACCATAACTTCTAAGTTTGGTTCTCCTGCTAATGCATCCTGTCGTATCTTTCTGACCACATAATCAGGATCTTGGTGTCGATAAACCATTACAACAGGAGGCCTCTAGGCCACCCTGAGTATGGGTTCGACTTCCTGATAGGGAGGTTTTCGTGCCTCTTCATATTCCTCTTCGGGTCGAACTGGTGTTTCTGGTCGAAGAGATGAGGCCTATCGACGTGGGGTCGTTGGTGCCCCTAGGAAGTCTCATATTCGAGTCATTTGAGTTGCCAATTGTTGGTAACTCTACGTCGAATCCTGTATTAGTGGTCTTAATATGGTTCCCATTTGTTGAGTCAACCTATGGATAATTTCATTACTGCCACAAAATCTGGAGAAAATGTTGGGATGGACTGAGATAGAAACCTAAAGCCTGGTCGATTGAATTGATTTGTCAAAGGCCCAAATCCCTGATGGGCAGAGTAGGACGCCGGCGAGTTATCCCTGAATGTCGAACCACTTTTATGCAAACTTGACATAAAGTCAGTTGGCATTCCCAACGTTCGAGGAATGGACATGGTAAAACTAGGCATTTGTGGCCCAGTAGTTCCACATATCGTCGGTCTGATCGGTTCAATGCGACGAGGCGTGGTGGTCAATCCGCTCAGTGCGGTCGACACCACTTAAGTAATTTGTGTAACTATTTCAGTTTTTTTCGTAACAATTGGAACTCCCTCCGAAGACGGTTCTTAGTGTGGACATGACGTAACCATTTTGCCACTAGGCAAATGCATATATTAAACACAACATGGTCCCATCGGGTATGCCAAGTTGTTTGCACGTGTTTTTCGCACGAACAATCGCTGGCTTCCTATCCGAAGGTTTACTTGCGGGACCGCCAAACGAGTCCCATGACGTGTTTTTCGTTGTTTATTTGAGTGTATGCGATATATGATAGCGGTGATGGTTATTTCGAACGAATAAGTAAAATGCTTGGTAAATTAAATGGGATTTGGAAAGCAAGTAAAATAAATAATTAAAATGAAAAATAGATAAATGACAAAGGCAAAAACAAATGTATTAAAATGACTTGTAATTTAAATGGCTGAAATTGATAAAGTGTTGGACGCGATCATACATTTTGCTTAGGGGATTAACTCGTTTCTCTTTAACGCTTGATACTTTGAGTGTTTTCATTGTACAATGTAAAGAAATGTGACTCTTTATTTCTGCTAATGAAATCTTCTTAAATAGACACTAAAAAATAACCATCATACCCTTCTAGCAAATCTGATGATGACACGTGTCACCCCACTACTCTTAGTAACTGCTCAGTTTTCCTTCCCACTTCCTTAAGCGGTTTCTTCATGAATTTTTTTATGTAGTATGTCGAAGGCCTTCGACAGGTATTGTTACTGAGACACCGTCGAAGTGCTTCGACCAACTCCTTCGTTCATCTTGAGTTCCCAGCTTTCTTCACATTACTTCTTCCCTGTATCGTCGAAACTCCTTTCTGGTGCCGAAATCCCTTCAGGCTAAGACTCTTATAAATGACATATATTTGATAAAATAAACATACTAATTAAACGTATGATAAAATGATTTAAAGAAAATATTTTCCCTTTATATATAGAAAAATATTATTTTACTGCCAAAACAGTACCCATATCAAAACCATCAAAATTTAACTTTTGTACTTTTCAATAACGATTTTAATTATCACAATAAATAAAAGAAATTGCATCCCAAACATGTAACATTATCCAAGAAATTGCGTCCCAAACATGTAACATTATCCAATGCATGTTATCTCAATGTCAACAAGTACTCCATCCCTTCCTTTATATTCATTCTTTTATAAGTATTATTTTTTAAATAATTTTATGTTCCTTTTTAATTGTCACTTGTAAATCTATGGATAATATTAAATGTATTTTTGTCAAAATTACCCCCAAGTAATTATTAGAGAGAGAAAAAGTAAAATGCATGTAATGCATAACTAGAGGTAATATAGATAAAATGAAAACTTATATATGAAAAAGTAGCAATATGTAAAAAATAAAAAGATGATTTAAAAAAAGAAACTGAGAGTATATATCTTCAAAATCCATTAATATATACATATACAAACTCAGGAAAAAATATTCATAGTTTAGTTTCTGAAAATTTTAGTTGTGTAAAAAAAGATGGGTTAATTTGTTTCAGATGCACCGTTAATTTGCACACCCTGGCTCCGTCAACATAAGAGCCAACCAAACTAGGTACTCCTACTAAGGCAAAACAATGAGCCAATGAACGCTTTGATATTCCAAAGCAAATCTGCACCATTCCATGAAAATAAAGTAATTTCTTTCAATTTCAAGGTAAATCTTGTTATCCTTCATCGGGACTAGGATAATATGACAAATTAGACAAAAGGATAATAAAAAAAACTTCTCGGGTTTATTTTGCATGCCATTCACCTTTGAGCTTTTTTTCCATAATTCACTGTCTCCCTCGTATCTAATTTCGTACATATTTAACATGGAAGAATCATTGGCAATACACAAAAACTAAGAACAAATGGAAACAGAATTGGTAAATGAATACTGGGCCAAAATAAGGAATGAATGTAAAATCCTTACATTCTAAAACACCACCACAAGATACAACACTAAAAATCATTCATTCAATTATTAATTAATTTACATTACAGATAAATCTAGTGAAATTTTAGAGTCCATCAACCAGCATAGGAAAAATTCCCAAAAACAAACATAAGTTGTTTAAAATACTACAAAATTAAAATCACACTAAATTAAAAATGCATATTTATTAAACAAATCCAAATTTTTTTTTATAGAACATCATGAAGTGTTCTGTTGTCTAGATTGTCTAGAAGACCAAACTCATAAATATAAGGTTGTATCTTACTTATTTGGGGGCAAACACAGCAAAGTTAATCCTGATCCATCACAGCACACATTAATTCCTCAAATAAACAAAGTTAATCCTGCGCCAGAAATAGGATACATAAGTTAATCATGATCCATCACAGTGCATATTAATTACCCAAATAAACAAAGTTAATCCTACGACAATAAGAAGATACAATAAAGTGCATAAATTTGAAGTGTCACATACAACTGTACAAAAGTTTACTTGTAATATACATAGATATTTAAGTGTTGTTTAATGTATTTTAAAACTCTTTGTATTTCACAACATTAGTGTAAGAATATTCTTAGGTCTATGATAGACACTCAAGAAATTGATATAGCAAATGGAATAGATTTTTATTGAATTGAAGAAATGGAAAAGGAAATACAATAGTAACCACCCGAGCAAAATGCTCCTACCAGAGTAATAACTCCTAATTAAAATAAAACAATTACCTCCCCTCAGTACCACTACACATGTGGATATATAGCATTCCCAAAGTAACTACTTGTCCCCAATTAGTGGGCTTACTAAATGGAACCAACCGAACATCAACATTATGGTCCCAATGACTACCCTCTCATGCAAAATGAGCCTTGTCCTCAAGGCTATCATAAGGACAATGATTCAACAACTGATTTTCACTTTCCCCGCTGATAATTTCCTTGCTTTTCCCTCCAACCTTGTGACTTTTCTTGACTGCACAATACTCACAGTGGCTATGTTAAGTTGTGGTTCCATAATAAGGTGGCTATGTTAAGTTGTGGTTCCATAATAAGGTTTTCCTTCGGCTCTTTTCCTGCATATTCTTTTGTCTGCATAATGTTGTACAGAGGGTTGGTAATAGCCATGCCCATTCGTGTCTCCTTTTCAAATTGTTCAGTCTTAAATTTAGAGGAATATAGCTTTCTCCAAAACAGAAAGAGGTCCTTTATGTTTTTTTCGCTACAAACGGTCCTTTAAGTTACCTATGTGGCACAAACGGTGCTGAGGTGTCTGTTACATTTGCTGCTGTGTCTGTTACTTCTTTTTGTCTTATTGCTTGGCCAATTTCAAAAAAAATGCAAGAGGTAAAACTTTAAAAATATTCTTAATTTTATCGCTTAGTTCACTAGTTTATTTCTCCCCTCATTTATGTAAGTATAACACTATTGACAAATAAATAGTATAATTGACAATAAAATAGTTAATGAAAATGTAAGTCCTAACTAGTACATTTTTTAAATGATTCAGCAAGACATAGAGCATAGAGTAGTAGTTATGAGCGAGAGATCAAACCTTAGGGAGATAACTTAGTCAAATGTAAGTTGGCACATTCCAGAAGCCCTTGGCACAATAGATAATCTTTTGAGAGTGTCAAACTTCTTCTTTAGGTTCGACGAAATATCAACGATAATCATTGTTTTCAAAACATTTCCTTTTTGCAAAATATATTCGGCAAAGAACAATTCATCTGGAAATCCTCGATATCCTTTGAATTGAATAAAGCTCAGGTGTGATTCAAGACATCTAGGAACACTTGGTTGTGCGGCCCATTTTGCTAAGCATGATTGTTCCTGCAGACAACAAAAGACGCAACATCACAGTTTACAAAACATCCTATCAGATACATAGTAATGAATCATGATACACATCCTCGCGAGGATTTGGGGTAAGCAAAAAATAAGGTTGTAAATAATCTATTTCATGAAAACATTAAATTGACAAAATTCACACTAAAGATTATAAGTGGAACTCATTAATTTTAAATTTAACAAAACTTCAATCAAACAAACTTAAGAGATAAACAAACCTCTTTGTCATCACACACCTCCTTGTCATTACAAACCTCGTTGTCATTTTGAATTATAAGAACTCGAAGCAAATGACATTTCTGAAGTAGGCTCAGAAGAGAATTCGAGCTAAACCACGGAAGAATGAGCTCTAGATGAAGTAGATGGCAAAAGTTTGGAAAATGTAGATCAACGATGCCACCCATTAACCACTATGTTCACAACAACGAGTAGTAATGATGTAATGTTAGTAAGTACAAAGCTAACATATGAAGATAGTATATCATAATCACCTATATTTGTTTTTGATAAACCAAATTATATTAGTGTTGTAATCAGTATTATTGTTAGCATTATATCAAGAGAATCGTGTGAGGTGAATGGATTCTAAGAGTTGTATTTATGTGGATTCAAGGTTTCCCTTCATACCTACTCTATTTGAAGAATTTCATAATACTAAAGAATTCCCTTCCAAGTCATTTGAAGGATTTGAGTTCTCGAGTTACTTATGATGCAAGTATGTAAATGGATTGAGGAGAATTTTAACACAAATTTAATATATTTGTCCTTTTTATATCAAAGTAGATCACTAACTAGAAAATAAGAACATGTCTTTAACTAGAACATAGGACCATAACTTTAACTCTGTTATCTAAAAATTATACCTTTGTTGCTGAACGACTAAAAACTAAATGTTTGATTCCAGAGAGGGCTTGGAAGAGCTTGATTAAAGTGAATGTTGAGGCATTTGAGCAATCGAGGGACGCTTCCACCACGTCTTGCAAGTTACCAGCATCTGTGATGCTGAGGTACTCAAGCTGGAGCACTTCAGTTTCAAGGGAAGACCCAAGGTTGGAATTGTAAACCGTGATTTTTAACAACTTCAACAACGAAGGTGGCAAGCAAAGAGATGGCATGAAAATTCTACTGTAATCCTCAGCATAAAAGTAAAGTTCCAGATTTTCAAGGCAAGTACAGCCATTGAGGAAGATATTCAGGGAAGTGACATCCATACCACTGATGTTAAGTTGCAGCTTCTTTAGTGATGGTAAACTAAAAGACTTGGCTTGTTGCAAATCAAGACAGATTGCACCTTCGAGACTATTGAGTTAAGATTAGTTTAGGATTAGTCATATTGTTAAGAATAACTGAAAACCAACTACAAAACAAAGTTCATCTCATTGTTGTTTTGGAAAAAATTATTTATAATAAACTGATCAGTACTAAAAGGAACTTTGAAATTATGATATTTTCCAACAATTTAAACTTTTTAAAAGAAATGAATTAGTGATCCAGTGAAAGCAAAAAAAAGTTAAGAATTTAAAAAACCAAAATAAAAGCATTAAAAGGAATTGAACCTGAGGGAGACGAGATTAGTACAGTTGGAGATGTTATTTGGAATCTGAAAGCAATAATCGTCTATTGTGTAGAGCTTGAGTTCCAGTTCTTTGATGAGGGGTCCCATTACGGATCTGATCCAAGCGTTAACTGAGGTGGTGCACAGTCTATGGTTAGTGAGAGATTTAGTAAATGAGAGACGCATCTTCTGAAGTTTATAAGACTCGAGGAGATAGATAAAACTGCTCAAAGAAAGGAAAACCCTTATGAAGTGCTTATATCGTTCAGAATTATTTTGGATAAACTCGTCGTTGAATTTGATAAAGTCATCGGAGAAATTGAGAACTGAGAGATGCTTCCAGATGTGGCGCCACCTGGGAGAGAGGATGCTTGTTTGAACTGATGTTTTGGTTGGTAGGGATGATAGGATTTTGATCAATAAAGGATCTGGTAGACTACTGATCCTGTCTTCGTTTGCTTTTTGTTGTTTGGATTTCGACTCTTCTGTCATGGCCGTTTCGTCTGGGTTTCTGTGGTTTGAATTTCGACGGCAAAGAAAAAGAAAATGATGTTTTCTTCTGGTTTGGATTTTGACGGCAAAGAAAAGAAAGAACAAGATCTATCAAACCCTAGAACCAGTTGGATATGTTGTCAACAAAAGATTTAGTAAGGACCTATCACTTTATATTATGTATTTTTAATTTCCCCTCAACTGCCTAGTTTTCACTCTATATTAAATTTTCTTTTACAACCAACCTAAAATTATTTTATTTATATTTATATTAATTCAAATATTTTATTTTATTTGAAGTTTTAATTTAAATTAAATTAAAATTTTATTCATTTCAAGGTTCAATTTAAATTAAATTTTATTTGATTTGGAAGTTTAATTAAAATTAAATTAAATTTTAAAGTGATATATTTTTATTGGATATAAAGACGCACAAGTCTTAGTGACAACAAGTCCCGCTTAGGCTTAATCCACTTAGACTCTCTCACTTGTCTAATGGTGTGTTTGTAAACCCTCAAACGTGCGTTTGTGGTTTGTGGTAAGAAACTACCTTTTATAGTTTCTCTTTTTCAAGTTGACGGTACTAAAAAAAACCATACAAAACATGCACTACAACATACTAGAAGAATGAATTAATATGAGATAATTGTGGTTTCTTCTAGTTTGGATTTTGACGGCAAAGAAAGGAAAGAACAAGTTTGGAACATAAATATATAAATCGATCGATCGATCTAATCCTAAAACTCTTTGTATATGTTACCTATGAAAAGTTATAAAGGACCAATAACAAATCTTTTTACCTAGGAAGAGTTTGAAAGGACAAATCACAAATTTCTTTGTACTATGTACTTTTTATTTCCTCTCAACTGCCTATATGTACTTTCACTCTCTATATTAAACTTTCTTTTGCAACCAACCTAAAATTATTTTTTTATATTTAGATTAATTCAAATATTTTATTTAATTTGAAGTATTAATTTAAATTAAATTAAATTTTATTTGATTTAAGGGTTTAATTTTAATTAAATTAAATTTTATTTGATTTGAAAGTTAAATTTAAATTTATTGATTTAAAAGCTTAATTTAAATTAAATTTTATTTGATTTATATCAAATATATAAAACTTCTTAAGTCACTTAATCATTTTGTCGTCAAAATTAAAAGTAATTTTTTAATTGTTTATATTTATTTATTTTTATTTTATTTTAAAGAGTCCCTAATTTGTTAAATTCATTCATGCTGTCTAAATATCAACTAATTAAAACAGAGAATTAGAACAAAAATTATTTTATTTTATGCTATCCCTAATTTTATTTTAAAGAGTCCATAACTCAAGGGCAAACTTCATTTTTTTCATCATAGAAAGTGTTCATTTGGTTTTACAATAAAATGTTTTAATTTAAAATATATACCCAATTTTAGCGAGGAAGGTCAATATTTAGACGAGGAAAAAACTTTATCATTATACTGATACTCTTACAATTTTAAAAAATATCAATATCCTTATCATTATACTGATACTCTTACAATTTTAAAAAATATCAATTTTATCTTTATTTATTTTTATTTATTTTATTTTTTACTTACTTTTTGTGTCAGACTTCCGAAAAATATACTCTAGTAAAGTCGCGTCGAAACATTTTCTAAATCTCATCCGGTATGCAATTTTTATATATCAGAACAAAAGACTTATGGTTTGTATAGTATATCGGACCATTTAGGACAAAACTTCTGATTTGTATATACTATATAGTAATACCGTAAACATGATTCTGTCGAAACACGGTTTGCAAAACTTCTAGTTTGTATCTCATGATTTTGACTTTGCAAACTCACATTTTCAACTTAACTCTGCAATATCTAATCTTAAAATTTTATTCTTATCGGCTTCAACTCATGAAGTTTTAAGCAGGGGTGTCGCGGTTTGGTTTGGATGAGTTTTGAAGCAAAATATAATCCGATCCAAAGATAAATTTATTTGTGGTTTGGTTCGGTTTTGGATGATTGGTTAAAAAAATCCGATCCAATCCGATCCAATTTCATGCGGTTTAATTTGGATCGGTTTTTTGGATATCCAAATTATAAATTATAACTTTTATTAATATTCTAAAAACACTAATAAATAGTAAGTTTGATATAATATATATTATACTATATCAAAAATTAATATTACAAGATGAAAATAATAAAAATAAATAGATTAAATCAAACTAATGCATAGTATTTTAAAAGATAAGTATCATTTAATACTAAATTAAGACAACATATATACTAATAAAATATAAATAAGTAAAAAACGTATATACAGTTTGGTTTGGTTTGGATCGGTTTTGAAAAATCAATCTGAAATCTGATCCGAACTGATCGGTTCTTACAAAATGACATCCAAATACATCCAAAACAAATCAGTTTTTTCGGTTTTCGGTTTTTTTGAATCGATTTTCGATTTTTTATTTGGATTGGTTTGAATTTGAACACCCCTAATTTCAAGTATTTGTTCATATTCTCCAAATTAATGTATTCAATGGAAAACATCGAGATAAAAACGTTTTTCTCATACACTCATGCTAAGTAAAGTCTTATTACATAATGATGGTAAAACCTCTACCTATTAAAAATTAAGGCAACTTATATATATATATATATATATATATATATATATATATATATATATATATATATATATATATATATATATATATTTGAGAATGAAATATTTTAATTTATTATAATGATAAAAACAAAAAATAAAATATAATTTCAATCATTTATATTAAAATCTAATGATTTAGATTCATCTTCATTTTCTAATTTGGAGCTATTAATTGTGTTTAAAATGCCGGCAATAATGGTTTCAACTTTCAACATGCTAGACTTGGCAACATATACAAAGGATTCTAGGGTTGGATAGATCTTGTTCTCCTTTCTTTTCCGTCAAAATCCAAACGAGAAGAAAACTCAATTTTTTTTGCCGTCGAAATTCAAACCACAGAAACCCAGAAGAAACGGCCATGGCAGAAGAGTCAAAATCCAAACATCAAAAAGCAAACGAAGACAGGATCAGTAGTCTACCAGATCCTTTATTGATCAAAATCCTATCATCCCTACCAACCAAAACATCAGTTCAAACAAGCATCCTCTCTCCCAGGTGGCGCCACATCTGGAAGCATCTCTCAGTTCTCAATTTCTCGGACAACGAGTTTATTCAAATCAATTCTGATCGATTCAATCACTTCAGAAGATTTTTCTATTTTGTGAACAGTCTTATCTATGTCCTCAAGTCCGGCAAAGTTCAGAAGATGCGCCTTTCATGTACTAAATCTCTCACCGACAACAGGATGTGCAAAGCTTCGGTTAACGCTTGGATCAGCTCCGTAATGGGACACATTATCAAAGAACTGGACCTCACGATCTACACTATAGACGGTTCTTGCTTTGAGCTTCCGAAAAACATCTCAGAATGTACTAATCTCGTCTCCCTCAGGCAAGCACATTCAATTCAATTTCAATTACTACTCTTTTAGATATTTACTCTTTTTTATTTGACTTTTTTTATTTCTTTTTAATTCTAGTCTCAAAGGTGCATTTTATTTTGATTTGCAACAAGCTATGTATATTAGTTTACCATCGCTAAGCAAGTTGCGACTTGACATCTGTGGTATGGATGTGGCTCCTCTCAATGCCTACCTCCATGGCTGTCCTTGTCTAGAAACTCTGGATCTTTACTTGAATGTTGAGGATTTCGGTAGAATTTGTGTTCCATCTCTTTGCCTGCCAACTTCTTTGAAGAGGTTGAAAATCGTCGTTAACAATTCCCTTAAAACTGAAATGCTTCTACTTGACAACCTCAGCATTAGTGATGTTGGTAAGTTGCAAAAAGCGTTTCTCTATGCCTTAAATGCTTCGACCTTCACATTACACAAGCTACTCCACATCTTCTCTGGAATAAAACATTTAGGGTTGAGTCATTCAAAGGTAAGACATTTGTTGATGAGTTTTTCCATTCACACATTTCACTAAACACAATTCCTAATGTTACTGTAATTACAATCTTTAGTGATATAATTTGATTTATCAAAAACAAAAATATGAAATCATGATATGATATCTTTATCCATTAGTTTTCTTCTTGCTAACATTACATCATTACTGCTTCTTTTTGTGAACACAGTGGTTACTAGGCGACGTCACTCATCTACATTTTCCAAAATTTCGTCATTTACTTCATCTAAATCTCAATCTTCTGCGGTTCAACTCAAATTTTCTTATGAGTCTACTTCAGAAATGTCATTCGCTTGAAGTTCTCAAAATTCAAAATGACAAGGAGGAGGTTTGTAATGACAAGGAGGTACGTTTAGCTCTTAAGTTTCTTTATTTTAAGTTTTGTGGTTTAATAACCTTTTTGACTCTTTTTGTTAAAAAGTTTTATGTTCATTCCTCAACTCTTCAAAACATATCATTTTAGTCCTTTATCTAATTAGGGACAAAAAAACTTAAAAATTAGTCGCTAAATTCGTCACTAATGGATGGAAATGACTAACGTGGTCCGTTGGGACTAATATATTACTTTTTTTAAGTTAAGAGATCAAAATAAACAGTGAGGTTAATATACAAAATCCACATACAACCACTAATACTCTTAAGTTAAAGAGGACAAAAAGAATATTAAGCTAAGTTTTGTTAAATTTAAAATTCATGCATACGACTAATAATCTTCTGGCGTTAAATTTATCATTTCAATGTTTTTATGAAATAGATTATATACAACCTTGATATTTACGTACCCCAAATCCTCACGAGGATGTGTAATATGATTCATTAGTGTATATCTTATTAACTAAGTCTCGATGTTGTGTTTTTTGGTGTTTGCAGGAACAATCATCTTTACCAAAATGGGCTGCACAACCAATTGTTCCTAGTTGTCTTGAATCACACCTGAGCTTTATTCAATTCAAAGGATATCGAGGATTTCTAGATGAATTGTTCTTTGCCGAATATATTTTGAAAAAGGGACATGTTTTGAAAACAATGATTATTGTTGATATTTCGTCGGACCTAAAGAAGAAGTTCGACACTCTCAAAAGATTATCTATTGTGCCAAGGGCTTCTAGAATGTGCCAACTTACATTTCACTAAGTTATCTCTCTAAGGTTTGATCTCTCGCTCAAACTACTACTCTATGCTCTCTGTCTTGCTGAATCATTTAAAAAATGTACTTGTTAGGACTTATATTTCCTTTTCCATTTCTTCAATTCAATAAAAAACTATCACATTTGCTATATCAATTTCTTGAGTGTCTATCATTGTCCGACCTATCGGATTTGAGAGTGGAACTAGTGAAACCCTATGAAGCACGGATACTTCAAAAACTCGGTCGAATCGTATCCGATACGTACCTATACGACGTCGATACATATCGATGGAGTATCCAAATTTTTTTTATTTAAAAAATAAATAAAAAATTCCAATACGGCGGCGATACGCCTTTGATATGTCAGAAATACGTGACTTTTCAATTTTTATCGGATTCTTTTCTTTTTTTAAAGAGTCTTCATTCTTTTTTTTTAATTTTTCAATGGTCACTTTAATACCTATTTAATTCCTTCCAAACACTTAACATGTTTCAAGAATAATTTAATTTCCCATATTTTGTTATCAATCTTTAATAATTTAAATTTAATTCATATTAAATATAAATCTCTTTTGATTATCATTTTTTTTTCTTTATACAGAAAAGTTCTAGTTTAAATATACTTTGCAACCTCTTTTTCTCCAACTGTAATGTTACTTTCTTCTTCTTCATACCTTCACATTTTTTTCAATAAGAATCTTTTTTACCATAATATACTAAAATTTTCCAAATAAACTCTCATTACCATATTTTTATAGACGCATCTTAAACGTATCGTATCTTATCTTTTTCAATTAGTAACATATCACTGTATCGGACATGTATCGCATCCGATACACGTATTGTATCTGTGCTTCTCATGCCACCAAAGATATCTGACAAAGTTGATGCTTTAGAAGTGCGAATCACTGCGATGGAAGACTCTGCGTCAAACGATGGATGATTTCATCAATCAATTCTGATGGAGTTTGCAAAACTGTTGAACTCCTGCACGGAAGATTTTACGTTCATCTTCTTGGATGGATCACGCGTACAGAAACGTATTTTGACATACAAGGAACGACAGAGGAAGTGAAGTTTCGATTTGGCTAAGATAAGCATGGAATGAGCAACAATCCAATGGTACAATCTCTTGTGAGAAACAGAGGAAAATGTAACATCGGAGAATTCGAAACAAGCATTGATAAATAGGTACGGAGGGAGACAGAGTGATTATCCATTTGAGGAACTAAAGGGTTTACAGCAAGAAGGAAGCGTCGTAGACTAAATCAGTGCGTTCGAGTACAATTCTTCTCAAGTGAGAAGGTTGCCGGAGGAGCAATACTTAAGGTATTTTCTCGGATGACTCAAACCAGAGTTCCGATTGAAGGTGAGAACCTTCAATACCCATTCACGATTGCAGGTGATGAAATTAGCATGTGATGTGGAAGATGAATTACGTGGGAAGTTGCTGCCTCAAAACAGCAAAGGTTGTTTTGCGAAAGTAGGAAGAGAAATGGATAATGAGCTTAAGTTTAAAACTCAACATGGCTAAGATAAGCATGGAATGAGCAACAATCCAATGGTACAATCTCTTGTGAGAAACAGAGGAAAATGTAACATCGGAGAATTCGAAACAAGCATTGATAAATAGGTACGGAGGGAGACAGAGTGATTATCCATTTGAGGAGCTAAAGGGTTTACAGCAAGAAGGAAGCGTCGTAGACTAAATCAGTGCGTTCGAGTACAATTCTTCTCAAGTGAGAAGGTTGCCGGAGGAGCAATACTTAAGGTATTTTCTCGGATGACTCAAACCAGAGTTCCGATTGAAGGTGAGAACCTTCAATACCCATTCACGATTGCAGGTGATGAAATTAGCATGTGATGTGGAAGATGAATTACGTGGGAAGTTGCTGCCTCAAAACAGCAAAGGTTGTTTTGCGAAAGTAGGAAGAGAAATGGATAATGAGCTTAAGTTTAAAACTCAACATGGGCTGAATGAGATACCCGGGCCCAACAAAAGAGAAATCTGGATGTGATCTATTGCTGGGAACCCAATTGCAAATGGGTCAATTCATTTTGAATCCTAATCAGAATCACGACGAGATAACCATGATGCCATATTCTGAATTAATGGACCGCAAAGCAAGAGCACTTTGTTTCTGTTTTGGAGAAAGCTATATTCCTCTAAATTTAAGACTGAACAATTTGAAAAGGAGACACGAATGGGCATGGCTATTACCAACCCTCTGTACAACATTATGCAGACAAAAGAATATGCAGGAAAAGAGCCGAAGGAAAACCTTATTATGGAACCACAACTTAACATAGCCACCTTATTATGGAACCACAACTTAACATAGCCACTGTGAGTATTGTGCAGTCAAGAAAAGTCACAAGGTTGGAGGGAAAAGCAAGGAAATTATCAGCGGGGAAAGTGAAAATCAGTTGTTGAATCATTGTCCTTATGATAGCCTTGAGGACAAGGCTCATTTTGCATGAGAGGGTAGTCATTGGGACCATAATGTTGATGTTCGGTTGGTTCCATTTAGTAAGCCCACTAATTGGGGACAAGTAGTTACTTTGGGAATGCTATATATCCACATGTGTAGTGGTACTGAGGGGAGGTAATTGTTTTATTTTAATTAGGAGTTATTACTCTGGTAGGAGCATTTTGCTCGGGTGGTTACTATTGTATTTCCTTTTCCATTTCTTCAATTCAATAAAAATCTATTCCATTTGCTATATCAATTTCTTGAGTGTCTATCATAGACCTAAGAATATTCTTACACTAATGTTGTGAAATACAAAGAGTTTTAAAATACATTAAACAACACTTAAATATCTATGTATATTACAAGTAAACTTTTGTACAGTTGTATGTGACACTTCAAATTTATGCACTTTATTGTATCTTCTTATTGTCGTAGGATTAACTTTGTTTATTTGGGTAATTAATATGCACTGTGATGGATCATGATTAACTTATGTATCCTATTTCTGGCGCAGGATTAACTTTGTTTATTTGAGGAATTAATGTGTGCTGTGATGGATCAGGATTAACTTTGCTGTGTTTGCCCCCAAATAAGTAAGATACAACCTTATATTTATGAGTTTGGTCTTCTAGACAATCTAGACAACAGAACACTTCATGATGTTCTATAAAAAAAAATTTGGATTTGTTTAATAAATATGCATTTTTAATTTAGTGTGATTTTAATTTTGTAGTATTTTAAACAACTTATGTTTGTTTTTGGGAATTTTTCCTATGCTGGTTGATGGACTCTAAAATTTCACTAGATTTATCTGTAATGTAAATTAATTAATAATTGAATGAATGATTTTTAGTGTTGTATCTTGTGGTGGTGTTTTAGAATGTAAGGATTTTACATTCATTCCTTATTTTGGCCCAGTATTCATTTACCAATTCTGTTTCCATTTGTTCTTAGTTTTTGTGTATTGCCAATGATTCTTCCATGTTAAATATGTACGAAATTAGATACGAGGGAGACAGTGAATTATGGAAAAAAAGCTCAAAGGTGAATGGCATGCAAAATAAACCCGAGAAGTTTTTTTTATTATCCTTTTGTCTAATTTGTCATATTATCCTAGTCCCGATGAAGGATAACAAGATTTACCTTGAAATTGAAAGAAATTACTTTATTTTCATGGAATGGTGCAGATTTGCTTTGGAATATCAAAGCGTTCATTGGCTCATTGTTTTGCCTTAGTAGGAGTACCTAGTTTGGTTGGCTCTTATGTTGACGGAGCCAGGGTGTGCAAATTAACGGTGCATCTGAAACAAATTAACCCATCTTTTTTTACACAACTAAAATTTTCAGAAACTAAACTATGAATATTTTTTCCTGAGTTTGTATATGTATATATTAATGGATTTTGAAGATATATACTCTCAGTTTCTTTTTTTAAATCATCTTTTTATTTTTTACACATATTAAGAAAGTTAATCAATATTGCTACTTTTTCATATATAAGTTTTCATTTTATCTATATTACCTCTAGTTATGCATTATACGCATTTTACTTTTTCTCTCTTTAATAATTACTTAGGGGTAATTTTGACAAAAAATACATTTAATATTATCCATAGATTTACAAGTGACAATTAAAAAGGAACATAAAATTATTTAAAAAATAATACTTATAAAAGAATGAATATAAAGGAAGGGATGGAGTATTTGTTGACATTGAGATAACATGCATTGGATGATGTTACATGTTTGGGATGCAATTTCTTGGATAATGTTACATGTTTGGGATGCAATTTCTTTTATTTATTGTGATAATTAAAATCGTTATTGAAAAGTATAAAAGTTAAATTTTGATGGTTTTGATATGGGTACTGTTTTGGCAGTAAAATAATATTTTTTTATATATAAAGGAAAAATATTTTCTTTAAATCATTTTATCACACGTTTAATTAGTATGTTTATTGATGTGTGTTTTTCGTAAGTGTACGAACACGTCAGAGTAATATAAAAGATTGTCGAATCCACATAGATCAAGTGTCAATCTATTGTACCTGTTGTTATGGTGTGTATCTAAGGCAACTGAATATAATGGTTTTAAGGAGTGCACAATGGTAAATAAAATAATAATTTTAAACAATAAATAAAGACAGGCTCGAATGTAATTCACATAATCAATTGATAATCCAGTATTTGTTAATAGAACTACCTATGGGCAATGTTTTCTACTTTGAAAAGAACTAATTTAACCGGAACTGTCGCTTTCGCGTATTCAGAACCGAGTTGTACTCTCTAATCAACCCCTCATATTGTCACGGATAAAAAGGTGCGTACTACGTTAGAGTAGTAAACCTATTTTTAAGAAATATAGTATCTTAACTAAGTTGAAAAGTACTTTAACCTGGATTTCTTAGCAAAAAGAGGTTCTCACGAACCAGACTCTAAACTTCTTAACGCGTCCGAAAATCGTTTTAAAATCCCTTTTTCTTTTTAATATAAAAATTCCTAATGAACTAGACAAAGCGCTTTTGGCTGTTTTTGCAATAGTTAAAAACAATTAAACTTATATTGAAAGTTAAAATAGCCCTTAAGTGTTTCCACGAACAATTGTACGAATTACAGGTTCAATTACGATCCTTACATTCTAACCTTTATGGATTTAGTTAGACATGGTAAAGTAAAAGTTCTTTTTATTATTTTTCATAAAAGTAATTAGTGCGAGTGCGGAAAGTAAATAAAAGTAGTGTGAGTGCGGAAAGTAAATAAAAGTAGTGCGAGTGCGGGAAATAAAAGTATTTAAAGCGAGTGCGGAAAATAAACGAAAGTAGTGCGAGTGCGAGAAATAAATAAAGTAATGCAAGTGCGGGAAATAAATAAAGTAAATCAATGCGGAAAGTAAATAAAGTAAAGCGAATGCGGAAAAATAAAATACGAACTAGAATTAAAATGGCGACAGGATTAACTTCCTCCCAGAGTGCTCCAAAACTCGATCACACAGACGTATACAGACTCGGTCACTCGATTGCAGTAACACCCCGATGTGGAATGATAACTACTTTAAAACTGATATTTGCCTAAGAGATTCTAAGTTTAGATGAAGAAAAACGAAATTATAAAGTCCTATTTATAGACAAATATTAAATGGGAAAAGACCAGGATGCCCCCCTCCACTAAAAAGTGGAGGGAAGCCTTTTTGCCTTGTGGCGCCCGCCACAGGCCTATGGCGCCCGCCATGGGTGTAAACTAGTGGAGAAAGTGGGGATCGTGGGTGCTTGGCAGTTGTGGAGTGGTCTTGAGACGTGGCCACGTCATGGCAGATCCCATGACGCCAGCCATGGTGGATGCCGTAAGTGTAAAAAGCTGAATTTCTTGGTTTTCGTCCGTTTCAACTCTTTTTTCGCTCCCTTTCTCGATTTAGGCCCCAATTACATGGAAAACCTGAAAATAAAGAAAAACAAAGTAATAACATAACAAAATAACAATAAAACCTAAGAATGCATGCGAAATCGGAATCAGAAATACGATGAAATTTAGTGTTATCAAATCCTCCCACACTTAAACCTTTGTTTGTCCTCAAGCAAACATTAAAAGCTCAAAAATGAAGAAAACTGGTGTTAACACGTGATTTGGGCTAAAGGGCTTCTAAGTTCAAGTCAGGATGCAGTGACAGGTATTAACTAAGTGAACCAAGGGTACCATAATAACACAGACACAGACTTCAATCCTATATTAACCACCCCATGTCATCCCACAATACCTAGGCCTATCTTCTCATCTCTTTTTTGGGTCCTTTTCATTCAGGCGCAATCACATTAAGTCCGTTATCTGTACATGCTTCATAGTAGAGTGACCGGTTAGTGATTTTGATCCATAACATAAGGTTTCTGGCACATAAGCATGTGTAAACCCGTTTTATTTGACCTAAATGTAGCTGTGGGGGATCGGATCGTAATCTGCCCTACCAAGTTCAGTGCCAGATACCTCTGAACCAACTAACAATAGGTGGCTGCAATTTTTTCTTTTTGTGGCAATTTTTTTTTCTTTTCGGTTTAAATGACTTTGTGAGAGTCACCTATCCCAGAGTTTGCCCTTTTCTTTTTTATTAGCACTGGATCATTCACATATGTTCATCGGCCCCCTACGTAGAGCATGCTTAGGCCGGAGCTGACTGCTAGAATAAACTACTTAGGACAATTTTTGAATGATAATAAAGGCCATGGTGTGCGGGGTTTAGGAGTGATTCCTATATTCAAGAGGTCTATGGTGCTAAAATGGTACTGATGTTTCAAAAAGTTGACCTAAGTCACCACATCCTAATCCAAACCTGTCTCAAAGCCCAAAAAACATGTGAAACAACATTGTTTTCTTTTTTAAATTATTTTGGTAAGGCTAAGGAAATGGGAAAAATGAGGATGTACTAAAGATACACTATATTGGTGAGTCGTCAGACTCATACATTATCTAAGAAAAGTTAAACTAGATAACTTACTGAAAAGGAAAATAACAGAAAGCAAATAAATAACTAGAAAGGGAAATGACAGAAAGCAATAAAATCTCTTCCCACACTTAAATCGAACATTGTCCCCAATGTTTCGAAATAAGATAAGGAGGGTAACCTGGAAAACTACTGCGGAGGAGCACTGGTGCCCTCGCTGTCCTGCTGTGATGGTCTGGAACAACGGGATCTACTGCGCTGCTGGTCCCTCCGGTCAAGTCGTGCTGATAAGGCAGCCTGGGCACCCCGGACTCTCGAAGGTTACCTAGGATGGAACCCTGAGTGGCCTCCATAAGCTGGTGGTGCCGGCGGTTGACTTCTCGCTGACGGGCCTGCTCTGATGTGATGTCGGTCAAGGCACGGCAAACGTTATTGTAGGCACGACCCGAAACCAATCGTGATTGTTGCATGAAGCTCATGTTGTCCGTCAGTTGTTGTGAAATGGTAGGGAGTAGGTCGTCTCGCCTTTCCTCTCTAGCCGTCATATCACGCCACATCTCCTCAGTGACATAGAATCCAGGAGCAGCACCTGCAACAGGGTTAGAGGAAGATGGTGCGGTGTGTGACTGTGAAGGGAGATGGGGGGACATGTGAGGTACGAGAGAATGTTATCTCCGATCATATTCTTCATCGGTGTCATGTGCCTCCCCATTAGGAATATTAGGAGGAAGTGGACCCAAAACAGGTGGAGCATTCATATCATAGGTCCAGTTCCTTTCATTACGTACATTGGTACGTCTACTGCAAGGTAAAGCAACAGATGGGATAGCTACCCCATGAACCATCAACTCATAACCACCTGCTCTCCTCGTTCGGCACAATTTCATGTCTTTTAGAAATTTTAAATTAATTGTTCGAGGAGGTAGTGGTTCAAGAGTAGCTATCTCATTGTTCAGGTCAAGAGCCCGAGCAATAGACGTAACAAGTCCTCCAAAAACAATCGGTCCTGTTTTATTAGTAGTTAAAGCCATGTGTGCAAGCATAAACGAGACCGAATTGATATGGGTATTAGTGAGGCATCCTTGCAGAAATAGGAGCTCTTTAGCGTTTACCTTATTTGGACTCTCCCGGCCAAAAATAGTACATGCCAAAAGATATCTGAAAACTCTTATGGTCGGGTTATGGATGGTCGATGCAAGTATTCCTTCAAAAGAATTTATTGAAGTACTTGACAGCCTCTGCCAGTAGGAAAATACCTCGGCCGACCATTCCGCATCCAAAGGTGCCTCACATATCGCACCTTCCCTATGAGGGATTCCTAACAAGCCTGTTAGTTCGCCGGTACTGTATTCGTATTCAATTCCAAATAGTCTAAAATTAACAGTACCGACTGTGCTAGCAGTGTTAGGACTGACAGTGTATATCAATGAACTTAAAAACTCAACTGTCAGCCTCTCATAGGTAGGTTCCTGATTAACAAAAATCATATGCAAGCCAAGAAAATCTAATAAATGAAAAACACTATGATACAGACCCAAAGAGTAAAGACAGTTATCATCGACGTACCTAGTCGAGAGAATTTCTCGACTTTGAAGCCTTTGAATAATCTTCCTTTGCCTATCACCCGGTCTTCCATCGCAAAGAAGATATCCATTGAACTCCATTGTTGTTGCTCCTTGAGAAGTGAAAAGTGGTGAAAAATTGGTTTATGAGAGAAATGGTAAAGGTTGGATTTTTATGGTTTGTGGTGGATGAAAATAAAAATGGATTTTGGATGGGTTTTATAGATGGTGAATGTTTTGGAAATGTGGGAGCTTTAATGGGGGTTCAATGGGGTTTTTGGAAGTTGGAAAAATGGGTTTTGGAGGTTTGAAGGTGTGAAAATGGTGGGGATGAAGATTCAGCCCCGAAATAGGGGAAGACGGCATGGCGCCCGCCACAAGGCTATTTTCCTTTGGGCCTTGGATTTTTCAATTCTTCTTTTGGGCCCTTTTGCACTTTCGGTCTTCGGGGGGGTCCGAATAACGTTTTCTTCTCTCTTCTAAGGCATGAAGCTTGTATATTTTTTTATGAAGACAAATAAAAATATTTTTGTCTTTATATTTTTTTTCGTTATTCGACATAAAATAAAATAAAATAAAACAAAAGAAAAGAGAAAAATGAGATTAGTGCATGAAATAATATATAAGATAAAATCAAAGTACATGAAAAAAGTGTAATATATGTGATAATATAAAATATGTCTGGAGATGCGAGAAATAAAATAAAGCATGAAAAAAAAAGAAATTAAATACTAGGGTAATAACGTCAGTGTAAAATGATCATGTGGTAGGTCTCTCTTCCCGGTTCGATCCACGAATCTCAGCTATCTCCCTCCGAAGCTCTTCAATCTCCTGATATAGAGCATCGGCCTCTGAGGCATGAGTGAGATCAGATACCTCGATCTGTAATGCCAAGTCCGCTACTTCCTGCTTGAGTAGGGCAGTCTCCTTACGGAGCTCATAAATCTGGGTCTGTAGATCAGGCGGTTGCAAAGACATATTGTTAGACATAACAGTGATTCGGAGAGAAAGAGGTGTAGGAGTGTACTCAGCGGAGGGAGGTGATTTTGGCTCTTCGACAGTCTCTCCATAACCCTCTAAAGCATAACTCCAATTAGCAGGGTCGTGGACACTGGTCATCAGCGGGTTTGGTAGTGTAAAGTAATGTATCACTTCGTCGTCGATCAGTAATCTAAACGTGTTGGGCTCAAAAGAGGCCCTCCTCATCAGTCCTCTGTCAAGACAAAAGTTAACATCCAGGGTGGTGTAGCAGCAGAAGGTCCTGAGATGCAATAATTTGCGAGACAAACCCAATGCAGTAGCAATCTGTGTAACAATCCCACCGACGTGTATAATGCCTACATATGACCAGGCGACACTGGCAAGGCCCTTCAACAGAAAGTTGCCACAAGCAACTGGGCGTGACTGAGTCGCAAAAAATAGTAGGAAAATCGCCTTTTCACTCAGCAGAGTCTTTGTATTTGGCAAACCGAGGAAAGAGTTTGCTAGGCATATGATATGGGGTAAGAGATAAACATTCGTGAAGGTTATCATCAATGTAGGGTTTTTTATTACTGTCATCTTCCCAAATAAGAGTTGATGGCAATTTTATAGATTCAGTTTCTTCTTCTTGTTCTAATTCCCTTATGCATTCATCAATGATATCTAAGGCATAACAAGCATCTTCTATTACAGGTGCCATAAGGAATTTCAAAAGCACAAATTCTATCTTCTCGTCACCTACCTCGAAGGTTAGTTTCCCTTTTTTAACATCTATTATGGCTCCAGCGGTTGATAGGAACGGTCTACCTAGGAGGATTGGTATGTCGTCATCTTCTTTAATGTCCATGACAACAAAATCAGTAGGTATAAACAGCTGACCTATCCTAACATGGACGTCTTCAAGTATGCCTATAGGGTATTTAACGGATCTATCGGCTAATTGAAGTGACATCTTAGTAGGTTGTAATTCTCCTAAGTTTAATCTCTCACAAACTGCTAAAGGCATTAACCTCACACTAGCTCATAAGTCTAGAAAGGCTTTTTCGATGACATGATTCCCCAAAATACATGGAATGGAGAAATTTTCGGGATCTTTATCTTTCTTTGCTAACCTATTTTCGGAAATAGAATTACATTCCACGGGTTTCGGATCTTCAAGTCTACGTTTATTTGTAAGTATGTCTTTGAGAAACTTAGCGTAAGAAGGTATTTGGGTGATGGCTTCTGTAAAGGGTATTTCTACGTGAAGTTTTTCTATAACCTTAACAAATTTTTGATATTGATTATCGATTTGGGTTTTCTTTAGTCTTTGAGGGTATGGTATTGGTGGTTTGTATGGCGGTGGTGGTACATAGGTTTTGTTTTTAGGTTCTTCTCCTTTTTCTTGACTTTCCGGGTTTTCAGATTCCTCTGTTTCCTTCTCTTCATTTCTCTCAGAAGTTTCGGGATCACTTAATCTAGGGTTAGAAGGTTCCTTATAAGCGGTTCCACTTCGTAGAGTAATGACATTTGCTTGCCCTTTCGGGTTTTGTTGAGGTTGTCCATGGAACTGTCCTCCAGGTGTAGTCTGAGGGGCTTGGTTTAAAGCTACCTGAGAGATCTAGGTTTCAAGCATCTTATTATGAGTAATAATTTGGTCAACCTTGGTTCCTAACTGGGTAATTAGTTCTTTAACATGGACGTTTTGGCTCACGAACTCTTTGTTTTGTTGTGTTTGAGCGGTGATAAAATTTTCCACAATTTTCTCAAGGCTCGGATTTGGTGGTACAGGTTGCATAGGTTGATTTATTCTTGGGGCTTGGTAACCTTGTTGTCTCGGAGGTGCGGTATTTTGGATAGGGTTATTATTTTTATAAGAGAAGTTTGGGTGATTCCTCCATCCAGGGTTGTATGTGTTTGAAAATGGGTTCCCTTGGGTGTAGTTCACTTGCTCAAGGTTGGTCTCATTTAACAAATTGCATTCGGCGGATTGGTGTCCTTGTGTCCCACATATCTCACAATTCGGCAAAACTGCAGCTACAGTATTCGGGGTTGTACATATATGTTTGACTCTAAGGGCCAATGCGTCCATTTTAGCTTGCATCATGTCCATAGAGCTTAGCTCATGTATTCCTCCTTGGGCTTCCTTCTTTTCCACTGTCGCTCGTTCTACTCCCCATGATTGATGGTTTTGGGCCATATCTTCGATAAGGGCACTAGCTTCAGGGTAAGGTTTGTTCATCAGTGTGCCACCAACGGAAGCGTCGATGGTCATGTTAGTGTTATAATGAAGTCCATTATAGAAGGTTTGAATGATTAGCCAATTCTCTAAGCCATGATGTGGGCATGCTCTTAATAGCTCTTTATATCTCTCCCAGGCTTCGAACAACGACTCTCCTTGGTGTTGGGTAAATCTGGTTACTAGGTTTCGAAGAAGAGCGGTCTTACTTGGGGGTAAATATCTAGCAAGGAAAACTTTTTCTAAGGTCTTCCCAAGTTGTTATGGAATTGGGTGGAAGGGAATCTAACCATGATAGAGCTTTATCTCTGAGGGAAAAAGGAAATAATCTTAAGCGTATCGCCTCAAGAGGAGCTCCATTGGTTTTAAAGGTGTCTGCTAACTGGAGAAAGTGTTTTAAATGTTGGTTTGGGTTTTCGGTAGCAAGACCTGCAAATTGTCTCTGTTGCACTAATTGCAGCAGGGATGGTTTAAGTTCAAAATTATTGGCTGGGATAGCGGGGTTTACTATACTAGAACTAGGTTCCTCGTTTGATGGTTGGGCGAAGTCCTTAAGAGGTCTTCAATTTTGATCTTCGCCCATAGCTCTCCTATTCCTATGGAAAAATAAACGTGCGCGATGTCGCACCTCGAAAAATACGACCTCGCGATAAGAAAATTACCGCGGATAAAAATTAAAACAACAGAGTCGCCACCGAACTTATTTTATTCCAATTAAGGAAAAGGAAAATATCGAGAAACCTTTTAAAAAAACGGATGGATATAACAAGGTCTTTGAAACCAGATTCTAGATTCGGGAGTCGATTCCGTAAGGGGAAGGTATTAGCACCCCTTACGTCTGTTGTACTCAACAGGAACCTCTTAGTTTCACTTGCGATTTAATGTTAACTTATGCTTACTGTTTTCTTCGAATAATAAAAGCGAATGATTCTAAATTAGGGTTAATAAGAGAAATGGGTTATTTTATTCCTAAGGTGCTCGGCGGGGAGTAAGATCTGTGCGCCTACGTGTTCCCTTGTGCAATGGGAAAGTCAGAGCCTCGTAGTTCGTGGTACTAAGGTTGATTGGTTTGATTTAGACGAACAATTATTTAAATCGCATTCTAACTGCTAAGCGTTGGCTTGTCTGCTCGCGATAGGAGGCTGAAGCGCTAGCTTGTTCGAGATAGAAAGGATTTATATAATGTTCGCTTTGAAAAATGTTTGATTAGGGTTTTTTAGAATGAAAGGGTGAATAAACTGCGTCTTGAGGGGCGGGCCTCAGGAGAATTTATTCGAGAATTCGAGGAATCCGAGACTCCAGAATTCAATTCTTTCATTATTTAAATGTGGATTAAAAGTTTTAATTACGGAAAGTCGAATGAACCGTATCCCGCGGGGCGAGCCTCGGGAATGTTCATTCAAGAATTCGAGGAATGCGAGACTCCAGAATTCAGTTAATCCGTTACTTTAATTATAAAAATATTCGAATGATTTGCGTTTAGAAATACTTAGATGGTGAGGCACGATGCTCGGCTTACATAGTTCGCGAACCGATTAAAGCAACAATATGTGAGAAAACATAAATAAGTGAATTAAATTAAATTGTAAAAAATTAAATTGCAATAAGGTTATAAATAAATAATTAAATTAAAATAATAATAAATTTAGTAATACATTGAATAATCAAAATAAGAAATAAATTAAATTTGTTTGGTTATTAATTAAATAATATAATAAATTAAATACAAAGGCCTCATATTAATTGAATTCTCCAATTAAAAATATTGGAGATAATTTAATTTATTTTATATCATTGGCCCCGAAATAAAATAAAAAAATCTAGTAAAATATTTTTTAGGTCATTTTTCTGAATAATAATAAAACAATAGAACTAAATTATATTAAGAATTAGAAAAATAAAAATAATAGAATAAAAGAAATAAGATCTCTAAATTCATAAACACTAAACCAATTAAAAAATAAGAACATAAAAAAAGAAGGGTGTGTACTGGATTCATGTGTGTGTTTAGAAAACTGAATGGGCCATCAAAGCCCAAGATAATAACATAGGAAACTAGGTTTAGATCAAAATAATAAAAAAACAATATAAACATCAATTCTTATTTAAAAGATAAGTTTAATATATTAAATGCAGTTATTATTTATAAAATAAAAAAAATAAAATAAAATGAAACAAGAGTTGAAAAAAAAAACGAATAAACTTCGTCCCCCTTCTCAGAGCATGATACCAGGAAAGAGGAACCCACCCTTTAATGAAAAACGGCGGCGGAAACGAAGCTTTCCACGGTGGTGATTATCTCCCTCAATCGCTTCTGATTTGCCTCACTCAACACGTCTCAGTAGTTCCATTTTCAGATAAAAATGGTTTGCGGTGATTCAAAAGCTCGGTGGTGGCGGCGGTCGCGGTTCAGGCGAAGGCTGGGTTCTCTTCACGGATGTGCGTTTTGATTTGAGAGGGTCTCGCGGCTCAAGCTCGCGATCCCAGCGGTGGGAGATTTGGCTTGTGCAAATTTTGGCGATTTACAGCGATTTGTGGGTGTTAGCAGATTCGACGGTGGCTTTTCTGCGTTTGATGTTTGTAAGGGGTGACGATTCTGAGCGATTTCGGTGGTGAGTATTTGAGTGGTTTTCGGAAGGTTTGTGTTCACAGATTTGTTCACAATGGTTTTGCGTTTGCGCGAGTTGGACACGATGGTGGTTTAACGGACGGTTTCAAGCGGTGGTGAAGGTGGATCGTGGTCTGGAGTTTGTGCGGTTTGGCGGGTGGATGTGATTCGGTGAGTTTTTGCTTGAACGTTATTTTTGGAGGTGTGTTTCTGCGTTTGTGTTCGTTAATGGTGGTTTGATGTTGGTCTACGAAAAATGATAGAGAGGGAGATAAGTTAAATGGAGGAGATGAATTTATGAAGGTTTCCTTTCTGTTTTCTATTTTCGTTTTGTTTAGTGATTTAAGGACATGTGATTTGCAGTTGAGGGAAGGGTAGCTCGGTGATGTGAGTAATGGGATTTATGAATTTTTTGAGTTTTTCTGTGAAGCTTGAAGGTTATTTTATGTTTTTTTTTGCAGGGATTTCTTATGGCTCTCCAAGCTTTTTTTGTTATGAGCATGAGGGTTAATTTATAGATGGAAGGAAGGAGGGTATAATGGTGTGTCTTGGACGAACAGATTAAGAAGATTTGGATGAGAATTGATGATTTTGTGAGCTGTATTTTTGTTGCTGAAGTTTGTTGTAGTGAGGTAGTGGAATATCTTTAGAGATTCTAAAAGCATGTGCATGTGGAATTGTTAATGACAAATTGATTTTTTTTGGCTGAAATAAAAGATGGTTGTGATAAGTTTGTTGGCAACAAAACACATAAACACAAGGGGCTGAAGAAATTATGTAATGGATTTTTTTTTTAAATGACGAAAATGAGATGAGTTTTTTTTGTGTGGAATTTTTCTGTGATAAAGGAAACTAAGATTAATAAAAAGGTGGCATATGAATCATATGGGTAATTTTTTTAAAATAAAAAATGGTTTGGATATAGAAAAATGAGTTAATGCTGATAAAAAATTAAAATAGATGGAAAGTAGTCTATAATAACAATTTGTTTGAATTCAATAATAATTCAACTTAATTAAGTTTTTTTTTTAATTGAATTAAAATTAAAATTAAAACTGAAAACAGAATGAAATGAAGAGTGAAGTAAATAATGGATTATGAAAGGTGATAATAATGGAAAATATAAGAATAATGGACATCTTAATAAAAGTAGAAAAATAAGAAGAAAAATTATGAATTGATTTCTTTGTAAAATTTATTTTGTAACGACTAAATAATGAAATAAAACTTATGATAATAAAAAGAAATTGAAATTTTTTTAGAAAATAACAAAACACATTTTTTTACTTTTTGATAATTGATTTTTGGACAAAATACAAAATAAAAGGATATTGGATATGGATGAAATTGGGTATAAAAATAAAAAAGTGACATATCTTGGTTTTTTAATATCAGATAGAAAAATTACATTTTTTGAATTTTTGAAACATTTGTTAGATAGAGAAATAAAATGACACATTTTGGATTTTTAAACAAATATTAACAAACAGAAAAAAAAAGGGTAGGACAAATTTGGGGTATGACAGTTGCCCCTATCGAATTGGCTTAAACCGCGTAAGATAAATTGGCTTGCATTCAAACTTTCAAGGTATAAGACAATTAGATATTAACAGACTCCAGATTTGTCCGAAAAGAAAGAAATTGTGAAAATAACATATGATTAAAATTGGAAATGATGGGTGACACAACAAGAAACAAGTTGACAAAATAAATCACTTATCATCAACGGATGATAAAGCGAGTAATTGAAAGGAAAATCACTTATCACCCAAGAATGATAGGGCGAATAACTGAAAATAAAATCACTTATCATCAGAGGATGATAAGGCAAATGACTGAAAATAAAATCACTTATCACCAGAGGATGATAAGGCGAAGGACAGAAAAATAAAGAATCACTATCACCAGAGGGTGATAAGCGAAAGACGGAAAAATAAAGAATCACTATCAACAGAGGATGATAGGCGAAAGACAGAAAAATAAAGAATCACTATCAACAGAGGATGATAGGCGAAAGACAGAAAAATAAAAATCACTATCAATAGAGGATGATAGGCGAAAGACAGAAAAATAAAGGATCACTATCAACAGAGGATGATAGGCGAAAGACAGGAAAATAAAGAATCACTATCAATAGAGGATGATAGGCGAAAGACAGAAAAATAAAGGATCACTATCAACAGAGGATGATAGGCGAAAGACAGAAAAATAAAGGATCACTATCAATAGAGGATGATAGGCGAAAGACAGGAAAATAAAAAATCACTATCAACAGAGGATGATAGGCGAAACACAGAAAAATAAAAATCACTATCAATAGAGGATGATAGGCGAAAGACAGAAAAATAAAGGATCACTATCAACAGAGGATGATAGGCGAAAGACAGAAAAATAAAGGATCACTATCAACAGAGGATGATAGGCGGACTGGTTGGGAAATACTGGTAAAATAAATTAAAATTGCTTGGGGAGCAAAGGATTAAAGGGAGAAATATCCAACGGGGTAAGGCCACTAGAACTTTGCCAAGGAGGTGCCTGGAATCTTTGATTGATATGATCCTGACTTCCGCTGGGGAAAGGACTAGAAACTTGGGTTGATCCTGGATCCTGAATTATGCAACTATGCTGGATTTTTTTTGAGATGGTATTCCATAAGGATGGAGATACAATGCAAGTGTTTATGCACTGAGATGTAAATTAAAAAATGTTGGGGATATATAAAAAAAGTCTGATTTATTTAGGTATGCATATGATGCACATGTTGCAAATGATTAATGTAAATGATGCGTATGACGTTGATGATGCATAATGATGCATATGCGGTGATCGGAAAATGAAAGGTGCCAGCTTGGTGGACTTTTGGTCTGGTAGTTGCCAATAACGATTTGACTTTGGGTGGGTGGAGGGCTTGATTCCCCGATACTCGATCTTCGACGATGCATGATCAGAAGATGGATCTGAAAGATCCAAGTTTGGTTATCTGCTGGTGAGCGAAGCGACTTAATTGACACATGAAGACTGATTTTGCTTTGAATGATTGCCAGCGCCTAGCAAGGACTGCCTGTTCAGCTAGGGAAACGAGATAGGAAGATTTGCTCCTTGTTTGCTTGCCCATGCCTGCAGGGTATTTGAAATAAATCTGGTGGGGAAATTTTGACAATGGATATGGCATAACCTGCCCTAGTATCTGGATTTGATAGGCGCCTGCCCCTGACTGAGCTGTTTGAAGATAATTTGCCCCCGATTGGGCTGTTGAAGATAATTTGTCTATGATTGGACTGTTGAAGTAGTCTTGATTCATGTTGGCACCAATGAAGTTCGAGTTTCTCTTTTGACTTTCTCTTGTTGGGATTGTACTGATGTCAAACACTGAATTGCAATTAAATTGTTCATGCACAAATGGTAATGTTAACGTAAAGTTCATGTAAGTTTTGAAAAAGTCAATTTATTTGAATGTTGTGAAAGTGTGACGGATGGACCGTTAGTCCACACGAGGTGCTGATTTAGAAAGTGCGTGAAAGATGCAGTAAGAATAATGTGCAAACGAGATGGAAGATTAGAAAATATATGAGAGTTAGTTTATGCAACCTTGTTGGTAGCATGCTTTCAGAATAAACCGCGCCTCAATTAAGACTTTCGAGGGTTGTAACGTGGTCTGGTTAATGGTTGAAGAACAAAGGTATAAGGCTAAAATGATTTGTACCCATCCCTTCTTCGTTATATTCTCCAGTCCTATGTTCAGTTAGCTCTACACATGCATTTGTTTTGACTTTGCAAGAATGAAGATGAAGCTATAAAGCTCGCTTAAAAATAGCAGTCATTTTGTTATTGGTGACCCTTTGATTCTTGCTTTGGTGGTCACCGATATTTGCTTTGCTTTTGCTGAGGATTTGAATTCCTCTTTTGATTTCTTTTTTTTTTGACTAAGTCTCCCTTCGGGTGCTCAACTTAGTGGCCTTTCTTTTCTCTTTTTTTTGTTTGAATATTGTGACTGCCAAGTCATTTTTTGATGGTCCTCCGACGGGATATCTCATCTTGCGATTTGGAAGTGTAGTCATGTTAACTGAACAACTACCCTGCCCCGGGTTAGATGTAAGGGTTGTATCCGAAAGAAACACCTACTTCTAGGCTCGAAGTGGTTGACTAGGGATTAACTCCTTATTTATCCAGTGTTTGGGGATTTGAAAGAATGCCTGTACATCATTGACGAGGTTTTATCCGAAAGCATACCGTAACAGTTATGGGTATTTCGTTTTCATCATCCTCCCTCAAATATTTGCTAAAGTGAAGTGAGGAAATATTTTTTGTGATTTTTGCGATAAATGATAAATAATGAGCGAATGCGAATAGATTGATTCAAAACATACATAAACATAACATTAACATAACCAAGTACCGATAACAATGTTCATAGCAAATAGTACTTAAACAAACATTACAAAATAACAAAAATGAGGAAATCATAAATGGCGATGGCTGCCTTGATTTGAGGAATTGAACTTCTCTTGATTGAATACTTCAAAGTTGGTTACTACTCAGCTTGGTCTTCAACAACCCCTTCAAATGTCTTCACTTGTTGGCACCGTGCGGCGGAAATGGATTGTTCTGGACATTTGCATTTCTCGGAGTGAGGGTGAGATCCTTAGAGTTGACCATATCTTGAACCATATGTTTGAAGGAATGGCAGTTCTCAATTGTGTGACCTGGAGCGCCTTTGTGATACTCACAGCGAGCATTGGCATCATAGCCTCGAGCATTACCAGTCTGAGGTGGCATATCTTTCAAAGTAAGAGATCCTTTTGCCATCAGCTGATTAAAGATTTCAGAATATGTCATAGGCAGGGGATCAATGTGTCTATCATATCCTCTTTGTTGATATGGTGGACATTGTTGAGGAGTGCGTTGTTGTTGTTGACCAGGCCGTTGTGGATAAGTTGGTTGCTGGTACGAATTGGGCGCATACTGCGCAGCTGCAACCATAGGATGTGGGCGTGGTTGATGAGCCATCTGAGGCGGAAATATAGCTTGAATGGCCTGCTGATAAGGCATTGGAGGAATTAGCTGATATGGCATAGGAGCATATTATGCAGCAACAACATAGGGATACTGGTAGTAGAGAATTGGAGCAGGTGCACTCTGTTGCGGATTCCCACTTGCAGCAGAAATGGCATTTGTTTCGCCCTTTTTGTACCCGTTGAAAGGTTTCTTGACATTGGCTTGGTTGCTAGAACCTCCTTGGATCTTTCCACTTTTCAGACCCTCTTCAATTCTTTCTCCGACCATCACCATGTCTGAAAATCCAGAAGATACGATGCTGATCAGCTTCTCGTAGTATTGCCCCTGTAAGGTACCCATGAAGATGTCGATCAATTCACGGTCAACCAGTGGTGGATGCACTCTGGCAGCTAACTCCCTCCAGCGTTGGGCGTACTCCTTAAGGGATTCGCTTTCCTTTTGAGACATACTCTGAAGTTGAGTACGGTTAGGAGCAAGGTCAGTGTTGTACTTGTACTGCTTTTTGAATGCATCAGATAGATCAAGCCAAGTACGAACATTATTGCGTTCGAGCTGCATGTACCATTCTAGAGATGCTCCAGACAGGCTGTCTTGGAAGCAATGGATCATGAGCTTGTCATCTTTGGCATGAGCGGCCATTTTTCTGCAATACATCCTCAAGTGGAGTTCAGGACAACTGAGGCCTTTATATTTTTCGAATTCAGGCAGTTTAAACTTAGCAGGGATCACAACATCTGGAACTAAGCACATGTCTGAGGCACTCAGAGAGGTTGAATTGTGTCCTTCCATGATTCCGAGTTTTTCAGCTAACTCGCGACACATCTTCATAGCTTCGGATTCTTGCACAGCATGAGGATTGGTGATTGGAACAACAATATGCATCTCATACTCAACTTGATGATCCTCTTCAGCATGAGGAAACTGGACTTGATTTGGAATAGGTTGAACTTGAGGAATAACACCAATAGTAAAACCAGAGGTAGGTATTGGTTGGGAAGTGACCTCCTCAACAACAGGAGTGAAGCCTGGAGGCAAACCATAAACCCAAGGATTTGGAACTGGAACTGAAGGCATTGCTCGCGAGGCAGAGCCTTGCACTAGAGCATTGTTCATTGCGGCAGCAGCTTCGTGACGTTCTTCCATTCTGGCCGAGGCTTGTATAGTCTCGTAAATCTGGTCAATCTTGTTCTTGACCGAGTCAATCTCTTCCCTCATAGCAGCTTGTTCTTCTTGAATCACGTCCATCAGTCTTCTAGTGTTGGCTCTAGTCAAGTACGGGCGTCTAGCACGATACAGGCGTCGGGAAACCATCTTGATTTACTGAAGATGGAGGAACAGGGAATGAGTTTAAGACTTTGGAATGAAATGAAAGATGAACAATTATGCATATGAAATTAATATGCGCATGGATGCAATGCAAGATCCAGGACCACGAGTATAATCTGCTCTGAGGTGAACCATAAAAACGAATAAATAACCGATATCTCTGATAAAAGTAACCCTAGAAGGTAAACTCTTATAGGATCGTTCTAAGTTCTTTACCCGTAAAACCACTCACATGATAGTTTCTACGGTTATGGATAAGATACTCAAGGTCACGGACGCTGATCATATTAACGTCCTGCCACAGGCTAGCTGTATTATGACGATAATAACGATAGGGTCTATCTTGAGTGGAGTTTTCATGTTAGCCGTATGAGGAGCGGGTCCTCGGAGACTAACACTACGCAACTACCAACATTGAAACTGGTTCTAAAAGTGGTCCCAGAGTCACAGCCCTTTCATGAATCAAGTCATTCAACAGGCTAGTTGCGTTATGACGAGATCTACGAATAAGTCTACTCTCTAGGGGAAGCTTTCATGCTAGGCTTGCAAGGAGCGAGTCCTTGGAGACTAACACTAATAACTTCCAATTCTAAACTAATTGTTCCCTCTTCTTTTATTCAAAAACTCAGGTGTCATCCCAGGATCCAACAAGCAGGTATGATAATGATTATAATAAGAAGAGTAAATAAACAAGCATAAATAAAAAGCGTGAAGAAAACATATAAGCAAAGTCAAAATTGATTGCAAAGTAAATTAAGTTAGGCTTGACTCTCTGATTTCCCTAGCAGAGTCGCCAGCTGTCGCACCTCAAAAAATACGACCTCTCGATAAGAAAATTACCGCGGATAAAAATTAAAACAACAGAGTCGCCACCGAACTTATTTTATTCCAATTAAGGAAAAGGAAAATATCGAGAAACCTTTTAAAAAAAACGGATGGATAGAACAAGATCTTTGAAACCAGATTCTAGATTCGGGAGTCGATTCCGTAAGGGGAAGGTATTAACACCCCTTACGTCTGTTGTACTCAACAGGAACCTCTTAGTTTCACTTGCGATTTAATGTTAACTTATGCTTTCTGTTTTCTTCGAATAATAAAAGCGAATGATTCTAAATTAGGGTTAATAAGAGAAATGGGTTATTTTATTCCTAAGGTGCTCGGCAGGGAGTAAGATCCGTGTGCCTACGTATTCCCTTGTGCAATGGGAAAGTCAGAGCCTCGTAGTTCGTGGTACTAAGGTTGATTGGTTTGATTTAGATGCATAGTTATTTAAATTGCATTCTAACTGCTAAGCGTTGACTTGTCTGCTCGCGATAGGAGGCTGAAGCGCTAGCTTGTTCGAGATAGAAAGGATTTATATAATGTTCGCTTTGAAAAATGTTTGATTAGGGTTTTTTAGAATGAAAGGGTGAATAAACTGCGTCTTGAGGGGCGGGCCTCAGGAGAATGTATTCGAGAATTCGAGGAATGCGAGACTCCAGAATTCAATTCTTTCATTATTTAAATGTGGATTAAAAGTTTTAATTACGGAAAGTCGAATGAACCGTATCCCGCGGGGCGAGCCTAGGGAATGTTCATTCAAGAATTCGAGGAATGCGAGACTCCAGAATTCAGTTAATCCGTTACTTTAATTATAAAAATATTCGAATGATTTGCGTTTAGAAATACTTAGATGGCGAGGCACGATGCTCGACTTACATAGTTCGCGAACCGATTAAAGCAACAATATGTGAGAAAACATAAGTAAGTGAATTAAATTAAATTCTAAAAAATTAAATTGCAATAAGGTTAAAAATAAATAATTAAATTAAAATAATAATAAATTTAGTAATACATTGAATAATCAAAATAAGAAATAAATTAAATTTGTTTGGTTATTAATTAAATAATATAATAAATTGAATATAAAGGCCTCATATTAATTGAATTCTCCAATTAAAAATATTGGAGATAATTTAATTTATTTTATATCATTGGCCCCGAAATAAAATCAAAAGATCTAGTAAAATATTTTTTAGGTCATTTTTCTGAATAATAATAAAACAATAGAACTAAATTATATTAAGAATTAAAAAAATAAAAATAATAGAATAAAAGAAATAAGATCTCTAAATTCATAAACACTAAACTAATTAAAAAATAAGAACATAAAAAAAGAAGGGTGTGTACTGGATTCATGTGTGTGTTTAGAAAACTGAATGGGCCATCAAAGCCCAAGATAATAGCATAGGAAACTAGGTTTAGATCAAAATAATAACAAAACAATATAAACATCAATTCTTATTTAAAAGATAAGTTTAATATATTAAATGCAGTTATTATTTATAAAATAAAAAAATAAATAAAAAAATAAATGAAACAAGAGTTGAAAAAAAAATGAATAAACTTCGTTCCCCTTCTCAGAGCATGATACCAGGAAAGAGGAACCCACCCTTTAATGAAAAACGGCGGAGGAAACGAAGGTTTCCACGGTGGTGATTATATCCCTCAATCGCTTTTGATTTTCCTCACTCAACACGTCTCGGTAGTTCCATTTTCAGATAAAAATGGTTTGCGGTGATTCGAAAGCTCGGTGGTGGCGGCGGTCGCGGTTCAGGCGAAGGCTGGGTTCTCTTCACAGATGTGCGTTTTGATTTGAGAGGGTCTCGCGGCTCAAGCTCGCTATCCCAGCGGTGGGAGATTTGGCTTGTGCAAATTTTGGCGATTTACAGCGATTTGTGGGTGTTAGCGGATTCGACGGTGGCTTTTCTGCGTTTGATGTTTGTAAGGGGTGACGATTCTGAGCGATTTCGGTGGTGAGTATTTGAGTGGTTTTCGGAAGGTTTGTGTTCACAGATTTGTTCATAATTGTTTTGCGTTTGCGCGAGTTGGACACGATGGTGGTTTAACAGACGGTTTCAAGCGGTGGTGAAGGTGGATCGTGGTCTGGAGTTTGTGCGGTTTGGCGGGTGGATGTGATTCAGTGAGTTTTTGCTTGAACGTTTTTTTGGAGGTGTGTTTCTGCGTTTGTGTTCGTTAATGGTGGTTTGATGTTGGTCTATGAAAAATGATAGAGAGGGAGATAAGTTAAATGGAGGAGATGAATTTATGAAGGTTTCCTTTTTGTTTTCTATTTTCGTTTTGTTTAGTGATTTAAGGACATGTGATTTGCAGTTGAGGGAAGGGTAGCTCGGTGATGTGAGTAATGGGATTTATGAATTTTTTGAGTTTTTCCGTGAAGCTTGAAGGTTATTTTATGGTTTTTTTGCAGGGATTTCTTATGGCTCTCCAAGCTTTTTTTGTTATGAGCATGAGGGTTAATTTATAGATGGAAGGAAGGAGGGTATAATGGGGTGTCTTGGACGAAAAGATTAAGAAGATTTGGATGAGAATTGATGATTTTGTGAGCTGTATTTTTGTTGCTGAAGTTTGTTGTAGTGAGGTAGTGGAATATCTTTAGAGATTCTAAAAGCATGTGCATGTGGAATTGTTAATGACAAATTGATTTTTTTTGGCTGAAATAAAAGATGGTTGTGATAAGTTTGTTGGCAACAAAACACATAAACACAAGGGGCTGAAGAAATTATGTAATGGATTTTTTTTAAAATGACGAAAATGAGATGAGTTTTTTGTGTGGAATTTTTCTGTGATAAAGGAAACTAAGATTAATAAAAAGGTGGCATATGAATCATATGGGTAATTTTTTAAAAATAAAAAATGGTTTGGATATAGAAAAATGAGTTAATGCTGATAAAAAATTAAAATAGATGGAAAGTAGTCTATAATAACAATTTGTTTGAATTCAATAATAATTCAACTTAATTAATTTTTTTTAAATTGAATTAAAATTAAAATTAAAACTGGAAACATAATGAAATGAAGTGTGAAGTAAATAATGGATTATGAAAGGTGATAATAATGGAAAATATAAGAATAATGGACATCTTAATAAAAGTAGAAAAATAAGAAGAAAAATTATGAATTGATTTCTTTGTAAAATTTCTTTTGTAACGACTAAATAATGAAATAAAACTTATGATAATAAAAAGAAATTGAATTTTTTTTAGAAAATAACAAAACACATTTTTTTACATTTTGATAATTGATTTTTGGACAAAATACAAAATAAAAGGATATTGGATATGGATGAAATTGGGTATAAAAATAAAAAAAGTGACATATCTTGGTTTTTTAATATCAGACAGAAAAATTACATTTTTTGAATTTTTGAAACATTTGTTAGACAGAGAAATAAAATAGAATATTTTGGATTTTTAAACAAATATTAACAAACAGAAAAAAAAGGGTAGGACAAATTTGGGGTATGACACCCGAGCGTAACGTTCAGGCTCAGCTAGAGGGTCTACTAAGCTTCCGGCACTGCGAGTCTTTCGCATTGACCGGCAGGTAACAACCTTAGTCTAAACGGTATAACTACAGGGTATGAAATTTGACGAAATTGGTCCCCGACAACGGCGCCAAAAACGTGATGCGTGTTTTGTGCAAGTGTACGAACACGTCAGAGTAATATAAAAGATTGTCGAATCCACATAGACCAAGTGTCAATCTATCGTACTTGTTGTAATGGTGTGTATCTAAGGCAACTGAATATAATGGTTTTAAGGAGTGCGCAATGGTAAATAAAATAATAATTTTAAACAATAAATAAAGACAGGCTTGAATGTAATTCACATAATCAATTGATAATCCAGTACTTGTTAATAGAACTACTTATGGGCAATGTTTTATACTTTAAAAAGAACTAATTTAACAGGAACTGTCACTTTCGCGTATTCAGAACCGAGTTGTATTCTCTAATCAACCCCTCCTATTATCACAGATAAAAAGGTGTGTACTGCATTAGAGTAGTAAACCTATTTTTAAGAAATATAGTATCTTAACTAAGTTGAAAAGTACTTTAACCTGGATTTCTTAGCAAAAAGAGGTTCTCACGAACCAGACTCTAAACTTCTTAACGCGTCCGAAAATCGTTTTAAAATCCCTTTTCTTTTTAATCTAAAAACTCCTAATGAACTAGACAAAGCGCTTTTGTCTATTTTTGAAATAGTTAAAAACAATTAAACTTATATTGAAAGTTAAAATAGCCCTTAAGTGTTTCCACGAACAATTGTACGGATTACATGTTCAATTATGATCCTTACATTCTAACCTTTATGGATTTAGTTAGACATGGTAAAGTAAAAGTTCTTTTTATTATTTTTCATAAAAGTAATTAGTGCGAGTGCAGAAAGTAAATAAAAGTAGTGCGAGTGTGTCGCTCCCACTAAGTTACACCAGGGTCAGATAGGGTACAAACGCGAACGGTCGGCGAATGGAGAGATGAAATGAAGATGAAAAGAGTCGCCAACTAGACATTTTTATCCCGAAGGAAAGGTAATGCTGCATAAACCTAGAAAGATATGGATAAGACGGTTGCGAATCAGAGAAACTGAGAAAGGGGGTTGCTTACAACCTGGGAAGGTATTAGCACCCAGATTGTCCGTCATACTCGACGGGATCCACCCTTAAAAGATTTGTGCTTAAAGAGGTAGGTGTCAGTGCTATCTGTGTGCAAAAGCTGGAAAATAATATACAAGTGTCAGTGTAAGAAAATAAAGTGAGGTGCTCAGGAATAAGGATTAGAAAGAATGCTAAAAGAGGGGGAAGACACAAAGACTTTTGTTCGATAACTGTTAAGTTATGCCTACGTATCCTCTCGTGCAATGAGGAAGTCAGAACACCGTAGTTCGACTCAAAGAGACTGAAAGATAAATTGACATGTGAACTGCTTGCTTGTCTATGCTCAAGTGTATGACTCGTCTAGCTCGAGTGCTAATTGTCTTGCATTAGACGGAAGAAGCAGGTTCTCGTTTGTGAGTGAGTGTGATGAGAAAAGAATCCTGAAGGAGACGATTATTGTTTGTTTTTGGTGTTTTCAATCTTTTATTGCTTTTTTTTTTGAGTTTGTCATAAGTCAATGAGGTTAAGCCTAAACCAAAGGTTAGTAAACTCATCATATCCTCCCTCTGATTAGGGATAATAAGAATACCTTAAGTATGAAGTAAGCACCTCAAACTTAATTACCATAATGATGTAGGATTAAGATCATTAACCTAATTGTGATTATTTAGATGTTTTTGGTGTTTTTGTTTAGTGTTAAGTAATGAGTTTAAGCCATAATCAAGGATTTAATGGACCCATTACACCATCCTAGTAGAAGGATAATAGATGAGCACACTTAAGCTGAGGAAGATACCTCAACTTAATCCATGATTAGGGATTAACCTCATGACAAAACAAGCCTTTATTAAAGTGGATTTTAGTTAATGGTAAGATTAAGAAGTGAATTTTATGGTTTGTAAGACAACTTGAGGGGGACTTGTCCATTAACACTAGGGTTAGTCCTTCTTAACCAATTAAGGAAGAATTAGAACCCTAATGCAAGGCCCAAGTTACAAACTATTGTCTTAGTGATTATTAAGATGGATTGATTAAGAGGTTTAAACACATTAATGGTTTAACACTTAGGATTAAAGTTATACACTCCATCCTAAGAGAAGGATGCAGGCATAACCTTAATCACAAAGCCTTAAAACCTTAAAGGTTTAGTCTCTGATTATGGGATGGGAAAAAAGACACAAAAGAAGACACAAAGGTAAAAACTAAAGGGGGAATAATCAAAACCCTAATTATTGTCATGCTTGGGTGTTCCTATGGTTTACGAGGCTTGCAAGAGATCTTCAAAGAAGCCACCAATGGAAGAAGCAGATGAAAGGAGGAGAAGCAAAAGAAACAAGTTAACTTACTTCATTGAAGAAGATAAGTTACTTGAAGAAAGAAAGTGAATGAAGAACATGAATGAGCAAGCTCACTATAAAGCAAAATAAAATGCAACAAGGATGCAAAAGAAGAATGAGAGGAGAAATGAGAAGTGAAGGCAAATTCACTTCTCAAAGTACTTACCACCTGAAATGGTTAGCATTAAGAAAGAAATGAAATGAAAATGAGATGTTTGCAAGGATGTAAACCAAAACCAGAAGCATAAACATGATGTAAGTGATGCTATGAGATGATTCAAAGACATGTCAAGTGATATGAATGTTCATACAAGAGATGAGAATGCAAATGAAGCATAAAGGAAGCATGAAAACACATGAAAGTTCATGGAATGAAATGAATGCATAACATGGCAAATGGATGAAGAAATGATCAAGCATGATTCTAATGTGTCCTAAGATGTCTTAGAAGTCATGTGAATGTATGAAATGCCATGACAAGTTCATGAATGAATACATATGCAAGATGAATGCAAATGAACATGAGAAATTAGGGTTTTAATGCAACATGAGATGCAAAATTCAAAAACAGAAGCAAATCATAAGATAAAAAATTGAAAATGAACTTAAAGGAACCCTAACCCCATATGATATCACACCCCAAAGGAGGATACCTAACTCTTAACCTAAAGAAAGTTGTGATTTTTCTAAGTTACCTAGGGTTTTAAGGTACCTTAAGGGGAAAAATGCAAATCAAATAAAAAATGAAAGATAAATTTGTGACAAAATTATGCTAGATACTACATGTCAAATGAAGATCAATGCAAAAAGAATCAATGTCATACCATTCATAGTTAGGCAGAAAATAATTCTTGAAGTTAGGGTTCAAAAATAGGAATTTTATGAACCCTAAATTCAAGAAAATGTCAAAGATGATTCTAAACCAAAAAGAAATTTGTATGAATGGCATGCCAATGTTTCTAAATGTCTTAAGATGCTATGTGATTTTTTTTGGGATTTTTAGAAACCTAAATGATATTTTAATTAATTAATTTCCATTAATTAATTAAAATAAACATTAAAATATTTAAAAAATTATTTTTTAAAGCAAAAAATAAAAATAAAAATGTTTTCTGGTTGAGAAAAATATTTGAAGTGAAAATGCAAAAGGAAAAAATTTTTAGGATTTTCTAACTATTTTTAATAAATGATGCAAAATAAATGAGAAAAACTTAATTAAAAATGAATTAAAACAGAAGTATGCGCATCCAAGGGACAAGATTGATTATGGGGGATTTTGGTTTGACCTGGCGCGCATCTGGACGGTCTAGGTTCAAACGTATTAAAACCTAATTAATTAATTAATTAAACAGGATTTAAACTTAATGAAATGATCTGAGCCCTTTATCATACGCGGGAAGACAAGATCCAAAGGCCTACGTTTAAACATTGCCCTAACCCTAATTAAACATTTAATTACTTTCAGGTGGCCGGAGAAGACCTCCAGTCATCTTCTCCGGCCAGCTCCTCCCTGAGCAACCCCAAAACTTCACCCCTAGGTCATTTCTAGAGCTCTAAAGCTCTAGATCAACTCCTATCACCTTCCTAAACACGAATCCAACCTCAAAACAAATTTATCATGGCTCACAAACAAGATTCGAAGGAAAACTAAAAAACTGGAAAAGTTTCAGAAGCTCAGTAAATACTCAATTAACAACCATTTTCAAAACTAAAAGTATCAGCATGATCAGCACAACATAAGGAACATTCTAAGAACTTGAAATAGCATTTCTAGAAAAAAGTTTGAAGAGGTTACCTGAGCTTGAGCTTCCTCAGTTTGGAGATTTCTGGCCACCTCTCTTGTGCAAACTCACTCCAATGATCCTCCTGAAGAAGCTTTGAGGCTTGGAAGGAGTTTGTTTTGGTTGGTTTGTGTGATTGCACTTCAACTGGCCAAGAATCGTGTTTTGGTTATGGGGTGTTTCTGGCTGTTTAATGGTTTCTTTGTGTTCTATAAATGATTTTGAGATGAATGGTGAAATTTGTTTTGAGTTTGAGTGGCTGAGTAGTGAGTTTTGAAGGCTTTTGTAAAATGGAGTGTTTTTGTGTATGCTGAGTTCTTGGAGCTCTTGGCTTGTGTGTGTTATGAAAATGAATCCTTGAAGCATGCTTGTAGAGTCTGGATAGGCCAGAGAGTGGGTGGTGGACTGTGGTGATTGGTATGGGTGTTTTTGCACAAAGTCAATAAAGTTTGTACTTGAGGTATGGGCTCTTGTGCAGCTGGATTTTTGGCTTGTCTTGGTGCAACTGAGATCAAGGAGGTCCATAGAATCCATTTTGTAGAAATTCAGCAAGTGGATGAAAGGTTATGTGCCGTTTTGCAATTTCATGAAGTTTTGGCCCCTTTTGAAATTCTTGATGTGCAAGACATGAAAACTTGAGATTATTTGGCCAATTCTTAATTTTAGGCAATGTGCTATGTTTCTATGATGCTTAGAAGTGTGTTTGAAGTCACAAAATAGCTTGGCAAGTGGTTTTGCAAAATATCCTCTTTGGCATGAAACTTGAAATTATGTGATTTTTGCCAACTTTGACAAGCCATAACTTGTGTTCCATAATGAATTAGAACTTGTTCTTGTACTTTTTGAAAAGGGAATGATCCAATCTACAACTTTCATGACCAACAATTTTTCATTTGAAGCATTTTTGGTTGAGAAAGAGGAGGTTGAAAAACTTTCCCAAAATGGAAAGTTTACATTACAAGTCATTTCCATTTTTGTCAACTTTTGGTTTAGCTCACTTTTCTTGAATTTTTTGAACTTACAAGCACTTCAATGATCAAATAAAGATCATATAACTTCAATTTGATGAAAAATCCACTTTGGTTCCATGGATGGGGGCCTCAGATGCCCTGATTTTGCTCTGACTTGCTCAAGAAGTTACCCAGTGAACATATGACTTCCACAATAAATTTCTTCATCAAACTTTGTACACATGATCTTTATAACATATTGAGACCCTTAGAAACAAGAATGACCAAAAAATTTGGAGTTATGGCCTCTGAAACCAAAACCTTAATTTCAGGTCATCTGTGCAGTGAAACCCTAGCTCAGCTTCCATGCTTTCCAAGTTCTTGGGATTATTTGACTTCCTTGATCTTTGAGGGATGTAAATTGATGATTGAACATACATGGACCCTCTTGGAATGATTGGAGACCTTTGGAGTGGCTCAGATGGATCCTTGGATTGCTCAGATCACAAACCCTAGATGCAGATGACTTGAACTATGCAGATGAAACAAAAATGCAATATGAGATGATATGCTTAAACTAATTAAAAATTGAAACATCACAAGCCATGGTGTGAACTTAGTGAGGGAAAATTTGGGGTGTTTACAGAGTGCAGAAAGTAAATAAAAGTAGTGTGAGTGCGGGAAATAAAAGTATTTAAAGCGAGTGCGGAAAATAAACGAAAGTAGTGCGAGTGCGAGAAATAAATAAAGTAAAGCGAGTGCGGGAAATAAATAAAGTAAAGCAATGCGGAAAGTAAATAAAGTAAAGCGAATTCGGAAAAATAAAATATGAACTGGAATTAAAATGGCGGCAGGATTAACTTCCTCCCAGAGTGCTCCAAAACTCGATCACACAGACGTATACAGACTCGATCACTCGATTGCAGTAACACCCCGATGTGGAATGATAACTACTTTAAAACTGATATATGCCTAAGAGATTCTAAGTTTGGATGAAGAAAAATGAAATTCTAAATTCCTATTTATAGGAAAATATTAAATGGGAAAAGACCAGGATGCCCCCCTCCACTAAAAAATTGAGGGAAGCCTTTTTTCCTTGTGGCGCTCGCCACAGGCCTATGGCGCCCGCCATGGGTGTAAACTGGTGGAGAAAGTGGGGATCGTGGGTGCTTGGCAGTTGTGGAGTGGTCTTGAGACGTGGCCACGTCATGGCAGACCCCACGGCGCCAGCCATGGTGGATGCCATAAGTGTAAAAAGCTGAATTTCTTGGTTTTCGTTCGTTTCAACTCCTTTTTCGCTCCCTTTCTCGATTTAGGCCCCGATTACATGGGAAACCTAAAAAAATAAGAAAAAAGTAATAACATAACAAAATAACAATAAAACCTAAGAATGCATGCGAAATCGGAGTCAGAAATGCAGTGAAATTTAGTGTTATCATTTATTTTATCAAATATGTCATTTATGAGAGTGTTAGCCTGAAGGGATTTCGGCACCAGAAAAGAGTTTCGACGACGCAGGGAAGAAGTAATGTGAAGAAAGCTGGGAAATCAAGATGAACGAAGGAGTTGGTCGAAGCACTTCGACGTTGCCTCAGTAACATAAAAAAATTCATGAAGAAACCGCTTAAGGAAGTAGGAAGGCAAAGTGGGCAGTTACTAAGAGTAGTAGGGTGACACGTGTCATCATCAGATTTGCTAGAAGGGTATAATGGTTATTTTTTAGTGTCTATTTAAGAAGATTTCATTAGCAGAAATAAAGAGTCACATTTCTTTACATTGTACAATGGAAACACTCAGAGTATCAAGCGTTAAAGAGAAACGAGTTAATCCCCTAAGCAAAATGTATGATCGCATCCAACACTTTATCAATTTCAACCATTTAAATTACAAGTCATTTTAATACATTTGTTTTTGCCTTTGTCATTTAACTGCTTTTCATTTTAATTATTTCTTTTACTTGCTTTCCAAATCCCATTTAATTTACCAAGCATTTTACTTATTCGTTCGAAATAACCATCACCACTATCATAGATCGCATACACTGATCCTCTAAGAAGCGTTTGATGTCATAGAACCAAGGCTTATCATCTTTAGCAATGTCTACTGAGAATACATATGCTGGTCTGTCAAGTCTGGAAACTGAAATTCGAGGTACAAAGTTGGCAGCTTGAACTTTGATCATGGAGGAAATGGTAGCCAGAGCATCTGCAAACTGATTTTCATCTCGAGGGATATACTCAAGTTTGACTGTGGTGAAGAAAGTCAGTAATCTCCTCGTATAATCCCGGTATGGAATCAGATGCTCCTGGTGAGTGTACCATTTGCCGTTGGTTTGATTGATTACCAGAGCTGAATCTCCTAATACAGTTAACGTCTTGATCCTGAGGTCAATGACTTCCTCGAGACCCATGATACATGCTTCATATTCAGCTTCATTGTTAGTGCAATTAAAGGTGAGTTTTGCCGAGAAAGGCATGTGAACTCCCTTAGGTGTAATGAGTATTGCACCAACTCCACGACCATTCATATTAATAGCCCCATCAAACATCATTGTCCATTCTTCTTCTGGGTCAGGCCCTTCAGTGTGAACAAGATCTTCATGATATTTTGCTTTCAGGAACATGACGTCTTCATCAGGGAAGTCAAATCTCATAGGCTGGTAATCATCAATGGGTTACTCAGCCAGATAGTCAGACAATACACTGCCCTTGATGGCTTTTTGAGATGTGTACTGGATGTCATACTCTGTTAGAATCATTTGCCATCTTGCAACTCTTCCGGTAAGTGCTGGCTTCTCAAATATGTACTTGAATGGATCCATCTTGGAGATCAACAAGGTAGTGTGGGTCAACATATATTACCTTAGTCGGCGAGTAGCCCACGCTAAAGCACAACAAGTTTTCTCGAGCAGTGAACAACGTTGTTCAGAGTCGGTAAACATTTTGCTTAGGTAGTATATTGCATACTCTTTTCGACCAGACTCGTCATGCTGGCCCAACACACACCCCATTGACTCTTCTAATACTGTCAAGTACATTATTAGAGGTCTTCCTTCAACGGGAGGCATAAGGATTGGAGGTTCTTGTAAGTATTCCTTGATTTTGTCAAAAGCCATCTGGCAGTCTTCATTCCACCTGACCGTTTGTTCTTTTCTTAACAATTTGAATAGGGGCTCGCAGGTTGCAGTGAGATGAGATATGAACCTTGAAATGTAGTTCAATATACCTAAGAAACCCCAGACTTCTTTTTCGGTCCTAGGTGCAAGCATCTCTTGAATGGCTTTGACTTTATCAGGGTCAACTTCAATTCCTTTTTCACTTACAATAAATCCCAGCAGCTTACCGGACCGTACCCCAAATGTGCACTTGTTGGGGTTTAGTTTCAGCTGGTACTTCCTCAGACATTTGAATAGCTTCAACAAATTTACCAGATGGTCTTCTTCTGTGAGGGACTTGGCAATCATGTCATCCACATAACATTCAATTTCTTTGTGGATCATGTCATGGAATAATGTTACCATAGCCCGTTGATAAGTGGCACCAGCATTCTTCAGTCCAAATGGCATTACCTTATAACAAATATGCCCCAGGGTGTGATGAAAGTTGTCTTCTCCATGTCTTCAGGTGACATCTTGATCTGATTATATCCTAAAAATCCATCCATGAAGGAAAACACCGAGAACTAAGTAGTGTTTTCGACCAATACATCAATGTGAGGTAATGGGAAATCATCTTTCGGGCTAGCTCTATTCAGATCCCGGTAATCCACACACATCCGCACTTTGCCATCCTTCTTAGGCAATGGTACAATGTTAGCAACCCATGGCGGGTAACTAGTTACAGCAAGGAAACCGGCGTCCCACTGTTTTTGTACCTCTTCTTTAATTTTCATGGCCATATCTGGACGAGTACGGTGCAACTTCTATTTTACTGGAGGACAGTCTTCCTTTAGAGGCAGCTTGTGCATAAAAATGTCGGTATCAGAACCTGGCATATCTTGATAAGACCAAGCAAAGACATCAACATACTCTCGAAGCATGTCAATAAGTTGTTCCTTCACTGAATCTTGCAGGCGGGCCCCGATCTTAACTTCTTTCAAGTCTTCTTCGGTACCAAGATTAACTGTCTCAACTTCCTCCTGATGAGGAGTGATAACCTTCTCCTCTTGCCTTAATAACCTGGCAAGCTCTTCGGGTAGCTCATAATCTTCTTCAACCCCTTCATCGGCTTGATTAATCGGATTGTCGAAGTCATACGAAGTCATAGCAGTGTCGTTGTCGGTGTAGTCTGGAGGGCACTCTCTGCAAGGGTTTAGATTGGTTCATTTTAGTGATTAGTTTTTATATTGTTTAGAAAAAGTGAAAATAAATTTAATATTTTGAAAACATCGCCATTTTATTGTTTTGTACAAAAAATGAAAAATGAAAAACAGTGAGCGGGAAAAAAGAGACTCATTTGCAAAAGATGTCCTGATATTCATTAATTGATCGTTTGCACAAAATACAAGATGACCCGATTACAAAATGAGTCCTGACACCTTGGGCAAGATGCAGGACTTGATGCATGCTTAAAGATAGGAAATAATAATTACTCTGCAGGAGTAACTCTTATAATTTCCTGGGAAGACCAGTTTGAGACTTGGTTCCCCGGGATCCTTGGACGTATCCAGTTTTCCAGGTTGCGTTCTTCTTCTTCCTCGTCTTCCAAACTGTTCACAGCATCCGGGGTAAGCATTCCCCCGATGACAAATTTGGGCTCCGTTGCAGCCTCTGGTTGATCTTGTCGAGTTGGTCTGTAACCCAACCCGAATCTGTCTTCTTTCTTTTCTACTGGCAGCAGCTTGCCCCAGCCTTGAGCGGTACCCTCTTCAACAACCTTCCTGGCTTGTTGATATGAAGTGATGGAAGTTCCAGACACAGCAGTTGCTTCATTGATGTTAAGGGCCTCAAACCCCTGACTCATAGTCTCATGGATCTCCTCATCCATCTCTATATACTTGTAAGTAGCCAGCTGGCTAACGAAGATGTCTTCCTCCCCGCAGATTGTGATGATCTGGCCTTCCCACTCAAATTTTAACTTTTGGTGAAGGGTAGATGTAACGGCGCCAGCGGCGTGAATCCAAGGTCTACCCAACAAAAAACTATAGGTCGGCTGTATGTCTATCACAAAGAAGGTAGTTTTAAAGGTTTGTGGGCCAATCATCATAGGTAGATCAATCTCTCCAAGCACTGATATCTTAGATCCATCAAATGCTCTCACCACCAAGTTACTTGGACGTAATGCCAAACCATCATACTCCAGCTTCACCAAGGCTTTCATTGGGAGGACATTGAGCGAAGACCCAATGTCTACCAGTACATGAGAAAGAACAACACCTTTGCATTCTAAGGTGATATGTAAAGCCTTGTTATGATTGCGTCCATCCATCGTTAAATCAGCATTTTTGAAGCCCAGTCCATGACTAGTGTTAACATTTGCTACCACTGTTTCCAGCTGATTAACCGTAATCTCTTCCGGAACATATGCTGCGTGCAGGACCTTCAACAATGCATTCCTGTGAGCTTCGGAACACATTAGCAATGATAATATAGAGATTTTGGAGGGCGTCTGATGAAGCTGGTCCACCACTTTGTAATCACTCTTTTTTATTATTCTCATGAACTCGTCCACTTCTTGTTCAAAAGACGTCTTCGGAGTTTCTTTGACAGTTGGCTCTTCAAGTACCACATTCTTCCCTTTTGCCTTAGCAGCAGCTTTTGCTTCAGCATTGGGCCTTGGTGTTTGTGAGGAAAAAAGGCGTCCGCTTCTGGTGAAGCCTCCGCCTCCCCCAACATTGTCTACTTGTGGTGAAGAGGTTGATGAATCTAGAGTGATTTTCTTTCCGTCGCAGTAGAGATCAGAGCCGTAGTGCCAAGGTATGGCATTACTGCTTTCATAAGGAACAAGTCCAGGCACCGTAATGGTGACCAGACTGATTGCCACAGCGGAAGGAACTGTGATGGTATGTGGGTCGTAGTAGATTGTGACTGGAGATCTGACAAGAGATATTGTAGTTTGTTGTTGGAAATTGTTGTTGGGATGAACATTTGCCGGGTCATAATAGATCGTGACCGTTGAGACATCTTCATTAGTGTTTGCTGGTGTGGTAGGCGTTTCCGTTGATAAAATGGGTGCTGATGTTGTAGAAGTAAATGTTGCTGAACTCTGATCTATGGAAATAATGGATGGAGTAATTGCCGGAGTTATGGATGAATCAGTGGGAATGATAGTTGTTGTTGTTGTAGGAGGATCTATTGTTGCTGAAGATAGGATTGTTGATGTTGAAGGAGAATCCATTGTTGCTGAAGAAAGAGTTGTTGAAGGAGCCATTGTGGTAATCTGCAAAATTCCATCTCTGATGAGGCCATCTATGCCAAACCTTAGCTTCTCACAACCATTAATAGCAGTTTTGCACAATTCGCAGCAGGCCTCACAGCCCGGGAACTCTTGGCATCTTAAGAGTTGAGTTTTGACTTCTGCCAACGGTGTTTGAATCTGTGCAACATTATCAATCAGTGCAGATGGTTGATCCTTTTCTATGACATTAATCCTGGGCCCACCATGATTAGGCATAGGATTTTTGTTAACATTTGGAGGAGGCGCGAAATTGAGAGCTTTGGAATCGACCAAATCCTGAACCTTCATTTGCAAGGCTCTACACTTCTCAGTATTGTGACCAGGCGCGTTGGAGTGAAAGGCACACCTGGCATTAGCATCATAATTCTTTGGGAGGTTGAGAGGATCTGGTGGAGCCAACGTCCTTAACTCAACCAGGTTAAGCTTCAGGAGTTGTAGCAGTAAAGCGGCATAAGGCATAGGGATGGGATCAATCACCCTATTTGCCTGAGATGGTCTCTGTTGAAAGGGGCACTGCTGTTGTTGTTGTTATACGATCTTTGTTGCGGAAAATGAGATTGTTGTTGATAGTGTTGTTGTTATTGTTGAGGATAAAGTGGTTGCTGTGCAACCGGAGCCGGGATAGTAACGGCTGCTACTGATCTATGAGAGTATTGGGGTCTGCCCCTGATTGCATGGATAACATTCGTTTCACCTACCCTTCGGGGTCCTATAAAAGGTTTTCTGGGGTTGTTGGAGGAGCTGGCACCATTGTCAGAGATTTTGCCCATTTTCAAAAGACTCTCAATTCTCTCACCAGCTATAATTACGTCGGCAAAACTGGTGGAAGAGAAAGCAGCAAGTCTATCAATATAAGTTCCCTGCAAGGTGTTCATAAACATGTCAGCCATCTCTCTTTCAGACATGGGTGGCTGGACAGCAGCAGCAAGCTGTCTCCACCTCTGAGCATAATCCCGAAAGCTTTCCCTTGAAGACTGAGACATGCCCATTAGAAGAGTTCTATTAGGGGCCATGTCTAGGTTGTACTGGTATTGCCGGATGAAAGCTTCGGCCAAGTCTTTCCAACATCTTATAGTGGCCCTCGTCATATGCGAATACCATTCTCTTGATCCTCCAGTCAAGCTGTCCTCAAAATAGAACATCCCTAACTTCTCGTCCATGGTATAAGCCTTGAGTCTCCCTAAGAAGGATTGTAGATGAGTACGCGGGAAGGAGGTACCATTATATTTCTCAAAGCATGGGGGTTTGAATTTATGGGGAATCCTCACCCCATCTACCAGCCCCATATCCATCACGTCAAAGCCTAAAGAATTCTGGGATTCTAAAGACCTCAGCTTTTCGGCAATCTCATCCAGCCTTTTGTCATACACCTCATCTCCAGCCCCAATAACTGTGAACTGCTCTTCTTGGGGATCCTCTTGCAGGATTCTTCCCCCAGCAGTATTACCTTGAACATTCCTTGTGCCATTAACATCTGGATTCAAATGGGGCCCATACTCTGGTGGGTCGATACGAGGCTGCCCTCGTTCATTATTGCTAGTTCCCCCTGTTCCAAGGTGGGGCTCTTCAGGTGTCTGCCTTTCTACCAGCTCTCTCAGCCTTTCTTGCCTCTGGGCTAAGCCAGTCATCACGGCCATAAACTGGACCATTTGGTTTCTCATTTCGACCCTCTCGTTTTCCATTTGATTACTTACCTCATTCAGGTCCTACTGTACCTGATCCATCTGAATGCCTGAAAGGTTGTTACGCGTTGGGTACCGGTGTGTGCGGTTGTAAACACCCCAAATTTGCCCTCACCCATTCACACCATGGCTTGTGATCATCTCATATGCCTAAGCTCAATCATAAGCATCTCATATTGCATTTTTGGTTCACTGCATTGGTTCTAAGTCATCTGCATCTAGGGTTTGTGATCTGAGCAATTCAAGAGCTTCTTGAGCCACTCCAAAGGTCATCAATCACTTAAAAGGGGTTCATGTGTGTTCTTATATCATATTGTATCCTCTCAAAGTCAAAAATGTCAAGGAATCACAAGAACCAGGATTAGTGTGGAAGTAGAGCTAGGTTTGACTGCACAGATGACCTAGAATTAGGGTTTTGGTTTCAGAGGCCATAACTCCAAAATTTTTGGTCATTCTTGTTTATATTGGTCTCTATATGGTATAGGGAGTATGCATATCAATTTTCATGAAGAAATTCCATGGGGAAGTCATCTGATCAAGAGTTGACTTTTCAAGCAAGTCAGTGCAAAATCAGGGCATCTGAGGCCCCCAATGACCCAACCAAGGGGTGATCTTCATCATTTTGAGTGTATATGATCTTTATTTGATCATAGAAGAAGTTGGAAGTTCACAAAATTCAAGAATTTCAAGTCTTTTGCAAAGTTGACTTTTTGGGCAAGTTTGACTTTTAATGAAAATGTCATTTTATGCAACTTTTTCAACCCTTACTTTTTGATTCAAGAAAGCTTCAAATGGAAAAACTTTGGTCATGAAAGTTGTATAATAGATCTTTCCCTTTTCAAAAAGTACAAGAACATGACCTAATTCATTTTGGATCAAAAGTTATGGCTCATCAAAGTTGGCAAAAATCACTAAATCTCAAGTTATGCACCAAATGGGAAAACTTGCAAATTCTTGTACCAAGGCAATTTGTGACTTCAAATTGATGTCTAACCTTTACACAAACATCACACAAGTCTTAAAAATCAGAATGGGCCAAGAGATCACATGTTTATGGCCTATGGAGCAAGACTTTTTCATAGAAAACCAAAGGCAAACCAAGTTGCAAAAACTCATGATGGCATTGCATCCACTTGCTAGCTACTTTGCTGATCAGTCCTAGCCTTTTCCCTCACCATGTTGCGCAGCCCACACCCCTTGTACTTGGCTAGAACATGACCCATGCTTCTCTTACACAAAAGTTGACAATTTGCAAAAGTAACCATACCTATCACAAAAGGACATGTCACTTCATCTGACCAATAGCAATTGTTTATACAAACAAATTGCAAGCCAAAGCACATAACAAGCAAACCTGAAACAAGCCATAGCACCACATTCTCATTTTCACTCTCAAAGGCAAAAGCTTTCGAAACTCAGAAAACAACTCAAAAACTCACAAACAAACTTCATAGATCAACTCAACTCATCATCCTGGTCAGAAAACACCCCTCATCCTTGCCCTAAACTGCCTGAATCATAAACACGATCCTCACCTGAGCTTGAACAGAACTTCTGTGAACTCTCAAACCAGCCCAAATAAATTTGTTCTAAGCCTTTCAGAAGCATAAGGGAGGTTATAGGAGTGGATTGCGCAAAGAGAAAGGGCCAGAAAGTTGCAGACTGAGAAGCTTCAAACTCAGGTAGCTTCATGAACTTTTTTTCCAGAAATGGATTTTTAAGTTCTTAATAGCTTCTACATGCTTCCCTGATCATGAATATGTGGTTGTTTTCGAAAATGAGTGAGAAATGAGTATGTATGCAGTCTCTGAAACTTTTTGCCCTAGAACATGTTTGATTCGATTCTCCTTGTTTCTGAATGATAAATGTTGTTTGAATGGGGGTCTTGATTCGTGATTGAGTGGGGAAGAGTTCTGGGCAATTAGATTTCGTTTTAGATGCGTGTGGAGAGAGTTTGAAGTTTTGGGTGATCGGAGAAGACGACCGAAACAGTGTTCCGGTCGCCTGAGAGTCATTAGGGTTGTCATTAGGGCTTAATCATTAATTAGACAGGTTTGAATGCTGGCCCTTGGATATGGCGCCAGGTCAATGCGCGCGCGTTTGAGTTTGAATCTGGACCTTCAGATTGAATGACTTTTCTTTATTTCAGTTTAAATTCATTTTATTTTTCACTTAATTGCATTGTTTTGTCCATTTATTTAAAAATAGCAAAATCAATTTAAAAATTCTGAAATTTTTTATACAAACTTTTATTTAATTTCAGAACACAAAAATATTTTTACTTTTATTTTTAGCATTTAAAAAATATTTTTAAATATTTAAAAGTTTATTTTTAATTAATTAATGAGAATTAATTAATTAAAAATACCTTTAGGTATTTAAAAATCACCAAAAAATTCATGAAACATTTAAAACCATTTAGAAACATTGTCCAACCCTCAAACCAAATTTCTTTTTTGATCTTGATGCATTTTGAGAATTTTCCATGGAATTAAAATCATTTTAATGCATTATTTTGATCCAAACTTCCAAAAATCATTTCTGCCTAACCATTGAGAGTTGGACCTTGATTCTTTTTGCATTGCATTGTGTTTAGCATGTAGTTTGTGAGATTAAATTGGCATGATTTGATCTTTCATTTTCCATTTGTTTGGCATTTTTCTTGTTAAGGAACCCTAAAACCCTAGAAAACTTAGGAAAATCATAACTTGAGCTAGGTTAAGAGTTGGAACCTCTCCTTTGGGCAGTGAGTTAGTATAGGTTTAGGGATCCTTTGAGTGCATTTTCAATTTTTTATCTTGATGTTTGCTTCTGATTTTGGTTTTTGTTTGATGCATTGATCATAAACCCTAATTTGGGTTCTCTTTTGCATTCATCTTGCATTTGCATTCATACCTTGACTTGCCATAGCATTTTGTGCATCCATTTGATTCATGTGACATCTTAAGACATATTTAAAGCATGTTTGATCATTGCATCTTGCATTTGCCATGTTGTATGCCATATGCACTTCATAACTTTTCATGTATGTTCATGGTTCTAAACATGCCTCATTTGCATCCTTTTGCTCATGTGATCTCCCTCTTGTCTTGGTTCATGTTTGCAGCATCTCATAGCATCACTATCATCCCATACATGCTTCTGGTTTTGATTTACATCATGCCCTTTCATTTCATTTTGCATTGCATTGCATTTTGCTCACTAACTTTTCAGGTGGTAAGTAACTTTGAGAAGTGAATTTGCCTTCACTTCTCATAACTTCTCTTCATCTCTTTTTTGCATCCTTGCTGCATTTCTTGTATGTGTTTGAGATTGAGCTTGCTCATTCTTCTTCATCCTTCTTTCTTTCCTCAAGTGACTTGTCTTCTTCAATGAAGCAAGTTACTTTGCTTCTCCTGATCCTTTCATCTGCTTCTTGGTGGCTCCTTTGAAGATATCTCCTGAAAACCTCACAAACCTTAGGAACAACCAAGCATGATAATGATTAGGGTTTTGATTAGTCTCCCCTCTTAGTTTTACCTTTGTGTCTCCTTTTGAGTCTTCTCTTCTCACCTCATAATCAGGGACTAAACCCTAAAGGCTTTAAGGCTTTGTGATTAAGCTTATGCCTGCATCCTTCTATTAGGATGGAGTGTATAACTTTAATCCTAAGTGTTAAACCCTTAATGTGTTTAACTCCTTTAATCAATTCACTTAATAATCATCAAGACATCAAGCTTGTAACTTGGGCCTTGCATTAGGGTTCTAATTCTTCCTTAATTGGTTAAGAAGGACTAACCCTAGTGTTAATGGACAAGTCCCCCTCAAGTTGTCTTACAAATCATAAAACTCACTTCTTCATCATATCATTAACTAAAATCCACTTAATCAAAGGCTTGTTTTGTCATGAGTTTAATCCCTAATCATGGATTAAGTTGAGGATCTTTCCTCAGCTTAAACATTCTCATCTATTATCCTTCTATTAGGATGGTATAATGAGTCTGTTTAATCCCTGATTATGGCTTAATCTCATTACTCAACACTAAACAAAAACACCAAAAACATCTAAATAATCACAAGTAGGTTAATGATCTTAATCCTACATCAAAGGTGATTAAGTGTGAGAATCTGACTTCACACTTAAGGTACTCTCATTACCCCTAATCAGAGGGAAGATGTGATGAGTTTACTAATCCATTGGTTTAGGCTTAAGCTCATTAACTTATGACAAACTTCAAAAAGCAATAAAAGACTGAAAACACAAAAACAAACAATAATCGTCTCCTCCGGGATTCTCTTCTCACCTCATTCACTCATAAACGAGAACTTGCTTCTTCCGTCTAATGCAAGACAGTTTGCACCTGAGCCAGACAGGTCATACACTTGAACATAGGCTAGCAAGCAGTTCACAAGTCAATTCATCTTTCAGTCTCTTTGGGTCGAACTACGGTGTTCTGACTTCCTCATTGCACGAGAGGATACGTAGGCATAACTTAACAATTATCGAACAAAAGTCTCTGTATATTCCCCCCTCCTTCTAGTCTTATTCTTTAGCCTCATATCTTGGGCAATTCATTCTCATTCTTACACTGACACATCATTTACACACTTCACTTTCTTTTACACTGACACCTGTACATCTTTTTCCAACTCTTTTGCACACAAATTGCACTGACAATACCCCTTTAAAACACAAATCATTTAAGCGTGGATCCTGTCGAGTACGGCGGACAATCTGGGTGCTAATACCTTCCCAGGTTGTAACCAACCCCCTTTCTCAGTCTCTCTGGTTCGCAACCGTCTTATCCATCTTTTCTAGGCTTATGCAGCATTGCCTTTCCTCCGGGATAAAAATGCCTAGCTTGCGACTCTTTTTCTTTTCCAGTGAGTTCACTCCTGTGTGTTCTCATTGTTCCCTTTCGCCGACCGTTCGCGTCTGTACCCTATCTGACCTAGCTTCATTTAGTGGGAGCGACAGCTTGGCGACTCTGCTGGGGACCCTTATACTGTAACCAGGGCTTCTGGTTCTTTTTGTGGGTTCCTCCTAGCGCTTGATTGATTTGTGTTTATTGGGGTGTTATGTGTTATATGTGCTTGTATGTTTGTTTTATTTACTGCTTTATGTACAGTTTGTTTACTGCTTTCTTTATAGCTTTCCATATATCATACTGTCATACTGTCTGGTTGGATCTGGTTCTGTTGTTTTGGTGGGTGGGTGTTCTACTGAGAGTTAAGGTCCTATACCTGGGACCTGAGTGACACCTAGGCTAGAGTGGTTCATGTTCTTTCCCATTCCATTTCGGTCTGGTGCGGGAATATGAAACACGGTTCAGATATGGGTTTCTTCTTGAGAACTCTGTGCTACAGATTTCCTGTAGTGCTAGGGCTATCTGGGAAGCCTGCTAAGTCTGGATGACCATTAGTATTGACCTTCAGAAACTGAGGTGAATTAGAGGAGGATCTTTTATGGTTATTGTAAACACTGTACCTCCGGGTTAGAAGTGTTTACACTTCTCATAACTGATCCAAGTCTGAGGATCCTTGTTTTAGAACATCATCTGTGAGAGGGTTGGGCTGTTTATAGGTTTGCAGGTACACTTGACCTCAGAATACCCTGTTACTTTGTTTGATTAAGAGTACTCCATTTTGGAACAGTTCTTGTGATTTTAACCCTGGACATGTGACTCTTTATTTGAGTCCCCCACCTTGGTTACTGGACTTATGAACCTCCATCTGGATTTCTTGACACACATGGACTTATATCAGAGTACTTGATCAGATCCAGCTCAATCGCAAACCCTTGCATATCATTTGCATACATCATCATTGCATCATTCTAACATTTGCTTATTTGTTTTTCAGGGTATCCATCACATACTTTGGCTTGGTTTTGACCCCTTTTATCTGCATAGACCTATCTTCATCAGTATCAGCTCCAGCTATCAGTCACCTCCATCACCAGTCTCAGCCTGTCAGTGGCCCATCATCAGTGTTATTCATCAGCACCTGTCTCAACTTTTCTTCAGCAGTATGGCACCTAAGAAGAGTAATATCTCCTACCATTTCTTTCAGCCTGAGCTAGCTGACATCAGGAGGGTTCAGACCCTGATTACTCCAGACCATATACCACTGTTTAGAGAACACTATGGAGGCATACTTGATGTGGTTATGGATTTGGACCCTTCACAGAGGAGCTTGATTCATACTTGCCTGCAGTTCTATGATCCCCCTCTGAGGTGCTTCACTTTCCAGGATTTTCAGTTGGGGCCCTTATTGGAGGAGTATTCATCATTAGTTGGCATACCTATCAGGGGTGGAGTCCCTTTCAACCCTGAGATGGTTTTTCCAAGTAATGAAGAGGTGGCAAAGGCCTTGCATCTGGAACCAATTCTGATTGGGCAGAATATGACTACCAAGGCTGGAGTCCCTGGCTTACATTTGGATTTCCTAATTTGTCAGGCCACCCTGAAGGCCTCTTTGGGAGAGTGGAAGGCAGTCTGTGCCTTGTTGGCCCTTAGCATATATGGGGTCATACTTTTTGCAGACGAGCCTAAATTTGTTAGCAAGAATGCAATCCACCTTTTCATTCTGAGGAACCCAGTGCCCACATTATTGGGAGACTTCTACTATTCTATCCATCAAAGGAATGAAAAACAAAGGGGAAGATTGGTGAGGTGCTGTGCTCCCCTATTCCATACTTGGCTTCTCAAACATCTGCCAAAGACTGATGCATTCTTGAATCCCCACCAGCAACTGAATTGGGCTAGAAGACTCACTGCTTTGACTTCAGCAGATATCAGGTGGTGCATTCAGAGCACCAAAGGCAGGGACATCATTACCAGCTGTAGGCAGTTTCCCAATGTACCATTGATAGGAGTAAAGGGTTGCATCAACTACAACCCTCTGCTATTCAAAAGACAACTGGGCTATGCATTGGTCCACACTCCTAAGGCACAAGACTTGGCTGAGACTCTTTACTGTGAGATTAAGCCTAATCTGGTTATTGTCAGGCAAGCATCTTGGGCTTGGGACAATGTCCAGACCAAGGGAATGGCCATCCTGGGAAGATACAACAATGTAGCCTCTGCACAGTACTATGAGTGGTCCCATGCCAGGGCTCAATTTTCTGGGATGCCCTTCACCTTGGAAGATGTGCCTGGACCTTCATCAGCACCACCTCCTGCCACTGTTAGCTTAGAGGAGTTTGAGAAATTGAAGGAGAGAAATGAGAAGTTGACTCAGGCTCTACAGAAGACCCTCTGGGAGAGGAGTGATGGTAGGCTGGACATTGAAAGGCTAGAAAAGCTAAAGGTGGAGCATCTAGCTAGAATTGAGAAGTCAGAGGACTACATTAAGAAGTCAAGAGCAGGAGAACAGATCTTGAAGAATGCCTGCAAGGAAGCTCAGTTCCAGAAAGCCAGGACTGACTTGTATCTAAAAGAGAGTCAAGCAAGGTGGGTCAGGATCACCGAAGCTCGTACTCAAGAAGATAAAAGGACTCAGGACAAGATTGAGCAGCTGGAGGTTGGTGCAAAGGAGCAACAGAAGGCCTTACTAGCTGCACAGAGAGAGATCTCAGAGTTGAAGATTAGAGCTGGAGTAAAGAGGTCAAAGGATCAGGGTCATCACAAGAAGCTAACTGCAGCTGTTACTACCAGGAATCTTCTCATCAGGAACCTCACAAAGCGCCCAGCTGATCCTGTGACTGAAGCACTTCTCAAGGAAGTTCAGGAGGATGAGTTTGGTCTTGGTGTCTGACCTTTCGTTTGTTGTTGCTTTCATTTCCTTGTACTTTTCTTTTCTTATGTTATATTTTTGACCCCCCAGGGGCATCTATTGTAAACAAACTATGTATCATTCACCTTTTGTAATATATGTATTAGTTTGTTTTATCTGAATTCTCCAAGCAGCATCAACAGCATCCTCAAGGGTCTGGAAAGGTCAAAACCAAGAGCCAAGCCGGATACCTTGGAAATAAATAAGCATACTGCATTGCATACTAACCTTTTGTTTTATTTTGTAGGTTTTGTGTTGTTTTTGTTACTAACTCTGTTGTGATCTCAGGAATTATTGCTCGACGACGAGGGTTCCCACTCAACCGTCCACACAGATATCCCACCCGAAACAACCTTCCAGGAATACAGATGGATCAGGTACAGCAGGACCTTACAGAGGTCAGAAACCAAATGGCCAATGAAAGATTGGAAATGAGGAATCAGATGACGCAATTTATGGAGGTGATGAATAATATGGCTCAAAGCCAGGAGAGGTTAAGAGCACTGGTATAGAGACAGAATCATGAAGACCCCCATCCAGGGACTGCTGGGACGAGCAACAATGAGAGGGTCCAACCTCATGTCAACCCCCCTGTATTTGGACCCCACCTTCATCCGGAGATCAACATTCCTGCAAATGTGCAAGGAACTACCACTGCAGGTAGAGTGCTGCAAGAAGACCCCCAGGAAGATCAGTTCACAGTGATGGGAGCTGGGGAGGAAGCCTATGACATAAGGCTGGAAGAGATTGCTGAGAAATTAAGATCCTTGGAGTCTCAAAACTCTTTAGGTTTTGATGTTATGGACATGGGCTTAGTGGACGGGGTCAGGATTCCCCACAAATTTAAACCTCCTTGTTTTGAAAAGTACAACGGAACCTCTTGTCCACGGACCCACTTGCAATCTTTCTTGGGAAGGCTGAAGGCGTATACTATGGACGAAAAGCTATGGATGTTTTATTTTGAGGATAGCTTAACCGGAGCTTCAAGGGAATGGTACTCCCACCTGACCAGAGCCACCATCAGGTACTGGAAGGACCTGGCAGAGGCCTTCATCAGGCAGTACCAGTATAATTTGGATATGGCTCCCAACAGGAATCTCCTGATGGGAATGTCACAGTCATCCAGGGAAAGCTTCCGGGAGTACGCCCAGAGGTGGAGACAGCTTGCTGCTGCTGTTCAGCCACCCATGTCAGAGAGGGAGATGGCAGATATGTTTATGAACACCCTCCAAGGGACATACATTGATAGGCTGGCTGCCTTTTCTTCAACCAGCTTTGCAGATGTAGTCATAGCCGGGGAAAGAATTGAGAGCCTATTAAAAATGGGCAAAATTTCTGACAACGGTGCCAGCTCATCCAGCAACCCAAGAAAGCCTTTTGTAGGCCCAAGAAGAACTGGCGAGACCAATGCTATCCATACCAGCAGGGGAAGACCCCAGTATGTTTAAAGGTCAGTGGCAGCAGTCACCATTCCCTCTCCACTTCCTCAGCAAACAGTTTATCAGCCACAACAACAACCCCAGTATCCACAGCAACCCCAGTACCAGCAACAAACTCAGTATCCTCCTAGAAACTACAACAATGCCAACAACAGCAATAATCAGCAAAGACCATTCTAGCAGAGGCCATCTCAGGCCAATAGGGTGATTGATCTGATTCCCATGCCATATGCCGCACTATTGCCACAACTCCTAAAGCTCAACCTGGTTGAGTTAAGGACATTGGCACCTCCAGATCCATCCAGTCTACCCAGAAACTATGACATCAACGCCAGATGTGCATTCCATTCCAACGCACCTGGCCACAGTACAGAAAAGTGCAGAGCTTTGCACATGAAGGTACAAGACTTGGTAGAATCCAAGGCTCTAAATTTTGCACCACCACCAAATGTTAATAAGAACCCTATGCCAAACCATGGAGGACCCCGAATCAACGCTATTGAAGAAGACAAACCGTCTTACTTGATATCCAGTGTGGGTCAGATTCGGACACCCTTGGTGGAGATTAAGGCCCAGCTCCTTGAATGTCAAATATTCCCGGGATGTGAGCTAGGGTGTGCTTATTGCAACATTTCAGTGAATGGTTGTGATAACTTGAGGGATGGCATAGATGGTCTCATCCTGAGTGCCCTGCTTCAAATTACAACCTCAGTACCTTCCAATCCAACAATCTCCTTAACAACGGTTTCAGAGTCTCCTACAAATTCAGCAACAATTATTCCCAACAACTCATCAGCACTATCAACAACATCTCCATCCACCATGTCAACAAATCATACATCAGCAAACATCCCTCCTACAACTTCAGCACCCCTTTATTCAGAACCTCCTACAACAATAACACCCATCCTTCCAACAATGTCTCCTACAACACCAGCAGCAAACAATGAAGATGTCTCAACGGTTACAATTTATTATGATCCTGAAAATGATTCTGCCTACAACTCACAAAATGCCACTCCTATCAGAGCACCAGTCACAATATACTATGATCCACAAACTATCATGGTCCCTTCTGCAGCTGCCATCAGTCCAGTCACTATCACAGTGCCTGGGCCAGTACCTTATGAAAGCAGTAAAGCCATCCCTTGGCATTACGGCTCCGATCTATACTGCGAAGGACAGAAAATCACTCTTGAATCATCAACTTCTTCACCACAAATAGACAATGTGGGAGGAGGCGGAGGCTTCACTCGAAGCGGACGTCTCTTTGCCCCACAAATTCAAAGGCCCACTGCAGAAGCAGAAGCTGCTGCCAAAGCCAAAGGGAAAAGCTCGGTGCGAGAAGAACAAGTTGTCAAAGAAGCTTTAAAAACCCCTTTCGATCAAGAAGTTGATGAATTCATGAGAATCATCAAGAAGAGTGATTACAGAGTAGTGGACCAGCTTCATCAGACCCCTTCCAAGATCTCCATCCTATCATTGTTAATGTGCTCCGAGGCTCATTGGAATGCACTTCTAAAAGTCTTGCACGATGCTTATGTGCCGGAAGAGATCACAGTCAATCAGCTAGAAGCTGTAGTTGGAAGTGTCAATGCTAGTAATGGACTAGGGTTCACCAACACTGATTTGACTACGGAAGGCCGCAATCATAACAAGGCCTTGCACATTACCATGGAATGTAAAGGTGCGGTTCTTTCCCATGTGCTGGTAGACACAGGATCATCCCTTAATGTCTTACCTAAAAAGGCCCTTGTGAAGCTGGAATATGAAGGATTGGCATTGCGACCCAGTAACTTGGTAGTGAGAGCCTTTGACGGCTCTAAGAGATCAGTTCTGGGAGAAATTGAGTTGCTTGTAACGATTGGCCCACAAACTTTCAAAACGACCTTCTACGTGATGGACATTCAGCCTGCCTACAGCTGTTTGTTGGGTAGACCATGGATTCATGCCGCTGGCGCAGTTACGTCTACCCTTCACCAGAAGTTAAAATTCGAGTGGGAAGGCCAAGTCGTTACAATTTGTGGAGAGGAGGATATTTTTGTTAGCCATCTGGCTACCTACAAATACATTGAGATGGATGGGGAGATCCACGAAACTATGAGTCAGGGGTTTGAGGCCCTGAATGTAAATGAAGCATCTGCTGTGCTTGGAATCTCCATGGCATCTTATCAACAAGCCTGGAAGGTTGTTGAGGAAGGAACTGCCCAAGGCTGGGGCAAGGTTTTATCTGTGGAGAAGAAGAAGGACAAATTTGGGTTGGGTTACAAACCAACTCAACGAGATCAAGCAGAGGCTGCTGAGAAGCCCGGTTTTGTCAGTGGGGGGATGCTCACCCCTGATGCTATCAACAATTTGGAAGACGAGCTGGAAGAAGAACGCAATCTGGAGAATTGGATACGTCCAAAGACCCCGGGGAGCAGTATCTCAAACTGGTCTTCCCAGGAAATTATAAGGGTTACTCCTGCAGAGTAATTATTATTTCCTGTATCTTATAGCATGCATCAAGTCTTGCATCTTGCCCAAGATGACAAGACTCATTTTGTAATCGGGCCATCTGTAATTTTTGTGCAACAAGATTAATCAATGAAATATCAGACATCTTTTGCAAATGAGTCTTTTTCTTTTCCGCTCACTGTTTATCCATTTTTCTTTTTGTAAAAAAAATAAATGGCAATGTTTTCAAAATGAAAACTTCATTTCACTTTTTAACAAGATTAAAATCAATCACTAAAATGAACAAACTGAACCCTTGCAGAGAGTGCCTTCCAGACCGCACCGACAACAACACGGCTATGACTTCGTATGACTTTGACAATCCAATCAATCAAGCTGATGAAGGGGTTGAAGAAGATTATGAGCTTCCTGAAGAGCTAGCCAGGTTGTTAAGACAAGAGGAAAAGGTTATCACTCCTCATCAGGAGGAGGTCGAAACGATCAATCTTGGTACAGAAGAAGAAGTGAAAGAATTTAAGATCGGGGCCTGCTTACAAGACTCGGTGAAGAGACAACTGATTGACCTGCTTCAGGAATACGTGGATGTGTTTGCTTGGTCTTATCAAGATATGCCAGGATTGGACACCGACATTGTTATGCACAAGCTGCCTTTAAGAGAAGAGTGCCCGCCGGTTAAACAGAAACTACGCCGTACTCGCCCAGACATGGCAATGAAAATCAAAGAAGAGGTACAAAAGCAGTGGGACGCCGGGTTCCTTGCTGTAACTAGCTATCCACCGTGGGTTGCTAATATAGTACCTGTGCCTAAGAAAGACGGCAAAGTAAGAATGTGTGTTGACTACCGGGATCTGAACAGAGCCAGCTCGAAAGATGACTTCCCATTACCTCACATTGATGTATTGGTGGATAATACGGCTCAGTTCTCGGTATTCTCCTTCATGGATGGATTTTCAGGATATAATCAGATCAAGATGTCACCTGAAGACATGGAGAAGACAACCTTCATCACACCCTGGGGCACGTTCTGTTACAAGGTGATGCCATTTGGATTGAAGAACGCCGGTGCAACATATCAACGGGCTATGGTAACGTTATTCCACGATATGATCCACAAAGAAATCGAGTGTTATGTGGATGACATGATTGCCAAGTCCCTCACCGAAGAAGACCACTTGGTAAATCTGCTGAAGCTATTCAAGCGTCTGAGGAAGTACCAATTGAAGTTAAACCCCAACAAATGCACATTCGGGGTGCGATCCGGTAAGCTGCTGGGTTTTATTGTAAATGAGAAAGGGATTGAAGTCGACCCAGATAAAGTCAAAGCCATTCAAGAAATGCCTGCACCAAAGTCATAAAAAGAAGTTCGAGGTTTTCTAGGAAGATTGAACTACATTTCAAGGTTCATATCTCACCTTACAGCAACCTGCGAACCCTTGTTCAAACTGCTACGAAAAGAACAAACGGTCAGGTGGAATGAAGACTGCCAGAGGGCTTTTGACAAGATTAAGGAGTACTTACAAGAGCCTCCAATCCTTATGCCTCCAGTTGAAGGAAGACCTCTGATAATGTACTTGACAGTATTAGAAGAGTCAATGGGGTGTGTGCTGGGCCAGCATGACGAGTCTGGTCGAAAAGAGTATGCAATATACTACCTGAGCAAAAAGTTTACTGACTGTGAACAACATTATTCACTGCTCGAGAAAACTTGCCGTGCTTTAGCGTGGGCTGCTCGCCGACTGAGATAGTATATGTTGACCCACACTACCTTATTGATCTCAAAGATGGACCCAGTCAAGTACATATTTGAGAAGCCAGCTCTTACCGGACGGGTTGCAAGATGGCAAATGATTCTTACAGAATATGACATTCAGTACACGTCTCAGAAAGCCATCAAGGGCAGTGTACTGTCTGAATATCTTGCTGAGCAACCTATTGATGACTACCAGCCCATGAGATTTGACTTCCCTGATGAAGACATCATGTTCATTAAAGCAAACGATCATGAAGAGCCTGTTCACACTGAAGGGCCTGACCCAGAAGAAGAATGGACTATGATGTTTGATGGGACTGTTAATATGAATGGTCGTGGTGTTGGTGCAGTACTCATTACACCCAAAGGGGTTCACATGCCTTTCTCGGAAAAACTCGCTTTCAACTGTACTAACAACGAAGCTGAATACGAAGCTTGCATTATGGGTCTTGAGGAAGCCATTGACCTCAGGATCAAGACATTGACTGTATTCGGGGATTCAGCTCTGGTAGTCAATCAAACCAACGGCAAATGGTACACGCACCAGGATCATCTGATACCCTACAGGGATTATACAAGAAGGTTATTGACTTTTTTTACAACGGTCAAGCTTGAGTATATCCCTCGGGACGAGAATCAGTTTGCAGATGCTCTGGCCACCATTTCATCCATGATCAAAGTTCAAGCTGCCAACTTTGTACCTCAGATTTCGGTATCCAGACTTGACAGACCAGCGTATGTATTTGCAGCAGACATTGTCAAAGATGATAAGCCTTGGTTCCATGACATTAAGTGCTTCTTGGAGGATCAAACATACCCACCTGGGGCATCTTCCAATGATAAGAAGACTTTAAGAAGGCTTGCTGGTAGTTTCTTTTTGAATACCGATGGTTCCCTGTACAAGAGAAACTTTGATATGGTACTCCTCAGATGTGTTGATAGAGCAGAAGCAGACTTGTTAATGCACGAGGTGCACGAAGGATCCTTTGGTACCCATGCCGGAGGGCATGCCATGGCTAAGAAACTGCTAAGATCAGGCTATTACTGGATCACAATGGATGCAGACTGTTGTGCCTATGCCAGAAAATGCCATAAATGCCAGATTTACACGGATAAGGTGCATGTGCCTCCCAATCCTTTGAATATAATGTCTTCACCCTGGCCCTTTGCCATGTGGGGCATTGATATGATCGACAAGATTGAACCAACTGCTTCGAACGGCCATAGATTCATCCTGGTTGCCATTGACTATTTCACCAAATGGGTCGAAGCAGCTTCATATGCAAATGTTACAAGGAAAGTGGTAGCCCGATTTCTAAAGAGAGATATCATATGTCGATACGGAGTTCCCGAGCGAATCATTACTGACAATGGTTCCAATTTGAACAACAAAATGATGGCTGAGCTATGCCGGGACTTCAAGATCCAACACCACAATTCTTCTCCTTACAGGCTAAAGATGAACGGCGCTGTTGAGGCAGCTAACAAGAATATCAAGAGGATTGTGCAGAAGATGGTAGTCACTTACAAAGATTGGCACGAGATGCTACCATTTGCCTTGAATGGGTACCACACGTCAATCAGAACATCCACTGGGGCAACACCATATCAGCTTGTGTATGGTATGGAAGCAGTCCTACCTGTTGAAGTTGAGTTACCTTCCCTAAGGGTACTGATGGATGTTAAACTAAACGAAGCAGAGTGGGTCAGGTCCCGATACGAGCAACTGAGTCTGATTGAAGAAAAAAGATTGGCTGCGATCTGTCATGGGCAGTTATATCAGAAAAGAATGAAGAGAGCCTTCGATCAGAAAGTCAGGCACCGAGAGTACCAAGTAGGGGATCTTGTGCTGAAAAGAATCCTCCCTCCTCATACAGACCATAGGGGAAAGTGGACTCCGAATTATGAAGGACCATTTGTAGTAAAGAAAGTTTTCTCTGGTGGAGCACTAATGCTCAGCACCATGGATGGTGAAGACTTCCTGTCCCCTGTGAATTCAGATGCAGTTAAAAAATACTTCGCATAAAAATGACCCGCTGGACATAAAAACAGAATGTAAGTCCAGGCAAAAATAGGGCATCCCGGCGAGTCAAAAACAGAATAAAAGACTCGGGCAAAAATAAGGGAAAATAAACAAAAAATGTACACCCGCTGAGTTGAAAAGCCGCATTGGACAACTCAGGCAAAAATGAGTATCCCGATGGATTGAAAACCCGAAAGGGCGATCCATGCAAAATAAGGGAATAAGCGAACAACTGCACTCCGAATTCATCTGTAGCACTCACAACTTGGTAAGCTTCGAAAGGATCAAGCTTCAATCAGAATCAGCCTTCTCCAGAAAGCAAGATGAGAAGAACGTCAAAAGTCATACGAGTCATAGCAAAAGAGGAAGCTCCTTGAAAGCGTCGTCAACATTGCCAGCACTTTGTTTCTCAATTTGTAACAATCTCCTCATTTTAGGAGATATGTTTCTTTGACTGTATCTTGCCAATTCAGAGCATTTGAGTTAATAAAATCATATTTTCAGTCATGTCTCGTCTCGTACAGTTTATTTTTATTTGCAAAAATGTCTGATGTCTCTAAAAAATTTGATTGCATGAGTACAGATGTTTATCTTCAAAAATAAAAATATATGCTTGCAGGGAATATACTTACTCTCAGAAGTGTCTAGACTCCTATGACGGAATCCGGTAAGGGATGCCTCGGGATCACTTGTGCGTTTCTCTGTCTTTGCAGGATTGCAGGTATTCAAAAACACAACATGGGGCATGAAAGCGTCATCCCAGCAAGCTGGCAAATCAACGCTCACACAGTCTTAGCACCCAAGTGCTTTCTCCCCAGCTGAGTTGCCACTTGTTGTTTCTCCCTAGCTGAGTTGCCATCCGTTACTCCTCCTCATCCAAATACAAAAAGCCTGGGAACCATTTCCCCACAGAGTATCATCCTCTATCCAAAAGAGCTACGCACAAAGGAATCACAACAGAGTGAAGAAAGCTTCTACAAACCCCAACTAGGTCCCTCACTTCTGGAATGGGTCAATTGTTGACCCGTTTCCCCAAGCAGATGCATTATCAGGTCTACCAATGATCTCATCCCCAGCTGGGATGTCCATTTCAAACAGATTGACCAGAGATCTTCACAGCAACGGGATCCGAATCTCGGATTGGTATCTTTGCATAATCATGGCATTCGCATCATATTCACCCACAAAGCGTAGCATTCCGTCTAATACGGAGCATTACGGCAAAAATCAAACATATAGCATAATCATAATCCATGTTTCAAAACAAACACTTGTGAATATTGAAATCCACCAACAATATAAAGAATACCCCCCAGATTTCCCAGCAAAAGCAGTTGCCTCACATTCACAAACACCGGTATATACTCCTTTTGACACCCGTCCGTGTCATACCCCTAGCAGAAAGCCAAAGACATCCTCTTTGCACTCACATATACTTATATACAGTTCCCTTGACATCCGTCCATGTCATTTTCCCCAGTACAGTAACATAAACACTTTGTGTGTCATATACTTGTTTATACTATACTCTTCTCGTTTTGACGCTCGTCCGTGTCACTCTCCCCAGCAGATTAAACACTAATCTATACACCACTCACACTTATACAGATACTCGTTCGTATCTTGTATATACCATTTATATCCCCACAGATTCGACACTCGTCCGTGTTCTTTGTTAACCAGTTGGTACTCGTCCGTACCATCATCTTAGAACATGCGTCAAGCGTTCGTTTCTACCTGATACTCGTCCGTATCATAGTCTTAAGGATGCTCGTCCGCATATTTAATCCATACACTGTTTCAAACACTTACGTCTCCTTGAATATAGACACTCGTCTGTGTCTACTATTCCCCAGAAGAGTCCCTGCAGATTCAACACTCGTCCGTGTTCTTTGTTAACCAGTTGATACTCGTCTGCATCATCATCTCTGAACACGTATCAGTATTTGTTTCTACCTGATACTCGCCCGTATCGTAGTCTTAAGGATGCTCGTCCGCATCTTTACTCTATACACAAACATCTAAACACTTATACCTTTTGTTTCTTGGATATAAACACTCGTCCGTGTTTACTATTCCCTAGTAGATCGCTAACAAAGCAAATTTTCCTTTTTTATATGACATTCGTCCTGTGTCATGATAAACCCTGAGAGCAGCCGTACCCTGCTAGGTGGTCGTCCTCCACCTCTTGATGGTCGTCCTCCATCATGCTCATCCGATGGCCGTCCCCATCGTTGATTTTCTATCCGACATTCGTCCTATGTCGTGATATTTAGCAGCCGTCCCCTGCTAGGTGGTCGTCCTCCACCCTTTTGATGATTGCCCTTCATCATTTTATCCAATGGCCGTCCCCATTGTTGATTTTGGTTATCTGACATTCGTCCTATGTCATGATAAACCTCGAGAGCAGCCGTCCCCTGTTAGGTGGCCGTCCTCCACCTCTTGATGGTCGTCCTCCATCATGCTCGTCCGATGGCCGTCCCCATCGTTGACCTTTTATCCGGCGTTCGTCCTACGTCGCAATACTTTCGGCAGCCGTACCCTGCCAGGTGGTCGTCCTCCACCTTAGATGACCGTCCCTCATCTTAAACCAACAGAGCAGCCGTCCCCTGCTAGGTGATCGTCCTTCACCTTTGATGACCGTACCTCATCATCTATTTATTTCATTTATTCTTTAACCCGTGGCCGTCCCCGTCGTGGTCCCTTTTCTTTTAGCCCGATGGCCGTCCCCATCGTTGGTTACTTTACTTTATGAACTTGATGGCCGTCCCCATCATTTTTCATTAACCCCCAGAGAATCTTACAGTTTCACTTGATGGCCGTCCCCATCATAATCCCTTTTATCCCCAGCATGTCGGCCGTCCCCATCATTGCTTTATTCTCCCGCACTTTTTCCCAGCATGTCGGCCGTCCCCGTCATTGCTCTTTACCCAGCAGTCGTCCTCTGCTCGACGGTCGTCCTCCGTCGCCCACACTTTACAATATACTTTATTTTCTTTTACAATCTATATCCCTTTTCTTCTTCATTCTGTGAGTGCAAATTTTGGACTGTCTTTGGTATTCAACCACAAGTTATCTTGTTTGCCTGTTAAGCCGTAGCTTACATCCTGCACAGCTAACTCATGTTTGAATAGGGGCAGCTGTAAACACCCCAAATTTGCCCTCACCCATTCACACCATGGCTTGTGATCATCTCATATGCCTAAGCTCAATCATAAGCATCTCATATTGCATTTTTGGTTCACTGCATTGGTTCTAAGTCATCTGCATCTAGGGTTTGTGATCTGAGCAATTCAAGAGCTTCTTGAGCCACTCCAAAGGTCATCAATCACTTCAAAAGGGTTCATGTGTGTTCTTATATCATATTGTATCCTCTCAAAGTCAAAAATGTCAAGGAATCACAAGAACTAGGATTGGTGTGGAAGTAGAGCTAGGTTTGACTACACAGATGACCTAGAATTAGGGTTTTGGTTTCAGAGGCCATAACTCCTATTTTTTTTGTCATTCTTGTTTCTATTGGTCTCTATATGGTATAGGGAGTATGCACATCAATTTTCATGAAGAAATTCCATGGGGAAGTCATCTGATCAAGAGTTGACTTTTCAAGCAAGTCAGAGCAAAATCAGGGCATCTGAGGCCCCCAATGACCCAACCAAGGGGTGATCTTCATCATTTTGAGTGTATATGATCTTTATTTGATCATAGAATAAGTTGGAAGTTCACAAAATTCAAGAATTTCAAGTCTTTTGCAAAGTTGACTTTTTGGGCAAGTTTGACTTTTAATGAAAATGTCATTTTATGCAACTTTTTCAACCCTTACTTTTTGATTCAAGAAAGCTTCAAATGGAAAAACTTTGGTCATGAAAGTTGTAGAATAGATCTTTCCCTTTTCAAAAAGTACAAGAACATGACCTAATTCATTTTGGATCAAAAGTTATGGCTCATCAAAGTTGGCAAAAATCACTAAATCTCAAGTTATGCACCAAATGGGAAAACTTGCAAATTCTTGTACCAAGGCAATTTGTGACTTCAAATTGATGTCTAACCTTTACACAAACATCACACAAGTCTTAAAAATCAGAATGGGCCAAGAGATCACATGTTTATGGCCTATGGAGCAAGACTTTTTCATAGAAAACCAAAGGCAAACCAAGTTGCAAAAACTCATGATGGCATTGCATCCACTTGCTAGCTACTTTGCTGATCAGCCCTAGCCTTTTCCCTCACCATGTTGCGCAGCCCACACCCCTTGTACTTGGCTAGAACATGACCCATGCTTCTCTTACACAAAAGTTGACAATTTGCAAAAGTAACCATACCTATCACAAAAGGACATGTCACTTCATCTGACCAATAGCAATTGTTTATACAAACAAATTGCAAGCCAAAGCACATAACAAGCAAACCTGAAACAAGCCATAGCACCACATTCTCATTTTCACTCTCAAAGGCAAAAGCTTTCGAAACTCAGAAAACAACTCAAAAACTCACAAACAAACTTCATAGATCAACTCAACTCATCATCCTGGTCAGAAAACACCCCTCATCCTTGCCCTAAACTGCCTGAATCATAAACACGATCCTCACCTGAGCTTGAACAGAACTTCTGTGAACTCTCAAACCAGCCCAAATAAATTTGTTCTAAGCCTTTCAGAAGCATAAGGGAGGTCATAGGAGTGGATTGCGCAAAGAGAAAGGGCCAGAAAGTTGCAGACTGAGAAGCTTCAAACTCAGGTAGCTTCATGAACTTTTTTTCCAGAAATGGATTTTTAAGTTCTTAATAGCTTCTACATGCTTCCCTGATCATGAATATGTGGTTGTTTTCGAAAATGAGTGAGAAATGAGTATGTATGCAGTCTCTGAAACTTTTTGCCCTAGAACATGTTTGATTCGATTCTCCTTGTTTCTGAATGATAAATGTTGTTTGAATGGGGGTCTTGATTCGTGATTGAGTGGGGAAGAGTTCTGGGCAATTAGATTTCGTTTTAGATGCGTGTGGAGAGAGTTTGAAGTTTTGGGTGATCGGAGAAGACGACCGAAACAGTGTTCTGGTCATTAGGGTTGTCATTAGGGTTGTCATTAGGGCTTAATCATTAATTAGACAGGTTTGAATGCTGGCCCTTGGATATGGCGCCAGGTCAATGCGCGCGCGTTTGAGTTTGAATCTGGACCTTCAGATTGAATGACTTTTCTTTATTTCAGTTTAAATTCATTTTATTTTTCACTTAATTGCATTGTTTTGTCCATTTATTTAAAAATAGCAAAATCAATTTAAAAATTCTGAAATTTTTTATACAAACTTTTATTTAATTTCAGAACACAAAAATATTTTTACTTTTATTTTTAGCATTTAAAAAATATTTTTAAATATTTAAAAGTTTATTTTTAATTAATTAATGAGAATTAATTAATTAAAAATACCTTTAGGTATTTAAAAATCACCAAAAAATTCATGAAACATTTAAAACCATTTAGAAACATTGTCCAACCCTCAAACCAAATTTCTTTTTTGATCTTGATGCATTTTGAGAATTTTCCATGGAATTAAAATCATTTTAATGCATTATTTTGATCCAAACTTCCAAAAATCATTTCTGCCTAACCATTGAGAGTTGGACCTTGATTCTTTTTGCATTGCATTGTGTTTAGCATGTAGTTTGTGAGATTAAATTGGCATGATTTGATCTTTCATTTTCCATTTGTTTGGCATTTTTCTTGTTAAGGAACCCTAAAACCCTAGAAAACTTAGGAAAATCATAACTTGAACTAGGTTAAGAGTTGGAACCTCTCCTTTGGGCAGTGAGTTAGTATAGGTTTAGGGATCCTTTGAGTGCATTTTCAATTTTTTATCTTGATGTTTGCTTCTGATTTTGGTTTTTGTTTGATGCATTGATCATAAACCCTAATTTGGGTTCTCTTTTGCATTCATCTTGCATTTGCATTCATACCTTGACTTGCCATAGCATTTTGTGCATCCATTTGATTCATGTGACATCTTAAGACATATTGAAAGCATGTTTGATCATTGCATCTTGCATTTGCCATGTTGTATGCCATATGCACTTCATAACTTTTCATGTATGTTCATGGTTCTAAACATGCCTGATTTGCATCCTTTTGCTCATGTGATCTCCCTCTTGTCTTGGTTCATGTTTGCAGCATATCATAGCATCACTATCATCCCATACATGCTTCTGGTTTTGATTTACATCATGCCCTTTCATTTCATTTTGCATTGCATTGCATTTTGCTCACTAACTTTTCAGGTGGTAAGTAACTTTGAGAAGTGAATTTGCCTTCACTTATCATAACTTCTCTTCATATCTTTTATGCATCCTTGCTGCATTTCTTGTATGTGTTTGAGATTGAGCTTGCTCATTCTTCTTCATCCTTCTTTCTTTCCTCAAGTGACTTGTCTTCTTCAATGAAGCAAGTTACTTTGCTTCTCCTGATCCTTTCATCTGCTTCTTGGTGGCTCCTTTGAAGATATCTCCTGAAACCTCACAAACCTTAGGAACAACCAAGCATGATAATGATTAGGGTTTTGATTAGTCTCCCCTCTTAATTTTACCTTTGTGTCTCCTTTTGAGTCTTCTCTTCTCACCTCATAATCAGGGACTAAACCCTAAAGGCTTTAAGGCTTTGTGATTAAGCTTATGCCTGCATCCTTCTATTAGGATGGAGTGTATAACTTTAATCCTAAGTGTTAAACCCTTAATGTGTTTAACTCCTTTAATCAATTCACTTAATAATCATCAAGACATCAAGCTTGTAACTTGGGCCTTGCATTAGGGTTCTAATTCTTCCTTAATTGGTTAAGAAGGACTAACCCTAGTGTTAATGGACAAGTCCCCCTCAAGTTGTCTTACAAATCATAAAACTCACTTCTTCATCATATCATTAACTAAAATCCACTTAATCAAAGGCTTGTTTTGTCATGAGTTTAATCCCTAATCATGGATTAAGTTGAGGAGCTTTCCTCAGCTTAAACATTCTCATCTATTATCCTTCTATTAGGATGGTATAATGAGTCTGTTTAATCCCTGATTATGGCTTAATCTCATTACTCAACACTAAACAAAAACACCAAAAACATCTAAATAATCACAAGTAGGTTAATGATCTTAATCCTACATCAAAGGTGATTAAGTGTGAGAATCTGACTTCACACTTAAGGTACTCTCATTACCCCTAATCAGAGGGAAGATGTGATGAGTTTACTAATCCATTGGTTTAGGCTTAAGCTCATTAACTTATGACAAACTTCAAAAAGCAATAAAAGACTGAAAACACAAAAACAAAAAATAATCGTCTCCTCCGGGATTCTCTTCTCACCTCATTCACTCATAAACGAGAACTTGCTTCTTCCGTCTAATGCAAGAAAGTTTGTACCTGAGCCAGACAGGTCATACACTTGAACATAGGCTAGCAAGTAGTTCACAAGTCAATTCATCTTTCAGTCTCTTTGGGTCGAACTACGGTGTTCTGACTTCCTCATTGCACGAGAGGATACGTAGGCATAACTTAACAGTTATCGAACAAAAGTCTCTGTATATTCCCCCCTCCTTCTAGTCTTATTCTTTAGCCTCATATCTTGGGCAATTCATTCTCATTCTTACACTAACATATCATTTACACACTTCACTTTCTTTTACACTGACACCTGTACATCTTTTTCCAGCTCTTTTGCACACAAATTGCACTGACACTACCCCTTTAAAACACAAATCATTTAAGCGTGGATCCCGTCGAGTACGGCGGACAATCTGGGTGCTAATACCTTCCCAGGTTGTAACCAACCCCATTTCTCAGTCTCTCTGGTTCTCAACCGTCTTATCCATCTTTTCTAGGCTTATGCAGCATTGCCTTTCCTCCGGGATAAAAATGCCTAGCTGGCGACTCTTTTTCTTTTCCAGTGAGTTCACTCCTGTGTGTTCTCATTGTTCCCTTTCGCCGACCGTTCGCGTCTGTACCCTATCTGACCTAGCTTCATTTAGTGGGAGCGACACCCTTCAGGGTCCCGTAAAAGGTTTTCTGGGATTGCTGGAGGAACTTGCACCACTGTCGGAAATTTTGCCCATCTTCAAGAGACTTTCAATCCTCTCACCAGCTATGACCACATCAGCAAAACTGGTAGAGGAGAAAGCATCTAGTCTATCAATATAAGTCCCTTGCAATGTGTTCATGAACATGTCAGCCATTTCCCTTTCTGACATGGGTGGTTGGACAGCAGCAGCAAGTTGTTTCCACCTTTGAGCATAATCCCGGAAGCTCTCTCTGGAAGACTGAGACATGCCCATTAGAAGAGTTCTATTGGGAGCCATGTCCAGGTTGTATTGATATTGACGGATGAAAGCCTCGGCCAAATCATTCCATCATCTTATGGTGGCCCTAGACAAATGCGAATACCATTCTCTCGAAGCTCCAGTCAGACTGTCCTCAAACTAGAACTTCCATAACTTTTCATCCATGGTATAAGCTTTGAGCCTTCCCAAGAAAGACTGCAGATGAGTGCGAGGACAGAAGTTACCATTGTACTTTTCAAAGCATGGGGGTTTAAATTTGTGGGGAATTATCACCCCATCTACTAGTCCCATATCCATCACATCGAAGCCCAAAGAATTCTGAGATTCCAAAGATCTTAACTTTTCAGCAATCTCGTCCAATCTCCTATCGTATATCTCATCTCCAGCCCCAATGACAGTAAACTGTTCTCCCTGGGGATCCTACTGCAGGATTTGGCCCCCAGTAGCATTACCTTGACCATTTCTTGGGATGTTAACTTCTGGATTTAGGTGAGGTCCATACTCCGGTGGGTCAATACGAGGTGGGCCCCGTTCATTGTTGCTAGTTCCTCCTGTTCCAAGATGAGGTTCCTCAGGAGTTTATCTTTCCACCAGCTCTCTTAACCTTTCTTGACTCTTGGCCAAGCCAGTCATTACTTCCATAAACTGAGACATCTGATTTCTCATCTCTACTCTCTCATTGGCCATCTGATTTCTGACCTCAGTCAGATCCTGCTGTACTTGTCCCATTTGAATGCCGGGAAGATTGTTACGAGTCGGGTACCGGTGTGTGCGGTTGACAGGGAACACTCGGCGACGAGCAATGTTTCCTGAAATCACAACAAAGTTAGAAACAAAAATAATAACAAAACCTACAAAACAAAGAAAAAGTTAGTATGCAATGCAATATGCTTATTTGTTTTCCAAGGTATCCGGTTTGGCTCTTGGTTTTGACCTTTCCAGATCTCGAGGAAGATGTGTGATGTTGTTGAGAGAAAAGCCCAAATGAAAACAAACTAAAATATATTACAAATGTTGAACAATACATAGTTTGTTTTACAATACATGCCCATGGAGGGTCAAAATACAAAAAAAAGGAAAAGTACATCAAATGGACATAACCAACAAGCAAAGAATCAGACATCCAATCCAAACTCATCTTCTCTGACCTCCTTCAGGAGTGCCTTAGTCACTGGACCAGCTGGGTGCTCTGTAATGGTCCTAATGAGGAGGTTCCTAGTAGCAATGTGTAAACACCCCAAATTTGCCCTCACCCATTCACACCATGGCTTGTGATCATTCTCATATGCATAAACACAATCATAAGATCTCATATCCCATTTTTGTTTCACTGCATAGATTCAAAGTCATCTGCACCTAGGGTTTGTGATCTGAGCAATCCAAGAGCTTCTTGAGCCACTCCAAAGGCCATCAATCACTTCAAAGGGGTCCATATGTGTTCTTATATCATATTACATCCTCTCAAAGTCAAAAATGCAAAAGAATCACAAGAACTGAGGTTTGCATGGAAGCAGAGCCAGGCTAGACTGCACAGTTGACCTAAAATTAGGGTTTTGGTTTCAGAGGCCATAACCCCAAATTTTTTGGTCATTCTTGTTTCCATTGGTCTCTATATGGTATAGGGAGTATGCATATCAATTTTCATGAAGAAATTCCATGGGGAAGTCATCTGATCAAGGGTTGACTTTCTGGACAAGTCAGTGCAAAATCAGGGCATCTGAGGCCCCCAATGACCCAACCAATGGGTGATCTTCATCATTTTGAGTGTATATGATCTTTATTTGATCATGGAAGAAGGTTGAAGTTCACAAAAATCAAGAATTACAAGCTTTTGCAAATGTTGACTTTTTAGGGCATGGTTGACTTTTCAAGAATATGTCATTTTAGGTCATTTTTCAAGCCTTGATTTTTGATCCAAAAATGCTTCAAATGGAAAAACTTTGGTCATGAAAGTTGTAGAATACATTTTTCCCTTTTCAAAAAGTACAAGAACATGATCAAATTCTTCTTGGACCAAAAGTTATGGTGTGACAAAGTTGGCCAAAATCATTGATTTTCAAGATGTGCACCAAATGTGAATTTTGCAAAATCATGAACCAAGGCTGTTTGTAACCTCTAGTTGACATCAAACCATGACACAAACATTCTATGTGACCTAAAAGTCAGAATTGAACCAAGAATTCTCATGTTTCATGGCTTATGGAATGAGAAAATCACATGTGAACCAAAGTTGAAGCAACTTGCAAAACTCATGATCACTCCTCCTACCACTTGCTGCATTGGATGCTGACTTTTGCTAGCCTTTCCCCTCACCCTTGCTGCGCAGCCCCATGCTTTGTACTAGCCTAGAACCAAACCATACTTTCCTTACACAAAGAGTGGACTTTTGGCAAAAGTGAACTTACCAATCAATAAAGGCCAGGTCAAATCATCTGACCTATAGGATTATTTTATACTATCCTTTAGCAAGAGAAACACATCAAGAAGCCAAGCTGAAACAGGCCCTATCATCACATACACAAAAACACCTCATTTTGCATTTCTCTTCGAAACTCTCTGCCCAGCTCACAAACATTCAAACTATTTCCTCACATCAACTCACCATGCCTCACTGAGCCCAAAGCAACAAAGAACCAAGCCTGAATCAAGCAAGAACACCACTTCCCCATTTTCACTCCAACCTGCAGTTTCTTTCGAAACTCTCTCCACAGCTCACAAACATCCAAACAAACTCCACAAACCTTCTCCACACATCATCTGGACCACAAACAACCCTTCACCCTTGCCAGAAACAGCCTGAATCATCATTGCCATTTTCAACTGAGCTTGAGCAGAAGCTGTTCAAACTCTTCATCCAGCCAACATAAATTTCTCCTAAGCATTCAAGCATCATCAAGAGGTCATAAGGAGTGGATTTCACCAAGAGGGGAGGTCAGAAAGTTGCTGGAGTGAAAGCTTCGAATCTCAGGTAGCTCAAGAACTTTTTTTCCAGAAATGGATTTTTAAGTTCTAAACTTGTTCTCCATGCTTCACTGATTATCCTGATGCTTTTAGTTTTGAAAATGATGATGAAATGAGGATTTAATTGCTCTCTGAAACTTTTTTGCCCTAGTTTTTGTTTGCTTTGATTCAGCCATTTCATGAATGATAAATTTGCTTTGAGTGGGGGTTTTGATTCGTGAGTGAGTGGGAATCATTTCTGTGCTTTTAGAATTCATTTTTGATGCGTATGGAGTGAGTTTAGGTTTTGGGGTGAACGGAGAAGATGACCGGAACACTGTTCCGGTCATCTGAGAGTGTTTAACGGCGTGATTAGGGCATAAGCATTGATTAGTTGAGTTTGAATTCTGGCCGTGAGATCTGGCGCCAAGTCAACTCCCGCGCGTGTAACTTTGAATCTGGTCCCTAGGATTGGCTGACTTCTCATTAATTCATTTAAAATTCATTTATTTTCATTTTCTTTTCATTTGTTTTGCATAATTAATTTAAAATAGCAAAAATGTCTTAAAAATTATGAAACTTTTTCTCATGAGTTTTAATAATTTTTATGACACAAAAATATTTTTGTTTTTATTTTTATCATTAAAAAAGTATTTTTAAATATTTAAAGGATTATTTTTAATTGATTAATGGAAATTAATTTATTAAAAATACTTTTAGGTATTTAAAAATCACCAAAAAATTCATGAAATGTTCTAAGACATTTAGAAACATTGTCCAACCTTCAAACCAAATTTCTTTTTTGATCTTGATGCATTTTGAGAATTTCTCATTGAATAAAAATCATTTTTATGCATTAATTTGATCCAAAGTTCAAAAAATCATTTCTGCCTATTCATGAGGGGTTGGACATTGATTCTTCTTGCATTGCATTGTGTTTAGCATGTAGTTTTTGAGATAAAATGGCCATGATTTGATCTTGCATTTTTCAATTGTTTGACATTTCTTTTGTTTAGGAACCCTAAAAACCCTAAAATCTTGTAAAAATCATATCTTGAGATTGGTTAAGAGTTGAGACCTCTCCTTTGGGCTTTGGTTTAGTATAGGATTAGGGGTTCTTTGTGTGGCATTTTCAATTTTTTAAATTAGGGTTTGCTTCTGTTTTTGGTTTTTTTTGTTTGATGTGTGATTCATAAACCCTAATTTGAGCCTTCATATGCATCCCTCTTGCATTCTCTTGCATAACATGACTTGCCATGACATTTCAAGCATCCATTTGATTCATTTGACATCATAAGACATATAGAAAGCATGTTTGATCATTGCATCATGTGTTTGCCATGTTGTTTGCATTGTGCACTTCATAACTTTCCATGTTTGTTCATGCTCCATAACTTGCACCATTTGCATTCATAAGCTTGTATGATCATCCTCATGAGTTGTTTCATGTTTGTGGCATCTCATAGCATCATTAACATCATGTATGTGCTTCTGGTTTTGTCTCTCATCATGTCATCTCATCTCATTTTGCATTGCATTGCATCTCCTTCACTAACTTTTCAGGTGGTAAGTTATCTTGAGAAGTGAATTTGCCTTCACCTCTCATAACTTCTCTTCATCTCCTTTTATGCATCCTTGCTGCATTCATGTATGTGTTTGAGTTTGAGCTTGCTCATTCTTCTTTTTCCCACTTTCTTTCTTCAAGTGACTTGACTTCTTGAATGAAGCAAGTTACTTTGCTTCTCTTGATCCTTTCATCTGTTTCCTGGTGGTTCCATTGAAGATTGTTCTTGTAAACCTCACAAACCTTAGGAACAACCAAGCATGACAATGATTAGGGTTTTGATTAGTCTCCCCTCTTAGCCCTATACCTGGGACCTGAGTGACACCTAGGCTAGAGTGAATCATATTCTTTCCCATTCCATTTCGGTCTGGTGCGGGAATATGAAACACGGTTCAGATGTGGGTTTCTTCTTGAGAACTCTGTGTTGCAGATTTCCTGCAATGCTAGGGCTATCTGGGAAGCCTGCTAAGTCTGGATGAGCTTTTAGTATTGACCTTCAGAAACTGAGGTGAATTAGAGGAGGAATTGTTATGGTTATTGTAAACACTGTACCTCCGGGTTAGAAGTGTTTACACTTCTCATAACCGATCCAAGTCTGAGGATCCTTGTTCTAGATCACCACCTGTGAGGGGGTTGGGCTGTTTACAGGTTTGCAGGTACCTTGACCTCAGAATACCCTGTTACTTTGATATGATTAAGAATACTCCATGTTGGAACAGTTCTTGTGATTCTAAACCCTGGACATGTGGCTCTTTATTTGAGTCCCCCACCTTGGTTACTGGACTCATAGACCTCCATCTGGATTTCTTACACACATGGGCTTATATCAGAGCACTTGATCAGATCCAGCTCAGTCACAAACCCTTTGCATATCATTTGCATACATAATCATTGCATCATATTGACATTTGCTTATTTGTGTTTCAGGGTATCCATCTTCATTTGGTTTGGGTTTTGACCCCATCTTCAGTATTGACCTATCTTCATCAGCACTTGCTTCAGCTATCAGCTATTTACTCCAGTCACCTGCACCAGCCAATCAGTGGCCCATTCTTCAGCATCATCACCAGTCTCAGCATCATGGCTCCAAAGAAAAGCAACATCACCTACCACTTCTTCCAGCCAGACTTAGCTGACATCAGGAGGATTCAGACCCTGATCACTCCAGACCATATACCATTGTTCAGGGAGCACCATGGAGATATACTTGATATGATTATGGATCTGGACCCTTCACAGAGAAGCCTGATCCACACCTGCCTTCAGTTTTATGATCCCCCACTAAGATGTTTCACTTTCCAGGATTTTCAGATGGGGCCCTTATTGGAAGAATACTCATCATTAGTTGGTATACCTATCAGGAGAGAAATCCCTTTCAATCCTGAGATGGCTTTTCCAAGTAATGAAGAGATAGCAAAGACATTGCATCTGGAACCAACCTTGATTGGGCAACATATGACTTCTAAGGCTGGAATCCCAGGCCTGCATCTGGATTTCTTGATCTCTCAAGCTACCCTAAAAGCTTCTTTAGGAGAGTGGAAAGCAGTCTGTGCTTTACTGGCCTTGAGCATCTATGGGATTGTATTATTTGCAGATGAGCCTCGATTCATTAGTAAGAGTGCAATCCATCTGTTCATCCTAAGGAATCCAGTGCCAACTTTATTGGGTGATCTCTACTATTCAGTGCATCAGAGGAATGAAAAGCAGAGGGGAAGACTAGTGAGGTGTTGTGCTCCATTGTTCCACACTTGGCTTCTCAGGCATCTACCCAGGACAGATGCATTTTTGAATCCTCACCAGCAGAAAAACTGGGCTGGAAGACTTACTACTCTAACTTCAGCTGATATCAGGTGGTGCACTCAAAGCACAAAAGGCAGGGATATCATCACCAGCTGTGGGCATTTTCCCAATGTGCCTTTAATAGGAGTTAAGGGTAGTATTAATTACAACCCTCTGCTGTTTAAAAGACAACTGGGCTATGCATTGGTCCACACTCCTAAGGCACAAGACTTGGTTGAGACTCTTTACTGTGAGAACAAGCTTAGTTTGGCTATTGTTAGGCAGGCAGCCTGGGCCTGGGATAATGTGCAGATTAAGGGGATAACCATCTTGGGAAAATGTAACAATGTGGCATCAGCACAATACTATGATTGGTCCTATGCCAGGGCTCAATTCTCTGGGATGCCCTTTACTATAGAAGATGTGCCTGGGCCTTCCACAGCACCACCTCCAGCAACTGTCAGCTTAGAGGAGTTTGAGAAGTTGAAAGAGAGAAATGAGAAGTTGACTCAAGCTTTGCAGAAGACCCTCTATGAGAGGAGTGATGGGAGATTGGATATTGAAAGATTGGAGAAGCTGAAGAAAGAGCATCTGGCTAAGATTGAGAAGTCTGAAGATTACATTAAGAAGTCTAGGGCTGGAGAGCAAATCCTGAAGAATGCTTGCAAGGAAGCCCAATTCCAGAAAGCCAGGACAGACTTGTATCTAAAAGAGAGTCAGGCTAGGTGGGTCAGGATCACCGAAGCTCGTACTCTGGAGGACAAGAGGGTCCAAGACAAGATGGAGCAGATGGAAGCTAGTGCAAAAGAGCAGCAAGAAGCCCTGGCAGCAGCCCAGAGGGAGATATCAGAGCTGAAGATCAGAGCTGGAGTAAAGAGGTCAAAGGATCAAAGTCAGCACAAGAAGCTGACTGCAGCTATGGCTACAAGAAATCTTCTCATCAGGAGTCTCACGGAGCGTCCGGCTGATCCTGTGACCGAAGCACTTCTCGAGGAAGTTCGGGAGGATAAGTTTGGTCTTGGTGTCTGACCATTTGCTTGTTGTTGCTTTCATTCTATGTACTTTTATTTTCTTATGATGTATTTTGACCCCTTAGAGGGCTTGTGTTGTAAAAAGAACAAGTTGTATTATTTTACTTTCTGTAATGTATTTACGATGGTTTGTCTCATTTGAGTTTACTTCAAAAGCAACTTCAGCAGCATCTTCAAGGGGCTAGAAGGGTCAAAACTGAATGCCAAGCCGGATGCCTTGAAAGCAAATAAGCATACTGCATTGCATGCTAACCCTTTGTTTGTTTTGTAGGTTTTTGTTTTGTTGTTGCTAACTCAGTTGTGATGCTCAGGAATTATTGCTCGTCGATGAGGGTTTCCACTCAACAGACCACACAGATACCCTACCCGAAACAATCTTCCGGGCATCCAGATGGATCAGATGCAGCAGGACCATACGGAGGTCAGAAATCAGATGACTAGCGAGAGGTTGGAGATGAGAACTCAAATGACGCAATTTATGGAGGTCATAAACAACATGGCTCAAAGCCAGGAGAGGCTCAGAGCACTGGTAGAAGGGAGAAACCAGGAAGATCATCAGCCAGGCACTGCTGGGACTAGCAACAATGAAAGAGTCCAACCACATGCTAATCCCCCAGTATTTGGTCCTCACCTCCATCCAGAGGCCAACATTCCTGTCAATATTCAAGGGCCTGCTACAGCCGGAAGGGTACTGCAAGAAGACCCTCAAGAAGACCAGTTCACAGTAATGGGAGCCGGGGAAGAGGCTTATGATAGAAGATTGGATGAGATAGCTGAGAAGTTAAGATCCTTAGAGTCTCAAAATTCTTTGGGTTTTGACGTTATGGATATGGGCTTGGTAGACGGGGTCAGGATTCCCCACAAGTTCAAGCCTCCATGCTTTGAAAAGTATAATGGGACTTCCTGTCCCCGAACCCATCTGCAATCTTTTCTCGGGAGACTAAAAGCTTATACCATGGACGAGAAGCTGTGGATGTTCTATTTCGAGGATAGCTTGACTGGAGCTTCGAGGGAATGGTATTCCCATCTGACGAGAGCAACTATTAGATGCTGGAAGGACCTGGCAGAGGCCTTCATCAGACAGTATCAGTATAATCTAGATATGGCACCCAACAGGACCCTCCTAATGGGAATGTCACAGTCATCTAGAGAGAGCTTCAGAGAATATGCTCAAAGATGGAGACAGCTTGTCGCTGCTGTCCAGCCACCTATGTCTGAAAGGGAGATGGCTGATATGTTCATGAACACCCTTCAGGGAACCTATATTGATAGGCTAGCTGCCTTCTCCTCTACCAGCTTTGCAGATGTTGTCATAGCAGGGGAGAGAATTGAAAGCCTATTGAAAATGGGGAAGATCTCAGACAATGGTGCAAGCTCATCCAGTAATGCAAGGAAGCCTTTTGCAGGCCCAAGAAGGACTGGTGAGACTAATGCCATCCACACCAACAGGGGTAGGCCCCAATATGTTCACAGATCTGTGGCTGCAGTCACCATCCCTGCTCCAGCTCATCCACAACCAGTTTATCAACCTCCTCAGCAAAACTATCAACAACAACCTCAGTACCATCAGCAAAATCAGTATCCTCCAAGAAATTACAACAACAGCAACACCAACAACAATAACCAGCAAAGTCCATTCCAGCAGAGGCCATCTCAAGCTAACAGGGTGATCGATCCGATCCCCATGCCATATGCTACATTGCTGCCACAACTCCTGAAACTCAACCTAGTTGAGCTAAGGACGTTGGCACCTCCGGATCCCAACAGTCTACCCAGGAATTATGACTCCAATGCTAGGTGTGCTTTTCATTCGAACGCACCTGGCCATAGTACAGAAAAGTGCAGAGCCTTGCACATGAAGGTACAAGACCTGGTAGACTCAAAAGCTCTGAATTTTGCACCACCACCCAATGTCAACAAAAATCCTATGCCAAACCATGGTGGTCCCCGAATCAACGCTATTGAAGAAGACAAGCCGTCTTATTTAATAACCAGTGTGGGTCAGATCCGGACACCGTTGGTAGAAATCAAGGCTCAGCTCTTGGAATGTCAGATGTTCCCAGGATGCGAGTTAGGGTGTGCTTACTGCAATATTTCAGTAAATGGGTGCGATAATCTGAGGAATGGCATAGATGGCCTTATTCAGAGCGGCCAACTCCAGATCACCACATCATTTCCAACAAATCCAGCAATCTCAACAGCAACAACTCCCGTATCTACTACAACTGCAGCAACCATTGTTCCTGACAATTCTTCGGCTTCATCAACAAGTACTTCATCTGTCTTCTCAACTAATCAGTTTTCAACAAATTTTCCTGCTACAACTTCAACTTCACTCCATTTTGAATCTCCTACAACAACAACATCCATTCTTCCAACAATGTCTCCTACAACACCAGCAACCAATCATGAAGATGTCTCTACTGTCACAATATTTTATGATCCTAAAAACAACTCTGCCTACAATTCAGAAGGTGCTGCTCCCATTAGAGCACCAGTCACGATTTATTACGATCCACAAACTATCACAGTCCCTTCAGCAGCTGCAATCAGTCCAGTCACTGTCACAGTGCCTGGACCCGTACCTTATGAAAGCAATAGGGCCATCCCTTGGCACTATGGCTCTGACGTGTACTGCGAAGGAAAAAGAATCACTCTTGAAACATCAACACCTGCACCACAAATAGATAATGTGGGAGGAGGCGGAGGCTTCACTCGAAGCGGACGTCTCTTTGCTCCACCAATTCAAAGACCTACTGCCGAAGCAGAAGCTGCTGCCAAGGCAAAAGGAAAGGGCCCGGTGCAGGAAGATCAAGCTGTTAAGGAAGCTTTGAAGACACCATTCGATCAAGAAGTTGATGAGTTTATGAGAATCATCAAAAAGAGTGATTACAAAATTGTGGATCAGCTTCACCAGACGCCATCCAAGATCTCTATCCTCTCACTGCTTATGTGCTCCGAAGCCCATCGGAATGCACTACTCAAAGTATTGCACACGGCTTACGTGCCTGAAGAGATCACTGTCAATCAATTGGAAACCGTGGTTGGAAATGTTACTGCTAGCAATGGGCTAGGGTTCACCAATACTGACTTGACAACGGATGGCCGCAACCATAACAAAGCCTTGCACATCACCATGGAATGCAAAGGAGCAGTCCTTTCCCATGTGCTGGTAGACACTAGGTCATCCCTTAATGTCTTGCCAAAGAAGGCCCTGGTGAAGCTAGAGTATGAAGGATTAGCATTGCGACCCAGTAACCTAGTAGTAAGAGCCTTTGATGGTTCTAAGAGATCGGTTCTGGGAGAGATCGAGCTGCCTGTGACAATTGGCCCACAGACCTTTACAACTATCTTCTATGTGATGGACATTCAGCCTGCCTACAGCTGTTTGTTGGGTAGACCTTGGATTCACGCCGCTGGCGCAGTAACGTCTACCCTTCACCAGAAGTTAAAATTTGAGTGGGAAGGCCAAGTTGTCACAATCTGTGGGGAGGAGGATATATTTGTTAGCCATCTGGCTACTTATAAGTACATTGAGATGGATGGGGAGATCCATGAAACAATGAGCCAAGGTTTTGAGGCCTTGAATGTCAATGAAGCATCTGCTGTATCTGGAATCTCCATGTCATCTTATCAACAAGCCTGGAAGGTTGTTGAGGAAGGAACTGCCCAAGGCTGGGGCAAGGTTTTAGCTGTGGAGGAGAAGAAGGACAAATTTGGGTTGGGTTACAGACCAACTCAACAGAATCAAGCAGAGGCTGCTGAGAAGCCTGGTTTTGTCAGTGGGGGGATGCTCACCCCCGATGCTATCAACAATTTGGAAGACGAGCTGGAAGAGGAACGCAATCTGGAGAATTGGATTCGTCCAAAGATCCCGGGGAGCAATATCTCAAACTGGTCTTCCCAGGAAATTATAAGAGTTACTCATGCAGAGTAATTATTATTTCCTGTATTTTTATAGCATGCATCAAAGTCTTGCATCTTGCCCAAGATGACAAGACTCATTTTGTAATCGGGCCATCTGTACTTTTTGTGCAAACAAGATTAATTAATGAAATATCAGACATCTTTTTGCAAACGAGTCTTTTTTCTTTTCCGTTCACTGTTTTTCCATTTTTTCTTTTTGTACAAAAAATAAATGGCGTTGTTTTCAAAATGATAACTTTATTTCACTTTTCTAAGCAAGATTAAAATCAATCACTAAAATGAACAAACTGAACCCTTGCAGAGAGTGCCTTCCAGACAGCACCGACAACAGCACGGCTATGACATCGTATGACTTTGACAATCCGATCAATCAAGCTGATGAAGGGGTTGAAGAAGAATATGAGCTTCCTGAAGAGCTAGCCAGGTTGTTGAGACAAGAGGAAAAAGTTATTACCCCTCACCAGGAGGAGGTTGAAGTGATTAATCTTGGTATAGATGAGGACGTGAAAGAGGTTAAAATCGGGGCCTGCCTACAAGACTCAGTGAAGAGACAACTGATTGATCTGCTTCAAGAATATGTGGACGTGTTTGCTTGGTCGTATCAGGACATGCCAGGGTTGGACACCGACATTGTTGTACACAAGCTGCCTTTGAGGGAAGAATGCCCACCGGTCAAACAGAAGTTGCGCCGTACTCGCCCAGACATGGCTATGAAAATCAAGGAAGAGGTACAAAAGCAATGGGACGCCGGGTTCCTTTCTGTAACTAGCTATCCGCCGTGGGTTGCTAATATAGTACCTGAGCCTAAGAAAGACGGCAAAGTAAGGATGTGTGTTGACTACCGGGATCTGAACAGAGCCAGCCCGAAAGATGACTTCCCATTACCTCACATTGATGTATTGGTGGATAACACGGCTCAGTTCTCGGTATTCTCCTTCATGGACGGATTTTCAGGATATAATCAGATCAAGATGTCACCTGAAGACATGGAGAAGACAACATTCATTACACCTTGGGGCACGTTCTGTTACAAAGTGATGCCATTCGGACTGAAGAATGCTGGTGCAACATATCAACGGGCTATGGTGACATTATTCCATGATATGATCCATAAGGAAATCGAGTGTTATGTGGATGACATGATTGCCAAGTCCCTTACAGAGGAAGATCACCTGGTGAATCTGCTAAAGCTATTCAAGCGTCTGAGGAAGTACCAACTAAAGCTGAACCCCAACAAATGCACATTCGGGGTGCGATCTGGTAAGCTGCTGGGATTTATTGTGAGTGAGAAAGGGATTGAAGTTGACCCTGATAAAGTCAAAGCTATTCAAGAGATGCCTGCACCGAAAACTGAGAAAGAAGTTCGAGGGTTCTTAGGTCGATTGAACTACATTTCACGGTTCATATCTCACCTTACAGCAACCTGTGAACCCTTGTTCAAGCTGTTAAGAAAGGAACAGACGGTCAGGTGGAACGAAGACTGCCAGAAGGCTTTTGACAAGATCAAAGAATATCTGCAAGAACCTCCAATCCTTATGCCTCCAGTTGAAGGAAGACCTCTGATAATGTACTTGACAGTATTAGAAGAGTCAATGGGGTGTGTGTTGGGCCAGCATGACGAGTCTGGTCGAAAAGAGTATGCAATATACTACCTAAGCAAAAATTTTACCGACTGTGAACAACGTTATTCACTGCTCGAGAAAACTTGCTTTGCTTTAGCGTGGGCTGCTCGCCGACTGAGACAGTATATGTTGACCCACACTACTTTGTTGATATCAAAAATGGACCCAGTCAAGTACATTTTCGAGAAGCCAGCTCTTACCGGACGGGTTGCAAGATGGCAAATGATTCTCACAGAATACGACATCCAGTACACTTCTCAGAAGGCCATCAAAGGCAGTGTACTATCTGAATATCTTGCTGAACAACCCATTGATGACTACCAGCCTATGAGATTTGATTTCCCTGATGAAGACATCATGTTCATTAAATCAAAAGATCATGAAGAGCCTATTCACACTGAAGGGCCTGACCCGGAAGAAGAATGGACTATGATGTTCGATGGGGCTGTTAACATGAATGGTCGTGGTGTTGGTGCAGTACTCATTACACCTAAAGGAGTTCACATGCCTTTCTCGGCAAAACTCACTTTCAACTGCACTAACAACGAAGCTGAATACGAAGCTTGCATTATGGGTCTTGAGGAAGCCATTGACCTCAGGATCAAGACATTGACTGTATTCGGAGATTCAGCTCTGGTAGTTAATCAAACCAACGGAAAATGGTACATCCACCAGGATCATCTGATACCTTACAGGGATTATACAAGGAGGTTATTGACTTTCTTCACAGCAGTCAAGCTTGAGTACATCCCTCGGGACGAGAATCAGTTTGCAGATGCTCTTGCTACCATTTCATCCATGATCAAAGTTCAAGCTGCTAACTTTGTACCTCAGATTTCAGTGTCCAGACTTGATAGACCAGCATATGTATTCGCAGCAGACATTGTCAAAGATAATAAGCCTTGGTTCCATGACATTAAATGCTTCTTGGAGGATCAAACATACCCGCCTGGGGCATCTTCCAATGATAAGAAGACTTTGAGAAGGCTTGCTGGTAGTTTCTTTCTGAACACTGATGGGTCTTTATACAAAAGGAACTTTGATATGGTACTCCTCAGATGCGTTGATAAGACGGAAGCAGATCTGTTGATGCATGAAGTGCACGAAGGATCCTTTGGTACCCATGCAGGAGGGCATGCCATGGCTAAGAAGTTGCTAAGATCAGGCTATTACTGGATCACAATGGATGCAGACTGTTGTGCCTACGCCCGAAAATGCCATAAATGCCAGATCTACGCGGATAAGGTGCATGTGCCTCCCAATCCTTTGAACATCATGTCTTCACCATGGCCCTTTGCTATGTGGGGCATTGATATGATTGGCAAGATTGAGCCAACAGCTTCAAATGGCCACAGATTCATCCTGGTCGCCATTGACTATTTCACCAAGTGGGTTGAAGCAGCCTCATATGCAAATGTTACAAGACAGGTGGTAGCCAGATTTCTGAAGAGAGATATCATCTGTCGGTATGGAGTTCCCGAGCGAATCATTACTGATAATGGTTCCAACTTGAACAACAAAATGATGGCAGAGCTGTGCCGGGACTTCAAGATCCAACATCACAATTCTTCTCCTTACAGGCCAAAGATGAACGGCGCTGTTGAGGCAGCAAATAAGAATATCAAGAAGATTGTGCAGAAGATGGTAGTCACTTACAAAGACTGGCATGAAATGCTACCGTTTGCCCTGCATGGGTACCGCACGTCAATCAGAACATCCACTGAGGCAACGCCGTATCAGCTTGTGTATGGTATGGAAGCAGTCCTACCGGTTGAAGTTGAATTACCCTCTTTACGAGTACTAATGGATGTTAAACTGAGTGAAGCAGAATGGGTTCGGTCCCGATACGAACAACTGAGTCTGATCGAAGAAAAGCGATTGGCTGCAATCTGTCATGGGCAGTTATATCAGAAGAGAATGAAGAAAGCCTTCGATCAGAAAGTCAGGCACCGAGAGTACCAAGTAGGAGATCTTGTGCTGAAAAGAATCCTCCCTCCTCATACAGACCACAGGGGCAAATGGACTCCAAATTATGAAGGACCATTCGTAGTAAAGAAAGTTTTCTCTGGTGGAGCACTGATGCTCAGCACCATGGATGGTGAAGATTTCCCATCTCCTGTGAATTCAGATGCAGTTAAAAAATACTTCGCATAAAATGACCCGCTGGACACAAAAACAGAATGTAAGTCCAGGCAAAAATAGGGCATCCCGGCGAGTCAAAAACAGAATAAAAGACTCGGGCAAAAATAAGGGAAAATAAACAAAAAATGTACACCCGCTGAGTTGAAAAGCCACATTGGACAGCTCAGGCAAAAATGGGTATCCCGATGGATTGAAAACCCGAAAGGGCGATCCATGCAAAATAAGGGAGTAAGCGAACAACTGCACTCTGAATTCGTCTGTATTATCCGCAACTTGGTAAGCTTCGAAAGGATCAAGCCTCAATCAGAATTAGCCTTCTTCAGAAAGCAAGACGAGAAGAATGTCAAGAGTCATATGAGTCATAGCAGAAGAGGAAGCTCCTTCAAAGCGTCATCAACATCGCCAGCACTCTGTTTCTCAATTTGTAGCAATCTCTTCATTTTAGGAGATTTGTTTCCTTGACTGTATTTTGCCAATTCAGGGCACAAGAATTAATAAAATCAGATTTTTCAGTCATGTTTCATCTTGTACATATTTTATTTGCAAAGAATGTCTGATGTCTCTAAAACTAATTGCATAAGTACATATGCTTTTCACTAAAAAAATAGAAACACATGCTTACAGGGAATATGCTTACTCTCAAAAGTGCTTAACTCCTATGACGGAATCCAGAAGAGGATACCTCGGGATCATTGGTGCGTTTCCTTGTCTTTGCAGGATTGCAGGTATCCAGAACGCAACTTGGGGCATACAAGCTACATCCCAGCAAGCTAGCAAATCAACATTTATTCTTAGCACCTAAGTTGCTTCCTCCCCCAGCTGAGTTACCAACAACTCTCCCCAGCCGTAGTACCAATCATTCTTCCTCAGCAGAATGCAGGAATCAGGGAATCATCTCCCCACAGAGCTTCAGCCTCTATTCAGAAGAGCAACGCATGAAGGAGTCACAACAGAGTACAAAAAGCTTCTACAAATCCCAGTTGGGTCCCTTATCACGAGGATATGTCAATCAGTGACCTATGTCCCCAAGCAGACACATCTCGTCAGATCCACCAACGATCTCACCCCCAGCTGGGATGCACATTTCAAACAGATCAGCCAGAGATCTTCGCAGCAACGGGATCCGAATCCCGGTTGGGTATCTTTGCATAATCATAGCATTTGCATCATATTCACCCACAAAGCGTAGCATTCCGTCTAATACGGAGCATTACGGCAAAAATCAAACACATAGCATAATCATAAGCCATGTTGCGAATCGAACACTTGTGAATAATAACTGTTCATCAATGTACAGAAATCCCCCCCAGAGTCCCCAGCAAAAGGCAGTTGCCTCACATCCACCAATACCATTGTATACTCATTTGGACACCCGTCCGTGTCATCTTTCCCCAGTAAAATCGCCTGAACACTCTTTACAAACAATACCACCCGTATTACAGATACTTCCTGACACCCGTCCGTGTCAAATCACCAGCAGAAAGCCAAAGACATCCTCTTTGCACTCACTTGTGTATACATTGTCTTGACACCCGTCCGTGTCATATCCCCAGCGCAGTCGCTTACACTTTTACAACCCATATACTTGTTGATATTATACTTTTCTCTCTTGACACTCGTCCGTGTCACTCTCCCCAGCAGATGAACACTCATCTATATATACTCGTATTACTTACACTTATACAGATACTCGTCCGTATCTTGTATACATCACTTATATCCCCACAGATTCAACCATAGTCCTTGTTCTTTGTTAACCAGCTGGTACCCGTCTGTACCATCATCTCAGAATATGCGTCAAGTGTTTGTTTCTACATGATACTCGTCCGTATCATAGTCTTAAGGATGCTCGTCCGCATCTTTAATCCATACACCGTGTCAAACACTTGTGTCTTCTTGAATATAGATACTCATCTGTGTCTACCGTTCCCCAGAAGAGTCCCTTCAGATGCAACACTCGTCCGTGTTCTTTGATACTCGTCCGTATCACCATCTCTGAACACGTGTCAGTTTTTGTTTCTACCCGATACTCGTCCGTATCGTAGTCTTAAGAATGCTCGTCCGCATTTTTAATCTATACACAAACATCTAAACACTTATACTTTCTTTTCTTGGTTATAAACACTCGTCCGTCTTTACTATTCCCCAGTAGATCACCAACAAAGCGAAATTTTCCTTTTTATCTGACACTCGTCCTGTGTCTTGATAAACCCTGAGAGCAGCCGTACCCTGCTAGGTGGTCGTCCTCCACCTCTTGATGGTCGTCCTCCATCATGCTCATCCGATGGCCGTCCCCATCGTTGATTTTTAGCAGCCGTACCCTGCTAGGTGGTCGTCCTCCACCTATGATGATCGTCCTTCATCATTTTATCCAATGGCCGTCCCCATTGTTGATTTTTGGTTATCTGACATTCGTCCTATGTCATGACAAACCTTGAGAGCAGCCGTCCCCTGCTAGGTGGTCGTCCTCCACCTCTTGATGGTCGTCCTCCATCATGCTCATCCGATGGCCGTCCCCATCGTTGACCTGTTATCCGGCATTCGTCCTATGTCGCGATATTTTCGGCAGCCGTACCCTGCCAGGTGGTCGTCCTCCACCTTAGATGACCGTCCCTCATCTTAACCCCAACAGAGCAGCCGTCCCCTGCTAGGTGATCATCCTTCACCTTTGATGACCGTACCTCATCATCTGTTTATTTCATTTATTCTTTAACCCGATGGCCGTCCCCGTCGTGGTCCCTTTTCTTTTTAACCCGATGGCCGTCCCCGTCGTGGTCCCTTTTCTTTTTAGCCCGATGGCCGTCCCCATCGTTGGTTACTTTACTTTATGAACTTGGTGGCCGTCCCCGTCATGTTTCATCAACCCCCAGAAATTTTACAGCTTTACCTTGATGGCCGTCCCCATCATGATATCCTATTTTTTCCCAGCTAGTCGGCCGTCCCCGTCTTGGATTTACTTTTATCCCCAGCATGTCGGCCGTCCCCGTCATCGCTTTACTTCACACACTTTTCCCAGCATGTCGGCCGTCCCCGTCATTACTCTCTACCCAGCAGTCGTCCTCTGCTCGACGGTTGTCCTCCGTCGCCCACACTTTACAATATACTTTATTTTCCTTTTACAATCTATATACCTTTTTTTCTTCATTCTGTGAGTGCAAATTTTGGACTGTCTTTGGTATTCAACCACAAGTTATCTTGTTTGCCTGTTAAGCCATAGCTTACATCCCGCACAGCTAACTCATGTTTGAATAGGGGCAGCTGTAAACACCCCAAATTTGCCCTCACCCATTCACACCATGGCTTGTGATCATTCTCATATGCATAAACACAATCATAAGATCTCATATCCCATTTTTGTTTCACTGCATAGATTCAAAGTCATCTGCACCTAGGGTTTGTGATCTGAGCAATCCAAGAGCTTCTTGAGCCACTCCAAAGGCCATCAATCACTTCAAAGGGGTCCATATGTGTTCTTATATCATATTAAATCCTCTCAAAGTCAAAAATGCAAAAGAATCACAAGAACTGAGGTTTGCATGGAAGCAGAGCCAGGCTAGACTGCACAGTTGACCTAAAATTAGGGTTTTGGTTTCAGAGGCCATAACCCCAAATTTTTTGGTCATTCTTGTTTCCATTGGTCTCTATATGGTATAGGGAGTATGCATATCAATTTTCATGAAGAAATTCCATGGGGAAGTCATCTGATCAAGGGTTGACTTTCTGGACAAGTCAGTGCAAAATCAGGGCATCTGAGGCCCCCAATGACCCAACCAATGGGTGATCTTCATCATTTTGAGTGTATATGATCTTTATTTGATCATGGAAGAAGGTTGAAGTTCACAAAAATCAAGAATTACAAGCTTTTGCAAATGTTGACTTTTTAGGGCATGGTTGACTTTTCAAGAATATGTCATTTTAGGTCATTTTTCAAGCCTTGATTTTTGATCCAAAAATGCTTCAAATGGAAAAACTTTGGTCATGAAAGTTGTAGAATACATTTTTCCCTTTTCAAAAAGTACAAGAACATGATCAAATTCTTCTTGGACCAAAAGTTATGGTGTGACAAAGTTGGCCAAAATCATTGATTTTCAAGATGTGCACCAAATGTGAATTTTGCAAAATCATGAACCAAGGCTGTTTGTAACCTCTAGTTGACATCAAACCATGACACAAACATTCTATGTGACCTAAAAGTCAGAATTGAACCAAGAATTCTCATGTTTCATGGCTTATGGAATGAGAAAATCACATGTGAACCAAAGTTGAAGCAACTTGCAAAACTCATGATCACTCCTCCTACCACTTGCTGCATTGGATGCTGACTTTTGCTAGCCTTTCCCCTCACCCTTGCTGCGCAGCCCCATGCTTTGTACTAGCCTAGAACCAAACCATACTTTCCTTACACAAAGAGTGGACTTTTGGCAAAAGTGAACTTACCAATCAATAAAGGCCAGGTCAAATCATCTGACCTATAGGATTATTTTATACTATCCTTTAGCAAGAGAAACACATCAAGAAGCCAAGCTGAAACAGGCCCTATCATCACATACACAAAAACACCTCATTTTGCATTTCTCTTCGAAACTCTCTGCCCAGCTCACAAACATTCAAACTATTTCCTCACATCAACTCACCATGCCTCACTGAGCCCAAAGCAACAAAGAACCAAACCTGAATCAAGCAAGAACACCACTTCCCCATTTTCACTCCAACCTGCAGTTTCTTTCGAAACTCTCTCCACAGCTCACAAACATCCAAACAAACTCCACAAACCTTCTCCACACATCATCTGGACCACAAACAACCCTTCACCCTTGCCAGAAACAGCCTGAATCATCATTGCCATTTTCAACTGAGCTTGAGCAGAAGCTGTTCAAACTCTTCATCCAGCCAACATAAATTTCTCCTAAGCATTCAAGCATCATTAAGAGGTCATAAGGAGTGGATTTCACCAAGAGGGGAGGTCAGAAAGTTGCTGGAGTGAAAGCTTCGAATCTCAGGTAGCTCAAGAACTTTTTTTCCAGAAATGGATTTTTAAGTTCTAAACTTGTTCTCCATGCTTCACTGATTATCCTGATGCTTTTAGTTTTGAAAATGATGATGAAATGAGGATTTAATTGCTCTCTGAAACTTTTTTGCCCTAGTTTTTGTTTGCTTCGATTCAGCCATTTCATGAATGATAAATTTGCTTTGAGTGGGGGTTTTGATTCGTGAGTGAGTGAGAATCATTTCTGTGCTTTTAGAATTCATTTTTGATGCGTATGGAGTGAGTTTAGGTTTTGGGGTGAACGGAGAAGATGACCGGAACACTGTTCCGGTCATCTGAGAGTGTTTAACGGCGTGATTAGGGCATAAGCATTGATTAGTTGAGTTTGAATTCTGGCCGTGAGATCTGGCGCCAAGTCAACTCCCGCGCGTGTAACTTTGAATCTGGTCCCTAGGATTGGCTGACTTCTCATTAATTCATTTAAAATTCATTTATTTTCATTTTCTTTTCATTTGTTTTGCATAATTAATTTAAAATAGCAAAAATGTCTTAAAAATTATGAAACTTTTTCTCATGAGTTTTAATAATTTTTATGACACAAAAATATTTTTGTTTTTATTTTTATCATTAAAAAAGTATTTTTAAATATTTAAAGGATTATTTTTAATTGATTAATGGAAATTAATTTATTAAAAATACTTTTAGGTATTTAAAAATCACCAAAAAATTCATGAAATGTTCTAAGACATTTAGAAACATTGTCCAACCTTCAAACCAAATTTCTTTTTTGATCTTGATGCATTTTGAGAATTTCTCATTGAATAAAAATCATTTTTATGCATTAATTTGATCCAAAGTTCAAAAAATCATTTCTGCCTATTCATGAGGGGTTGGACATTGATTCTTCTTGCATTGCATTGTGTTTAGCATGTAGTTTTTGAGATAAAATGGCCATGATTTGATCTTGCATTTTTCAATTGTTTGACATTTCTTTTGTTTAGGAACCCTAAAAACCCTAAAATCTTGTAAAAATCATATCTTGAGATTGGTTAAGAGTTGAGACCTCTCCTTTGGGCTTTGGTTTAGTATAGGATTAGGGGTTCTTTGTGTGGCATTTTCAATTTTTTAAATTAGGGTTTGCTTCTGTTTTTGGTTTTTTTTGTTTGATGTGTGATTCATAAACCCTAATTTGAGCCTTCATATGCATCCCTCTTGCATTCTCTTGCATAACATGACTTGCCATGACATTTCAAGCATCCATTTGATTCATTTGACATCATAAGACATATAGAAAGCATGTTTGATCATTGCATCATGTGTTTGCCATGTTGTTTGCATTGTGCACTTCATAACTTTCCATGTTTGTTCATGCTCCATAACTTGCACCATTTGCATTCATAAACTTGTATGATCATCCTCATGAGTTGTTTCATGTTTGTGGCATCTCATAGCATCATTAACATCATGTATGTGCTTCTGGTTTTGTCTCTCATCATGTCATCTCATCTCATTTTGCATTGCATTGCATCTCCTTCACTAACTTTTCAGGTGGTAAGTTATCTTGAGAAGTGAATTTGCCTTCACCTCTCATAACTTCTCTTCATCTCCTTTTATGCATCCTTGCTGCATTCATGTATGTGTTTGAGTTTGAGCTTGCTCATTCTTCTTTTTCCCACTTTCTTTCTTCAAGTGACTTGACTTCTTGAATGAAGCAAGTTACTTTGCTTCTCTTGATCCTTTCATCTGTTTCCTGGTGGTTCCATTGAAGATTGTTCTTGTAAACCTCATAAACCTTAGGAACAACCAAGCATGACAATGATTAGGGTTTTGATTAGTCTCCCCTCTTAGTTTTACCTTTGTGTCTCTTTTGAGTCTTCTCTTCTCATCTCATAATCAGGGACTAAACCCTAAAGGCTTTAAGGCTTTGTGATTAAGCTTATGCCTGCATCCTTCTCTTAGGATGGAGTGTATAACTTTAATCCTAAGTGTTAAACCCTTAATGTGTTTAACTCCTTTAATCAATCCATCTAATAATCATCAAGACATCACACTTGTAACTTGGGCCTTACATTAGGGTTCTAATTCTTCCTTAATTGGTTAAGAAGTACTAACCCTAGTGTTAATGGACAAGTCCCCCTCAAGTTGTCTTACAAACCCTAAAAATCATTTCATCATCATACCATTAAGTAAAATCCACTTAATCAAAGACTTGTTTTGTCATGAGTTTAATCCCTAATCATGGATTAAGTTGAGGAGCATTCCTCAGCTTAAACATTCTCATCTATTATCCTTCTATTAGGATGGTGTAATGAGTCTGTTTAATCCCTGATTATGGCTTAACCTCATTACTCAACACTAAACAAAAACACCAAAAACATCTAAATAATCACAAGTAGGTTAATGATCTTAACCCTACATCAAAGGTGATTAAGTGTGAGAATCTGACTTCACACTTAAGGTATTCTCATTACCCCTAATCAGAGGGAAGATGTGATGAGTTTACTAAATCCATTGGTTTAGGCTTAAGCTCATTAACTTATGACAAACTTTCAAAAGCAATAAAAGACTGAAAACTCAAAAACAAACAATAATCGTCTCCTTCGGGATTCTTTTCTCATCATCTTCACTCACAACCGAGAACTTGCTTCTTCCGTCTAATGCAAAACAGTTTGCATCTGTGCCAGACAGATCATACACTTGAGCATAGACAAGTAAGCAATTCATCAGTCAATTCATCTTTCAGTCTCTTTGGGTCGAACTACGGTGTTCTGACTTCCTCATTGCACGAGAGGATACGTAGGCATAACTTAACAGTTATCGAACAAAAGTCTCTGTATATTCCCCCTCCTTCCAGTATCATTCTTTTAGCCTCATGATCTTGAGCATATTCTCATTCTTACACTGACACTATACATATTACACTTCACTTCTCTTACACTGACACCTGTACATTCTTTTTCCAGCTATTTTATACACAGATCGCACTGACACTACCCCTTTAAAACACAAATCTTTTAAGCGTGGATCCCGTCGAGTACGGCGGACAATCTGGGTGCTAATACCTTCCCAGGTTGTAACCAACCCCCTTTCTCAGTCTCTCTGGTTCGCAACCGTCTTATCCATCTCTTTCTAGGTCTATGCAGCATTGCCTTTCCTCCGGGATAAAAATGCCTAGCTGGCGACTCTATTCATCTCCAGTGAGTTCACTGCTGTGTGTTCTCATTGTCCTTCTCGCCGACCGTTCGCGTTTGTACCCCATTTGACCCGGTTTCATTTGGTGGGAGCGACACAATGGCATTAGTCAGTTTCTTATGCTTGTCCTGGTCTTTTGATCTCTTCAATCCTGCTCTGAGATTCAACTCTGATATCTCTTTCTGTGCAGCCAACAGGGCTTCCTGCTGTTTCTTCTCATTGGCCTCTAGTTGTTCAATCTTGGCTTGAGTCTTTTGGTATTCTTGTGTACGGGCTTCGGTGATCCTGACCCACCTAGCCTGACTCTCTTGCAGATAGTGCTCAGCTCTAGCTTTCTGAATCTTGGCCTCTTTAGAAGCATTCTTCAATATCTGTTCCCCAACCCTTGCTTTCCTTATGTAGTCTTCTGTCTTCTCAATTTTGGCAAGAAGCTCCACCCTGAGCTTTTCCAATCTCTCAATGTCTAGGCGACCATCACTTCTTTCCCAAAGAGTCTTCTTCAAGGCCTGTGATAACTGCTCATTCCTTTCTTTCAACTTTTCAAATTCCTCCAGGCTAATTGTTGCTGTAGGTTGTACTGTGGATGGCCCAGGTATGTCTTCCAAGGTGAAAGGTATTCTGGTAATCTTAGCTCTAGTACGGGACCAGTCTGAGTACTGAGCTGAAGCAACATTGTTACATCTTCCAAGAATAGCTACCCCTTTTGTCTGGATGTTATCCCAAGCCCAGGATGCTTGTCTGATAACAACTGAATTAGGTTGTACTTCACAATATAAGGTCTCAGCTAAATCCTTTCCTCTGGGTGGATGAACCAAGGCATAACCCAGTTATCTCTTAAACAGTAAAGGATTGTAGTTGATGCAACCCTTTACTCCTATCAGAGGCATGTTTGGGTATTGTCCACGGCTGGTGATAATGTCCTTGCCTTTGGTGCTCTAGGTGCACCATCTGATATCATCTGAAGTCAAAGAGATGAACCTCTTGGCCCAATTCTTCTGCTAGTGGGGGTTCAAGAAAGCATCTGACTTAGGCAAGTGTCTGAGCAGCCAAGAATAAAACAAAGGAGCACAACATCTAACCAACTTCCCCCTTTGCTTCTCATTCCTCTGGTGAATGGAGTAGTAAAAATCTCCTAGCAGTGTAGGTACTGGGTTTTTCAGAAGAAACAGATGGATGACATTCTTGCTGACAAATTTGGGCTCATCTGAAAACAGTATAGCCCCATATATACTGAGGGCTAACAGTGCATAGACTGCTCTCCACTCTCCCAATGAAGCTTTCAGGATGGCCTGAGAGATCAAGAAGTCCAAATGCAAACCATGAATCCCAACTTTTGTTGTCATACTTTGCTCAATAAGGGCAGGCTCCAAGTACAGTGCCCTTGTTATCTCTTCATTTCTGGGAGCAGTCATCTCTGGGTTGAAAGGGATTCCACCTCTGATAGGTACTCCAATCAATGAAGAAAACTCTTCCAGTAGAGGCCCTAGCTGAAAGTCTGGAAATGTGAAACATCTCAAAGGAGGGTCATAAAACTGCAAGCATATGTGGATCATGCTCCTCTGAGAAGGGTCAAGGTCCATAACCATGTCCAGGATACCTCCGTAGTGCTCTCTAAATAGTGGGATGTAGTCAGGTGTGATAAGTGAATGGACCTTCCTGACACTAGTCAAAACAGGCTCAAAAAAGTGGTATGATATGTTGCTCTTCCTGGGAGTAGTCATGAATTCTTGCTGAAGAAACTGAAGATAATTGCTGGTGAAGATCATAGACTGAGATGCTGAAGGTAGGTCTCTGACAGACTGATGCTTGTGAGGATGGAGATAACTGAAGCAGATAACTGAAGAAGACAGTTGAAGCAGAGGTCTAAGCAAAAGGAGGGGTCAAAACCAAAACCAAGATACAATGAAATGGATACCCTGAAAAGCAAATAAACAAATGTCAATTGATGCAATGATGATATATGCAAATGATATGTAAGGGTTTGTGATCAAGCTGGATTTGATTATCTGTCTTGATATAAGTCCATGTATGTTCAAAAGTCCAGATGAAGGCTCAGAAATCTAGTAACCAGGGTGGGGGATTCAAATAAAGAGTCACATGTCCAGGGTTAATCACAAGAACTATCCAAAGTGAAGTATTCTTAAACAATACAGTAACAGGGTATGATGTGGCCAAGGGTTCCTGCAAACCTGTAAACAGCCCAACCCCCTCACAGGTAATGTTCTAGAATAAGGATCCTCAAACTTGGATCAGTTATGAGAAGTGTAAACACTTCTAACCCGGAGGTACAGTGTTTACAATAACCATAAAAGATCCTCCTCTAATTCACCTCAGCTTCTGAAGGTCATAATAAAGGTCATCCAGACTTAGAAGGCTTCCCACATAGCCCTAGTACTACAGGAAATCTGTAGCACAGAGTTCTCAAGAAGAAACCCACATTTGAACCGTGTTTCATATTCCCACACCAGACCGAAATGGAATGGGAAAGAACATGAACCACTCTATCCTAGGTATCACTCAGGTCCCAGGTATAGGACCTTAAACTCTCAATGGAACCCCACACACCAAAGAAAACCAGATCCAACATAGTGATAATGACAGTATGAAACATGTATAAGACTGTAAAGAAAGCAATAAATAAAGTTGTACATAAAGCAATAAATAAAGCAAAATAAATAAACACACATAGAACATAACACCCCAGTAAACACAAATCAAACGAACGCTAGGAGGAACCCACAAAAAGAACCAGAAGCCCTGGTTGCAATATAAGGTTCCCCAGCAGAGTCGCCAAGCTGTCGCTCCTACCAAATGACACCTGGTCAGAAGGGGTACAGACGCGAACGGTCGGAGAAGGAGAGAACACAAGGGTGAACTGAAAAGAGTCGCCAGCTAGGCATTTTTATCCCGAAGGAAAGGTAATGCTGCATAGACCTAAGAAAAGATGGATAAGACGGTTGCGAACCAGAGAAACTGAGAAAGGGGGTTGGTTACAACCTGGGAATGTATTAGCACCCAGATTGTCCGCCGTACTCGACGGGATCCACGCTCGAAAGATTTGTGTTTTAAAGCGGTAGTGTCAGTGCTATTTTGTGTACAAAAGCTGGAAAAGAATGCAAGTTTCAGTGCAAAAGAGATGTGAAGTGAGATGAAAGGGTGTCAGTGTAAGAAAAGAATGCAAAGCTCAAGACTATGAGGCTTAAAGAATAATGCTAGAAGAGGGGGATATACAGAGACTTTTGTTCGATAACTGTTAAGTTATGCCTACATATCCTCTCGTGCAATGAGGAATTCAGAACACCGTAGTTCGACTCAAAGAGACTGAAAGATAAATTGACTGATGAACTGCTTACTTGCCTATGCTCAAGTGTATGACCTGTCTGGCTCAGGTGCTAACTGTCTTGCATTAGACGGAAGAAGCAAGTTCTCGTTTGTGAGTGAAGATGATGAGAAAAGAATCCCGAAGGAGACGATTATTTTTTGTTTTTTTTAGTTTTCAATCTTTTATTGCTTTTGGAATTTGTCATAAGAAAATGAGCTTAAGCCTAAACCAAGGGTTAGTAAACTCATCACCCTCCCTCTGATTAGGGGTAATGAAAATACCTTAAGTATGAAGTAGGCACCTCACACTTAATCACCATGATGTAGGATTAAGATCATTAACCTACTTGCATTTATTTAGATGTTTTTGGTGTTTTTGTTTAGTGTTAAGTAATGAGTTTAAGCCATAATCAAGGATTTAATGGACTCATTACACCATCCTAATAGAAGGATAATAGATGAGAACATTTAAGATGAGGAAGGCTCCTCAACTTAATCCAAGATTAGGGATTAACCTCATGACAAAACAAAACCTTTATTAGAGTGGATTTTAGTTAATGGTAAGATTAAGAAATGGATTTTATGGTTTGTAAGACAACTTGAGGGGGACTTGTCCATTAACACTAGGGTTAGTCCTTCTTAACCAGTTAAGGAAGAATTAGAACCCTAATGCAAGGCCCATGTTACAAGCTTGATGTCTTAGTGATTATTAGGTGGATTGATTAAAGGATTTAAACACATTAAGGGTTTAACACTTAGGATTAAAGTTATACACTCCATCCTAATAGAAGGATACAAAGATGACACAAAGGTAAAACTAATGGGGGGGACTAATCAAACCCTAATTGTGATCATGCTTGGGTGTTCCTAGGGTTTATTAAGCTTGCAAGAAGAACTCCAAGGGAGCCACCAAGGAAGAAGCAGGATGGAAGGAAAAGAAGCAGCAAGAAGCAAGACAACTTACTTCACTTAAGAAGATAAGTTGTTTGAAGAAAGAAAGAGGAGAAGGAGCATGAATGAGCAAGCTCACTCTAATTCACAAGTAAAATTCAGCAATGGATGCATAAAAGAGATGAGAAGAGGTTATGAGAAGTGAAGGCAAATTCACTTCTCAAACACTTACCACCTGAAAAGTTAGCAACAAGAAATGAAATGAAATGAAAATGAGATGAAATGCAAAGATGAAAACCAAATTCAGAAACATAATCATGATGCAAATGATGCTATGAGATAGTATGAAAGCATGTCAAAAGATGAGGATGATCATACAAGTAATGAAGATGCAAATGGGACATGAAAGGAGGCATGAAAGTTCATGAAAACTTATGACATCAAATGAAAGAAAAAGCATGGCAAATGGATGATGCAATGATCAAACATGAGTCTAATGTGTCCTAAGATGTCTTAGAAGTCATGTGGATGCACAAAATGTCATGGCAAGTTTATGTATGCAAGCATATGAAGAATGAATGCAAATGAAGACAAAGATTAGGGTTTATGAACAAGATGCAATGCAAAATTCAAAATCAGAAGCAAAACATGAGATAAAAAAAATTGCAAATGGGATCAAAGGTACCCTAAACCTATAAAAGTTCACTGCCCAAAGGGGAAGGTCAGAAGCTAAACCCAAAAGGACTTATGATTTTCCTAAATTTCTAGGGTTTAAAGGGTGATCCTAAAGATAAAATGCCAAACAAATTGAAAATGCAAGATAAAAATGAAACAAAAATGTTTTTAAAAGCTTGAAAGTATGTAGAACACAATGCAAAAAGAACCATTCACAAACTCAACTTGGATCAAAAGTTATGAATTTTTGAAGTTAGGGTTAAAAATATTCAAATTAAAGAACCCTAATTCAAATGAAAATTGTCAAAGTATGATCAAAACCAAAAATAAATTTAACTTGTGAATTTGCAAATGTTTGTAAATGTTTTAAAATGCTCTCTGAATTTTTTTGTGATTTTTAAATACCTAAATGCATTTTTAATTAATTAATTTCCATTAACTAATTAAAAATAAACATTTAAATGATTTAAAAATAATTTATAATGCAAAAAATAAAACAAAAATTATTTTCAGAATGAGAAGAATATTTAAAGTCATGATGCAAAAAATAAATTTTTTTGAAGGTGTTTTGCTATTTTTAATAAATGATGCAAAAGAAATAAAAATAAAATAAAATAAATATGAAGAAAGGTGAAAGTCAGCGCATCCAAGGGACAGGATTCAAATCTAGGGTGGAGGGAAAGACTTAGCGCGTGATCTAATGGCTTGAATTCAAACTGAGTAAATCCTATATAATTAATTAATTAATCACAATTAGGGCTAAGTGATCTAATCTGGACCTTTCAAAAACGCGCTAACCCTAAGATCTAATGGCCAAAATTCAAACTCAGCCTAATTACTCAGCTAACCCTAATTATGCCCTAAGCACTTTCAGGTGACCGGAACAGTGTTCCGGTCATCTTCTCCGGCCACTTAAACTAGCTAACTCACTCAAATCGTAAAATTAAACCACTAAACTCTCCAGAAATGATCCCCACCCTATTCTAAACAAGATTCAGCCATCAAACAACATTTATTTCACATGAACACACAGATTCGAAGCAAAACGGAAAATTATTCAGAAAATTCAGAAGCTTCATACATGCTTAAAACTTAATCATTTTCAAAACCAAAAGGTGCAGTGTGATCAGTGAAGCATGGAGAACTATCTAAGAACTTGAAAAATCATTTCTAGAAAATTTGTTCTTGATGTTACCTGAAATGGAGCTTTCGAAAATGGCACTGTCTGGACTTTCCCTTTGTGCTTTTCTCCTTCTTTTGACTCCCTCTTGCTTCTGGGATGCTTGGATGAAGCTTTTGTGGGCTGCTTTGGAAGTTTGCTGAAGTTCAATTCAAGGAGGGTGAAAATCGTATTTTTGATATGGGGTGTTTAAAGGAAAAATGAAGGGTGGGAAATGATCAGTGATGAGTGTGGAGTTGAATGATGGAAAAAGTTTGGAGTTTTTTTGGATGAGCTATGAGTTTCGAAGGGAAATGCAAAAGGGGAAGTTTTTGATGAATGCTGAGTTGTGGGAGGATTCAGGTTATGTTGTTGTATGAAATGGCTTGCTTGAGGTCCACATAACATGTTCTGATTGGGCAGAGAGTTGTTGTTGAGCAGTGTGATTGGTATGGCTCATTTTGCAAAAAGTCAAGAAAGTTGTACTTGGAGGTATGGGCTCATGGCAGGCTGAGGACAAGGGGGTGTCTGGCGTAACTTGATTCATGGGTAGCCATGGAATTCAGATTGGGGCAAAATATCAAGTGGAATGAAGTTTGTGGGTGGTTTTGCAATTTGTGAAGGTTTTGGCCCCTTTTGAAATACTTGATGATCAAGGCATGAAACTTGAGATTTCTTTGGGAAATTCTGAATTATAGGCCATTTATGATGTTTGTGTAATGGTTAGAAGTCACTTAGAGGTCACAAATTGGTTTGGTATGAGTTTTTGCAAGTTTCCCTCTTTGGTACATAAGTGAAATTTTGTTATTTTTCCCAACTTTGCAAGGCCATAACTTGAGTTCTATGATGAATTAGATCAAGTTCTTGTACTTTTTGAAAAGGGAATGATCCAATATACAACTTTCACGACCAATAATTTTTCATTTGAAGCCTTTTTGAATCAAAAAGAGGAGGTTGAAAAACTTTCCCAAAATGGCAAGTTTGCATTACAAGTCACTTTCCCAAAATGGCAACTTTGCCAATGGCTTGAAATTCTTCAATTTTGTGGACTTCTAACCTCTTCTAAGACCAAATAAAGATCATATATACCTGTCGCTCCCAAAAGATGAGACTGAGCTCAAATGAGGTACAGACGCGAACGGTCGGCGAAAGGAGGGTGTGAGAACACACAGGAGTGAACTCACAGGAAATGAAAAGAGTCGCCAGCTAGGCATTTTTATCCCGAAGGAAAGGTAATGCTGCATAAACCTAGGAAAAGATATGGATAGGACGGTTGCGAACCAGAGAGACTGAGAAAGGGGGTTGGTTACAACCTGGGAAGGTATTAGCACCCAGATTGTCCGTCGTACTCGACGGGATCCACGCTTAAAAGATTTGTGTTTTAAAGGGGTAGTGTCAGTGCAATTTGTGTATAAAAGAGCTGGGAAAGGGTTCAAGTGTCAGTGTAAAGAAAAATGTGAAGTGTACAAATGTATAGTGTCAGTGTAAGAACAGGAATAAGATACTCAAGATCATGAGGCTAAAAGAATAATGCTGGAAAGAGGGGGAATATACAGAGACTTTTGTTCGATAACTGTTAAGTTATGCCTACGTATCCTCTCGTGCAATGAGGAAGTCATAACACCGTAGTTCGACCCAAAGAGACTGAAAGATAAATTGACCTGTGAACTGCTTGCTTATCTATGCTCAAGTGTATGACCTGTCTGGCTCAGGTGCAAACTGTCTTGCATTAGACAGAAGAAGCAAGTTCTCGTTTGTGAATGAAGGTGATGAGAAAAGAATCCCGAAGGAGATGATTATTGTTTGTTTTTGTGTTTTCAGTCTTTTATTGCTTTTGAAAGTTTGTCATAAGTTAATGAGCTTAAGCCTAAACCAATAGATTTAGTGAACTCATCACATCTTCCCTCTGATTAGGGGTAATGAGAATACCTTAAGTGTGAAGTCAGCATCTCACACTTAATCACCATGATGTAGGATTAAGGTCATTAACCTACTTGTGATTATTTAGATGTTTTTGGTGTTTTTGTTTAGTGTTAAGTAATGAGGTTAAGCCATAATCAGGGATTAAACAGACTCATTACACTATCCTAATAGAAGGATAATAGATGAGAATGTTTAAGCTGAGGAAAGCTCCTCAACTTAATCCATGATTAGGGATTAAACTCATGACAAAACAAAGCCTTTATTAAGTGGATTTTAGTTAATGATAAGATGATGAAGTGATTTTTATGGTTTGTAAGACAACTTGAGGGGGACTTGTCCATTAACACTAGGGTTAGTCCTTCTTAACCAATTAAGGAAGAATTAGAACCCTAATGCAAGGCCCAAGTTACAAGCTTGATGTCTTGGTGATTATTATGTGAATTGATTAAAGGATTTAAACACATTAAGGGTTTAACACTTAGGATTAAAGTTATACACTCCATCCTAATAGAAGGATGCAGGCATAAGCTTAATCACAAAGCCTTAAAGCCTTTAGGGTTTAGTCCCTGATTATGAGATGAGACGAGAAGACTCAAAGAGACACAAAGGTAAAAGCTAAGTGGGGGACTAATCAAAACCCTAATTATTGTCATGCTTGGTTGTTCCTAAGGTTTGTGAGTTTAACAAGAGAAATCTTCAGAGGAACCACCAGGAAGCAGATGAAAGGAGCAAAGAGAAGCAAAGTAACTTGCTTCATTTAAGAAGACAAGTCACTTGAAGAAAGAAAGTAAGAAGAAGAAGGATGAGCAAGCTCAATCTCAAACACAAGACAAAATGCAGCAATGATGCATAGGAGGGGTGGAAAGAAATTGTGAGAAGTGAAGGCAAATTCACTTCTCAAAGAACTTACCACCTGAAAAGTTAGTGAAAGAAATGCAATGCAATGCAAAATGAGATGGAATGGCATGATGCAAACCAAAACCAGAAGCATAAGTGTGATGATAATGATGTTATGATATTATACAAACATGAAACAAGGCATGAGGATGATCCCACAAACATATGGATGCAAGAGAGGCATGCTTAGAACCATGAACATACATGAAAAGTTATGGAATGAAAATGACATACAACATGGCAAATGAAAGATGCAATGATCAAACATGCTTTTAATATGTCTTAAGATGTCTAATGAATCAAATGGATGCATAGAATGTCATGGCAAGTCATGGTATGCAAGCAAATGCAAGATGAATGCAAAAGGAAGCCCAAATTAGGGTTTATGATCAATGCACAAAACAAAAATCAAAACCAGAAGAAAACATCAAGATAAAAAATTGAAAATGCATTCAAGGGAACCCTAAACCTATACAAACTCACTGCCCAAAGGAGGGGATCCAATTCTTAACCTAGTGAAAGTTATGAATTTCCTAAGATTGCTAGGGTTTTAAGGTACCTTGTCAAGAAAAATGTCAAACAAATTGAAAATGCAAGATCAAATCATGCCAATTTAATCCTATAGACTACATGCTAAACAAGATGCAATGCAAAAAGAACCAAAGTCCAACTCTTAAAGGCTAGGCAGAAATGAATTTTCAAAGTTTGGATCAAAATAATGCCTTGAAATGAAATTAATTCCATGAAAAATTGTCAAAAGACATCAAGATCAAAAAAGAAATTTGGTTTGAAGGTTGGACAATGTTTCTAAATGGTTTTAAATGTTTCATGAATTTTTTGGTGATTTTTAAATACCTAAAAGTATTTTTAATTAATTAATTCTCATTAATTAATTAAAGATAATCTTTTAAATGATTTAAAAATATTTTTTAATGCAAAAAATAAAAATAAAAATGTTTTTGGCTTCTGAAAATTAATAAAAGGTTGTATAAAAATTTTCAGAATTTTTGAATGATTTTTACTATTTTTAATAAAATGTAGAAAACAAATGAAATTTAATGAAAATAAAATTGAAATTAAACTGAAAAATGAGAAAGTCAGCAAGATCAAGGGCTGAGGTTTGAACTCACACACGCGCGAATTGACCTGGCGCGCATCTGGACGGCCAGCATTCAAATTTGCTAATTATGATTAGTGCCCTAATTAAATGCCCTAATGACTTTCAGATGACCGGAACAGTGGTTCCGGTCATCTTCTCTGACGAGCCAAATCTCTAACTCTCTCTACACGCAATAAAAATGAAATCTAAATGCCCAGAATCCATCCCCATTCAACACTGAATCAAAACCCCCAAACAAACATCATTTTTCATCCATTAATCAGGCAAATCGAAGCAAAACATTTCTAGGGCAAAAAGTTTCAGAGCATTCATACATCCTGGTTTCTCAACCATTTTCAAAAATAATCATATCCCCATGATCAGGGGAGTGCATAGAATCATTTAGGAACTTAAAATGGAGTTTCTGAAAAAAAAAGTTTGAGATGGCTACCTGAGATGGAAACTCCTGGTCCTGAGCTTTCTGGCCTTTCCTTTGCTGCAAATCCACTCCTTTGAACCCTCTGATGATGAAATGACACTTAGAAAGCTTTGAGGATGGCTGGTTTTTGAGATGGCAGAAGTTCTGTTCAAGGTGTAAACACCCCAAATTTGCCCTCACCCATTCACACATGACTTGTGATCATTTCATATGCATAAACTCAATCATAGCATCTCATATCACATTTTTGATTCACTGCATTGGTTCTAAGTCATCTGCATCTAGAGTTTGTGATCTGAGCAATCCAAGAGCTTCTTGAGCCACTCCAAAGGCCATCAATCACTTCAAAGAGGTCCATGTATGTTCAATCATCATATTATATCCTCTCAAAGTCAAGAATGTCAAAGAATCACAAGAACTGAGAATGGCATGGAGGCAGAGCCAGGTTTGACTACACAGATGACCTAGAATTAGGGTTTTGGTTTCAGAGGCCATAACTCCAAAATTTTTGGCCATTCTTGTTTCTATTGGTCTGTATATGGCATAGGGAGTATGCATATCAATTTTCATGAAGAAATTCCATGGGGAAGTCATCTGATCAAGAGTTGACTTTTCAAGCAAGTCAGTGCAAAATCAGGGCATCTGAGGCCCCCAATGACCCAACCAAAGGGTGTTCTTCATCATTTTGATTGTATATGATCTTTATTTGATCATGGAAGATGTTGGAAGTTCACAAAATTCAAGAATTTCAAGTCTTTTGCAAAGTTGACTTTTTGGGCAAGTTTGACTTTTAATGAAATTGTCATTTTAGGCAACTTTTTCAACCTTTACTTTTTGATCCAAAAATGCTTCAAATGGAAAAACTTTGGTCATGAAAGTTGTAGAATAGATCTTTCCATTTTCAAAAAGTACAAGAACATGACCTAATTCATTTTGGATCAAAAGTTATGGCTTGTCAAAGTTGGCAAAAATCACTAAATTTCAAGTTATGCACCAAAGAGGCAAAGTTGCAAATTCACTTCTCAAGGCAAATTAAGTAATCAAATGGGCTTCTAAACTTCACAATATGATCACACAACACCTAAAATTCAGAATGGGCCAAGAATGATTCACTTTTATGGCTTATGGAGCAAGGAATTTCAAAGGAAGCAAAAGGCAAGGCAAGTTGCAAAACTCATCATAGCTTCTCATCCACTTGCTGGCTAGCCTGCTGAGCCACCCTAGGCCTCTCCCCTCATCATGCTGCGCAGGACACACTCTTTGTCCTTGGCTAGAAAGTGGCCCATACCTCTCTTACAAAAACTTGACCTTTTGGCAAAAGGACTCATACCAATCAATAAAGCACACATCACTTCATCTGACCAATCCCAATTGTTTATACTAATCAAATGCAAGCCAAACATAACAAGAAGCAAGCCTGAAACACTCCATTGCACAGCATACTCAAAAATCTTCTCATTTGCAAAAGCCTTCGAATCTCTTGATTCAGCCATCAAACCTTCAAACTTTTTTCACCATTCAACTCCACAAACCTTGCTGATCATTTCCCTGCCCTCATTTTGCCCTAACACCTCCACAATCAAAAACACGATTCTCACATTTCATTAACTGAGATTCTGCAAACTCACTCCAGAGGCTATTTAAACTCCAACCAAGTATTGCAAGCTTCTTAGGAGGATCATTGGAGTGGTTCTGAGCCAAAGAAACAGCCTGAAAGCTCTGGAATCGAAAGCTCCATCTCAGGTATCACCCAAGAACATTTTTCCAGAACTTGTGTTTTAAGTTACAAACTGATTCTATGTGATGTGCTGATCATTTTAAGCTTTGAATCATTGAAAATGGTTGCGTATGTAGGATGTATTTGATCTCTGAAATTTCTGTTTTGTTTTCCGTTTTGATTCGTGTCTCATGATTCAGTGGAAATGAATGGATTTAGGGGTGGGGTTTAGGTTTAGTGATGATTAATGATTGATTCTAGAGAGTTTGGCACGTTTTCATGGCATATTGAGAGAGATTGGAGGATGAGATAGCCGGAGAAGACGACCGGAACAGTGTTCCGGTCGCCTGAGAGTGATTAGGGCAGGATTAGGGCTTAATCATTTAATTAGCCAAGTTTGAATGTCAGCCTTTGGATGTGGCGCCAAGTCCATTCCCGCGCGCGTATGTTTGAATCTGGGCCCTTAGATGTGCATACTTTTCTATTTTCAGATTAAATTCATTTTATTTTTCATATTAATTCCTTTCTTTTCTCCATTTTATTTAAAATAGCAAAACCATTTTAAAAATTCTGAAAATTTTTGTATAAACTTTTATTAATTTTCAGAAACCAAAAACATTTTTATTTTTATTCTTTGCATTCAAAAATATTTTTAAATCATTTAAAAGTTTATTTTTAATTAATTAATGAGAATTAATTAATTAAAAATACTTTTAGGTATTTAAAAAATCACCAAAAAATTCATGAAACCTTCATAATCATTTAGAAACATTGTCCAACCCTCAAACCAAATTTCTTTTTTGATCTTGATGTCTTTTGAGAATTTTTCATGGAATTAAAATCATTTCAAGACATTATTTTGATCCAAACTTCAAAAAATCATTTCTGCCTAACCAGTGAGGGTTGGACTTTGATTCTTTTTGCATTGCATTTTGTTTAGCATGTAGTTTGTGAGATTAAATTGGCATGATTTGATCTTTCATTTTCCATTTGTTTGGCATTTTTCTTGTTAAGGTACCCAAAAACCCTAGAAAACTTAGGAAATTCATAACCCTAATTAGGTTAAGAGTTAGAATCCCTCCTTTGGGCAGTGACTTTGTGTAGGGTTGAGGTCCCTTTGAAAGCATTTTCAATTTTTTATCTTAATGTTTGCTTCTGATTTTGGTTTTTGTTTGATGCATTGATCATAAACCCTAATTTGGGCTTCCTTTTGCATTCATCTTGCATTTGCTTGCATACCATGACTTGCCATAACATTTTATGCATCCATTTGATTCATTGAACATCTTAAGACATATTAGAAGCATGTTTGATCATTGCATCATGTATTTGCCATGTTGTATGTCATCTGTATTTCATAACTTTTCATGTATGTTCATGGTTCTAAGCTTGCTCCATTTGCATCCATATGTTCATATGATCATCCTCATGCCTTGATTCATGTTTGCAGCATCTCATAGCATCATTATCATCACTCACATGCTTCTGGTTTTGGTTTGTATCATGCCATTTCATTCCATTTTTGCATTGCATTGCATTCCTTTCACTAACTTTTCAGGTGGTAAGTAACTTTGAGAAGTGAATTTGCCTTCACTTCTCACAATATCTTTTCATCTCTTTCATGTATCCTTGCTGCATTTTAACTTGTGTTTGAGATTGAGCTTGCTCTTTCTTCTTCTTCTTACTTTCTTTCCTCAAGTGACTTGTCTTCTTAAATGAAGCAAGTTACTTTGCTCCCCTGCTCCTTTCATCTGCTTCCTGGTGGTTCCTTTGAAGATGTCTCTTAAAAACCTCACAAACCTTAGGAACAACCAAGCAATGACAATGATTAGGGTTTTGATTAGTCTCCCCTCTTAGTTTTACCTTTGTGTCTCATTGAGTCTTCTCTTCTCATCTCACAATCAAGGACTAAACCCTAAAGGCTTTAAGGCTTTGTGATTAAGCTTATGCCTTCATCCTTCTATTAGGATGGAGTGTATAACTTTAATCCTAAGTGTTAAACCCTTAATGTGTTTAACTCCTTTAATCAATCCATCTAATAATTATCAAGACATCAAGCTTGTAACTTGGGCCTTGCATTAGGGTTCTAATTCTTCCTTAATTGGTTAAGAAGGACTAACCCTAGTGTTAATGGACAAGTCCTCCTCAAGTTGTCTTACAAACCCAAAAACTCACTTCATCATCTTATCATTAATTAAAATCCATTTAATAAAGGCTTTGTTTTGTCATGAAGTTAATCCCTAATCATGGATTAAGTTGAGGAGCTTTCCTCACCTTAAACATTCTCATCTATTATCCTTCTATTAGGATGGTGTAATGAGTCTGTTTAATCCCTGATTATGGCTTAACCTCATTACTCAACACTAAACAAAAACACCAAAAACATCTAATTAATCACAAGTAGGTTAATGATCTTAACCCTGCACCATGGTGATTAAGTGTGAGAAGCTGACTTAACACTTAAGGTATTCTCATTACCCCTAATCAGAGGGAAGATGTGATGAGTTTACTAAATCCATTGGTTTAGGCTTAAGCTCATTTTCTTATGACAAATTTTCAAAAGCAATAAAAGACTGAAAACTCAAAAACAAACAATAATCGTCTCCTCCGGGATTCTCTTCTCATCTCATTCACTCATAACCGAGAACTTGCTTCTTCCGTCTAATGCAAGACAGTTTGCACCTGAGCCAGACAGGTCATACACTTGAGCATAGGCAAGTAAGCAGTTCACAAGTCAATTCACCTTTCAGTCTCTTTGGGTCGAACTACGGTGTTCTGACTTCCTCATTGCACGAGAGGATACGTAGGCATAACTTAACAGTTATCGAACAAAAGTCTCTGTATATTCCCCCTCCTTCCAGTATCATTATTTTAGCCTCATGATCTTGAGCATATTCTCATTCTTACACTGACACTATACATATTACACTTCACTTCTCTTACACTGACACCTGTACATTCTTTTTCCAGCTATTTTATACACAGATCGCACTGACACTACCCCTTTAAAACACAAATCTTTTAAGCGTGGATCCCGTCGAGTACGGCGGACAATCTGGGTGCTAATACCTTCCCAGGTTGTAACCAACCCCCTTTCTCAGTCTCTCTGGTTCGCAACCGTCTTATCCATCTCTTTCTAGGTCTATGCAGCATTGCCTTTCCTCCGGGATAAAAATGCCTAGCTGGCGACTCTATTCATCTCCAGTGAGTTCACTCCTGTGTGTTCTCACATCCTCTTTTCGCCGACCATTCGCGTCTGTACCCCTTCTGACCCGGGTGTCATTTGGTGGGAGCGACACAAGGGAGGGTGGTGATCGTGTTTTTGATTCAATGGCTTTCAGGCTGTTTTAAGGGTTGGTTTGTGATCAGTGAAGCATGGTGAGATTGTTTGTGAAGTTGGTTTGTGTGTTTGAGGCTTGTGCTGAGTGTTTCGAATGCTTTTGCAAATGGGGTGAAAAATGAGAGAGCTCTGTTCTTGGTGCTTTCAGGCTTGTGTGTCATGTGCTTTGGCTTGCTTTTGGTTTGTATAAACAAATGGGATTGGTCAGATGAGTTGATGTGTGCTTTTGTGATTGGTATGGCTCAAGTTGCCAAAATGTCAAATTGGTGTAAGAGAGGCATGGGCTACTAGCTAGCCAAGAGCAAGTGGGGTGTCCTGTGCAGCAAGATGTGTGGAGAGCCATATGATTGGTTGTGAAGTCAGCAAGCAAGTGGATTCACACTTGAGTGAGTTTTTGCAACTTGCCTCACTTTTGTTTCCTTTGAGAAATCTTGCTCCATAAGTCATGAAAATGAGTGATCCCTTGGCCCATTCTGAATTTTAGATGTCACATGATCATGTTGTGAAGAAATGATACACATTTGAGGCCTTTAGAACACTTGAACAAACCATTTTGCAAAATGTCTCTTTGGTAGAAAACTTCAAATTTTGTGATTTTAGCCAACTTTGACAAGCCATAACTTTTGATCCAAAATGAATTAGGTCATGTTCTTATACTTTTTGAAAAGGGAATGATCCATTCTACAACTTTCATGACCAAAGTTTTTTCATTTGAAGCATTTTTGAATCAAAAAGCAAGGGTTGAAAAAGTTTCCCAAAATGGCAATTTCATTAAAAGTCAAACTTTCCCAAAAAGTCAACTTTTCAAATGACTTGAAATTCTTCAATTTTGTGAACTTCTAACATCTTCCATGATCAAATAAAGATCATACATAATCAAAATGATGATGAACACCCTTTGGTTGGGTCATTGGGGGCCTCAGATGCCCTGATTTTGCACTGACTTGCTTAGAAAGTCAACCCTTGATCAGATGACTTCCCCATTGAATTTCTTCATGAAAATTGATATTCATGATCCTTATACCATATAGAGACCAATAGAAACAAGAATGACCAAAAAATTTGGAGTTATGGCCTTTGAAACCAAAACCCTAATTCTAGGTCATCTCTGTAGTTAAACCTGGCTCTGCTTCCATGCCATTCTCAGTTCTTGTGATTTTTTGACATTCTTGACTTTGAGGGGATATAATATGATGCTTGAACATACATGGACCTCTTTGAAGTGATTGATGACCTTTGGAGTGGCTCAAATGGCTCTTGGATTGCTCAGATCACAAACCCTAGATGCAGATGACTTTGAACCAATGCAGTGAATCAAAAATGTAACATGAGATACTATGATTGAGTTTATGCATATGAAATGATCACAAGCCATGGTGTGAATGGGTGAGGGAAAATTTGGGGTGTTTACAGCTGCCCCTTATTCAAACATGAGTTAGCTGTGCAGGATGTAAGCTACGGCTTAACAGGCAAACAAGATAACTTGTGGTTGAATACCAAAGACAGTCCAAAATTTGCACTCACAGAATGAAGAAGAAAAGGGATATAGATTGTAAATGAAAATAAAGTATATTATACAGTGTGGGCGACGGAAGACGACCGTCGAGCAGAGGACGACTGTTGGGGAAAGAGCAATGACGGGGATGACCGACACGCTGGAAAAGTGCGGAAAATAAAGCAATGACGGGGACAACCGACATGCTGGGGAAAGAGCAATGACGGGGACGGCCGACACGCTAGAAAAGTGCGGAAAATAAAGCAATGACGGGGACGACCGACATGCTGGGGATAAAAGGGATTATGATGGGGACGACCATCAAGTAAAGCTATAAGATTCTCTGGGGATTAATGAAAAATGATGGGGACGGCCACCAAGTTCATAAAGTAATGTAAACAACGATGGGGACGGCCATCGGGCTAAACTGATGAAGGACGATCATCAGGAAAAGGAAAAGGGACCACGACGGGGACGGCCATCGGGTTAAAGAATAAATGAAATAATGATGAGGGACGGTCATCAAAGGTGAAGGACGATCACCTGGCAAGGTACGGCTGCTGAAAGTATCGCGACATAGGATGAATGCCGGATAAAAGGTCAACGATGGGGACGGCCATCGGATGAGCATGATGAAGGACGATCATCAAGAGGTGAAGGACGATCACCTAGCAGGGGACGGCTGCTCTCAAGGTTTATCATGACATAGGACGTATGTCAGATAACAATATCAACGATGGGGACGGCCATCGGATAAAATGATCACCTAGCAGGGGACGGCTGCTAAATATCACGACATAGGACGAATGTCGGATAGAAAAGGTCAACAATGGGGACGGCCATCGGATGAGCATGATGAAGGACGATCATCAAGAGGTGAAGGACGATCACCTAGCAGGGGACAACTGCTAAATATCACGACATAGGACGAATGTCGGATAAAAAAGGTCAACGATGGGGACGGCCATCGGATGAGCATGATGAAGGACGATCATCAAGAGGTGAAGGACGATCACCTAGCAGGGTACGACTGCTCTCAGGGTTTATCATGACATAGGACGAATGTCAGATAACAAAAGAAATTTTGCTTTGCTGGCGATCTACCGGGGAATAGTAAACACGGACGAGTGTTCATATCCAGGAAATAAAAGGTATAAGTGTTTTGACGCTGTGTATAGATTAAAGATGCGGATGAGCATCCTTAAGACTACGATACGGACGAGTATCGGGTAGAAACAAATACTGACACGTGTTCAGAGATGATGATACGGACGAGTATCAACTGGTTAACAAGGAACACAGACGGGTGTTGAATCTGAGGGGACTCTTATGGGGAATAGTAGACACAGACGAGTGTCTACATTCAAGAAGACAAGAGTGTTTGACACAGTGTATGGATTAAAGATGCGGACGAGCATCCTTATGACTACGATACGGACGAGTATCGGGTAGAAACAAACGCTTGACGCATGTTCTGAGATGATGGTACGGACGAGTACCAACTGGTTAACAAAGAACACGGACTAGTGTTGAATCTGAGAGGTAGTAAGTATGAGTGGTGTATAGAATGGTATTTAAATTGTTGGGGAGAGTGACACGGACGAGTGTCGAAAGGAGAAAAGTATAGTATAAACAAAATCTTGAGTATACATGGACTTATATCAGAGCACTGGATCAGATCCAGCTCAGTCACAAACCCTTGCATATCATTTGCATACATCCTCATTGCATCATTTTAACATTTGCTTATTTGTTTTTCAGGGTATCCATACTTTATTTCTGGCCTGGTTTTGACCCCTTCATCTGCATAGACCTATCTTCACCAGCTACCTGTTTCAGTCACCTGCATCACCAGCATCAGCCTGTCAGTGGCCCACCTTCAGTGTTATTTTCCATCATCAGCATCTGTCTCAGTTCTTCTTCAGCAACATGGCACCCAAGAAGAGCAATATCTCCTACCATTTCTTTGAGCCTGAGTTAGCCAGCATCAGGAAGATCCAGACCCTGATTACTCCAGACCATATCCCACTGTTCAGAGAACATTATGGAGGCATACTTGATGTGGTTATGGATTTGGACCCTTCCCAGAGGAGCTTGATTCATACTTGCCTGCAGTTCTATGATCCCCCTTTGAGGTGCTTCACCTTCCAGGATTTTCAGTTAGGGCCTTTATTGGAGGAGTATTCATCATTGGTTGGCATACCTATCAGGGGTGGAGTCCCCTTCAACCCTGAGATGGCTTTTCCTAGTAATGAAGAGGTGGCAAAGGCCTTGCATCTGGAACCAGTTCTGATTGGGCAGAATATGACTACTAAAGCTGGAATCCCTGGCCTCCACTTGGATTTCTTGACTTCTCAGGCTACCTTGAAAGCCTCTTTGGGAGATTGGAAGGCAGTTTGTGCTTTATTGGCCCTTAGCATATATGGGGTCATTTTATTTGCAGACGAGCCTAAGTTTATTAGCAAGAATGCAATCCATCTTTTCATCCTGAGGAACCCAGTACCCACCTTACTGGGAGATTTCTACTACTCTGTTCACCAAAGGAATGAAAAGCAAAGGGGAAGATTGGTGAGGTGTTGTGCTCCTTTGTTCCATACCTGGCTGCTCAGGCATTTGCCTAAGACTGATGCATTTCTGAATCCTCACCAGCAAAAGAATTGGGCTAGAAGACTCACTGCTTTGACCTCAGCTGATATCAGGTGGTGCACTCAGAGCACCAAGGGCAGGGACATCATTACCAGTTGTGGGCAGTTCCCCAATCTACCCCTGATAGGAGTAAAGGGTTGCATCAATTACAACCCTCTGCTATTTAAAAGACAACTGGGCTATGCATTGGTCCACACCCCCAGAGCACAAGACTTGGCTGAGACTCTTTACTGTGAGATTAAGCCTAATCTGGCTATTGTCAGGCAAGCATCCTGGGCTTGGGACAATGTCCAGACCAAGGGAGTAACCATTTTTGGAAGATGCAACAATGTGGCCTCAGCTCAATACTATGAGTGGTCTCATGCCAGGGCTCAGTTTTCTGGGATGCCCTTCACCATGGAAGATATACCTGGGCCATCCTCAGCACCACCTCCTGTCACTGTCAGCTTAGGGGAGTTTGAGAAACTGAAAGAGAGAAATGAGAAGCTGACTCAGGCTCTATAGAAGACCCTCTGGGAGAGGAGTGATGGTAGGCTAGACATTGAAAGGTTAGAAAAGCTAAAGGTGGAGCATCTAGCTAGGATTGAGAAGTCAGAGGACTACATTAAGAAGTCAAGGGCTGGAGAGCAGATCTTGAAGAATGCCTGCAAGGAGGCTCAGTTCCAGAAAGACAGGACTGATTTGTATCTGAAAGAGAGTCAATCTAGGTGGGTCAGGATCACCGAAGCTCGTAATCTGGAGGATAAGAGGACTCAGGATAAGATTGAGCAGTTGGAGGCTAGTGCAAAAGAGCAACAGGAAGCCCTGCTAGCAGCCCAGAGAGAGATCTCAGAGTTGAAGATTAGAGCTGGAGTAAAGAGGTCAAAGGACCAAAGTCAACACAAGAAGCTAGCTGCAGCTGTTACTACCAGGAATCTTCTCATCAGGAGCCTTACAGAGCGTCCAGCTGATCCTGTGACTGAAGCACTTCTAAAGGAAGTTCAGGAGGATGAGTTTGGTCTTGGTGTCTGACTTTTGCTTGTTGTTGCTTTCATTTCATTGTACTTTTCTTTTCTTATGTCGTATTTTGACCCCTCAGAGGGCATGTATTGTAAAAAACAAACTATGTACCATTCACCTTTTGTAATATATGTATTAGTTTGTTCCAAGCAACATCACAAGCATCTTCCTCAGGGGTCTGGAAAGGTCAAAACCAAGTGCCAAGCCGGATACCTTGGAGAAAAATAAGCATACTGCATTGCATACTAACCTTTTGTTTTGTTTTGTAGGTTTGTTTTGTTTTTGTTACTAACTCTGTTGTGATCTCAGGAACTATTGCTCGACGACGGGTGTTCCCACTCAACCGTCCACACAGATATCCAACCCGCAACAACCTTCCAGGTATACAAATGGACCAGGTACAACAGGACCTTACAGAGGTCAGGGCTCAAATGGCCAATGAAAGACTAGAAATGAGGACTCAAATGACTCAGTTTATGGAGGTGATGAATAACATGGCTCAAAGCCAAGAGAGATTGAGAGCTTTGGTAGAGAGGCAGAATCATGAAGACCCCCATCCAGGGACTGCTGGGACAAGCAATAATGAGAGGGTTCAGCCTTATGTCAACCCACCTGTATTTGGACCCCACCTGCATCCAGAGATCAACATCCCTGCTAATGTGCAAGGGAATGCTACTACAGGCAGAGTGCTGCAAGAGGACCCCCAGGAAGATCAGTTCACAGTGATGGGAGCTGGGGATGAAGCCTATGACAGAAGGCTAGATGAAATTGCTGAAAAATTAAGATCCTTGGAATCTCAAAACTCTTTGGGATTTGATGTTATGGACATGGGCTTAGTGGACGGGGTCAAGATTCCCCACAAATTTAAACCTCCGTGCTTTGAAAAGTACAACGGAACCTCCTGCCCACGGACCCACTTGCAATCCTTTCTGGGGAGGTTAAAGGCATATACCATGGATGAAAAGCTTTGGATGTTTTATTTTGAGGATAGCTTAACCGGAGCTTCAAGGGAATGGTACTCTCATCTGACTAGAGCAACCATCAGGTGCTGGAAGGACCTGGCTGAGGCCTTCATTAGACAATACCAGTACAACTTGGATATGGCTCCCAACAGGACCCTCCTGATGGGAATGTCGCAATCATCCAGAGAAAGCTTCCGGGAGTACGCCCAGAGGTGGAGACAGCTTGCTGCTGCTGTCCATCCACCCATGTCAGAGAGGGAGATGGCTGACATGTTTATGAACACCCTCCAGGGGACATACATTGATAGGCTAGCTGCCTTTTCTTCAACCAGCTTTGCAGATGTAGTCATAGCCGGGGAAAGAGCTTATCAGCCACAACAACAACCCCAGTACCAGCAACAAACTCAATATCCTCCTCAGAGAAACTACAACAATACCAACAACAATAATCAGCAAAGACCATTTCAGCAGAGGCCATCTCAAGCCAATAGGGTGATTGATCCAATCCCCATGCCATATGCCGCTTTACTGCCACTGCTCTTGAAGCTCAACTTGGTTGAGTTAAGGACGTTAGCACCTCCAGATCCTTCCAGTCTACCCAGAAATTACGACATCAACGCCAGATGTGCTTTTCACTCAAATGCACCTGGCCACAGTACAGAGAAGTGCAGAGCTTTGCACATGAAGGTACAAGACCTGGTAGATTCCAAAGCTCTAAACTTTGCACCACCGCCAAATGTTAACAAGAACCCTATGCCCAACCACGGAGGACCCAGAATCAATGCTATTGAGGAAGATAAGCCGTCTTACTTGATAACCAATGTGGGTCAGATTCGGACACCCTTGGTAGAGATTAAAGCTCAACTCCTTGAATGCCAAATGTTCTCGGGATGTGAGCTAGGATGTGCTTATTGCAACATTTCAGTGAATGGGTGTGATAACTTGAGAGATGGCATAGATGGTCTCATCCAGAGTGGCCTGCTTCAAATCACAACTTCAATACCTTCAAATCCAGCGATCTCCTTAACAACAGTTCCCGAGTCTTCTACAAATGCAACAACCATTGTTCCGAACAAATCTTCAATCTCATCAACAAATGTTTCATCTATTGCTTCAACGGACCAAATATCAACAAACATCACTTATACAACATCAGCACCCCTTCATTCAGAATCTCCTACAACAACAACACCCCTCCAGTCAACAATGTCTCCTACAACATCAACAACAAACAATGAAAATGTCTCAACAGTTACAATTTATTATGATCCTGCAAATGATTCTGCCTACAACTCACAAAATGCCACTCCTATCAGAGCACCAGTCACAATATACTATGATCCACATACTATCATGGTCCCTTCTGCAGCTGCTATCAGTCCAGTCACCATCACAGTGCCTGGGCCAGTACCTTATGAAAGCAGTAACGCCATCCCTTGGCATTACGGCTCTGATCTATACTGCGAAGGACAGAAAATCACTCTTGAATCGTCAACTTCTTCACCACAAATAGACAATGTGGGAGGAGGCGGAGGCTTCACTCGAAGCGGACGTCTCTTTACCCCGCAAATTCAAAAACCCAGTGCCGAAGCAGAAGCTGCTGCCAAGGCAAAAGGGAAGAGTATGGTGCAAGAAGAACAAGTTGTTAAAGAAGCTTTGAAAACACCCTTTGATCAAGAAGTTGATGAATTCATGAGAATCATCAAGAAAAGTGATTACAGGATAGTGGACCAGCTTCACCAAACACCTTCCAAGATCTCCATCTTATCACTGCTAATGTGCTCCGAGGCTCATCGGAACGCACTACTAAAAGTCTTGCACGCAGCTTATGTGCCAGAGGAGATTACCGTCAATCAGTTGGAAGCTATAGTTGGAAATGTTAACGCTAGTAATGGACTAGGATTTACCAACACTGATTTGACTACGGAAGGCCGCAATCATAACAAGGCTTTGCACATTACCATGGAGTGTAAAGGTGCAGTTCTTTCCCATGTGCTGGTAGACACAGGATCATCCCTCAATGTCTTACCTAAAAAAGCCCTTGTAAAGATGGAATATGAAGGATTGGCATTACGCCCCAGTAACTTGGTAGTGAGAGCCTTTGACGGCTCTAAGAGATCAGTTCTGGGAGAAATTGAGTTGCCTGTAACGATTGGCCCACAAAATTTCAAAACGACCTTCTACGTGATGGACATTCAGCCGGCCTACAACTGTTTGTTGGGTAGATCTTGGATTCACGCCGCTGGCGCAGTTACGTCTACCCTTCACCAGAAGTTAAAATTCGAGTGGGAAGGCCAAGTCGTTACTATTTGTGGGGAGGAAGATATCTTTGTTAGCCACCTGGCTACATACAAATACATTGAGATGGATGGGGAGATCCATGAAACTATGAGTCAAGGGTTTGAGGCCTTGAACATAAATGAAACATCTGTTGTACCTGGAACCTCTATGACGTCTTATCAACAAGCCCGGAAGGTTGTTGAAGAAGGGACTGCCCAAGGCTGGGGCAAGTTGCTGCCCGTAGAAAAGAAGGAGGATAGATTTGGGTTGGGTTACAAACCAACTCAACAAGATCAAGCAGAGGCTGCTAAGAAGCCCAACTTTGTTAGTGGGGGGATGCTCACCCCCGATGCAGTAAACAACTTGGAAGACGAGTCAGAAGATGAATGCAACCTGGAAAGCTGGATACGTCCAAGGATCCCGGGGAGCAGTATCTCAAACTAGTCTTCCCAGGAAATTATAAGAGTTACTCCTGCAGAGTAATTATTATTTCCTGTATATTTTTAGCATGCATCAAGTCTTGCATCTTGCCCAAGATGACAAGAATCATTTTGTAATCGGGCCATCTGTAATTTTGTGCAACAAGATTAATCAATGAAATATCAGACATCTTTTGCAAATGAGTCTTTTTTCTTTTCCGCTCACTGTTTTTCCATTTTTCTTTTTGTACAAAAATAAAATGGCAATGTTTTCAAAATGACAACTTTATTTCACTTTTTTAAACGAGATTAAAATCAATCACTAAAATGAACAAACTGAACCCTTGCAGAGAGTGCCTTCCAGACCGCACCGACAACAGCACGGCTATGACTTCGTATGACTTTGACAATCCGATCAATCAAGCTGATGAAGGGGTTGAAGAAGATTACGAGCTTCCTGAAGAGCTAGCCAGATTGTTGAGACAAGAGGAGAAGGTTATAACTCCTCATCAGGAGGAGGTCGAAACGATTAATCTTGGTACAGATGAAGACGTGAAAGAAGTTAAAATCGGGGCCTGCTTACAAGACTCAGTGAAGAGACAACTGATTGATCTGCTTCAAGAATATGTGGATGTGTTTGCTTGGTCTTATCAAGACATGCCAGGGATGGACACCGATATCGTCATGCACAAGCTTCCTTTAAGAGAAGAATGCCCGCCAGTTAAACAGAAACTGCGCCGTACTCGCCCAGACATGGCAATGAAGATCAAAGAAGAGGTACAAAAGCAATGGGACGCCGGGTTCCTTGCTGTGACTAGCTATCTGTAAACACCCCAAATTTGCCCTCACTCATTTCACCATGGCTTGTGATCATTTCATATGCATAAACTCAATCATATCATCTCACATCACATTTTTTGATCCACTGCATTGGTTCTAAGTCATCTGCATCTAGGGTTTGTGATCTGAGTAATCCAAGAGCTTCTTGAGCCACTCCAAAGGCCATCAATCACTTCAAAGAGGTCTATGTGTGTTCAAGTATCATATTATATCTTCTCAAAGTCAAGAATGTCAAAGAATCACAAGAACTGGGATTGGTATGGAAGCAGAGCCAGGCTTGACTGCACAGATGACCTCAAATTAGGGTTTTGGTTTCAGAGGCCATAACTCCAAATTTTTTGGTCATTCTTGTTTCTATTGGTCTCCATATGGTATAGGGAGTATTCATATCAATTTTCATGAAGAAATTCCATGGGGAAGTCATCTGATCAAGAGTTGACTTTTCAAGCAAGTCAGTGCAAAATCAGGGCATCTGAGGCCCCCAATGACCCAACCAAGGGGTGATCTTCATCATTTTGATTGTATATGATCTTTATTTGATCATGGAAGAAGTTGGAAGTTCACAAAATTCAAGAATCTCAAGTTTTTTACAAAGTTGACTTTTTGGGCAAGTTTGACTTTTCATGAAAATGTCATTTTATGCAACTTTTTCAACCCTTACTTTTTGATCCAAAAAAGCTTCAAATGGAAAAACTTTGGTCATGAAAGTTGTAGATTAGATCTTTCCCTTTTCAAAAAGTACAAGAACATGACCTAATTCATTTTAGATCAAAAGTTATGGCTTGTCAAAGTTGGCAAAAATCACTAAATTTCAAGTTATGCACCAAAGAGGCAAAGTTGCAAATTCACTTCTCAAAGCCAATTAAGCAACCAAATGCATTTCTAAACTTCACCATATGATCACACAAGTCTTAAAAATCAGAATGGGCCAAGATATCACATGTTTATGGCCTATGGAGCAAGACTTTTTCATAGAAAACCAAAGACAAACCAAGTTGCAAAAACTCATGATGGCATTGCATCCACTTGCTAGCTACTTTGCTGATCAACCCTAGCCTTTTCCCTCACCATGCTGCGCAGCCCACACCCCTTGTACTTGGCTAGAACATGACCCATGCTTTCTCTTACACAAAGTTGACAATTTGCAAAAGTAGCTACACCTATCACAAAAGGGCATGTCACATCTTCTGACCAATAGCAATTGTTTATACAAACAAATTGCTAGCCAAAGCACATAACCAGCAAGCCTGAAGCAAGCCATAGCATCACATTCTCATTTTCACTCTCAAAAGCAAAAGCTTTCGAAACTCAGAAAACAAGCCACAAACACTTAAACAAACCTCATAAATCAACTCAACTCATCATCCTGGTCAGAAACCACCCCTCATCCTTGCCTTAAACTGCTTGAATCAAGAACACGATTCTCACCTGAGCTTGAACAGAAGCTGTTCAAACCCTCAAACCAGCCAAAACAAATTCCTTCTAAGCATCAAGAGTGCATCAGGAGCATAAAAGGAGGTGATTGCACAAGGAGAAGAGCCAAGAAAGTTACAAACTGAAAGCTTCAAAGTTCAGGTAGCTTCATGAACATTTTTTCCAGAAACGATTTTTTAAGTTCCTAAGTTGTTCTTCATGATTCACTGATTATTCTGATGTCTTTGGTTTTGAAAATGGTGAAGAAATGAGGGTTTAATCATGTTCTGAAACTTTCTGACCTAGAAATGTTTTCTTTTGATTCATGCGATTGATGAAATATAAATGAGTTTTGGTTTGGGGTTTTGATTCAGTAAGGTTTGGGAAGGATTCCTGTTCTTTTAGATTTCATTTTAGTTACGTTTTGAAGGTTTTAGGAATTTTCAGGTGGGGTTCCCACCGGAGAAGACGACCGGAGGTCTTCTCTGGCCACCTGAAAATAATTAGGGTTTAACCCCTGTAATTAATGAAGTTTGAATCTTGGACATTGGATGGGTTGACTAAGTCCACTCCCGCGCGTGTTCAAGGGCCAGAATGTGCTTTCAGAAACCCTAATCTCAATTAACTTAATTAATTAATCCATAAACTTAATTAGTTTCAGTTTGAATATGGGCCACTAGATAGCGTGCGCAGTCAACAGCTTCACTCCTAGAATCCATCCTGGCCATCCATTATGTTTACTTTTCCTTTTCTTTATTTTTATTTCATTTGTTTTATATTTATTTTGTCCATTTTATTTAAAATAGTAAAACTTATTCAAAAATTCTGAAATTTTTTATGCAAGTTATTATTTAATTTCAGAACACAAAAATCATTCCTGCCTAACCATTGAGAGTTGGACCTTGATTCTTTTTGCATTGCATTGTGTTTAGCATGAAGTTTGTGAGATTAAATGGCCATGATTTGATCTTTCATTTTCCATTTGTTTGGCATTTTTCTTGTTAAGGAACCCTAAAACCCTAGAAAACTTAGGAAAATCATAACTTGAATTAGGTTAAGAGTTGGAGCTTCTCCTTTGGGCAGTGAGTTAGTATAGGTTTAGGGATCCTTTGAGTGCATTTTCAATTTTTTGTATTGAAGTTTGCTTCTGATTTTGGTTTGTGTTTGATGCTTTGATCATAAACCCTAATTTGGGCTTCCATATGCATCCATTTTGCATTTGCTTGCATAACATGACTTGCCATAGCATTTTATGCATTCTTGTGATCCATTTGACATCATAAGACATATTGAAGGCATGTTTGATCATTGCATCTTGCATTTCCCATGTTGTATGCCATTTGCATTTCATAATTTTTCATGTATGTTCATGCTCCTTAACCTGTTTCATTTGCATCCATGAATTTGTATGATCATCCCCATGTGTTGTTTCATGTTTGTAGCATCTCATAGCATCATTAACATCATGTATGTGCTTCTGGTTTTGTTTCTCATAATGCCATTCCATCCCATTTTGCATTGCATTGCATTTCTTTTCTAACTTTTCAGGTGGTAAGTGGCTTTGAGAAGTGAATTTGCCTTCACTTCTCATAACTTCTCGTCATCTCTTTTATGCATCCTTGCTGCATTTTTGTATGTGTTTGAGATTGAGCTTGCTCATTCTTCTTATTCTCACTTTCTTTCCTCAAGTGACTTGTCTTCTTAAGTGAAGCAAGTTACTTTGCTTCTCCTGATCCTTTCATCTGCTTCCTGGTGGTTCCTCTAAAGATTTCTCCTGAAAACCTCACAAACCTTAGGAACAACCATGCCTGACAATAATTAGGGTTTTGATTAGTCCCCCATTTAGATTTTACCTTTGTGTCTCATTGAGTCTTCTCTTCTCACCTCAAAATCAGGGACTAAACCCTAAAGGCTTTAAGGCTTTGTGATTAAGCTTATGCCTGCATCCTTCTATTAGGATGGAGTGTATAACTTTAATCCTAAGTGTTAAACCCTTAATGTGTTTAAATCCTCTAATCAATTCACTTAATAATCATCAAGACATCACACTTGTAACTTGGGCCTTGCATTAGGGTTCTAATTCTTCCTTAATTGGTTAAGAAGGACTAACCCTAGTGTTAATGGACAAGTCCCCCTCAAGTTGTCTTACAAACCATAAAAATCACTTCATCATCATACCATTAACTAAAATCCACTTAAGAAATGCTTTGTTCTGTCATGAGTTTAATCCCTAATCATGGATTAAGTTGAGGAGTCTTCCTCAGCTTAAACATTCTCATCTATTATCCTTCTATTAGGATGGTGTAATGAGTCTGTTTAATCCCTGATTATGGCTTAATCTCATTACTTAACACTAAACAAAAACAACAAAAACATCTAAATAATCACAAGTAGGTTAATGATCTTAATCCTACATCAAAGGTGATTAAGTGTGAGAATCTGACTTCACACTTAAGGTATTCTCATTACCCCTAATCAGAGGGAAGATGTGATGAGTTTACTAAATCCACTAGTTTAGGCTTAAGCTCATTAACTTATGACAAATTCTCAAAAGCAATAAAAGACTGAAAACTCAAAAACAAACAATAATCGTCTCCTCCGGGATTCTTTTCTCATCTAACTCACTCACAACCGAGAACTTGCTTCTTCCGTCTAATGCAAGACAGTTTGCATTTGTGCCAGACAGATCATACACTTGAGCATAGGCAAGCAAGCAGTTCACAAGTCAATCCATCTTTCAGTCTCTTTGGGTCGAACTACGGTGTTCTGACTTCCTCATTGCACGAGAGGATACGTAGGCATAACTTAACAGTTATCGAACAAAAGTCTCTGTATATTCCCCCTCTTTCCAGCTTCATTCTTCAGCCTCATGATCTTGAGCATTTTGTTCCTGTTCTTACACTGACACTGTATATATCACACTTTGCACTTCTTTTACACTGACACCTGTACATCTTTCCAGCTCTTTTACACACAAATTGCACTGACATTACCCCTTTAAAACACAAATCTTTTAAGCGTGGATCCCGTCGAGTACGGCGGACAATCTGGGTGCTAATACCTTCCCAGGTTGTAACCAACCCCCTTTCTCAGTCTCTCTGGTTCGCAACCGTCTTATCCATTCTCTTTCTAGGTCTATGAAGCATTGCCTTTCCTCCGGGATAAAAATGCCTAGCTGGCGACTCTTTTCTTCTCCAGTGAGTTCACTGCTGTGTGTTCTCATTGTCCCTTTCGCCGACCGTTCGCGTCTGTACCTTTATTTGGGCCATTCCCATCTATGGGGAGCGACACTATCCACCGTGGGTTGCTAATATAGTACCTGTGCCTAAGAAAGACGGCAAAGTAAGAATGTGTGTTGACTACCGGGATCTGAACAGAGCCAGCCCGAAAGATGACTTCCCATTACCTCACATTGATGTATTGGTGGATAATACGGCTCAGTTCTCGGTATTCTCCTTCATGGACGGATTTTCAGGATACAATCAGATTAAAATGTCACCTGAAAACATGGAGAAGACAACCTTCATTACACCCTGGGGCACGTTCTGTTACAAGGTAATGCCATTCGGACTGAAGAATGCTGGTGCAACGTATCAACGGGCTATGGTGACATTATTCCACGATATGATCCATAAAGAAATCGAATGTTATGTGGATGACATGATTGCCAAGTCCCTTACTGAAGAAGACCACCTGGTAAATTATCTGAAGCTATTCAAGCGTCTGAGGAGGTACCAGCTAAAGCTAAACCCCAACAAATGCACATTCGGGGTGCGATCTGGTAAGTTGCTGGGATTTATTGTAAGTGAGAAAGGGATTGAGGTCGACCCTGATAAAGTCAAGGCCATTCAAGAAATGCCTGCACCAAAATCTGAAAAAGAAGTTCGGGGTTTTCTAGGTAGATTGAACTACATCTCAAGGTTCATATCTCACCTTACGGCAACCTGTGAGCCTTTATTCAAGTTGTTAAGAAAAGAACAAACGGTCAGGTGGAACGAAGACTGCCAGAGGGCTTTTGACAAGATCAAGGAATACTTACAAGAACCTCCAATCCTTATGCCTCCAGTTGAAGGAAGACCTCTAATCATGTACTTGACAGTATTAGAAGAGTCAATGGAGTGTGTGCTGGGCCAGCATGACGAGTCTGGTCGAAAAGAGTACGCAATATACTACCTAAGCAAAAAGTTTACCGACTGTGAACAACGTTATTCACTGCTCGAGAAAACTTGTTGTGCTTTAGCGTGGGCTGCTCGCCGACTAAGGCAGTATATGTTGACCCACACTACCTTGTTGATCTCAAAGATGGACCCAGTCAAGTACATATTTGAGAAGCCAGCGCTTACCGGACGGGTTGCAAGATGGCAAATGATCCTCACAGAGTATGACATCCAATACACCTCTCAGAAAGCCATCAAGGGCAGTGTATTGTCTGAATATCTTGCTGAGCAACCTATTGATGATTACCAGCCTATGAGATTTAACTTCCCTAATGAAGATATCATGTTCATTAAAACAAAAGATCATGAAGAGCCTATTCACACTGAAGGGCCTGACCCGGAAGAAGAGTGGACTATGATGTTTGATGGGGCTGTTAATATGAATGGTCGTGGTGTTGGTGCAGTACTCATTACACCTAAAGGAGTTCACATGCCTTTCTCGGCAAAACTCACCTTTAACTGCACTAACAACGAAGCTGAATACGAAGCTTGCATTATGGGTCTTGAGGAAGCCATTGACCTCAGGATCAAGACTTTAACTGTATTCGGAGATTCAGCTCTGGTAGTTAATCAAACCAACGGTAAATGGTACACACACCAAGATCATCTGATACCTTACAGGGAATATACAAGGAGGTTATTGACTTTCTTTACAACAGTCAAGCTTGAGTATATCCCTCGGGACGAGAATCAGTTTGCAGACGCTCTGGCTACCATTTCATCCATGATCAAAGTGCAAGCTGCCAACTTTGTACCTCAAATTTCAGTGTCCAGACTCGACAGACCAGCATATGTATTTGCAGCAGACCTTGTCAAAGATGATAAGCCTTGGTTCCATGACATTAAGTGCTTCTTAGAGGATCAAACATACCCACCTGGGGCATCTTCCAATGATAAGAAGACTTTGAGAAGGCTTGCTGGTAGTTTCTTTCTGAACACTGACGGTTCCCTGTACAAGAGAAACTTTGATATGGTACTCCTCAGATGCGTTGATAGAACAGAAGCAGACTTGTTGATGCACGAGGTGCACGAAGGATCCTTTGGTACCCATGCAGGAGGGCATGCCATGGCTAAAAAGTTGCTAAGATCAGGTTATTACTGGATCACAATGGATGCCGACTGTTGTGCCTATGCCAGAAAATGCCATAAATGCCAGATTTATGCGGATAAGGTGCATGTGCCTCCCAATCCTTTGAATGTGATGTCTTCACCCTGGCCCTTTGCTATGTGGGGCATTGACATGATTGGCAAGATTGAACCGACTGCTTCAAATGGCCACAGATTCATCCTGGTTGCCATTGACTATTTCACCAAGTGGGTCGAAGCAGCTTCCTATGCAAACGTCACCAGACAAGTGGTAGCCAGATTTCTGAAGAGAGATATCATCTGTCGATATGGAGTTCCCGGGCGAATCATTACTGATAATGGTTCTAACTTAAACAACAAAATGATGGCAGAACTTTGTCGGGACTTCAAGATCCAACACCACAATTCTTCTCCTTACAGGCCAAAGATGAACGGCGATGTTGAGGAAGCTAATAAGAATATCAAGAAGATTGTGCAGAAGATGGTAGTCACATACAAAGACTGGCATGAGATGCTACCGTTTGCCTTGCATGGGTACCGCACGTCAATCAGAACATCCACTGGGGCAACACCGTATCAGCTTGTGTATGGTATGGAAGCAGTTCTACCAGTTGAAGTTGAATTACCCTCCCTACGGGTACTGATGGATGTTAAGCTGAACGAAGCAGAGTGGGTCCGGTCCCGATACGAACAACTGAGTCTGATTGAAGAGAAAAGATTGGCTGCAATCTGTCATGGGCAGTTGTATCAGAAAAGAATGAAGAGAGCCTTCGATCAGAAAGTCAGGCACCGAGAGTACCAAGTAGGGGCAAATGGACTCCAAATTATGAAGGACCATTTGTAGTAAAGAAAGTTTTCTCAGGTGGAGCACTGATGCTCAGTACTATGGATGGTGAAGACTTCCCGTCCCCTGTGAATTCAGATGCAGTTAAAAAATACTTCGCATAAAAAAAAAAAAAAAAAATTACCCGCTGGACATAAAAACAGAATGTAAGTCCAGGCAAAAATAGGGCATCCCGACGAGTCAAAAACAGAATAAAAGACTCGGGCAAAAATAAGGGAAAATGAAAAAGAATGTACACCCGCTGAGTTGAAAAGCCGCATTGGACAACTAAGGCAAAAATGGGTATCCCGATGGATTGAAAACCCGAAAGGGAGATCCATGCAAAATAAGGGAATAACCGAACAACTGCATGCTGAATTCGTCTGTATCACCTACAACTTGGTGAGCCTCGAAAGGATCAAGTTTCTGTCAGAATCAGCCTTCTTCAGAAAGCAAGATGAGAAGAACGCCAAATGTCATACGAGTCATAGCAAAGGGGAGCTCTTTGAAGCGTCATCAACATTGCCAACATTTTTTGTTTCTCAATTTGTAACAATCTCCTCATTTCAGGAGATTTGTTTCTTTGACTGTATTTTGCCAATTCAGGGCACATGAATTAATGAAAGCGGATTTTCAGTCACGTCTCGTATTGTACATTTTTATTTGCAAAGAATGTCTGATGTCTTTAAAATACTGATTGCATAAATACAGATGTTTTTCTTCTAAAAATACGTGCTTGCAGGGAATATACTTACTCTCAGAAGTGTCTGACTCCTATGATGGAATCCAGTGAAGGGTACCTCGGGATTACTTGTACGTTTCTCTATCTTTGCAGGATTGCAGGTATTCAAAAACGCAACTCGGGGCATGAAAGCTTCACCCCAGCAAGCTGGCCAGTCAACCAACACTCAGCCTTAGCACCAAAAGTGTTTTCTCCCCAGCTGAGTTGCCACTTGTCACTTCTCCCAGCCGAGGTGCCAATCATTCTTCCTCAGTCCAGTACAAAAGCCAGGGAACCACTTCCCCACAGAGTTTCAGCCTCTAATCAAAAGGACAACGCATGAAAGGATCACAACAGAGTGACGAAAGCTTCTACAAACCCCAGCTGGGTCCATCATTTCCTGGAATAAGTCTATCAATGACCTATTTCCCCAAGCAGAATCATCAGATCTACCAATGATCTTATCCCCAGCTGGGACGTTTACTTCAAACAGACCGACCAGAGATCTTCACGGCAACGGGATCCGAATCCTGGATCGGTATCTTTGCATAATCATGGCATTCGCATCACATTCACCCACAAAGCGTAGCATTCCGTCTAATACGGAGCATTACGGCAAAAACCAAACATATCGCATAATCATAAGCCATGTTCTGAATCAAACACTTGTGAATAATGACAATCCATCAACAATATACAGAAAACTCCCCAGATTCCCCAGCAAAAACAGTTGCCTTACATTCACAAACAGTAGTATACACACCCTTTGACACCCGTCCGTGTCATCATTCCCCAGTAAAGTCGCCCGAGCACTCTTTACAAACAAGACCACCCGTATTACAGATACTTTTTGACACCCGTCCGTGTCATATCCCCAGCAGAAAGCCGAAGCGTCCCCTTTGCACCCACAGATACTTGTATATGTACAATTCCTTGACACTCGTCCGTGTCACCTTCCCCAGCACAGTAACATAAACACTTTGTATGTCAGATTTTGTTTATACTATACTTTTTCCTGTTGACACTCGTCCGTGTCACTCTCCCCAGCAGGTTAAATACCCATCTATACACTACTCGTACTTATACAGATACTCGTCTGTATCTTGTATACACCATTTATATCCACGCAGATTCGACACTCGTCCGTGTTCTCTGTTAACCAGTTGGTACTCGTCCGTACCATCATCTTAGAACATGCATCAAGTGTTTGTTTCTATCTGATACTCGTCCGTATCATAGTCTTAAGGATGTTCGTCCGCATCTTTAATCCATACACTGTGTCAAACACTCTTGTCTTCTTGAATATAGACACTCGCCTGTGTCTACTATTCCCCAGAAGAGTCCCCTCAGATTCAACACTCGTCAGTGTTCTCTGTTAACCAGTTGATACTCGTCCGTATCATTATCTCTGAACACGTATCAGTTTTTGTTTCTACCCGATACTCGTCCGTATCGTAGTCTTAAGGATTCTCGTCCGCATTTTTAATCTGTACACAAACATCTAAACACTTATACCCTTTTGTTTCTTGGATATAAACACTCGGCCATGTTTACTATCCCCCAGTAGATCGCCAACAAAGCAAATTTTCTTTTTATCTGACATTCGTCCTAGGTCATGATAAACCCTGAGAGCAGCCGTACCCTGCTAGGTGGTCGTCCTCCACCTCTTGATGGTCGTCCTCCATCATGCTCATCCGATGGCCGTCCCCATCGTTGTTTTTTCTATCCGACATTCGTCCTATGTCGTGATATTTAGCAGCCGTCCCCTTCTAGGTGGTCGTCCTCCACCTCTTGATGATCGTCCTTCATCATTTTATCCAATGGCCGTCCCCATTGTTGATTTTGGTTATCTGACATTCGTCCTATGTCATGACAAACCTTGAGAGCAGCCGTCCCCTTCTAGGTGGTCGTCCTCCACCTCTTGATGGTCGTCCTCCATCATGCTCATCCGATGGCCGTCCCCATCGTTGACCTTTTATCTGGCATTCGTCCTATGTCGCGATATTTTCGGCAGCCGTACCCTGCCAGGTGATCGTCCTTCACCTTGGATGACCGTCCCTCATCTTATCCCCAACGGAGCAGCCGTCCCCTGCTAGGTGATCGTCCTTCACCTTTGATGACCGTACCTCATCATCTGTTTATTTCATTTATTCTTTAACCCGATGGCCGTCCCCGTCGTGGTCCCTTTTCTTTTTCCTGATGATCGTCCTTCATCAGTTTAGCCCGATGGCCGTCCCCATCGTTGGTTGTTTTACTTTATTGAACTTGATGGCCGTCCCCATCATTTTCCATTAATCCCCAGAGAATCTTACAGTTTTACTTGATGGCCGTCCCCATCATAATCCCTCTTATCCCCAGCATGTCGGCCGTCCCCGTCATTGCTTTGTTTTCCGCACTTTTCCCAGCATGTCGGCCGTCCCCGTCATTGCTCCTTACCCAGCAGTCGTCCTCTACTCGACGGTCGTCCTCCGTCGCCCACACTTTATAATATTCTTTATTTTCTTTTACAATCTATATCCCTTTTCTTCTTCATTGTGTGAGTGCAAATTTTGGACTGTCTTGGGTATTCAACCACAAGTTATCTTGTTTGCCTGTTAAGCCGTTGCTTACAACCTGCACAGCTAACTCATGTTTGAATAGGGGCAGCTGTAAACACCCCAAATTTGCCCTCTCCCATTCACACATGGCTTGTGATCATTTCATATGCATAAACTCAATCATAGCATCTCATATCACATTTTTGATTCACTGCATTGGTTCTAAATCATCTGCATCTAGAGTTTGTGATTTGAGCAATCCAAGAGCTTCTTGAACCACTCCAAAGGCCATCAATCACTTCAAATAGGTTCATGTATGTTCAAGCATCATATTATAACCTCTCAAAATCAAGAATGTCAAAGAATCACAAGAACTGAGAATGGCATGAAGGCAGAGCCAGGTTTGACTACACAGATGACCTAGAATTAGGGTTTTGGTTTCAGAGGCCATAACTCCAAAATTTTTGGCCATTCTTGTTTCTATTGGTCTCTATATGGCATAGGGAGTATGCATATCAATTTTCATGAAGAAATTCCATGGGGAAGTCATCTGATCAAGAGTTGACTTTTCAAGCAAGTCAGTGCAAAATCAGGGCATCTGAGGCCCCCAATGACCCAACCAAAGGGTGTTCTTCATCATTTTGATTGTATATGATCTTTATTTGATCATGGAAGATGTTGGAAGTTCACAAAATTCAAGAATTTCAAGTCTTTTGCAAAGTTGACTTTTTGGGCAAGTTTGACTTTTAATGAAATTGTCATTTTAGGCAACTTTTTCAACCTTTACTTTTTGATCCAAAAATGCTTCAAATGGAAAAACTTTGGTCATGAAAGTTGTAGAATAGATCTTTCCATTTTCAAAAAGTACAAGAACATGACCTAATTCATTTTGGATCAAAAGTTATGGCTTGTCAAAGTTGGCAAAAATCACTAAATTTCAAGTTATGCACCAAAGAGGCAAAGTTGCAAATTCACTTCTCAAGGCAAATTAAGTCATCAAATGGGCTTCTAAACTTCACAATATGATCACACAACACCTAAAATTCAGAATGGGCCAAGAATGATTCACTTTTATGGCTTATGGAGCAAGGAATTTCAAAGGAAGCAAAAGGCAAGGCAAGTTGCAAAACTCATTATAGCTTCTCATCCACTTGCTGGCTAGCCTGCTGAGCCACCCTAGGCCTCTCCCCTCATCATGCTGCGCAGGACACACTCTTTGTCCTTGGCTAGAAAGTGGCCCATATCTCTCTTACAAAAACTTGACCTTTTGGCAAAAGGACCCATACCAATCAATAAAGCACACATCACTTCATCTGACCAATCCCAATTGTTTATACTAATCAAATGCAAGCTAAACATAACAAGAAGCAAGCCTGAAACACTCCATAGCACATCATACTCAAAAATCCTCTCATTTGCAAAAGCCTTTGAATCTCTTGATTCAGCCATCAAACCTTCAAACTTTTTTCACCATTCAACTCCACAAACCTTGCTGATCATTTCCCTGCCCTCATTTTGCCCTAACACCTCCACAATCAAAAACACGATTCTCACATTTCATGAACTGAGATTCTGCAAACTCACTCCAGAGGCTATTTAAACTCCAACCAAGTATTGCAAGCTTCTTAGGAGGATCATTGGAGTGGTTCTGAGCCAAAGAAACAACCTGAAAGCTCTGGAATCGAAAGCTCCATCTCAGGTATCACCCAAGAACATTTTTCCAGAACTTGTGTTTTAAGTTACAAACTGATTCTATGTGATGTGCTGATCATTTTAAGCTTTGAATCATTGAAAATGGTTGCGTATGTAGGATGTATTTGATCTCTGAAATTTCTGTTTTGTTTTCCGTTTTGATTCGTGTCTCATGATTCAGTGGAAATGAATGGATTTAGAGGTGGGGTTTAGGTTTAGTGATGATTAATGATTGATTCTGGAGAGTTTGGCACGTTTTCATGGCATATTGAGAGAGATTGGAGGATGAGATAGCCGGAGAAGACGACCGGAACAGTGTTCCGGTCGCCTGAGAGTGATTAGGGCATGATTAGGGCTTAATCATTTAATTAGCCAAGTTTGAATGTCAACCTTTGGATGTGGCGCCAAGTCCATTCCCGCGCGCGTATGTTTGAATCTGGGCCCTTAGATGTGCATACTTTTCTATTTTCAGATTAAATTCATTTTATTTTTCATATTAATTCCTTTCTTTTCTCCATTTTATTTAAAATAGCAAAACCATTTTAAAAATTCTGAAAATTTTTGTATAAACTTTTATTAATTTTCAGAAACCAAAAACATTTTTATTTTTATTCTTTGCATTCAAAAATATTTTTAAATCATTTAAAAGTTTATTTTTAATTAATTAATGAGAATTAATTAATTAAAAATACTTTTAGGTATTTAAAAAATCACCAAAAAATTCATGAAACCTTCATAATCATTTAGAAACATTGTCCAACCCTCAAACCAAATTTCTTTTTTGATCTTGATGTCTTTTGAGAATTTTTCATGGAATTAAAATCATTTCAAGACATTATTTTGATCCAAACTTCAAAAAATCATTTCTGCCTAACCAGTGAGGGTTGGACTTTGATTCTTTTTGCATTGCATTTTGTTTAGCATGTAGTTTGTGAGATTAAATTGGCATGATTTGATCTTTCATTTTCCATTTGTTTGGCATTTTTCTTGTTAAGGTACCCAAAAACCCTAGAAAACTTAGGAAATTCATAACCCTAATTAGGTTAAGAGTTAGAATCCCTCCTTTGGGCAGTGACTTTGTGTAGGGTTGAGGTCCCTTTGAAAGCATTTTCAATTTTTTATCTTAATGTTTGCTTCTGATTTTGGTTTTTGTTTGATGCATTGATCATAAACCCTAATTTGGGCTTCCTTTTGCATTCATCTTGCATTTGCTTGCATACCATGACTTGCCATAACATTTTATGCATCCATTTGATTCATTGAACATCTTAAGACATATTAGAAGCATGTTTGATCATTGCATCATGTATTTGCCATGTTGTATGTCATCTGCATTTCATAACTTTTCATGTATGTTCATGGTTCTAACCTTGCTCCATTTGCATCCATATGTTCATATGATTATCCTCATGCCTTGATTCATGTTTGCAGCATCTCATAGCATCATTATCATCACTCACATGCTTCTGGTTTTGGTTTGTATCATGCCATTTCATTCCATTTTTGCATTGCATTGCATTCCTTTCACTAACTTTTCAGGTGGTAAGTAACTTTGAGAAGTGAATTTGCCTTCACTTCTCACAATTTCTTTTCATCTCTTTCATGTATACTTGCTGCATTTTAACTTGTGTTTGAGATTGAGCTTGCTCTTTCTTCTTCTTCTTACTTTCTTTCCTCAAGTGACTTTTCTTCTTAAATGAAGCAAGTTACTTTGCTCCCCTGCTCCTTTCATCTGCTTCCTGGTGGTTCCTTTGAAGATGTCTCTTAAAAACCTCACAAACCTTAGGAATAACCAAGCAATGACAATGATTAGGGTTTTGATTAGTCTCCCCTCTTAGTTTTACCTTTGTGTCTCATTGAGTATTCTCTTCTTATCTCACAATCAAGGACTAAACCCTAAAGGCTTTAAGGCTTTGTGATTAAGCTTATGCCTGCATCCTTCTATTAGGATGGAGTGTATAACTTTAATCCTAAGTGTTAAACCCTTAATGTGTTTAACTCCTTTAATCAATCCATCTAATAATTATCAAGACATCAAGCTTGTAACTTGGGCCTTGCATTAGGGTTCTAATTCTTCCTTAATTGGTTAAGAAGGACTAACCCTAGTGTTAATGGACAAGTCCTCCTCAAGTTGTCTTACAAACCCAAAAACTCACTTCATCATCTTATCATTAATTAAAATCCATTTAATAAAGGCTTTGTTTTGTCATGAAGTTAATCCCTAATCATGGATTAAGTTGAGGAGCTTTCCTCAGCTTAAACATTCTCATCTATTATCCTTCTATTAGGATGGTGTAATGAGTCTGTTTAATCCCTGATTATGGCTTAACCTCATTACTCAACACTAAACAAAAACACCAAAAACATCTAATTAATCACAAGTAGGTTAATGATCTTAACCCTGCACCATGGTGATTAAGTGTGAGAAGCTGACTTAACACTTAAGGTATTCTCATTACCCCTAATCAGAGGGAAGATGTGATGAGTTTACTAAATCCATTGGTTTAGGCTTAAGCTCATTTTCTTATGACAAATTTCCAAAAGCAATAAAAGACTGAAAACTCAAAAACAAACAATAATCGTCTCCTCCGGGATTCTCTTCTCATCTCATTCACTCATAACCGAGAACTTGCTTCTTCCGTCTAATGCAAGACAGTTTGCACCTGAGCCAGACAGGTCATACACTTGAGCATAGGCAAGTAAGCAGTTCACAAGTCAATTCACCTTTCAGTCTCTTTGGGTCGAACTACGGTGTTCTGACTTCCTCATTGCACGAGAGGATACGTAGGCATAACTTAACAGTTATCGAACAAAAGTCTCTGTGTATTCCCCCTCTTTCCAGCTTTATTCTTTTAGCCTCATGATCTTGAGCATTTCACTCTGTTCTTACACTGACACTTCACTTCCTTTACACAGACACCTGTACATCCTTTTCCAGCTCTTCATGCACAGATTGCACTGACACTACCCCTTTAAAACACAAATCTTTTAAGCGTGGATCCCGTCGAGTACGGCGGACAATCTGGGTGCTAATACCTTCCCAGGTTGTAACCAACCCCCTTTCTCAGTCTCTCTGGTTCGCAACCGTCTTATCCATATCTTTCTAGGTCTATGCAGTATTGCCTTTCCTCCGGGATAAAAATGCCTAGCTGGCGACTCTTTTCATTCCCTGTGAGTTCACTCCTGTGTGTTCTCACATCCTCTTTTCGCCGACCGTTCGCGTCTGTACCCCTTCTGACCCGGGTGTCATTTGGTGGGAGCGACACAAGGGAGGGTGGTGATCGTGTTTTTGATTCAATGGCTTTCAGGCTGTTTTAAGGGTTGGTTTGTGATCAGTGAAGCATGGTGAGATTGTTTGTGAAGTTGGTTTGTGTGTTTGAGGCTTGTGCTGAGTGTTTCGAATGCTTTTGCAAATGGGGTGAAAAATGAGAGAGCTCTATTCTTGGTGCTTTCAGGCTTGTGTGTCATGTGCTTTGGCTTGCTTTTGGTTTGTATAAACAAATGGGATTGGTCAGATGAGTTGATGTGTGCTTTTGTGATTGGTATGGCTCAAGTTGCCAAAATGTCAAATTGGTGTAAGAGAGGCATGGGCTACTAGCTAGCCAAGAGCAAGTGGGGTGTCCTGCGCAGCAAGATGTATGGAGAGCCATATGATTGGTTGTGAAGTCAACAAGCAAGTGGATTCACACTTGAGTGAGTTTTTGCAACTTGCCTCACTTTTGTTTCCTTTGAGAAATCTTGCTCCATAAGTCATGAAAATGAGTGATCCCTTGGCCCATTCTGAATTTTAGATGTCACATGATCATGTTGTGAAGAAATGATACACATTTGAGGCCTTTAGAACACTTGAACAAACCATTTTGCAAAATGTCTCTTTGGTAGAAAACTTCAAATTTTGTGATTTTAGCCAACTTTGACAAGCCATAACTTTTGATCCAAAATGAATTAGGTCATGTTCTTGTACTTTTTGAAAAGGGAATGATCCATTCTACAACTTTCATGACCAAAGTTTTTTCATTTGAAGCATTTTTGAATCAAAAAGCAAGGGTTGAAAAAGTTTCCCAAAATGGCAATTTCATTAAAAGTCAAACTTTCCCAAAAAGTCAACTTTTCAAATGACTTGAAATTCTTCAATTTTGTGAACTTATAACATCTTCCATGATCAAATAAAGATCATACATAATCAAAATTATGATGAACACCCTTTAGTTGGGTCATTGGGGGCCTCAGATGCCCTGATTTTGCACTAACTTGCTTAGAAAGTCAACCCTTGATCAGATGACTTCCCCATTGAATTTCTTCATGAAAATTGATATTCATGATCCCTATACCATATAGAGACCAATAGAAACAAGAATGACCAAAAAATTTGGAGTTATGGCCTTTGAAACCAAAACCCTAATTCTAGGTCATCTCTGTAGTTAAACCTGGCTCTGCTTCCATGCCATTCTCAGTTCTTGTGATTTTTTGACATTCTTGACTTTGAGGGGATATAATATGATGCTTGAACATACATGGACCTCTTTGAAGTGATTGATGACCTTTGGAGTGGCTCAAATGGCTCTTGGATTGCTCAGATCACAAACCCTGGATGCAGATGACTTTGAACCAATGCAGTGAATCAAAAATGTAACATGAGATACTATGATTGAGTTTATGCATATGAAATGATCACAAGCCATGGTGTGAATGGGTGAGGGAAAATTTGGGGTGTTTACAGCTGCCCCTTATTCAAACATGAGTTAGCTGTGCAGGATGTAAGCTACGGCTTAACAGGCAAACAAGATAACTTGTGGTTGAATACCAAAGACAGTCCAAAATTTGCACTCACAGAATGAAGAAGAAAAGGGATATAGATTGTAAATGAAAATAAAGTATATTATACAGTGTGGGCGACGGAAGACGACCGTCGAGCAGAGGACGACTGCTGGGGAAAGAGCAATGACGGGGACGACCGACACGCTGGAAAAGTGCGGAAAATAAAGCAATGACGGGGACGGCCGACATGCTGGGGAAAGAGAAATGACGGGGACGGCCGACACGCTGGAAAAGTGCGGAAAATAAAGCAATGACGGGGACGGCCGACATGCTGGGGATAAAAGGGATTATGATGGGGACGACCATCAAGTAAAGCTATAAGATTCTCTGGGGATTAATGAAAAATGATGGGGACGGCCACCAAGTTCATAAAGTAATGTAAACAACGATGGGGACGGCCATCGGGCTAAACTGATGAAGGACGATCATCAGGAAAAGGAAAAGGGACCACGACGGGGACGGCCATCGGGTTAAAGAATAAATGAAATAATGATGAGGGACGGTCATCAAAGGTGAAGGACGATCACCTGGCAAGGTACGGCTGCCGAAAGTATCGCGACATAGGACGAATTCCGGATAAAAGGTCAACGATGGGGACGGCCATCGGATGAGCATGATGAAGGACGATCATCAAGAGGTGAAGGACGATCACCTAGCAGGGGACGGCTGCTCTCAAGGTTTATCATGACATAGGACGTATGTCAGATAACAATATCAACGATGGGGACGGCCATCGGATAAAATGATCACCTAGCAGGGGACGGCTGCTAAATATCACGACATAGGACGAATGTCGGATAGAAAAGGTCAACAATGGGGACGGCCATCGGATGAGCATGATGAAGGACGATCATCAAGAGGTGAAGGACGATCACCTAGCAGGGGACAGCTGCTAAATATCACGACATAGGACGAATTTCGGATAAAAAAGGTCAACAATGGGGACGGCCATCGAATGAGCATGATGAAGGACGATCATCAAGAGGTGAAGGACGATCACCTAGCAGGGTACGGCTGCTCTCAGGGTTTATCATGACATAGGACGAATGTCAGATAACAAAAGAAATTTTGCTTTGCTGGCGATCTACTGGGGAATAGTAAACACGGACGAGTGTTCATATCCAGGAAATAAAAGGTATAAGTGTTTTGACGCTGTGTATAGATTAAAGATGCGGATGAGCATCCTTAAGACTACGATACAGACGAGTATCGGGTAGAAACAAATACTGACACGTGTTCAGAGATGATGATACGGACGAGTATCAACTGGTTAACAAGGAACACGGACGGGTGTTGAATCTGAGGGGACTCTTCTGGGGAATAGTAGACACGGACGAGTGTCTACATTCAAGAAGACAAGAGTGTTTGACATAGTGTATGGATTAAAGATGCGGACGAGCATCCTTATGACTACGATACGGACGAGTATCGGGTAGAAACAAACGCTTGACGCATGTTCTGAGATGATGGTACGGACGAGTACCAACTGGTTAACAAAGAACACGGACTAGTGTTGAATCTGAGAGGTAGTAAGTATGAGGGGTGTATAGAGAGGTATTTAAATTTTTGGGGAGAGTGACACGAACGAGTGTCGAAAGGAGAAAAGTATAGTATAAACAAAATCTGACATACAAAGTGTTTATGTTACTGTGCTGGGAAAAATGACACAGACGGATGTCATGGAAATGTATATATATATATGTATCTGTGAGTGCAAAGAGGACGCTTTGGTCTTCTACTGGCGATATGACACGGACAAGGGCCACAAGGAGTATATACTGATGTTTGTGAATGTAAGGCAACTGCTTTAGCTTTAGCTCTCTGTTGGGGAATCTGGGGAGCATTCTGTATATTGTTGGTGGATTGTCACTACTCACAAGTGTTTGAATCAGAACATGGCTTATGATTATGCAATATGTTGGATTTTTGCCGTAATGCTCCGTATTAAACGGAATGCTACGCTTTGTGGGGTGAACATGATGCGAATGCTATGATTATGCAAAGGATAACGATCTGGGATTCGGATCCCGTTGCTGTGAAGATCTCTGCCCGATCTGCTTGAAATGGACATCTCAGCTAGGGATGAGATCATTGGTAGATCTGACAAGATGTATCTGCTTTGGGGAATAGGTCACTGATAGACCCATCCTGGTAATAAGGGACCCAGCTGGGGTTTGTAGAAACCTTCGTCACTTTGTTGTGATTCCTTCGTACGTTGCTCTTCTGAGTAGAGGCTGAAACTCTATGGGGAAGTGGTTCCCTGGCTTTTGTACTTGGCTGAGGAGGAGGAATGATTGTCATCTCGGCTGGGGAGAAATGAAAAGTGGCAACTCAGCTGGGAGAGAACACTTTGGGTGCTAAGACTGAGTGAGTGTTGATTTGCCAGCTTGCTGGGATGAAGCTTACAGGCCCCTTGTTGCGCTTTGAATACCTGCAATCCTACAAAGACAAGAGACGCACAAGTAATCCCGAGGTATCCTTTACGGGATCCCATCATGAGAGTTCAGACACTCCTGGGAGTAAGTATATTTCCTGCAAGCACGTAGTTTCAGAAAGACGCATCTGTATTTATGCAATCAGTATCTTAAAGACATCGGACATTTTTGCACATAAAAGAGTACGAGACAACGTGTGACTCAAAATCTGATTTTATTAATTCATGTGCCCTGAATTGGCAGGATACAGTCGAAGAAACATATCTCCTAAAATGAGGGGATTGTTATAAATTGAGAAACAAAAAGGGGATGGCAATGCTGGTGACGCTTCGAGGAGCTTCCCTTTTGCTATGACTCGTATGACATTTGACGTTCTTCTCGTCTTGCTTTCTGAAGAAGGCTGATTCTGACAGAAGCTTGATCCTTTCGAGGTTTACCAAGTTGTAGGTGATACAGACGAATTCAGAATGCAGTTGTTCGCTTACTCCCTTATTTTGCATGGATCGCCCTTTCAGGTTTTCAATCCATCGGGATACCCATTTTTGCCCGAGTTGTCCAATGCGGCTTTTCAACTCAGCGGGTGTACATCTTTTTGTTTATTTTCCCTTATTTTTGCCCGAGCCTTTTATTCTGTTTTTTGACTCGCCGGGATGCCCTATTTTTGCATGGACTTACATTCTGTTTTTATGTCCAGCGGGTCATTTTTCATGCGAAGTATTTTTAAACTGTATCTGAATTCACAGGGGACGGGAAGTCTTCACCATCCATAGTGCTGAGCATGAGTGCTCCGCCAGAGAAAACTTTCTTTACTACGAATGGCCCTTCATAGTTCGGAGTCCACTTGCCTCTGTGGTCTGTATGAGGAGGGAGGAGTCTTTTCAGCATAAGATCTCCTACTTGGTACTCTCGGAGCCTAACTTTCTGATCGAAGGCTTTCTTCATTCTTTTCTAATATAGCTGTCCATGGCAGATTGCAGCCAATCTTTTCTCTTCAATCAGACTCAGTTGCTCGTATTGGGATCGGACCCATTCTGCTTCGTTCAGCTTAACATCCATTAGTACCCGTAGGGAGGGAAATTCAACTTCAACTGGTAGGACTGCCTCCATACCGTACACAAGTTGATACGGTGTTGCCCCAGTGGATGTTCTGATTGACGTACGGTACCCATGCAAGGCAAACGGTAGCATTTCGTGCCAGTCTTTGTAGGTGACTACCATCTTCTGCACAATCTTCTTGATATTCTTATTTGCTGCCTCAACAGCGCCATTCATCTTTGGCCTGTAAGGAGAAGAATTGTGGTGTTGGATCTTGAAGTCCCGACACAGTTCTGCCATCATTTTGTTGTTTAAGTTGGAACCATTGTCAGTAATGATTCGCTCGGGAACTCTGTACCGACAGATGATATCTCTCTTCAGAAATCGGGCTACTACTTGCCTTGTAACATTTGCATAGGAAGCTGCTTCAACCCATTTGGTGAAATAGTCAATGGCAACCAAGATGAATCTGTGGCCATTCGAAGCAGGTGGCTCAATCTTGCCAATCATGTCAATGCCCCACATGGCGAAGGGCCAGGGAGAAGACATCACATTCAAAGGATTGGGAGGCACATGCACCTTATCCGCATAAATCTGGCATTTGTGGCATTTTCTGGCATAAGCACAACAGGCGGCGTCCATTGTGATCCAGTAATATCCTGATCTTAGCAAATTTTTAGCCATGGCATGCCCTCCTGCATGGGTAACAAAGGATCCTTCGTGCACTTCATGCATTAACAAGTCCGCTTCTGTTCTGTCTACGCATCTGAGGAGTACCATATCAAAGTTTCTCTTGTACAGGGAACCGTCAGTGTTCAGAAAGAAACTACCAGCAAGCCTTCTCAAAGTCTTCTTATCATTGGAAGATGCCCCAAGTGGGTATGTTTGATCCTCCAAGAAGCACTTAATGTCATGGAACCAAGGCTTATTATCCTGGACAACATTTGCTGTGCACACATATGTTGGTCTGTCAAGTCTGGACACTGAGATTTGAGGTACAAAGTTGGCAGCTTGAACTTTGATCATGGACGAAATGGTAGCCAGAGCATCTGCAAACTGATTCTCGTCCCGAGGGATGTACTCAAGCTTGACTATGGTAAAGAAAGTCAATAACCTCCTTGTATAATCCCTGTAAGGTATCAGATGATCCTGGTGTGTGTACCACTTGTCGTTGGTTTGATTAACTACCAGAGCTGAATCTCCGAATACAGTCAATGTCTTGATCCTGAGGTCAATGGCTTCCTCAAGACCCATAATGCAAGCTTCGTATTCAGCTTCGTTGTTAGTGCACTTAAAGGTGAGTTTCGCCGAGAAAGGCATGTGAACTCCTTTAGGTGTAATGAGTACTGCACCAACACCACGACCATTCATATTAACAGCCCCATCAAACATCATAGTCCATTCTTCTTTCGGGTCAGGCCCTTCAGTGTGAACAGGCTCTTCATGATCTTTTGCTTTTATGAACATGATGTCTTCATCAGGGAAGTCAAATCTCATAGGCTGGTAATCATCAATAGGTTGCTCAGCAAGATATTCAGACAATACACTGCCCTTGATGGCTTTCTGAGATGTGTACTGGATGTCATATTCTGTGAGGATCATTTTCCATCTTGCTACCCGTCCGGTAAGTGCTGGCTTCTCAAAAATGTACTTGACTGGGTCCATCTTTGAGATCAATAAGGTAGTGTGGGTTAACATATACTGTCTCAGTCGGCGAGCAGCCCACGCTAAAGCACAGCAAGTTTTCTCGAGCAGTGAATAACGCTGTTCACAGTCGGTAAACTTTTTGCTTAGGTAGTATATTGCATACTCTTTTCGACCAGACTCGTCATGCTGGCTCAGCACACACCCCATTGACTCTTCTAATACTGTCAAGTACATGATTAGAGGTCTTCCTTCAACTGGAGGCATAAGGATTGGAGGCTCTTGTAAGTATTCCTTGATCTTGTCAAAAGCCTTCTGGCAGTCTTCGTTCCACCTGACCGTTTGTTCTTTCCTTAGCAGTTTGAACAAGGGTTCGCAGGTTGCTGTAAGGTGAGATATGAACCGTGAAATGTAGTTCAATCGTCCTAAAAACCCTCGAACTTCTTTTTCTGACTTTGGTGCAGGCATTTCTTGAATGGCTTTGACTTTATCGGGGTCAACTTCAATCCCTTTCTCACTTACAATAAATCCCAGCAGCTTACCGGATCGCACCCCGAATGGGCATTTGTTGGGGTTTAACTTCAGTTGGTACTTTCTCAGACGCTTGAATAGCTTCAACAGATTCACCAGGTGGTCTTCTTCTGTGAGGGACTTGGCAATCATGTCATCCACATAACATTCGATTTCTTTATGGATCATATCGTGGAATAATGTCACCATAGCCCGTTGATATGTTGCACCAGCATTCTTCAGTCCGAATGGCATCACCTTGTAACAGAACGTGCCCCAATGTGTGATGAAGGTTGTCTTCTCCATGTCTTCAGGTGACATTTTGATCTGATTGTATCCTGAAAATCCGTCCATGAAGGAGAATACCGAGAACTGGGCCGTATTATCCACCAATACATCAATGTGAGGTAATGGGAAGTCATCTTTCGGGCTAGCTCTGTTCAGATCCCGATAGTCAACACACATTCTTACTTTGCCGTCTTTCTTAGGCACAGGTACTATATTAGCAACCCACGGTGGATAGCTAGTTACAGCAAGGAACCCGGCGTCCCACTGCTTTTGTACCTCTTCTTTGATTTTCATTGCCATGTCTGGGCGAGTACGGCGCAGTTTCTGTTTAACCGGCGGGCAATCTTCTCTTAAAGGCAGCTTGTGCATAACAATGTCGGTGTCCAACCCTGGCATATCCTGATAAGACCAAGCAAACACATCCACATATTCCTGAAGCAGGTCAATCAGTTGTCTCTTCACTGAGTCTTGTAAGCAGGCCCCGATTTTAACTTCTTTCACATCTTCATCTGTACCAAGATTAATCGTTTCGACCTCCTCCTGATGAGGAGTGATAACCTTTTCCTCTTGTCTCAACAACCTGGCTAGCTCTTCAGGAAGCTCATACTCATCTTCAACCCCTTCATCAGCTTGATTGATTGGATTGTCAAAGTCATACGAAGTCATAGCCGTGATGTTGTCAGTGCGGTCTGGAAGGCACTCTCTGCAAGGGTCCAGTTTGTTCATTTTAGTGATTGATTTTAATCTTGTTTAGAAAGAGTGAAATGAAGTTATCATTTTGAAAACATTGCCATTTATTTTTTGTACAAAAAGAAAAATGGAAAAACAGTGAGCGGAAAAGAAAAAGACTCATTTGCAAAAGATGTCTGATTATCATTGATTGATCTATTTGCACAAAATTACAGATGGCCCGATTACAAAATGAGTCTTGTCATCTTGGGCAAGATGCAAGACTTGATGCATGCTTAAAAATACAGGAAATAATAATTACTCTGCAGAAGTAACTCTTATAATTTCCTGGGAAGACCAGTTTGAGATACTGCTCCTCGGGGTCCTTGGACGTATCCAGCTCTCCAGGTTGCGGTCGCTTTCATCCTCGTCTTCCAAGTTGTTCACTGCATCTGGGGTGAGCATCCCCCCACTGACAAAATTGGGCTTCTTAGAAGCCTCTGCTTGATCTTGTTGAGTTGGTTTGTAACCCAACCCAAATCTATCCTCCTTCTTCTCTACAGGCAGCAACTTGCCCCAGCCTTGGGCAGTCCCTTCTTCAACAACCTTCCGGGCTTGCTGATAAGATGTCATTGAGGTTCCAGGTACAGTGGATGCTTCATTTATGTTCAAGGCCTCAAACCCTTGACTCATAGTTTCGTGGATCTCCCCATCCATCTCAATGTATTTGTATGTAGCCAGATGGCTGACAAAGATATCTTCCTCTCCACAAATAGTAACGACTTGGCCCTCCCACTCGAATTTTAACTTCTGGTGAAGGGTTGATGTCACGGCGCTAGCGGCGTGTATCCATGGTCTACCCAATAGACAGCTGTAGGCAGGCTGTATATCCATCACGAAGAAGGTCGTTTTGAAAGTCTGTGGGCCAATCATTATAGGCAACTCAATTTCTCCCAGAACTGATCTCTTAGAACCGTCAAAGGCTCTCACTACCAAGTTGCTGGGGCGCAATGCCAATCCTTCATACTCCAGCTTCACAAGGGCCTTCTTAGGTAGGACATTGAGGGATGACCCTGTGTCCACCAATACATGAGAAAGAATTGCACCCTTACACTCCAAGGTAATGTGCAAGGCCTTGTTGTGATTGCGGCCTTCCGTTGTCAAATCAGTGTTGGTAAATCCTAGTCCATGACTAGCGTTGACGTTTCCAACCACTGCCTCTAACTGATTGACGGTAATCTCCTCTGGCACATAAGCTGCGTGCAAGACTTTTAATAGTGTGTTCCGATGAGCCTCGGAGCACATTAGCAAGGATAAAATGGAGATTTTGGAAGGTATCTGGTGAAGCTGGTCCACTATCTTGTAATCACTTTTCTTGATGATTCTCATGAATTCATCAACCTCTTGATCAAAAGGGGTCTTTAAGGCTTCTTTAGCAACTTGTTCTTCCTGCACCATGCTCTTCCCTTTTGCCTTGGCAGCAGCTTCTGCTTCAGCAATGGGTCTTGGAATTTGCGGGGCAAAGAGATGTCCGCTTCGAGTGAAGCCTCCGCCTCCCCCCACATTGTCTATCTGTGGTGAAGAAGTTGATGATTCCAAAGTGATTTTCTGCCCTTCGCAGTATAGATCTGAGCCGTAATACCAAGGGATGGCATTATTGCTTTCGTAAGGAACTGGCCCAGGCACTGTGATAGTGACTGGACTGATAGCAGCTTCAGAAGGGACCATGATAGTATGTGGATCATAGTATAGTGTAACTGGTGCTCTGATAGGAATGGCATTTTGTGAGTTGTAGGCAGAATCATTTGCAGGATCATAATATATTGTAACCGTTGAGACACTTTCATTATTGGCTGTTGATGTTGTAGGATGCACTGTTGACTGGATGGGTGTTGAAGTTGTAGAAGAGATGGATGTTGATATTTGGTTCGTTGAAGTGACAGAAAAAGCATTTGTTGATAAGATTGAAGAGTTGTTTGGAATAATTGCTGTTGCAGTTGTGGGAGACTTGGGAATTGTTGTTAAGGAGATTGCTGGATTTGGAGGTATTGATGTTGTGATTTGAAGTAGGCCACTCTGGATGAGATCATTTATGCCGCTTCTCAGGTTATCACACCCATTTACCGAAATGTTGCAATAACCGCACCCGAGCTCACATCCCGGGAACATCTGGCATTCAAGGAGTTGAGCTTTAATCTCTACCAGGGGTGTTCGGATTTGCCCCACACTAGTTATCAAGAAAGACGACTTATCTTCCTCAATAGCATTAATTATGGGTCCTCCGTGGTTGGGCATAGGATTCTTATTGACATTTGGCGTGGGTGCAAAGTTTAGAGCTTTGGAATCGACCAGATCCTGTACTTTCATGTGCAAAGATCTGCACTTCTCTGTACTATGGCCAGGTGCGTTGGAATGAAAAGCACATCTGGCACTGGCGTCATAATTTCTGGGCAGACTGGCAGGATCTGGAGGTGCCAATGTCCTTAGCTCAACCAGGTTGAGTTTCAGGAGTTGTGGCAACAATGCGGCATAAGGCATAGGGATCGGATCAATCACCCTATTGGCCTGAGATGGTCTCTGTTGAAACGGTCTTTGCTGATTGTTGTTGCTGGTGTTGTTGTTGTTATAATTTCTTTGAGGTGGATACTGAGCTTGTTGCTGGTAGTGGGGTTGTTGCTGTGGTTGGTATGCTGGTTGTGGATGAATTGGAGCGGGAATGGTGACAGCTGCCACTGATCTATGAACATACTGGGGTCTGCCCCTGCTGGTATGGATAGCATTAGTCTCACCAGTTCTTCTTGGGCCCACAAAAGGCTTTCTTGGGTTGCTGGACGAGCTCGCACCATTGTCGGAAATCTTACCCATCTTTAGAAGGCTCTCGATTCTTTCTCCGGCTATGACTACATCCGCGAAGCTGGTGGAAGAAAAGGCAGCTAGCCTATCAATGTATGTCCCTTGGAGGGTGTTCATAAACATGTCGGCCATCTCCCTTTCCGACATGGGTGGTTGTACAGCAGCAGCAAGCTGTCTCCACCTCTGGGCGTACTCCCGGAAGCTTTCTCTGGACGACTGGGACATTCCCATCAGGAGGGTCCTGTTAGGAGCCATGTCCAGGTTATATTGTTATTGTCTAATGAAGGCCTCAGCCAGGTCCTTCCAGCATCTGATGGTTGCTCTGGTCAAATGAGAGTACCATTCCCTTGAAGCTCCTGTTAAACTGTCTTCGAAATAAAACATCCACAGTTTTTCATCCATGGTGTATGCCTTCAGCCTCCCCAGAAAGGATTGCAAATGTGTTCGCGGACAGGAGGTTCCGTTGTACTTTTCAAAGCACGGAGGTTTAAACTTGTGAGGTATTCTTACCCCGTCCACTAAGCCCATGTCCATGACATCAAAACCCAAGGAGTTTTGAGACTCCAAGGATCTTAATTTCTCAGCAATTTCATCTAGCCTTCTGTCATAGGCTTCATCCCCAGCTCCCATCACAGTGAATTGATCTTCTTGGGGGTCTTCTTGTAGTACTCTGCCTGTAGTAGCATTCCCTTGCACATTAGCAGGGATGTTGACCTCTGGGTGAAGATGAGGGCCATACACAGGTGGGTTGACATGAGGCTGAACCCTCTCATTGTTGCTTGTTCCACCAGTCCCTAGATGGGGGTCTTCCTGAGTCTGCCTTTCTATTAATACCCTTAATCTTTCTTGGCTTTGAGCCAAACCATTCATCACCTCCATAAACTGAGTCATATGGTTTCTCATTTCTTGCCTCTCATTGGCCATTTGAGCCCTGACCCTTGTAAGGTCCTGCTGTACCTGGTCCATTTGTATACCCGGAAGGTTGTTGCGGGTAGGATATCTGTGGGGACGGTTGAGTGGGAACACCCGTCGTCGAGCAATAGTTCCTGAACCACAACAGAGTTAGTAACAAACAAAACAAAAACCTACAAAACAAAACAAAAGTTAGTATGCAATGCAGTATGCTTATTTGTTTCCAAGGTATCCGGCTTGGCATTTGGTTTTGACCTTTCCAGACCCCTGAGGAAGATGCTCTTGATGTTGCTTAGGAGAGAGAAAAAGAACTTAGATGAAACAAACTAATGAATATATTACAAAAAGTGAATGATACATAGTTTTTTTTTTTTACAATACATGCCCCTGAGGGGTCAAAATACAACATACAAAGGTAAAGTACAATGAAAATAGAAGCAAACAACAAGCAAAAGTCAGACACCAAGACCAAACTCATCCTCCTGAACTTCCTTTAGAAGTGCTTCAGTTATTGGATCAGCTGGACGCTCTGTGAGGTTCCTGATGAGAAGATTCCTGGTGGCAACAGCAGTGGTTAGCTTCTTGTGCCTACTTTGGTCCTTTGACCTCTTCACACCAGCCTTAATCTTCAACTCTGAGATCTCTTTCTGGGCTGCTAGCAGGGCTTCCTGTTGCTCCTTTGCATTAGCCTCCAACTGCTCAATCTTGTCCTGAGACCTCTTATCTTCCTGAGTACGAGCTTCAGTGATCCTGACCCACCTAGCTTGACTCTCTTTCAGATATAAATCAGTCCTGGCTTTCTGGAACTGAACCTCCTTGCAGGCATTTTTCAAAATCTACTCTTCAGCCCTTGACTTCTTGATGTAGTCTTCTGACTTTTCAATCCTGGCTAGATGCTCCACCTTAAGCTTTTCTAACCTCTCAATGTCCAGGAGACCATCACTCCTCTCCCAGAGGGTCTTCTGTAGAGCCTGAGTCAGGTTTTCATTCCTCTCTTTCAGTTTCTCAAACTCCTATAAGCTGACAGTGGCTGGAGGTGGTGTTGTGGATGGTCCAAGTGCATCCTCAATGGTGAAGGGCATCCTAGAAATTTGAGCCCTGGCATGAGACCACTCATAGTACTGAGCTGAGGCCACATTGTTGCATCTCCCAAGAATGGTTACCCCTTTGGTCTGGACATTGTTCCAAGCCCAGGATGCTTGCCTGACAACAGCTAGATTAGGCTTAATTTCACAATAAAGGGTTTCATCCAAGTCTTGTGCTCTAGGAGGGTGGACCAATGCATAGCCCAATTGTCTTTTGAATAACAGAGGGTTGTAGTTGATGCAACCCTTCACTCCTATCAGAGGTACATTGGGGAACTGCCCACAACTAGTAATGATGTCCCTGCCTTTGGTGCTCTGAGTGCACCACCTGATATCAGCTGAGGTCAGAGCAATGAGTCTTCTAGCCAAGTTCTTTTGCTGGTGAGGATTCAAGAATGCATCAGTCTTTGGCAAGTGTTTGAGCAGCCAGGTATGGAACATGGGAGCACAACATCTTACCAATCTTCCTCTTTGCTTTTCATTCCTTTGATGAATAGAGTAGTAGAAATCTCCCAGTAAGGTGGGCACTGGGTTCCTCAGAATGAAAAGGTGAATGGAATTATTGCTAACAAACTTAGGCTCATCTGCAAAAAGTATAACCCCATATATGCTGAGGGCTAACAAAGTACAGACTGCCTTCTATTCTCCCGAGGAGGCCTTTAGGGTAGCCTGAGAAGTCAATAAATCCAAGTGTAGACCAGAGATTCCAGCTTTGGTTGTCATGTTCTGCTCAATCAGAAAAGGTTCCAGATACAGTGCCTTTGCCACTTCTTCATTGCTGGGAAAAACCATTTCTGGGTTGAAGGGGATACCACCCCTGACAGGTACTCCAACCAGTGATGAATACTCTTCCAACAAGGGTCCCAACTGAAAATTCTGGAAGGTAAAACACCTCAGAGGGGGATCATAGAACTGTAGACAAGTGTGAATCAAGCTCCTCTGAGAAGGGTCCAAATCCATAACCACATCAAGGATGCCTCCATAATGTTCTCTAAATAGTGGTATATGGTCTGGAGTAATAAGGGCCTGGATCTTCCTGATGCCAGTCAGCTCGGGCTCAAAGAAATGGTATGAGATATTGCTCTTCTTGGGTGCCATGTTGCTGAAGAAGAGCTGAAACATATGTTGATGATGATGACTGATACCAGAAGATGGGCCACTGATAGGATGATGCTGGTGATGAGCCACTGACAGGCTAAGACTGGTAATGACAGTAGCTGAAGCAGACAACTGGTGAACAAAGGCCTATGCAGATGAAGGGGTCAAAACCAAGCCAAATATGATGTGGATACCCTGAAAAACAAATAAGCAAATGTTAAATGATGCAATGATGATGTATGAAAATGATATGCAAGGGTTTGTGATCAGGCTGGATCTGATTAACTGCCTTGATATAAGTCCATGTATGTTCAAGAAATCCAGATGGAGGTTCAAAAAGTCCAGTAACCAAGGTGGGGGACTCAAATAAAGAGTCACATATCCAGGGTTAAATCACAAGAACCGTCCCAAAATGGAGTACTCTTAATCAAAACAAAGTAACAAGGTATGCTGAGGTCAAGGGTACCTGCAAACCTGTAAACAGCCCAACCCCCTCACAGGTGGGGTTCTAAAACAAGGATCCTCAGACTTGGATCAGTTATGAGAAGTGTAAACACTTCTAACCCGGAGGTACAGTGTTTACAATAACCATAAAAAATCCTCCTCTAATTCACCCCGGTTTCTGAAGGTCAATACTAAAGGTCATCCAGACTTAGCAGGCTTCCCAGATAGCCCTAGCACTACAGGAAATCTGTAGCACAGAGTTCTCAAGAAGAAACCCATATCTGAACTGTGTTTCATATTCCCGCACCAGACCGAAATGGAATGGGAAAGAACATGAACCAATCTAGCCTAGGTGTCACTCAGGTCCCAGGTATAGGACCTTAAACTCTCAATAACACCCCACCCACCAAAGCAAAACCAGATCCAGCCAAAACAGTATGACAGTATGATGTATGTAAAGCTGTAAAGAAAGCAATAAACAAAACTGCACATAAAGCCATAAACAAAATAAATATACAAGCACAAATAGCACATAACACCCCAGTAAACACAAATCAAACAAGCGCTAGGAGGAACCCACAAAAAGAACCAGAAGCCCTGGTTACAGTGTAAGGGTCCCCAGCAGAGTCGCCAAGCTGTCGCTCCCAAAAGATGAGACTGAGCTCAAATGAGGTACAGACGCGAACGGTCGGCGAAAGGAGGGTGTGAGAACACATAGGAGTGAACTCACAGGAAATGAAAAGAGTCACCAGCTAGGCATTTTTATCCCGAAGGAAAGGTAATGCTGCATAAACCTAGGAAAAGATATGGATAGGACGGTTGCGAACCAGAGAGACTGAGAAAGGGGGTTGGTTACAACCTGGGAAGGTATTAGCACCCAGATTGTCCGTCGTACTCGACGGGATCCACGCTTAAAAGATTTGTGTTTTAAAGGGGTAGTGTCAGTGCAATTTGTGTATTAAAGAGCTGGGAAAGGGTGCAAGTGTCAGTGTAAAGAAAAATGTGAAGTGTACAAATGTATAGTGTCAGTGTAAGAACAGGAATAAGATACTCAAGATCATGAGGTTAAAAGAATAATGCTGGAAAGAGGGGGAATATACAGAGACTTTTGTTCGATAACTGTTAAGTTATGCCTACGTATCCTCTCGTGCAATGAGGAAGTCAGAACACCGTAGTTCGACCCAAAGAGACTGAAAGATAATTTAACCTGTGAACTGCTTGCTTATCTATGCTCAAGTGTATGACCTGTCTGGCTCAGGTGCAAACTGTCTTGCATTAGACGGAAGAAGCAAGTTCTTGTTTGTGAATGAAGGTGATGAGAAAAGAATCCCGAAGGAGACGATTATTGTTTGTTTTTGTGTTTTCAGTCTTTTATTGCTTTTGAAAGTTTGTCATAAGTTAATGAGCTTAAGCCTAAACCAATGGATTTAGTGAACTCATCACATCTTCCCTCTGATTAGGGGTAATGAGAATACCTTAAGTGTGAAGTCAGCATCTCACACTTAATCACCATGATGTAGGATTAAGGTCATTAACCTACTTGTGATTATTTAGATGTTTTTGGTGTTTTTGTTTAGTGTTAAGTAATGAGGTTAAGCCATAATCAGGGATTAAACAGACTCATTACACTATCCTAATAGAAGGATAATAGATGAGAATGTTTAAGCTGAGGAAAGCTCCTCAACTTAATCCATGATTAGGGATTAAACTCATGACAAAACAAAGCCTTTATTAAGTGGATTTTAGTTAATGATAAGATGATGAAGTGATTTTTATGGTTTGTAAGACAACTTGAGGGGGACCTGTCCATTAACACTAGGGTTAGTCCTTCTTAGCCAATTAAGGAAGAATTAGAACCCTAATACAAGGCCCAAGTTACAAGCTTGATGTCTTGGTGATTATTATGTGAATTGATTAAAGGATTTAAACACATTAAGGGTTTAACACTTAGGATTAAAGTTATATACTCCATCCTAATAGAAGGATGCAGGCATAAGCTTAATCACAAAGCCTTAAAGCCTTTAGGGTTTAGTCCCTGATTATGAGATGAGAAGAGAAGACTCAAAGAGACACAAAGGTAAAAGCTAAGTGGGGGACTAATCAAAACCCTAATTATTGTCATGCTTGGTTGTTCCTAAGGTTTGTGAGGTTAACAAGAGAAATCTTCAGAGGAACCACCAGGAAGCAAATGAAAGGAGCAAAGAGAAGCAAAGTAACTTGCTTCATTTAAGAAGACAAGTCACTTGAAGAAAGAAAGTAAGAAGAAGAAGGATGAGCAAGCTCAATCTCAAACACAAGACAAAATGCAGCAATGATGCATAGGAGGGGTGGAAAGAAATTGTGAGAAGTGAAGGCAAATTCACTTCTCAAAGAACTTACCACCTGAAAAGTTAGTGAAAGAAATGCAATGCAATGCAAAATGAGATGGAATGGCATGATGCAAACCAAAACCAGAAGCATAAGTGTGATGATAATGATGCTATGAGATGATACAAACATGAAACAAGGCATGAGGATGATCCCACAAACATATGGATGCAAGAGAGGCATGCTTAGAACCATGAACATACATGAAAAGTTATGGAATGCAAATGACATACAACATGGCAAATGAAAGGTGCAATGATCAAACATGCTTCTAATATGTCTTAAGATGTCTAATGAATCAAATGGATGCATAGAATGTCATGGCAAGTCATGGTATGCAAGCAAATGCAAGATGAATGCAAAAGGAAGCCCAAATTAGGGTTTATGATCAATGCACAAAACAAAAATCAAAACCAGAAGCAAACATCAAGATAAAAAATTGAAAATGCATTCAAGGGAACCCTAAACCTATACAAACTCACTTCCCAAAGGAGGGGATCCAATTCTTAACCTAGTGAAAGTTATGAATTTCCTAAGATTGCTAGGGTTTTAAGGTACCTTGTCAAGAAAAATGTCAAACAAATTGAAAATGCAAGATCAAATCATGCCAATTTAATCCTATAGACTACATGCTAAACAAGATGCAATGCAAAAAGAATCAAAGTCCAACTCTTAAAGGCTAGGCAGAAATGAATTTTCAAAGTTTGGATCAAAATAATGCCTTGAAATGAAATTAATTCCATGAAAAATTGTCAAAAGACATCAAGATCAAAAAATAAATTTGGTTTGAAGGTTGGACAATGTTTCTAAATGGTTTTAAATGTTTCATGAATTTTTTGGTGATTTTTAAATACCTAAAAGTATTTTTAATTAATTAATTCTCATTAATTAATTAAAGATAATCTTTTAAATGATTTAAAAATATTTTTTAATGCAAAAAATAAAAATAAAAATGTTTTTGGCTTCTGAAAATTAATAAAAGGTTGTATAAAAATTTTCAGAATTAAGGGCTGAGGTTTGAACTCACACACGCGTGAATTGACCTGGCGCGCATCTGGACGGCCAGCATTCAAATTTGCTAATTATGATTAGTGCCCTAATTAAATGCCCTAATGACTTTCAGATGACCGGAACAGTGGTTCCGGTCATCTTCTCCGACGAGCCAAATCTCTAACTCTCTCTACACGCAATAAAAATGAAATCTAAATGCCCAGAATCCATCCCCATTCAACACTGAATCAAAACCCCCAAACAAACATCATTTTTCATCCATTAATCAGGCAAATCGAAGCAAAACATTTCTTGGGCAAAAAGTTTCAGAGCATTCATACATCCTGGTTTCTCAACCATTTTCAAAAATAATCATATCCCCATGATCAGGGGAGTGCATAGAATCATTTAGGAACTTAAAATGGAGTTTCTGGAAAAAACGTTTGAGATGGCTACCTGAGATGGAAACTCCTGGTCCTGAGCTTTCTGGCCTTTCCTTTGCTGCAAATCCACTCCTTTGAACCCTCTGATGATGAAATGACACTTAGAAAGCTTTGAGGATGGCTGGTTTTTGAGATGGCAGAAGTTCTGTTCAAGGGAGGGTGGTGATCGTGTTTTTGATTCAGTGGCTTTCAGGCTGTTTTAAGGGTTGGTTTGTGATCAGTGAAGCATGGTGAGATTGTTTGTGAAATTGGTTTGTGTGTTTGAGGCTTGTGCTGAGTGTTTCGAATGCTTTTGCAAATGGGGTGAAAAATGACAGAGCTCTGTTCTTGGTGCTTTCAGGCTTGTGTGTCATGTGCTTTGGCTTGCTTTTGGTTTGTATAAACAAATGGGATTGGTCAGATGAGTTGATGTGAGCTTTTGTGATTGGTATGGCTCAAGTTGCCAAAATGTCAAATTGGTGTAAGAGAGGCATGGGCTACTAGCTAGCCAAGGACAAGTGGAGTGTCCTGCGTAGCAAGATGTGTGGAGAGCCATAGGATTGGTTGTGAAGTCAGCAAGCAAGTGGATTCACACTTGAGTGAGTTTTTGCAACTTGCCTCACTTTTGTTTCCTTTGAGAAATCTTGCTCTATAAGTCATGAAAATGAGTGATCCCTTGGCCCATTCTGAATTTTAGATGTCACATGATCATGTTGTGAAGAAATGATACACATTTGAGGCCTTTAGAACAATTGAACAAACCATTTTGCAAAATGTCTCTTTGGTAGAAAACTTCAAATTTTGTGATTTTAGCCAACTTTGACAAGCCATAACTTTTGATCAAAAATGAATTAGGTCATGTTCTTGTACTTTTTGAAAAGGGAATGATCCATTATACAACTTTCATGACCAAAGTTTTTTCATTTGAAGCATTTTTGAATCAAAAAGCAAGGGTTGAAAAAGTTTCCCAAAATGGCAATTTCATTAAAAGTCAAACTTTCCCAAAAAGTCAACTTTTCAAATGACTTGAAATTCTTCAATTTTGTGAACTTCTAACATATTCCATGATCAAATAAAGATCATACATAATCAAAATGATGATGAACACCCTTTGGTTGGGTCATTGGGGGCCTCAGATGCGCTGATTTTGCACTGACTTGCTTAGAAAGTCAACCCTTGATCAGATGACTTCCCCATTGAATTTCTTCATGAAAATTGATATGCATGATCCCTATACCATATAGAGACCAATAGAAACAATAATGACCAAAAAATTTGTAGTTATGGCCTTTGAAACCAAAACCCTAATTCTAGGTCATCTGTGCAGTTAAACCTGGCTCTGCTTCCATGCCATTCTCAGTTCTTGTGATTTTTTGACATTCTTGACTTTGAGGGGATATAATATGATGCTTGAACATACATGGACATCTTTGAAGTGATTGATGACCTTTGGAGTGGCTCAAATGGCTCTTGGATTGCTCAGATCACAAACCCTAGATGCAGATGACTTTGAACCAATGCAGTGAATCAAAAATGTAACATGAGATACTATGATTGAGTTTATGCATATGAAATGATCACAAGCCATGGTGTAAATGGGTGAGGGCAAATTTGGGGTGTTTACAATACCAAAAATGATGGAGAAGACCCTTTGGTTGGATGATTGGGGGCCTCAGATGCCCTGATTTTGCACTGACTTGTTCAAGAAGTCATCTATTGATCAGATGCCTTCCCCATTGAATTTCTTCATGAAAATTGGTATGCATGATCCTTATATCATATAGAGACCAATAGAAACAATAATGACCAAAAATTTGTAGTTATGGCCTCTGAAACCAAAACCCTAATTTTAGGTCATATGTGCAGTTAAGCTTGGCTCTGCTTCCATACCTTCCTCAGTTCTTGTGATTCTTTGACTTCCTTGATCTTGGGAGGATATAATATGATGTTTGAACATACATGGACCCTATTGAGATGATTGGAGACTCTTGGAGTGGCTTAGATAGCTCAGGGATGGCTCAGATCACAAACCCTAGATGCAGATGACTTTGAACCAATGCAGTGAAGCAAAAATGTAATATGAGATGAAATGGTTGAACTTATGCAAATGAAAAGATCATAAGCCATGGTGTGAACTTAGTGAGGGAAAATTTGGTGTGTTTATAACATGGACAAGAGGTACCATTATATCTCTCAAAGCAAGGAGGCTTGAATTTGTGAGGAATCCTAACTCCCTCAACTAAACCCATGTCCATGACATCAAATACTAGAGAGTTTTGGGACTCCAGAGATCTCAGCTTCTCTGCTATTTCTCCCAGACGACGATCATAGGCTTCATCCCCAGCGCCAATGTAAACACCCCAAATTTGCCCTCACCCATTCACACCTTGGCTTGTGATCATTTCATATGCATAAACACAATCATACCATCTCATATTCCATTTTTGATTCACTGCATAGATTCAAAGTCATCTGCATCTAGGGTTTGTGATCTGAGCAATCCAAGAGCTTCTTGAGCCACTCAAAAGGCCACCAATCACTTCAAGGGGGTCCATGTATGTTCTAGTATCATATTACATCCCCTCAAAGTAAAAAATGCCAAAGAATCACAAGAACTGGGATTGGTATGGAAGCAGAGCCAGGCTTGACTGCACAGATGACCTGAAATTAGGGTTTTAGTTTCAGAGGCCATAACTTCAAATTTTTTGGTCATTCTTGTTTCTATTGGTCTCTATATGGTATAGGGAGTGTGCATATCAATTTTCATGAAGAAATTCCATGGGGAAGTCATCTGATCAAGAGTTGACTTTCTGGACAAGTCAGTGCAAAATTAGGGCATCTGAGGCCCCCAATGACCCAACCAAGGGGTGATCTTCATCATTTTGAGTGTATTTGATCTTTATTTGATCATAGAAGAAGTTGGAGGTTCACAAAAATCAAGAATTTCAAGTTTTTGCAAAGTTGACTTTTTAGGGCAAGGTTGACTTTTCATGAAAATGTCATTTTATGCAACTTTTTCAACCCTTACTTTTTGATCCAAAAATGCTTCAAATGGAAAAACTTTGGTCATGAAAGTTGTAGAATAGATCTTTCCCTTTTCAAAAAGTACAAGAACATGACCTAATTAATTTTGGATCAAAAGTTATGGTGCATCAAAGTTGGCTAAAATCACTAAATTTTAAGTTATGCACCAAATAAGAAATTTGCAAAATCTTGTACCAAGGCAATTTGTGACTTCTAATTGATATCAAACCATTACACAAGCATCACACAAGTCTTAAAGTTCAGATTTAACCAAAGGGATTACATGTTTCATGGCTTGTGAGGCAAGATCTTTTCATGAGAACTAAAAGCAAGCAAGTTGCAAAATCAATCATAACACCTCATCCACTTGCTGCCTTGGTTGCTGAACCACCCTAGCTCTCTCCTCACCCCATGCTGCACAAGACAAGCCCTTTGTACCAAGCTAGCAAAGTAGCCCATGCCCTCCTTACACAAAGTTGACATTTTGGCAAAAGCAACCATACCTATCACAAAAGGACATGTCACATCTTCTGACCAATCAGCATTGTTTATACAAACAATTTGCAAGCCAAACATCACAACACACAAGCCTGAAACCAGCAAGAACTCAACTCTCTCATTTTTCACCCTTGAAGCAAAAGCATTCGAAACTTTCCATACAAGCCACAAACACTTAAACAAACTTCACAGACCTTCTCAACTCATCATCCTGATCACAAAGCACCCCTCACCCTTGCCTTAAACTGCCTGAATCTCAAACCAGCCAACATAAACTCTTGCTAAGCATCCAGACATCATCAAGGGACCAAAGGGAGTGGTTTGCATCAAGGGAAGAGGTCAGAGAGCTGCAAAGTTGAATGCTTCAAAACTCAGGTAGCTCAAGAACTTTTTTCCAGAAATGATTTTTTAAGTTCTCAATAGCTTCTACATGCTTCCCTGATCATGAATATGTCATTGGTTTTGAAAATGGTGGAGAGATGAGAGTTTAATCGTATTCTGAAATTTTTGCCCTAGAAACTATTTTGATTCGATTCAGCCAGTTTAGGAATGATAAATGTGTTTTGAATGGGGGTTCTGATTCGTTTCTAGGTGGGGATCATTTCTGTTTAATTAGATTTCGTTTTAGATGCGTTTAGAGGGAGTTTGAAGTTTGGAGTGGTCGGAGAAGATGACCGGAACACTGTTCCGGTCACCTGAGGGTCATTAACGGCTGGATTAGGGCTAATTAATTAGGGTTAGTGAGTTTGAATGCTGGCCGTCCAGATGCGCGCCAGGTCAATTCGCGCGTATGGGAGTTTGAATCTGGGCCTTCAGATTGGATTACTTTTCCTTTTTCAGTTTAAAAATTCATTTTATTTTCATATTATTTCATTTAATTTCCACAATTTATTAAAAATAGCAAAAATACCTTAAAAATTCTGAAATTTTTTATGCAAGTTATTATTTAATTTCAGAACACAAAAATATTTTCATTTTTAATTTTAGCATTTAAAAAAGTATTTTTAAATATTTAAGAGTTTCTTTTTAATTAATTAATGAGAATTAATTAATTAAAAATACTTTTAGGTATTTAAAAATCACCAAAAAATTCATGAAACATTTAAAAACATTTAGAAACATTGTCCATCCCTCAAACCAAATTTATTTTCTGATCTTGATGCATTTTGAGAATTTTCCATGGAATTAAAATCATTTTGATGCATTATTTTGATCCAAACTTCCAAAAATCATTCCTGCCTAACCATTGAGAGTTGGACCTTGATTCTTTTTGCATTGTGTTTAGCATATCATGTAGTTTTTGAGATTAAATGGCCATGATTTGATCTTTCATTTTCCATTTGTTTGGTAATTTTCTTGTTAAGGAACCCTAAAACCCTAGAAAACTTAGGAAAATCATAACTTGAATTTGGTTTAGAGTTGGGACTTCTCCTTTGGGCAGTGAGTTAGTATAGGATTAGGGGTCCTTTGAGTGCATTTTCAATTTTTTGTAATGTTGTTTGCTTCTGTTTTTGGTTTTTGTTTGATGTATTGTCCATAAACCCTAATTTGGGCTTTCATATGCATCCATCTTGCATTTGCACTCATACCTTGACTTGCCATGGCATTTTATACATTCATGTGATTCATTTAACATCTTAAGACATATTGAAAGCATGTTTGATCATTGAATCTTGCATTTGCCATGTTGTATGCCATTTACATTTCATTACTTTTCATGTGTGTTTATGCTCCTTAACTTGTTTCATTTGCATCCATAAGCTTGTATGATCATCCTCATGTGTTGTTTCATGTTTGTAGCATCTCATAGCATCATTAGTATCATGTATGTGCTTCTGGTTTTGTTTCTCATCATGCCATTGCATCCCATTTTGCATTGCATTACATTCCTTTCACTAACATTTCAGTTGGTAAGTGACTTTGAGAAGTGAATTTGCCTTCACTTCTCATGACTTCTCTTCATCTCTTTTATGCATCCTTGCTGCATTTTTGTATGTGTTTGAGATTGAGCTTGCTCATTCTTCTTCTTCTCACTTTCTTTCCTCAAGTGACTTGACTTCTTAAATGAAGCAAGTTACTTTGCTTCTCCTGATCCTTTCATCTGCTTCCTGGTGGTTCCATTGAAGACTTCTCTTGTAAACCTCACAAACCTTAGGAACAACCATGTATGACAATGATTAGGGTTTTGTTTAGTCTCCCCTCTTAGTTTTACCTTTGTGTCTCTTTTGAGTCTTCTCTTCTCATCTCATAATCAGGGACTAAACCCTAAAGGCTTTAAGGCTTTGTGATTAAGCTTATGCCTGCATCCTTCTATTAGGATGGAGTGTATAACTTTAATCCTAAGTGTTAAACCCTTAATGTGTTTAAATCTCTTAATCAATTCACTTAATAAACATCAAGACATCACACTTGTAACTTGGGCCTTGCATTAGGGTTCTAATTCTTCCTTAATTGGTTAAGAAGGACTAACCCTAGTGTTAATGGACAAGTCCCCCTCAAGTTGTCTTACAAACCCTAAAAATCATTTCATCATCATACCATTAAATAAAATCCACTTAATCAAAGGCTTGTTTTGTCATGAGTTTAATCCCTAATCATGGATTAAGTTGAGGAGCTTTCCTCAGCTTAAACATTCTCATCTATTATCCTTCTATTAGGATGGTGTAATGAGTCTGTTTAATCCTTGATTATGGCTTAATCTCATTACTTAACACTAAACAAAAACACCAAAAACATCTAAATAATCACAAGTAGGTTAATGATCTTAATCCTGCATCAAAGGTGATTAAGTGTGAGAAGCTGACTTCACACTTAAGGTACTCTCATTACCCCTAATCAGAGGGAAGATGTGATGAGTTTACTAAATCCATTGGTTTAGGCTTAAGCTCATTAACTTATGACAAATTCTCAAAAGCAATAAAAGACTGAAAACTCAAAAACAAACAATAATCGTCTCCTTCGGGATTCTTTTCTCATCTCACTCACTCACAAACGAGAACTTGCTTCTTCCGTCTAATGCAAGACAGTTTGCATTTGTGCCAGACAGGTCATACACTTGAGCATAGACTAGTAAGCAGTTCATCAGTCAATTCATCTTTCAGTCTCTTTGGGTCGAACTACGGTGTTCTGACTTCCTCATTGCACGAGAGGATACGTAGGCATAACTTAACAGTTATCGAAAAAAAAAAGTCTCTGTATATTCCCCCTCTTTCTAGCCTCATTCTTTTAGCCTCATGATCCTGAGCATCCTATTCCTTTTCTTACACTGACACTGTACATTTATACACTTCATTTTTCTCTTACACTGACACCTGTACATTTTGTTTTCCAGCTCTTTGACACACAAATTGCACTGACACTACCCCTTTGAAACACAAATCTTTTAAGCGTGGATCCCGTCGAGTACGGCGGACAATCTGGGTGCTAATACCTTCCCAGGTTGTAACCAACCCCCTTTCTCAGTCTCTCTGGTTCGCAAACCGTCTTATCCATCTCTTTCTAGGTCTATGCAGCATTGCCTTTCCTCCGGGATAAAAATGCCTAGCTGGCGACTCTATTCATTCCCAGTGAGTTCACTGCTGTGTGTTCTCATTGTCCCTTTCGCCGACCGTTCGCGTCTGTACCTTTATTTGGGCCATTCCCATCTATCGGGAGCGACAGCCAATAACTGTAAACTGTTCCTCTTGAGGGTCCTCTTGCAAGGCACGCCCTCCAGTGTTTCCTTGGGTATTCCTGATAGCATTGATTACAGGATTAAGGTGAGGCCCAAACTCTAGCGCATCTGTTCGTGGCTGCCCATGATCATTATTGCTAGTACCTCCTATACCTGGATGATTCTCTTCTGGAGTTTGCCGCTCGACTAACTCCCTTAATCTTTCTTGGCTCTGAGCCAACCCAGTCATTACTTTCATGAACTGGTTCATCTGAGCCCTCATCTCTGTTCTCTCATTAGCCATCTGAGTTCTCACGTCAGTCAAATCCTGCTGAACTTGGTCCATCTGTAAGCTCAGAAGGTTGTTTCTTGTAGGATACCGGTGAACTCTGTTGATGGGGAAAACCCTCCTTCGAGCAATGTTTCCTGAAACTATAGCAAAGTGAGAAAACAACAACAAAAAACCTACAAAAAAAGAAATGAAGTTAGTATGCAATGCAGTATGTCTATTTGTCTTCCAAGGGTATCCGGTTTGGTTCTTTGGTTTTGAACTTCCAGACCTCGAGGAATGATGATGTTGAAGAGAAATGAAGCCCAAAAGATAACACATAAACCATATATTACAACTGCAAAGATACATAGTTTGTGATTACAAAAAATTCCCATGGTGGGTCAGAATACAACAAAATCATCAAAAAGTACAACCAAAATAAAATACAAATACAAAGAAATCAAACATCCAGCCCAAAGTCATCCTCCTTAACTTCCTTCATGAGAGCATCAGTCACTGGTCCAACCGGGTGCTCTGTGATGGTCCTGATAAGAAGGTTCCTGGTGGCAATGGCACTTGTCAACTTCTTATACTTGGCTTGGTCCTTTGATCTCTTCAACCCTGCCCGGAGTTTCAGCTCGGAGATTTCCTTCTGTGCTGCTAACAAGGCTTCATGACTCTTCTTCTCGTTAGCTTCCAGCTTCTCTATCCTAACCTGTGTCCTCTGATCTTCTTGCACACGAGCCTCAGCGATCCTGATCCACCTACCCTGACTCTCTTCCAAGTAGTGCTCAGCTTTGGCCTTCTGAATCTTGGTTTCTTTACAAGAATTCTTCAATACCAACTCCCCTGCTCGAGCTTTTCTGATGTAATCATCTGTCTTCTCAATCTTGGTCATATGCTCGATCTGGAGCTTCTCTAACCTCTCATTGTCTAGACGACTATCATTCCTCTCCCAGAGGGTCTTCTTTAGAGATTCAGAAAGCTGAGCATTCCTCTCTTTCAATTTCTCAAACTCCTCTAAACTGATTGTAGCTACATGCTCTACTACTGATGGCCCTGGCACATCTTCCCGGGTGAGTGGCATACGAGTGTTCTGTCCTCTGATACGAGACCAATCAATGTACTGAGTTGAAGCTATGTTGTTGCACTTGCCAAGGATAGCAGTCCCTTTTGTCTATATGTTATCCCAAGCCCAGGCTACTTGTCGGATGATAGCATGATTATTCTGAACATCAACGTAAAGGGTATCTGCTAAATCCTGCTCTTTTGGTGGATATACTAAGGCATACCCTAGTTTCCTTTTGAAAACAAAATGATTGTAGTTGATGCAACCCTTCACTCTAATGAGAGGTACATTAGGATACTTCCCACAACTTTTAATTATATCTCTGCCATTGGTGCTCTGGGTACACCACCTGATGTCTTCGGAAGTGAGAACAATCATTCTCTTAGCCCAATTTCTTGACTGATGAGGATTCAAGAAAGCTTCTGACTTTGGCAAGTGTCTCAATAACCAACAGTAGAAGAGAGGTGCACAACATATGACTAATCTTCCCCTCTGCTTCTCATTTCTCTGATGCACCGAGTAGTAGAAATCTCCTAGCAAGGTAGGAACTGGATTCTTAAGCAAGAAGATATGGATAGCATTCTTGCTTACAAACTTAGGCTCGTCTGCAAACAAGATGATTCCATATATACTAAGATCCAGGAGAGCACAAACAGTTTCCATCTTCCCAACTGCAGCATGGCTGGTGGCCTAAGTGATCAAGAAGTCCAAATGGAGGCCTGGAATTCCAGCCTTGGTGGTCATATGCTGATCAATGATGGTGGCTTCCAAATAAAGAGACTTAGCTATGTCTTCATTCCTAGGAGCAGCCATCTCAGGGTTGAAAGGGATTCCCATCCTGATAGGGACACCTAACAACATGGAAAATTCTTCCAACAAAGGGCCCAACTGAAAGTCTGGGAAAGTAAAACATCTGAGAGGAGGGTCATAGAACTGAAGGCAAGTGTGAATTATGTTCCTCTGTAAGGCATCCAAGTTCACGATCATGTCCATAATACCACCATAATGTTCCCTGAATAAAGGGACATGATTAGGAGTGATAAGTGCCTGAATCTGCCTGATGCCTGCTAGGGGGGGCTCAAAGAAATGATAAGTAATGTTGCTCTTCCTGGATGAAACCATACTGACAATGGATGCTGATGAAGATAACTGAGGAGAAACACTGATGAAGACAATTGTAGAAGATACTGAAGAAGATCTCTGATGAAGATAACTGATGAAGATGTCTGATGAAGGTGGCTGAGCAGAAGAACAGTCAAAACCAAACCAAAGATAATGTGGATACCCTGTAAAACAAATAGATAAATGTTAAAATGATGCAAGATGATGTATGCAGAATGATATGCAAGGGTTTGTGATAAAATGTTGGATTTTTTATTTGCTTTGGATATGGTCCAGAGTGTTCAGAAATCCAGATGGAGGCTAGAGAACCAGTAACCAGGTGGGGGACTCAAATAAAGAGTCACAAGTCCAGGGTTTCATAGAATCAGTCTTATTAGTGTAACCTTAAATCAAAATCCAGTAACAGGGTAGGTTGAGGCCAAGGGTTCCTACAAACCTGTAAACATCCCAACCCC